>JAVMKO010000001.1:29204031-30421016 GCA_032164245.1 Sternotherus odoratus | reverse complement strand
TGATTGAAAAAATAAGAGCAATGGAATAAAAATCTTACTTGCAGTAAATACTTTGGGGTGAAATTTCCAAAGGTAGAACAGAAAGTAGGTTCCCAATTCCCACTGACTTGCAATAGGAGTTGAGTGCACTGCTGTCCTTAATGTTTTTAATGTCTCCTCTAAGGGTACGTCTATACTGCCTGCCAGATCGGCAGGTAGTGTTCGATGTATCAGGGATCGATTTATCGCAATCCCTGAATGTGTTCCTGTCAACTCTGGAACTCCATCTTTGCAAGAGGAGGAAGCAGAGTCGACGGGGGAGTGGAAACAGTCAACTTGCCACCGTGAGGATAGCCAGGTAAGTTGACGAAAGATACTTCGACTTAAGCTGCACCAGTGGTTCTCAAACTTTTTGTATTGGTGACCCCTTTTGAACACCAAACCTTTTAATGTCTCCTCCAAGGGTACATCTATACTACCTGCCAGATCGGCGGGTAGCGTTCGATGTATCAGGGATCAATTTATCGTGTCTTGTCTAGACTCAATAAATCAATCCTTGAATGCGTTCCCTGTCAACTCTGGAACTCCATCTTTGTAAGAGGAGGTAGTGGAGTCCACAGGGGAGTGGGCATGGTCAACTCATCACCATGAGGATGGCCAGGTAAGTTGACCAAAGATACTTCGACTTCAGCTACACCAGTGGTTCTCAAACTTTTTGTATTGGTGACCCCTTATGAATAACAAACCTCTGAGCGTGACCTCCCTTAGAAATTAAAAATAAAATTAAAAACACCCAATGCAGGAGTCGGGGCTAGCAGCCCGGTGCATGGGTCGGAGTTGGGGCTTGTGACTCCCCATTTAACCGGGTCGCGACCCCCAGTTTGAGAACCAATGAACTACACCATTTGCATAGCTGAAGTTGGTATTTTAGGTCAGCCCAGTCCTAGAATGCTTTCCTATATAGAAATAAGCATTCCAGATTATACCACTACTTAAACGATGCAGGGAAAAATAGACTATAACTAGTATTTTAAAAACCCTCAGTGCGGGCATGTGCATGCTTTTGACAATGCCCACTACTTTTAGCTGTGATATAAATTGATTTTAAAATGATATTTTGATTTACTGTCACTTTCATTTCATTTACAAAAAGCTTTGTATCTATATTTTGACCTCTTTTCACTGCAAAATGCTTAAATTCAGGGAAATGATGTAGGGATACATAACAAACACAATAAACAAAGAGTGAAACAAAATAGTGTTGTAATTTCGTTAATCAGATCAAACATCTACATTATTATATTCCAGCCCAGTATGCTAACCCAAAGTATATATTAACATGCAGGAACCACTTTGCACCAGTATAAATCTTAGCAGAAAGATGATGAACATTGTGAATTTTCCCAATGTCTTACAAATGTTCCATGTCTGTTTTTGACTCTCAATATGTTATCATGTGCTAATCCTTCACCACTGAAGAATTCATTGTCACTTGTTGGATACAGTTCTATACACACTGGACTAGATCTGACCTGTGATCCATCCCCTTTGCATGGCTCGAACAGCACAAGGGAGCTTTAATACTTCCCTAAATTCGGTGAGGACAATCCACTGTTGTTTAGAGATGGCTATACTAGCCCTTCACAATGCCATCCTGGCCCACACTCCATAGAACAAACATCAGAGATATGCATTGGGTCAGGGGAGGGAGTATGCCTGGAGGGTGCTGTGTTCTGATAATCTTGATTTGGTGCAAAAGTAACCCACAGGCTGAGGTAGAAAGAAGATGACCTTCATGAAGTCCACCCTGTTAAGTCACTAATGTTACCAAATCAGTGACTGGATGTCAACTGTTGACCTCTGAGTCCAAAGAACAACAAAAAATGAGCCTATCTTTTCAGGGCCAACATGCTAGGCAGACAGACCTGGAGTAAAGATCTACCAATTGAACATTCAAGGCTTCTCATGGTCCAAGGACAACTACCTAAAGAAAATGCTGACCAATATTGACATCCTTGCTTTCAAGGAGACCCATATTGCACATGAAGAAAAAGCCTGTTGTTACAAAATCAATGGCTATAAACTCATAGTCAACAATGACACTCTAAATATGGGCTGATGGTCTGCATAAAGCATGAGAACAATGAATATGTAATCTTACTTCCTACAGTGCATAAAATACTTTCTCCATGAACATAGGCAAGCTTACCATCATTAAGGTATTAAACCACCCTGTGTGCAGTGGCTTCAACTAGCTCTGCCGACCACATAGAACCCTTTTGTATTTGTGGACAACTTCAGTAGTCACCACACCTAGGAGGACTACAGAGCAGACAACACTGCAAGAGAAGAACTGACTCACTGGATATCAGCAAATGATATACTCCTCCTTTTTGAGACAAAACAGTGTGTCACTTTCAACTTTGCAAGATCATACAATGATAGAATATCAGGGTTGGAAGGGACCTCAGGAGGTCCTTAGGAAGTGTATCAATGGAAGTAGTACAGACCTGAGGAAGTGCTCTGTGAAGTCTGAAAACTTGTCCCTTCCACTAACAGAAGTTGGTCCAATATAAAAGATAATACCTCACCTATGATGTTTCTCACATAACAAGGGACCAACATGGCCACAACAAAACTGCAAACCTCATCTCAAAACAGACATATCAGAACAGGAAATATCTAGACACACAAAAAAATATTGCTATTCAAGTAATAGGAACACAAAAGAAGGCAGACTTCCTTGAGAGGAGAGTTGGATTGGGTTCTAGAAGGACTATTCCTATTGATTTTGTAAAGGAGAAGACTAAGAGGAAATATAATGGAGATAGATTAAATAAAGAATGGAATACCAAAATGTCCAGTCAAATACTACTAGTTATTCTTTGCAGTAATGCAAGAACAACAGGTTTAGACATATATAGGCCTACTCCTGCACCACTGAAGTTCTGTCATCCAGGAACTTTGAAATTAAATTCTATGAGCTCAGTGTCAGGTCCTATAGGGATAAGAATATAATTTGAAGTTATAATTTTTATCCTGCAGGAACTAATGTAAGTGTTATTAATGCTCAGGACATAAACTAATCACGTTTTGGGGTTAAGAATTCACCACTCCTCTCACATAACATTATTGCTCAATTGGATGAATTATGCCTTCCTTTGAAGCATCTGGGACTGGCCCCTGTCAGAGGCAGCATATGGGAACAGGTGAAGTATTGGTTTGTTCTGACATAGCAATTCCTATAATTTTAAAGTGCCAATGGCTGTTTTACAGATGAGTAATTGATTTAAGAAATAAAAAAGAAAAAATAAGGCTGCTGCATTTCTAACTGTACACATACTGTACGAAAATAATTTAAATAGCTGTTTATAGCGTCTTCTGCCTGCTAGTATCCAGTCTCACTGAAAAATGAGATTGGCATGATTTATTATTTAAATAAGGAGAGAAGGTATGCTGGTAAAATATTCTGGAACACATTTAATTTTTTTCTGTAAATCATTAAAATCACAATATAGCACCTGGCGTTCATTTCAATCAAGACTGAAAACCCTCCACCTACCCCTAAGCCATCCAGTTATACAGTCCACTGATTCTTAAATTTTAGAAGATCAATCACTGAGGTATTGATTTAGGAGAGGTATAAAAATCAAAGCTGAATGAACACATCTGACTTGTTCATAATGCATGGTCAGCTTTGGGGAAGAGAAATTGAAATAATGTGGTTGTGGAGAAACAGTTGGACTGTGACTCGAATAAAGCAGATTACACTGGCAACAAAATCAATGATAGACCAGAGCATTCCATTTCATGCCTTTTTGCACTAGACAGATGCAGAAAACTAGTGTGGGTGATACAGTACCATCAACATTCTATTTTCTAAGATAGTTTAGAAAAAAAACCCCTACATGCTGACTTCAAAAGAAAATTACATGTTTAGTTATGGAGCAGCAACAGTTATATATAGCTTCAAAAGCAAGTTTCTTTTGTACACTGCTGCCCACTATACCTGATGAAGATACAAGAGGCTGTGCAAGTAGTAAATTACTTACCAAATGAATACTCTACTGATAATAAAAATTGCTCACTTCTCATGGAAATCAAATTTCTTTATTTCCTTAGGGGGGAAAAGTCAAACTAACTCTTTATTATACTCCCCCCCCCCACTTTAAAACTTTGCATGCTTTGAGAAAAATTTTAAGCAAAAACTAAAAACTGAGTTGGAAATGAAGGGGTAAAATCTACTTAGCACACTTAATCCATTCTTGCCTGAAGACAATTTCAGCCATTCTAACTCCTCAACTGTGGCTTCGTTTCTGGGCATCTACTAAGGCATTCTTAAACTATTCTCATTTCTAACTGGACCTATTAAAATACCAAGTCTGTATATCTCGTCTGGCCTTTGTACTGCTTGAACATTATAAATATGACCAAGTCATGATCACTTGTACCTAAGTTACCATTATTTTTTATTTCTGTGATCAGTTCCTTTTTTATCTGTCTAATATTTGCAGTGTTATTGTGGTGTTGTTGGTTCCAGCATATTAGAGAGATAAGGTAAAGTGGACTGTTAACACTTCTCCAATCACAGCAAGGGAAAAAGCTGCGGGAGAGGGTTAGTGTCTAGTAGAGTTATGAATTTCGCTCCCAGGCTCATCTTTTGAAGGTGTTGTGTAGATTTCCTTTCAGGATGAGGATACTAAAAATCATGGACTGAATACAGACATTGTACTTATGGCTGATTACAACAATCTATAACCCACTAACCTCCCTCTATGACTGGAGGGGTGTTAACAGGCCGCTTCACCTTGAATGGTCCCTTGAAATATGTGTTAACTACTTAATGTTGAAAAATCTGTTCCAAAGACCTGAAGAACAGCTGTGTATAAGCTCAAAAGCTTTTCTCTCACACCAGCAGAAGTCAAAAAGATATTACCTCACCCACCTTGTCAATCTGTTCCATCTTGTATGTAGCTGTGACACGGTGAGTACATTTCCCGATCAGAAGAACAGCTCTGTGTAAATTGAAAATTTGTCTCTCCCATCAACAGAACAGCCAGCCTCCCTAATATTCTGGGACCAATACAGCTACAATAGTGCATATATTAGACAGTTAAAGAGGAACCGATCACAGAACTAAAAATTGTTTAACTTAGGTACAAGTGATAATGATGATCACATTTATAATGTACAAACAGTATAATGTCCAGACCAGTGAGATACATATTTGGTATTTTAATAGGTAGAATTTCACAAAGATATAAACAATGAGCCAAGTCAGCTGGGATGAAGAATTTAATCTGAAAAATGTGAATTGTAGTTGGGAATTGTTTAAGAACCATCCCATAATCATGGAAGGAAGAGGATGTGAAACTAAAGATTGTTATTTTAAAATCAGCAGGTCTAGATAACTTGCATCCAAGAGTTTTAAAAAAGCTGGCTAGGGGACTCCCTGGACCATTCATGTTGATTTTCAATAGGTGTTAGAATACCAGAGAAGTTCTAGAAGACTGGAAAGAAACTAATGTTGTGCCAATATTTCGAAAGGGTAAACAGAATGACCTAGGCAATTACGAGCTTGGATAAAAATGGATAATAATAAGATAATGGAGGGACTGATATGGGACTTGATTAATAAACGAGAGGAGGGTAATATAGTTATTGCTAATCAACATTGGTTTATAGAAAACAGATCTTGTCATATTAACTTGATTTTTATTTTTTGGATGAATTTACATGTTTATATGATAACTAGTGTAAAAGCCCGTGTACACGGGCCAACCATAAGGGCTCGCAGCCCCCCCGCCACCCAGCTCCCTCCCCCCCCAACGGTCCCCCCGCCCAGCTCCCTCTCGCCCAGCCCCCTCCCCCCTCCAAGCCCCCCCTTGCCCAGCCCCCTCCCAGGCCCCCCTTTGCCCATACCCCTCCCCCCTCCAAAGTCCCCCCTCGCCCATCCCCCTCCCCCTCCAAGGCCCCCGCCTCGCCAAGCCCCCTCCCCCTGCAACGACCGCCCCCCTCGCTCAGCTCCCTCCCCCCGCTCAGCTCCCTCCCCCCTCAACTCCTTATCATGCGCCCGACAGCCCAGCTAACTTTATATGTATAACTGCTCCCTGGTGCTCTAGCTCTGTGTGAGTGAGGATCGCTCAGGCGGGCATGTGCGGTGGCCATTTTGTGCCTCTGAACTACAACCCCCAGCATGCCGTTCGTCAGGGCTGTCTCTACTGCGCATGACGGCTTCACACAAACTTCCCTAGCCGATTATTAAATAGGATAGTAATACTGTTGATATAATATACTTTGACTTCTGTAAGGCTAGGCTGACCATATTTCCTTGAGACAAAAACGGGACATTGGGATAGCAAAAACGGGACGGGGTTATGTAATATTCTGTATTCATGGAAAAGTAAGATGATAAAAAAAGTTTTATTACATGAACATATTGACTTGAGCTAACAATTATTTTTCAGTGACAGAACTCATACAAAAATTTAGGTAGACGTAAAGGGGGACTGTATTTCACCACGATCGTACCATGAATATTTCTCCGATGAAGTAATCTTACGCAGCAAATTTCGGTCTTTCAATACCTTCTCACAAAACTTCTCACACTCCATGATTCTCTTCAGACACCTCAAATGACCCCCTATTTGCCTCCTCTAACCACATCAGCTTGTGGCTATGGCTCAGTTTCCTGCGTAGCATCTCACAGGCAGAAGCTTGTGCAACAAGAGCTTCCCCCAGGCCAGCCACTCTGCCTTCCTCCTCCAGGCAGGCCCCCAACCACCTCCACTGCCAGTAACCCTTCTGACTGACCAAGTCCTCTTCCTACATCTCCTGCAGCAGAAACACGGCTTCTCACCAACCTCACCGCATCGCCCACACATGCCACAGCCACCTGCCCAGGCCTTAGCTGTGCCTTGAAGACTGATGCCCCGAATGGGCTCTGAGGCTTGGCCCAACCCCCGCATCCATGTGTTCAGGGAGGGGGTTAACCATGGTACCCCTACCCACCTGCCATCTCTCCTACCCACCCCCTGCCCCTCTTCACATCCAGCCCTGGACTCCCCAGTACCTCCCTTCACAGACAACCTCGTGCCCCCCACTTCCTCCCACCCCCTTCGCTCACAGCCCTGGACCCCCCAGTACCCTCCTTCACACACAACCCTGTGCCCCCCATTCCATGCCCCCCACTCTCCCAGTACCCCCTTCACACACAGCCTCGTGCCCACCACCTACCACCCCCTTCACAAGCAGCCATGGCCATCCCACTTCCCCTGTGCCCCTCTTCACATGCAGCCCCAGTACCTCCCTTCACACACAACCCTGTGACCCCCACTTCCACCCACTTTCACACACAGCCCCTACGCACCCCTCTTTCCCCCTGACCCCCTCACACGCAGCCATAGCCCCCCACCCCATACTCCCTCCCCCCTCCATCCCATGCCCCCCCCTGCCTGGTCCCCCCCCCCACCTTCACGCGCCTTGAGCAGCACGGTGTTGGCGACGATGTTCTCCAGCTCCATGGGGCCCGGGGCGGTGCCACCTCCTCTCCTCCCAGGCTCGCGCTGCCTCCGGCTCCACTCGGCGCCCGCCCCCGCTGCCAGCCTCGCCCCCTGGCTCCCTGAGCTCGGCAATGCCCGCGCCTCCCTCATTGGGCTGCATGTCACGTTTCCTCCACATGGGTGGGGCGGGGGGAGTGAGGCGCCAGGCAGCCCCTGCCCGGCCAGCAGCTCCACTCCGCCCCACGTGGGGGCAGCCCACCCAATCGCGCCATGCGGGCTCTGCGGCGGTGGAGGGGAGGGGGGCCCGAGGCCATGAAGGGAAGGGACTGAAGGGCTTCAGGAGGGGGTGGGAGGAGGCGGGACCCGGCCGTGGGTCCCTGAAATAAGCCGCATTCATTTTTTTTTAGCAAAACACAAAAACGGGATAAATATGATATTTATACTAAAAAGACGGGACGGTCAGAAAATATGTAAAAAACGGGACTGTCCCGTTCAAAACGGGATGTATGGTCAGCCTATGTAAGGCATTTGATTTGGTACCACATAACATTTTGATGAAAAACTAGAACAATATAAAATTAACATGGCACAAATGAAATGAATTAAAAGCTGGCTAACTGAGGTTTCAGAATGTAATTATAAAGAGGGAATTATCACTGAACAGGCATGTTTCTTGGCTCCGTGATATTTAACATTCTTTCAATGACCAGGAATAAAACTTGAAATCATCCCTGATAAAGTTTGCAGATGACACCAAAAAATGGAGGAAAGGTTAATAATGAAGAGGACAGGTCACGGATTCAGAGAGATCTGGATCATTTGGTAAGCTGGGTTCAAGGAAACAAAATGGGTTTTAATACAGCTAAATAGAAATGTAAATATCCAGGAACAAACAATGCAGACCATACTTACAGGATGGGGGACTCTATCTGGGAAAGCAGTGACTGAAAAAGCGTTGGAGGTTGGACTGGGTAATCAGTTGCACAGAAACTTCCAGTGTGAGGCTGGGGCCAAAAGAGCTAACGGGATCCAAGGATGCATAAGCAGGGAAATCCTGAGTAAGAATAGAGGTTATTTTATCTCTGTATTTGGCAGTGGTCCAACGACTGCTGGAATACAGTTTCCTGTTGTGATGTTCACAGTTCAAGAAGGTCACTGATAAATTGAAAAAGGTTCAGAGAAGAGCCATAAGAATGATTAAAGGATTAGAAAACATGCCTTATAGTGATAGATTCAAAGAACTCAATCTATTTAGCTTAACAAAGAGAACATTAAAGGGTGACTTGATTACAGTCTATAAGTATCTACATGGGGAATAAATATTTAATGATGGGCTCTTCAATTTAGCAGAGAAAGGCACAACACAATCTAATGGCTGGAAGTTGAAGGTAGACAAACTCAGACTGGAAATTAGGCATATATTTTTGTCAGTGAGGGTAATTAACCATTCGATTATGGTGGATTCTCTATCACCGACAATTCTTAAATCAGGATTGGATGTTTTTCTGAAAGATCAGTTCCAGCAATTATTTTGGGCAAATTCTATGGCCTGTGTTATACAGAAGGTCAGAGTAGATCAGGGGCTCTCAACCTTTCCAGACTAAAGCATCCGTTTCAGGAGTCTGATTTGTCTTGCGGACACACACGTTTCACTTCAATTAAAAACTACTTGCTCACAAAATCAGACATAAAAATACAAAAGTAGCACAGCACACTATTACTGAAAAATTGCATATGTTCTCATTTTTACTGTATAATTATAAAAAAAATCAACTGAAATGTAAATATTGTACTTGTGTTTCAGTGTATAGTATATAGAGCAGTATAAACAAGTCATTGTCAGGATGAAATTTTAGTTCGTACTGACTTCACTAGTGCTTTTTATGTAGCCCGTTGTAAAGCTATGCAAATATCCAGATGATTTGATGTACCCCCTTGATTACCTCTGTGTACTCTGAAGGGTATGCATACCCCTGGTTGAGAACCAGTGCACTAAAGGGAACCCAAGCGATACATTTAACTCTGGTTGAGAACCACTGGAGTAGATGATCACAATGGCCCTTTCTGGCCCTGGAATCTATGATATATATGATAAAAATAAGAACTGAGAAAGAGGTTTCATCTGATTAAATGTATGGATTCCCCTTCAAAATAAGAGCACAGATAAAGTATTTTGAGATGCACTGAAGATGAACCAAAAGTATAAGAAAGACCTTAAGTTCACTTACAGTAAGTGTTACAACTAAATGATACTCTGTCTCAGCACACCCTTTCCCTCCCCCACCATGATGTTATGCCAAGGGGGAGTAGCAGTAGCCTTATAATCAGACTACCTTCGTATAGAGCTATGCTGTGAGTATGCTCAGCTTGAGGTGGTTTTAAGTTCCCTTTGCATCAATGGAGCAGTGAAAAGGGCACTTAATGAGGGCAAAATATCTGTCCATGTATTTGACATGTACTACAATCAGTGATCCATTCAGATATTTCTTAGTTTAGTCTAGGGCTTAGTGACGACACAATGCAGAACAGGGCTTGACTGGCATGCCAGAATACCTGAATCTGGCGAGACAGAAATCAATGCAAAAACTTACATTTTTATAGTGCAGGACTGGTTTTGTTTGATTAATAAGAAGTGTCAAATAGTTCATGATCATTGCTTTACATTTCTAAGTGGGAAGTTTTGTTTCCTTACTTTAACAAAAGAAATCCTATTTAAACCTTGTTGGATAAACTGCATAGTCTGTCTTGAAACTAGGAGTTAGTTTCTTTCTGAAATGTTGCATAGTGGAAGTGTAGTGGGGCGGCTGCCCCACTCCAGACAACAAGGGGTTAAAACAGCCCTGTAAAGGGCTGTAGTGTTAGAAAAAGACAGCCCAACAGAGGGCTGCAAGTGAAAGAAGATGAGGGCAGAGCAGGCATAGCTGTGGCTGGGTCAATTAGGGCCCAGCTGGCCCTGATAAAAGGGGCTCAGTTTGCTACAGAGAGAGTCTCCTCTGTTTGTAGAGGCAGACGGGCCTAGCTGCTGGGAGCTTAACAAGGTACCTAGAGTGAAGCAGGGCGGGGCAAGGCTAGAGGAGCTTGGGGAAGCTCTGGCCTGGAAACCCCCAGGCTGCAGGGCCTAGGAGAAGGCCCCACAAAGGGTACTTGGGTTGCAGGGGGCACCCCATGGCTACAGAGGCAGAGCAGCAGGCCAACCCCCCCTTGCCAGTGATGAGAGGCACTGCAGTCTGTCCCAGAGAATGGGGGAAAGTGGTGACTAGGAGTTGCCTAGACTGAGGCAAGGTGAGGATAGAGGGTGGGGGTTTCCCAGGGAGGGGAGACCCTAAGACCTGAGGGGGTACTGCAGGGATGCAGCACCCAGCAGAAGAGGGTACCGGTGTCCAGGGAGGGACTCTGGGCCAGCAGCAAGTGGGACATCAGCCTGCAGAGGGCGCTCCAGAGGCTGGACAAGAGCTAATTCCCGGACAGACCAGCAGGAGGCGCTGTGGGGTGAGTTGCTGCTCTGCTACAGGAAGGTTTTCCTGGAGAGAACACGAGCACATCAGAGAAGCCTTTGCTGCAGAATTGACCCTCTGAGTGTTTTCTTCCCTGCTCCCACAATCTTTGCCAGAGCAAACTGGGGAGGAAAAAGTGTTGGGGGTGTAGAGGGGAGAGGGAAAAGTATAAGAAATGAGTACAAACAATAGATAAATATTTATTCCCATTGTGTGAGAAAACAAGTGAAGGATGATGGTGGTTGGCAAGCAATCTAGTTCTACAGTTCCCCAAAGTCCACCATTAGAGGAATATCGCTAAGGTCAGGGATATTTACTCCAAGAGGCTTATGTCCTCAGTCCAGACTTTGGATGTTAAGGGACAGCTTCTCAGCTGCTGCAAATTGATCTAGTTGCATTGAAGTCAACCAGGTGTGGATTTGGAAGGTAATGTCCACTCTCTGGTTTAGAACCAAGAACTTCTCAGAGTGAATGCCTACATGTTTCTCAACTTCTGCTCTTGTATGGGAAGAAGAAGATGGTGTTGTCCAAAACAAAAACTCCTGACAAAATTTCACATTGCTAGTCATACTGGGAGATAAACAAATCTATGTCCAGTAGTCTTTTGACAACATTTGACAACACACAACAGGAGTATAATATGAAGGTTGTTGTCTTGATCACATTTCTCTACTAATGTTGTCTTTAGGGGACTACAAAACTACAATTAGCCCAGGAATTTGCTAAACAGTTAAAGTTTACTACTGATTTTTGATATCACATCCAAATTATTCTATAATGTATAAAAAAGGGACTCACTCCAAGTTCTTGGCATATGCATAACAGATTTTCACAAAAATATCAAACCAGACTGTTCACATATCCCTCAAAGTAAGTATACCTCTCACAATAAATAGGGCTGTCAAGCAATTAAAAAAATAATTGTGATTAACTGTGCAATTAATCACACTATTAAACAATAACAGAATACTATTTATTTAAATATTTTGGATGGTTTCTACATTTTCAAATACATTGATTTCAATATAAAGTGTAGAGTGCTCACTTTACATTTTTTATTACAAATATTTGCACTGTAAACAAAATAAATAATATTTTTCAATTCACCTTATACAAGTACTGAAGTGCATTTTTTTCCTCTCATGAAAGTTGAACTTACAAATGTAGAATTATGTAAAAAAGGCATTCAAAAAATTGTAAAATTTTAGAGCCTGCAAGTCCACTCTGTCCTACTTCTTGTTCAGCCAATTGTTCAGACAAACAAGTTTGTTTATATCTTCCCACTTTTGGTTTACAATGTCACCTGAAAGTGAGAATGGACATTATCGTGGCACTATTGTGGCCAGTGGCACAAGATGTTTAAATGCAGATGCACTAAAGATTCATTTAGCCCTTCATGATTCACCCACCATTCCAGAAGACATGAGTCCATGCTGATGATGGGTTCTGCTTGATAACAATCCAAAGCAGTACAGATGCATGTTCATTTTCATTATCTGAGTCAGATGCCACTGGCAGAAGGTTGATTTTCTTTTGGTGGTTCAAATTCTGTAGTTTCTGCATCAGAGTGTTGCTTTTCTAAGGCTTCTGAAAGCATGTTCCACACCTCATCCCTCTCAAATTTTGGAAGCACTTTAGATTCTTACATCTTGGGTCAAGTGCTGTAGCTATATTTAGAAATCCCACATTTGTACCTTCTTTGTGTTTTGTCAAATCTGCAGTGAAAGTGTTCTTAAAATGAACAGCTCATGCTGGGTCATCATCCAAGACTGCTATGACCTGAAATTTATGGCAAAATGTGGGTAAAACTGAGCAGGAGACATACAATCTCTCCTAAGGAGTTTAGTCACAAATTTATTTAACACATTTTTTTTGATGAGTGTCATCAACATGGAAGTATGTTCTCTGGAATGGTGGCCAAAGCATGAAAGGGCATAGCTGGCATGTAAATACCGAGCAATGCCGGCTACAAAAGTGCTGTGCAAATGCCTGTTCTTCCTTTCTGGTGACACTGTAAATAAGAAGGCATCAGCATTATCTCTTTTAAATGTAAAGAAACTTGTTTGTCTTAGCGATTGGTTGAACGAAGTATAGGATTGAGTGGACCTGTAGGCTCTGAAGTTTTACATTGTTTTCTTTTTTGAGTGCAGTTAAATCTACATTTGTAAGTTGCACTTTCATGACAAAGAGTTTGCACTACAGTACTTGCATGAGGTGAATTGAAAAATACTATTTCTTTTGTTATTTTTACAGTGCAAATATTTATAATAAAATAATATACACTTTGATTTCAATTACAACACAGAATACAATATATATGAAAATGTAGAAAAAACATCAAAAATAGTTATTAAATTTCAATTGGTATTCTATTGTTTAACAGTGCGATTAAAACTGCCCTTAATCATGATTAATTTTTAAAATCGTGATTAATTTTTTGAGTTAGTCACGTGAGTTAACTGTGATTAATCAACAGCCCTAAAACTACCATATTATTAATGCCTAATCCTGGAAGGGGGGGGGGGAGGAGGGGCATGCTGAGCAGCTGTTGAGAAGCAAAAATTCTACTTAAGCTGAAGTAGAGTTGCATGATTTCAGCACCTCCCTGTGGTTGGACAAATACGAATGAATTTATAACAGGGTGCACTTTTATTGAATGTTCTGCCCATTCAGTGTAATTACAATACATAGAATCTGGGGTTATGGCAATTCGTAGAACATCTCATTTCAGTCTCCAAAAAAATTCCATTGAAGCAAGGACTTTAGTGTAAGCTACTCCTAAATGTGATTTCTTATTAACCATTACTACCACTACCTCCACCCTGAACTTACTTTTGCATCAATTACTTTTTAACCCAGACTCAAAATGCTCTGTTGTTGACATCTGTCAACAAAAACTTCTTTGCTTCAAATAAAGGAACAGGATGATAATTTATTACTTTATAATCAAATTGTAGATGATGCAGCAGATGATCAAATTGTAGATGATGCAGCAACACAGTGCTTTTGATTTAATTTTATGTTAACAATTTTATCTTCTGTGATATATAAAGTAAATATATATTAAAGATGTCAAAATTACTGTTCACTGTCTTGCGGCAATATTTGATCATGACTCACTGACACTGCACATCAGATTCCTTCACTGTTGGTTATATGTGTCGCTGGAAATGTTGGTTTGCCTTAATCACAGAAGCATTATTTCGTTATCCAGAATTTTAAATTGTGTATATTTAGTCTGAAAAGGGAAGAACTGTACATGGCATCGAGTCGAGACTATTTGAAAGGTATGAACTGTTTAAATGACATTTTCACCTTCAGCAAATATGTCTTTGCCTGGTAGAAATGGTGATGCTATCTTGCTGCAGGCAATCTATGATACAGTCGTGTCACAAATAGGTGTCAACTCTCATTACATTCTCAAGTATAAATCCCACTTATCAGTCCCTACATAGTTGCAGACATTCTAACAATCCCATTTTACCATGATTGCACTGAGTCTGACCCTCAAATACGTTATGATATATTTGTGGCTGCTTCTGTAGATGTATCAGATTTTGGAACATTATGTGTAGTTGTGTAGCCACATGGAAATTCTGATCTCAACTAGCTAGGGAATAAACCAATTTTATTAATATTAATAATATTTGTATTTGGAAAAATAAAGTGTTTTTTTTTCTTTTTTTCCGCAATATCCTTGAAGTCTGTTTGCATGTTTTAGAGCATTACAATAAAAATAATTGTTCTCAAAAAATCAGTACTTAATCTATATTAAATCTATATGCTAAATGGCAGGCTGAGCCCCAAACACCGTCCTGACAGACACAAGACACTGAGCCATTTCCTGGCTGCAGTTGAGCTGTATTGAGTTGAACAACTACTTTTCTTACCCAAGTATCAAGAATATATTTGCTAATTACCCATGAAAAATGTGGCTAAATGAGGCAAAGACTAGTTTATTGTCTCTATTGATTGGGTTTATGTTTCTTTATAGCCTAATCTCTGTAACATTCCTGGGTGCTTTCCTTTAACCCTATGAGAGTACAGTTAGTCTCTGTTAGGCAGCCTATACCTGATTGATTATGCTATGTGTGTATACCATTCTGACACAAAAGTGTCTAGGGCCAATATTAATAGATACCCACATTTTTCTACAAACAGTCATTTAGATGAACCTGGTCTGATTCAAGGCATTTGGCCTTTGTGGGATTCTTCATGTCCAGACTTTTCTATGCTGCCCCTCTCACAAAGTAGTCTTAAATATTCCTAGTAATATTTTTACTCTCCCGGCAAATAGCAAGAGTGGATTGGGGTGGGATGGGAAATTTGATTCTAAAGATGTAACTCGTCCCAGCTAGCCAACAAGGAATTTTCAGTGTAGTGAAAAGCTCCTCTTCTCTTTGGAGATAGCAAGTGTCATTTCTGAGATGATCCCAGGCTTTGGCTGTTTGAGAAGTATGCGAAAGCATCACATTTATTTCTCAACCAATATTTCCATGCCTCATGCCAGAAAGTAAACTGACCAAGACATTAAATTTCTGCAATATATGCATATACTGTAGATCATGTCAATATAATCTGGTGCTGAATTCCCAGAGATAACTTCTGCAATTCAGAGGCTATTGCATGAGAAAATATATTATATATATATATATATATATTATGAGTATTGCTTAATTATTATATTTTTGCATATGCATGTGGTTATGCAATATGCCAAGGCACTTTTTAGAAATGTGTGTGTTTTCATAGTTCTTACAACAGATTTACTGACTATGGATAAATAAAAGAGAAAAGTGGTGGACACTGTGTATGTGAATGTTAGTGAGGCTTTGACAGATTACCCCACAGATAAATTAGAAAAGTATTAGCTGACCGATAATATGTGATGAATAAAATCTAGCTTACAGAAAACCAGTTATCACTGTGTTATTTGAATATGGAAAGTGTTCAGTGTCAGAGATTTCTGGTGATCAGACTTGGACCGGGTTTATACTAGAGACCAGATTTCAGATAGGAGGCAGAATCAAGGCTAAGATTTTTGGTGGGGATTTGATAGCAGTGTACTAGTGAGATTGCATAAATTCATATGCAGAGGAGAAGTGAGGATGGCAGTTAAGTCACCCACCTGGGATGTGGCAGACCCAGTTGCCCGTTCCCTTTTCTGATGAATATTTAATTATTTGTACATAGTGGAACAGTTTTAGCAAGAAAGGCTAACCCCAGAATACCCCATAGCACAGTGGCTAGGTACCTTTCTGAGATGGCAGACCTATATCAGGCAGAAGGGGCATTGAATTGGTGTTCCCACATCCTGGGTGAGTACTCTAACCACTGGACTGAAAGTTATAAGTGAGGCACCATCACCTCTTCCTTTTATTTTGTGAAGGCTTAGGCATATTCAGAAGATGCCTACTAGGCAGGTGGAAGAATCCCTCATTTCAGGGTCCTGCTGGGGCTTAGATGCTAGTTAAGTGCCTGGGTACCTAGACTGAGGCAGCTACACACATGCTTACTGACGGAAGCATAGGCACCTTGGGGATGTATTGACTTAGATGGCAACTGAGAAGAGATTTTTTTTTTGATGAGCTCAGTGGTGCCTAAACGTTGGATTTAGGCATCTAACTGCCACTTTAGGCACCTGATTCCCCTTGTGGCTCTGAAGTTATAGAATTTCACTCAGCCATGATCACAGCTTCAACACTACAAGTGCTCTGGGTATATTCATTTCCAGTTAAATCACTTTTTGCTCAGACTTTATTTCAAGTAAATTTCCCATTGTAAAGGCTTTGTGATTTGTCACAGAAATGTAGGACTAGAAGGGAAATTCATAAAGTTGAGCTCCCTGCACTCAGGCGGGACCAAGTAAACCTAGACCATCCATGACAGTTGTTTGTCCAACTTGTTCTTAAACACCTCCAATGATGGGGATTCCACAACCTCCCTTGGACACCTATTCCAGATCTTAACTACTCTTATAGTTACATTTTTTTCCCCTTCATGCTTCTTGAGCTAAGATTGTATGGGCTCATGCAAGGCACGAAAAGGATTGTGTTAGGATACCACTGGCTCCCTTCGTCTTCAGAACACTATCTATAATACTCATCCCAATTTCAAGAGTCTGAGAAATGGATAATACTTCTCTAGGTTGGCCAGTAGACTTGCTCATGTCCTTTTGAATGGACCAAATCCTGCAGTCCCTACTCAGACAAAACAGATATCAATCCATAAATGAATTACCTATTCTTTTCAATAGAGGGCAATCAGACACATGGAACACACCCACCAATAATCAATAGAAAGGTGGATCATTTAGTTGTAGTAAAGGTTTATGAGATACCCACTCAAAAAGCAGGCTACAGAAGTCTAAGGAAGCATTTCCCCACTGTCTTAGACTCTAGAGATTGGAATGAGCATGATAGGTGTCAAGCATAAAAAAATGGCCACTAATGATAAATCCACAGAAATATGTTGGGCCAGAAAATATGTCGCTCTATCTTACTCTGCAATGACTGTACTTCAAAGAGGACACTTAGAAGATTAAATGACTTGAAGAAAAGCATCTGCAATTTCATTTGCATTTTGGAAGTACAAATAGTCTGTGGTATTTTCACATCAATTTATATTTTTATGGGTAAAACCATTGAGCAAGCCCAGTGTCTAAATGAGTATCTTGCTTTTCAAAAGTGCTGAGCACTCCAATTTGAAGTTAAAGGGACTTGTAATCAGACAATTTGTTATTCCGAGGGTGGGAGGAATTATGGATTTAGATGCCTAACTTTAGGCAGCCATAATATAAAATGTCAGCCTTGGACCTTACATTTGTATTTTCAGATGCTTTTTTCTTTGGCTCAACTTCCAGAGATTTTACCTCAAGAAAATCTCAGTCACTAAATCTTTTCTTAGAAATATGAGACCAAGAAATGGAGCCAGATTATTGGAATGATGTAAAATCTGTTATTTTCCCCTGAAATGTATATAGCATGTCAATTAGTAGTTATTCTTCTGCACTTACTGATGTCAGCACATAGATGGGAACAGAAGACAAAGGCAGATTTGCAAATGGAAGATTCTGTTATAAGATATGTCTCCTTAAAGCAGTGGAGGGATGCTCAAAATTAGTTGTTTTATTTAAATAATTCTGGGGAATTCATTTCTTTGATGTATAGTCATTCAATCTAGAATTGATGGCAGGTAGTTTAATATGGCTTCTACAAACAACTTTCAGAAATGAGGAGATTGGCAGAAAGATATCACTGGGAACCTTGCACACTGCTTTCAAGAGTAGTTCTGAATTGACATGAAATAAATAGCTTTCTTTTAATAGCTTTTTGTAGTCATATGCAGCTGGAGGGAAAACCAGTAACAAAGGAAAATTGTACAAAAATGAAATTCTGTATAATAAGGTGAGCTATTGAATAGTTCATGTTCCCTAATTGTAATGGTGCACATCCATAACTCATCAATGAATATATACATAATATTATGCAGCCTATTCAATGCTTGTATATTTTAAAACTAGGAAGGCCATTTGTCTGGTTTTAAACCAGACAGTCCTGTTTATGCAGTTTGCCTGCTATCCAGTACTGATATGAAACTAGATGTGGTTTTGTTTGGCATCCTACATGGAAGACACCATTTTAAAGAGTGCATATGAGATCACACCTGAAGAGATGGGGTCGCACAAGCAGTGGCAGGGATGGACAACCAAAGGAATGCCATTCCGTATTCTGGGTGTGCAGCAGTGTCCACCCTATTTAAAACACTTAAGAGATTTAAGACTGGACAGATCTTCCCCTCCCCTTTATTGTTTTTGTGATTTAACATTTTCACCTTTACAAAGGATGAAGGGAGTGTAGCAGGAAAGGAAGGAAGAATATAAACAAAAGCGGTAGCAGAAAGGAACATAAATAGCATGATCTGATTCCCCTCCTCCTCACTGATTTAATATAGGCCTAATTCCATTGACTGCAGTGGAATTACTCTAGATTTACAAGGGGAGAATCAGACCCATTCATATGTGCAAGATTACAGGCACAAGAAATATTCTGTGTACTGCAAATTACTCTGACCTTAAATCATATGGGTCCAGAATGAGAGTACACGTTTTTAAACTCTTCAGCTTTATCTCGAAAGGTGATAATTAACTCTCTCCAGTCCCCAAATTTCCCAAACCACTGTAACATTCACACCAATTAGGTCTAAAAATTGAGCCATTGGACATTCATTATTGTTTTTAAAGTCCATGAGGGGCATTCGGAATAGTGATGACTTCTATTATATACACTTGGCTAGAAAAGGTTAGCTATAGGGACACAAAATAACAGATTTCAAATAACCATATAATGTCTTGAGTCAGCTAATATCCAACATGCTTTACTCTGTATTACATGGATCAACATTCACAACACATTTAGCATGGGAACCTGGGTGCCATTAAATACTGCAAATGTCCCCTCTGCATCATAACGTCAGGAAAACCTGCTGCAAAATAACTTTGTGCTGATCTACAGTCAAAATTTTATGTTAATAGTGCTCAAAATGTCTTACCTATTTCTCATTTCTCACCTACAGTAGCAATGGTTACAACATTAGATCAGAGAAAAGAGTCTATCATGATACTGGCTTAACATTTCTTAAAAGGCTGCTTCCAGGGTAGACCTCTACTTCTTGTTAATGTGCAAAATTTTGCATTGATATGACAGTAATTCACAAGGTACAAAATCTATTTTGCTTGTATACAAATCAGAGATGTCAAAAGTACAACCCTTTGGCCAATCCATCTTGCCATAAGAATCAATCAGATTCATGCCCACACATTTTTCCCTTACCGCTCCCACTTGCATCCACTTGTCTCTTACCTCATCAGCTGCGTACTGAAAACAAATGTCCACCTACAGCCAGAAACCTGTACTGGTGTTTTCTAAAATAAAAATAAAAATAATTAAATAAACTTTTCCTGACTGTATTAAATTTCCACCATTACACCCTGTATTCATTTTGAGCATCAAGAGTTGCTGTCATATTGTTTTAATGGAGGATGTTGGTGGTGGCCCATTTTTGATAACCGTTGATGGAGAAAATATTTGCCAGCTCACTGATAAAATTCATGAGTAATTTGGCGGCGGTAGCTAAGAGTGTGTCTCCTTTACGGCTAGATGGGCCACCAAATTGTTTTATGAATCTAACTATAAGCAATTGTAAGATGTTTTTGCTTTTATCACACTTTAGATTTGATGTGCAGCTAAGAGATGGACATTAAGGTCCGGATCCTGAAAGGTATTCAAGAACCCCAATGAAATCAAGGGCTGTTAGGTGCCTATAACATCTCTGAAGATATAGATATAGATATATATGGCAGAATGCGGATAAAACTGAGCAGGGGACATACATTCACACATTATTTTTTTAATGAGCATGGAAGCATGTCCCTGGAATGGTGGCTGAAGCATGAAAGGGCATACAAATGTTTAGCATAGCTGGCATGTAAATACCTTGCAATGCCGGCTACAAAAGTGCCATGCAGTTGTTTCTTTTAAAAATATGATCTCAACAAACCTTGTCGCTACATATTATCAGGTAATGCATCTGCCTGGTATCAAGACATGATTCTTACAATTATTATTGCTTGGGAACATTTTATTACTATAGGAAGTAAACCATACATTGCAACAAACCTCTAAATTAAAACATAAATTGTTATAGTGAGGAATAATTTAATTCAAAGGATAAAATGTAACACTTGTTTAGTATTGGTAATTAGTAGAACTTGTAACTGATTCATTATTGAAAAATGTCAGATGGGACCCAGATAATTAATTTGCATCTTAAACGCATAAGGTCTGAAGAACTCTGCCTTGCAATCTGAAATCAGCTTAAGCCCTAAACCGTTTTCTTCTGAGCTCTTCACACTCCACACTCATTTTGCAGTGGAGCTGAATGTATAGCTTTAAGATGATGCTAAATACCTTGTTTGGGGGCGGTCTTTTGTAATTAAAAACTTGTTAGTGTGAAATGTTAGATTTGAGCCTAGGGCCCTGATCTGTGCATGGCAGTGACACACGGGAGCTGGTCTTGCACCAAAATTCTCAATGTTCTGTCTGCTTAGGTGAGGGGTGGGGGGAGGGAAGTACTTGGGTAATCTGATAGTGAACATGTTATAGAACCATTATAGGCCTTATGCAAAGAAAAGCAATCTTGTATTGGGCAGTCTCGCAGGGGTGCTACTGCTACTTAAACTGGTAGTTAGTTATAAAGCAGATCCTAAACATTATTGAAAAAGTTACAAAATGACCATTAAAGGAACACAGACATGTTGAGAATCATTATTGAGGACTATGAACATGATCAGTCCCTACACTGTGCTACGTGGAGCATACAGACCCTGAGTCAGTGTGAAAGCCCACCCCCTACTTGAATTTATATCTATTATTTACTCAAAAACTGTAAAACATATCTTGAAGGTTTCTCCCAATTTTAGCTGTTCCAAGGGTTGATTAGGAGGAATTTTGACACCCACCTTTCCAATACAGGAAAACATGGCAAATGCATGTACTATAGTCCATGAGTTTTCTAGTAGTTAATTCCAAACTAATGAAAACTTTCAACTCATTTGTATCTATACTATCAAATTTTCATTATTGTTGTTGTTCACCAAAGTAAATGTAATCTTAAAAAGATATAAGAACAATTAATATTTATATTTTTTTAGGCACAAGAATCAAACATAGTCTCCCATAAAAAAGGAACATTTAATAACATAAGAGCCATTGTTTTCTTTATAAACAGGAACTCAGTTACCAAACACTTCTTAAAAAAACTTGTAACCTAATCCATATTTGAGCTCAAGTAAATTGGCAGGGTCTGAACCCATTACACAGCCTGGCTCCTTGAATTGAAGCTTGACAGAGGAATATTATCAGAACATAAGAATGGCCATGCTGGTTCAGATCAATAGTCCAGCTAGTTCAGTATCCTGTCTCTGACAGTACACAATTCCAGATGCTTCTGGAGGCTTAGGGACATGCAGAGCATGAGGCTGTGTCCCTGATAACTCCGCTAATAGTCAATGATCAAGCTATCCTCAATTAATTTATTTTATTTTTTTAACACAGTTATAATTTTGACTTTGAGAACAACCCACAGCAGCAAGTTCCACAAGTTAACTATGCACTATGTAAACTGTTTGTTTTAATCCTGTTTCCTATTAATTTCGGAGTAACCCCTGGATTTTGTGATATATGAAGGAGTAAATAACACTTCCTTATTCACTTTCTTCATACCATTCATGATTTTATAGACCTCTAGCATATCCCTCACCCCTTAGGTGTCTCTTTACTAAGATGAACTGTTCCAGTATTTCTAATTTTTCCTCCTATGGAAGTTGTTCCATACCCCTAATTATTTTTGTTGCCCTTCTCTGCACTTTTTCCAATTCTTTTTTTTTTTTTAGATGGGGTGACCAAAACTGTATACAGTACAGTGAAACCTCGATATAACGGACTAATTCAGGCGGGGGGGTGTCCGTTAAAACCGAAAGTCCGTTATTTAATAATTTTTTTAAATCATTAAATAACGGACTTTTGGGTGACAACGGACACCCCCCGCCCGAATTAGTCCGTTATTTAATTAGTCAGCCCACCCCACCCCCTCCCCCCGCCCGACTCCCCGCTGCGGGGAGCCGGGCGGGGGGTTGACAGCTCCCGCCTGGCTTCCAGCTCGGGGGAGCCGAGCGGGATCTGTCAAACCCCCCGCCCGGCTTCCCGCTGCGGGGAGCCAAGCGGAGGCTCTCAACCCGCCCCCGCCCGGCTCCCCGTTTCGGGGAGCCGGGCGGGGGGGTTGACAGCTCCCGCCCGGCTCCCCCCAGCGGGAAGCCCGGCGGGAGCTTTCAAACCCCCCGCCCAGCTTCCTGTTGCGGGGAGCCGGGCGGGGGGGTTTGACAGCTCCCGCTCGGCTCCCCCCAGCGGGGAGCCGGGAGCTCTCAAACCCCCCCCCCCCGCCCGGCTTCCCGCTGCGGGGAGCCGAGCGGGGGCTCTCAAACGCCCCCCCCCCGCCCGGCTTCCCGCTGCGGGGAGCCGAGCGGGGGCTCTCAAACCCCCCCCCCCCGCCCGGCTTCCCGCTGCGGGGAGCCGAGCGGGGGCTCTCAAACGCCCCCCCCCGCCCGGCTCCCCGTTGCCGGGAGCCGGGCGGGGGGGTTGACAGCTCCCGCCCGGCTCCCCCCAGCGGGAAGCCCGGCGGGAGCTTTCAAACCCCCCGCCCAGCTTCCCGTTGCGGGGAGCCGGGCGGGGGGGTTTGACAGCTCCCGCTCGGCTCCCCCCAGCGGGGAGCCGGGCGGGAGCTCTCAAACCCCCCCCCCCCGCCCGGCTTCCCGCTGCGGGGAGCCGAGCGGGGGCTCTCAAACGCCCCCCCCCGCCCGGCTCCCCGTTGCGGGGAGCCGGGCGGGGGGGTTGACAGCTCCCGCCCGGCTTCCAGCTGGGAGGAGCCGAGCGGGAGCTGTCAAACCCCCCCGCCCGACTTCCCGCTGCGGGGAGCCGAGCGGGGGCTCTCAAACGCCCCCCCGCCTGGCTCCCCGTTGCGGGGAGCCGGTGGGGGGGGGTTTGACAGCTCCCGCAGGGGTCCCCGCTGCGGGGAGCCGGGCGGGAGCTGTCAACCCAGCCGGCTCCCTGGGGCAGGTGCCGGCAGCCCCCAAAACGGATTTCGGATGCATCGGAAATTTTGTCCGTTGCATCCGAAGTCCGTTAAATCGGGGTCCGTAAAATCGAGGGTTTACTGTATTGAAGATGTGGGCATACCATGGATTTATATAGTGGCATTATGCCATTTTCTATTTTTATCTTATATTCTTTTCTTATTGGTTCCTAATAGTTTGTTAGCTTTATAGATTGCCTCTGCATAAGGAGCAGATGTTTTTAGAGAACTATTCACAATGATTCTAAGATGTTTCCTGAGTGGTAACAGCTAGTTTAGACCTCATCATTTTATATGTGTAGTTGGGATTATTTTCTAGGGTGTTTCCTGAATATTTATGAATATGTTGAACAGCACAACACAGGCCTCAAACCAGATCCTTGTGGAATCCTCCTATCTACTTTTCTCTTATTGACACTGAATTTTATCTTCCATTTTGTTGCCCAGTCACCCAGTTTAGTGAGATCCTTTTTTAGGCCTTCAGAGGCAATTTTGTATGTAACGACCTTGAGTAATTGTGTAATTTTGCTACCTCACTGTTCACCCTCTTTTCCTCATTATTTATGAATATGTTGAACAGCAGAGGTTCCAGTCCAGAGCCTTGGAAGAGCCTGCTACTTACCTGTCTTCACTGCGAAAACTATCCACTTATTCCTACTCTTTTCCCCCTTATTGTTTATCCAGTTAAATAAATAATGGACAGGCCCCCCACAGACACTACTGCAGCCCCACATCTGTCATATGGGTTGCATACCGTTTAGTGTAGATTGTGTAGTCACTGGATCTATGTAACTGTAGACCCAATGGCCACAGTTTAGTGACACAACCCCCAAACTGCTCCATGCTAGCCTAGAAAAGAAACTCATGCATAATCCAACTCCAGAATATGCTAGGGATGCACAACCCTCTTTGTAACCCCCCCCCATCCCCAAATCCTGTGTAGGAGGACCATTGCAGATTTGGGGAGGATTGCTGTAACCACAACATTTCCAAGTAAGTGTCACAATGTATTTTTTTATTCACTACTGTATAGAAAGGCCTTGCTGTTATCAGGAATGTTATAAGACATATTGCCCCATTCAGAAGTCATGGGGTCTTCCTGTAACACCATTATATGAGGACTAACCAGGAAATTATTTTTTGCTAGCTATTTTGCTGAGAAAGAGACAACTATTGGTCCACTCCACTTTCATGTCAAAGATCTGCACAAATTCACACACACCCTAAAAAAATGTGGTTAGACCTGTGCATTTACTGTACTGTGTTTCAAGCGAAGGAGAGACAGTAAGTTAACAGTGTGTGAAGAACCTATTGGGGAGTCTGCAAACCACCTATAGTCCTTATGCACTTGTATCTTATTTGGTACTGAGCCAAGGAGCTCACCCATTTATCACAGTATCACACTTCTGACCAATGCTTCCTCCTGCGGCTTCCTCAAGACTGCACTCTAATTAAAGTGTGGCTCTGTGGGGGGTCTAACAGGGATAATCATTCAGGCACAAGAAACATGTCTCCCCTTCCCTTCTTCCCTCTGTGCGCACACAGAGATTAATGTTTTCTCCTCCTTCTTGAATTCTAGGATATCTGCCAGGTATTCATTATAAATAATGTAGCGCAGAAGAACCTTTTTTTCAGTAACAGTTTCTTCTCAGTTACAAGAGTGCACCAGGTTGCTGCTGCAAAGTTACAATTCCCAAGATACTGCTTTCCCTCAAAAGAATATGTGACAGCCCAGATTTATAAAAATATAACCACAAGAAGAAGACCGATGTTCCTATTTTGACAAGCATACAAATTACAGTGAGGAGTTGCAGGGTGTAATCATAGGAATGATTTCACAGCACATTTCATTAGAGTGTGCACCTAGGGAGCCCCGCCCTAGCCCCGCCCCACTCCCATCCACTCCCTCTCACTTCCTGCCCCGTCACTGCCCCCCTCAAAATCCCCAACCCCCATCCTTGTTCCATGACTCAGATGCCCCAACCCTACCTGCCCCCCCAGGATGCTCCCTCCCTACCTGTCCCCTGACTGCCCCAACACTAATCCCCACCCCCACCCCCAGACAGACCCCCAGGTCTCCCAACGCAGCCCTGCTCTCTGACTGCCCCAACCCCTTTCCACTCCCCCGCCCCGTGACAGTCCCCACAGAACTCCTGACCCATCCAACCCCCCTGACCTTGTCCCCATGACTGCCTCTTCCAGAGACTCCCCACTCCTAAGTACCCTCCCAGCACCCCACCACATACCCAACTCCCCTGTTCCCTGTCCCCTGCCTGCCCTCACCCCATCCACCCTCCCACACCCAAACAGACCCCGGTACTCCCACATCCCATCCAACTGCCCTGCTCCCTGACCACTCCCTCCAGAGACTACCCCACCCCCAACCATCCCACCCTTCTCCCTGTCCCCTGACTGCCCCAATCCCTATCCACCCCACCGCCTCCTGACAGACCCCTGGGACTCCCATGCCCTATCCAACCCTCCCCCAGTCCCTGTCCCCTGACCACCACCCCTGAACCTCTGCCCTATCCACCCCGCCCCACTCCCTGTCCCCTGACTGCCTCCGGGACTCCCTGCCCCTTAGTCAACCCTCCCCACCCCAGTGCTGTCCCCTCTACCATGCTGCTTACCCCCGCCTCCCCGCTCTCCCAGAGCCTCAGCGCCCCGCATCCAGGAGCGGCCCTGGACAGTGCTGCAGAGGCAGGGCTCTGGTGGGGCCTGAGCTCTTCCCTTTCAGCCTGACAGACCTTGAAGCTCCACCCCCTTACCATGCCACTCCGAGCGCCAGGAGCTGAGGTCCTGCCAGAGCCATGCCACTGCAGCGCTGTCCAGGGCCGCTCCTGGTCACGGGGTGCTGAGGCTCCAGGAGCTGGAGGATGGTGGGGGTGGGGCTCAGGGCACAGACCCCGTGTGCACACATGGTAAGCGGGCTGAGACTGGGGAGAGGGATTTGGATAAGGGGCAGGGAGTCCAGGGGGAAGTCAGGAGACAGGGACCGGGGTGGTGGACGGAGCAGACGTTCTTGTGGGGGCACACCTGGCACACCCTGTGCAGATGCCTATGGGTGTAATTGATAAAATGTTCACCTTTCACCTGTGGGATTGTGGAGAGGAACTTATTGTCCCTGCCAGCAGGTATATGGGATCTTGGGGAGCAATTACCACACAGGTGGGGTGCAAAATAAACTTTATTAAGAAAATGCAAAAACAGGGAAAATTCAATAGTGAGGGGTATGGGGTTTGTTAAAGTAGACAATTGGGGAGGGGTTTCTTTTAGTAAATGGGATAGGGGGTTTCAATAGTGGGGTACAATACAGTGGGGTACAATACAGTTGGTAACCAATTAACACTGAAGTATAAATGTAACAGGTAGCTAACAATTTCTATGTAAAGAGTGTGTCACAGCAGCATATAACCAACTAACAGTATGGGTAAAATGTGTTAAATAACCAACAATTTTAGGTAAAAATGTGTCTCAGTGGTGTAAATGTAAAATGTGAGGTGTGTTAGAGAGAAAAGGGGTAACCAATGGGGTTTTATGCTAGAAAGAGAGAGAGAAGACAGGCTGTAAGTTGAAACAGCAGAGAGGAAGAGAGAGAGAGAGAGGTAGAGAAGTAAGGTTGGGGGATGGGGGAAGAGGAGCACGTGGTGGAGGGAGATTTAAACTCAGGGAGACACAGAACAGACAGGCTGCAAGTTTAAACAGCAGAGAGACAATTATACAAAACACAGCAAAATCTTATCTATGATTTAACTTAACCAAAACTACACAAATTAGCAAGTAACAAAACACAATGCAACAATTCTTTAAGGCTAACTTACAGGGTACAATGCAAGCAATTTCCCAAACCTAACTTAACTACAGCTATGCAAAATGAAATTACAACTTATTTAGACTAAAAGACAAAATCTAACCTAATGGGTGCACCTTATACTAGGGGTAGTTTCAGAGGGCAGAGTGGTGTGTGCCCAGGATACAGCTCCAAGGGGGGAGGGGGATTTAACTAGTGGTGGCTGCAAGCTGGCAGCCCAGGATACAGTCCAGGAAGGCACAGGCTTATTTCTAGCAGCAAAGGTGCTGCAAATCAAGAAACAGATTACAGATACAGACCAAGGAGTTTAAGAGAGGTTTTAAGACACAGACCAAGGTTTAGTTTGAGTCTGTGTGCTGGGGAAACAGAGCCAGCAGCTAAAGTAATAAAAGTATAGAAAGTTTCACAGAGGGATTCTTACCAGTCCCCAAGGCAGCACCAAAGGCAGAAGCAGCAACAACATCAGAAGAAGCAAGGAGGGCTCGGTACGGTCTTGATAATCAGGAGGTCTCTCAGGCAGCAATTCGTTCTTCGTGGGGGGGGGGTTAAAAACGGGGGTATGCTCAAAAATAAAATGAGAGCGGACAAAGGACCCCCCAGAACCCCTGGCTGATCAGACCAGGTAGCAATGCAGGAACCTTTCTAATGTTTGTTTCAAAAATGCCTGTTCTTAAAGGCAAACTCAGGCAGTTTCCCCGCCAGTAATCCTGATAGGCTCCTTCTGTCATAGGGGAGGAGATACAGGGAAAAACTGCAGGTAAGCATAGAGACATGCCTGGGCAGAGTCCTGGACTATAGGCGTGAGTTCCCACCTCAGGACTCAAAAGCACATGAGGCCTATGACTCATGCCCAGGATCTCAAAAACACATTAGGTCTTGCAGCTCTGGACATTGCCTACCCTACACCGAGCCCAGGTTTAACAAGGTGATAACAGGACCAACCCTTTGAACAGGGCAGTCGTCCCACTTAGCACGCAGCACAAGTGGCCATCCCTTTGTGAAGGGCAATGGCTCTTGGTAAACAACTTAAGGGGCCCTCCCTTTGAGAAGGGCAGTGGCCCTGGTAAACAACTTAACAGCCAGGGAGGGGCGGCCACAGGAGGAGAACAAAAACAAATGGAGTAAGGGGACAGCTGTAAGAAACAAAATGGAATAGGGGGAAAGCTGTAACAGACACTTATGTCTAAGGATGAATTAATTAAAACTAACTGACTCCGTGAATACACGTTCACATGCAAATTAGACAATCACCAGAAGTCTGAATCAGGAGAATTCTAACCCTTGGCCATTAAGGGCACAAAGCTTATGTTTTGCAAGTAAATTTTGGTCTACTCACAAGAAAAGGTTGGAAAATAAATCTATGTAGCAGAGGTGCTGACTTTCTAATGTGCCAAGAGGTGCTCGACCCCGGCTCTGCCTCAGGCCTCATCCCCACTCAATTATTTCCCCCAAGGCCCATTCCTGCCCTACCTCTTCCCACTTCTTCCCACCCCTTTCTACTCCTTCCCCACAAGCACCTCCTGTACTGCCATGGAAAAGCTGATTGTAGTGAGCAGGAGGCAGTCAAAGGGACGGGGAGGCACTATCTGTAGGGCCAATGATGATTGCTTAGCACACAGCATTTTTCTCCCATGGGCGCTCCAGTCCCAGAGCACCCACGGAGTTGGTGTGTATGGTCTGTAGAATACTGTATTAGTGGCTGTGCAAGTAGTGACCTGGAGTTAAGGATACCTGGCATTTCCCATAAGACACTGTTTCTAGTTGCTTATAATTTTGCCAGTCTTCAGCTGCTTTGGCTGAGTTTTTCCATGGTGGGTGCTTCCCTCATGCTGAATTTTTTGAGAAAGTTTCAGCAAAAATGGTTCAGTATAAGATTAAAGAAAATAATGTCATTTTATCTCTGTTACAAAAAACATTCTTATGATTGTTTAATTGATAAGTTCTAGTTTGCAAATCGTTTGGAAACACAACTTGAAATTTACCAGTGGGATGATCTTTATGCCACAGATGTTCCATTTACTTTCCCCATGAAAAACCACCAACATTTGGCCAAATCAGAAGCCATTGATTGCATTTTAGTTTGCACATATTCAGTAGAGATGTGTTAGCATATGGCAGCAAAATTCTCTGGAGATTCCATCTGCACTGAACATGCTCCAACCCAGGGCTGCTGCAGGCACTAAACAAAACTTTCCCTGAAATTTCTGCTTCCTGCTTCTGTGGGCCATTGGGGTGACAGGAACTAGAACCAAAAGCAGGTCCCCATGTGCTCAGTGTTCCACCTGCTGGCACCCCAACATTGTGAAGGGAAAAGTATCCTGACTTAAATGTAGAGTGAGTGGAAAGAACCAGACCTGGGAGGGGGTGGGGGGAGCGAGGCAGAGGGACAACTGAGGTTGTAGATTGGGACAAGAACAGGGTGGGGGGTGAGAATCTTAACCTTAATTTAGCCCCCTTGGTCATAATGCATTCAGCTAATGAATTAAACACTCAAAGGTCTTTAGAAACCTAACTCTCATTGAAATCAACCTTTTATTGTGAAATCAGTAGGCATTAGGCACCTCAAAACTTTTAAAGATCTTGACCTTAGTAACAAGCAGTTCTAGAGCCAGTAATTTTCAATTATTTATTCCAAAATGTATTCCCACATATTGCATACCTACCTCTATAAAAACCATAGCAAGTCAACCTGAAACTTCTGCTTTGGAGTTTTGTATAGCTGCCCATCCCCATAGTAACTGAAAGGCATAATCCTAAATGTCTATTATTGTATGTATTTGAAGGTGCCTGTGTGCACATCACAACTGAAACCCTGATTGGACTCCATATCTGAAGAAATTGACAACATATCTTAGGTTACAAAGCTTTTGTTAGTGCTGTGAAGTTAACAGGCTTTAATGTTTCCACCACTAATGACTGTCTAACACTTTCCCCCAAGATTTCCTCCCTTTTTTAACTCCCCACTGTAATTTCTTGGTCCCTCTTCCATGATTTTTTTTAAATTAATTAGAGCCTGATTATGTCCAGTGTAAATCTAATGGTTGTATGTCTACTGCAGAAATTCTAAATAAGAAAGATAGATCAATAGATAGAGACAGATTATGCCAGATCAGCTGGTGTAAATTGGTTTATCTACACTGACTTCAGTGGAGATATGTTGGTTTCTGTGAGGATCTGAACCATATATTTAAATTTTCCTTCCATCATTGTGGAGCTCTTTTTGTCCCATATGGAGACAGATAAAATGCAGAAAAGGATTTATTGTATTTTATTTTTAATCTAATTTTCTAATAAAAGCCCCGAGAAAAGCAACCATTATCAGGAATCTTCACAACTTATCCAGAGGGAGAAGTAACAATAGAGTTCATTCAAAGCATGTGAGAATAACTCAAAGATTAGGAGGTGAATGTAATAAAATGTATTACTATTTGCCCAGGAAATTCAAGATGGTCTGTGAGACTTCCAGAGCAGATTAAAAGTGAAGATTCAAATGTTTCCAAGATAAACACAAACTTGTAGCCCATATATGAAAAAAATAACCATAGTGGAAAATCGGATTAGCAAACAGGAAGGTTCTGTATCTGTGTCAGCATTATGACTCATAAGAATACAAAATAAACTTAGACCTGATGCTACAAAATTGGAGGATATAGAACACCAGAGTGGCCCAGTGGTCAGAATTTATGACTGTAAACCAGGATTTGTGTTTTATTCTCAGCTCTGCCACTAATTTCTCAGATGTAGCCTTGGGTAAATCACTAAGCTCAATTTTTCAAACCTGTTCTCTAATTTTGGATGCCTCATTTTTGGGTGCCTGACTTGAGACCACAAGAGCCTAATTTCTAGACAGCTTAAGCAGCCTGAATTCCAATGGAAATCTGGGGGGAATTTTGCTGGAAAAAATACAGAAAAAATTGAATAATTAATCTGAAACCTCAGCTGGTGTAAATTGATGTTAATTCAAATTATGTGAATGGAGTGAGTCCATTTTAAAAAATCTGAGGCTCTGGCCCTATGTTCCGTATTTGCCCTTGGAGAATAATCACAATAATATTATATTTACCAGCATGAATGCAGAAACCAAGAAGCTGACCACAGTTTCATGGTCACTGCATCTTTGACTTCCATGGTCTGCTCTGAAAATGCCCATTCAGGTTTGAAGCATCTAGCCTTCACCTCTATGGACAGGAACTCATATCCCTTTCAAGTACCAGGATTTTTAGGCTACATCCCCTCCACCCTTGGTTTTTTTACTGTGGAAATCCCAAGATGGTCTTACTAGTGTCCAGACCCCTGCTCTTTAGTTGTGCTTCAAAGACAATGATGATGTTTTTCCAGTGACAACTCTTCCAAAGCAAGTACATTTATTCTTAGGTAAAAGCATAATAAATTAAAATAAACGGATTTACAAACGTCATAAATATAACAGAAATATCCCACCAACAACTTCAGGGAGTGGTACTTCTCTAGACCTGTTTACAATCTTGGTCTGTAGTAATCATCCTTCACTATTCCTAGAGTTGTGGGAATCCTCCCCTCATGGAGTTGCTTACAATCCGTGGACCACAATGATACATAAGTCATGTGGTTGCAATATCTGTCACTGAAGCTACAATAATCCAGTTTACTGGGCTAATATCACAGATTGAGAGGAATAGGGAATGAAGTTCTCCTTTGTATCTGGTGAAAGTGAAGGGGGTAATTTTTAAACCAATGATAAATTACTTCCAATCCTTGAAGAATTTAAAACCCAGTTAATGTGGAATTATTTCATGGCTATTTTATTTTATGGCAATTTTATTTTATTTTTATTTTATGGCTACCCACACTGAGTAAGAATGATACAACAGACAAGACAAAATCTTCAGGACACAGCCCATCACGCATGAGCGTTCTCACGCTCTCTCTAAGTTTATCGTGTACAGAAACGGAATAGAAAATGTCATACTTTAAATTATTTTCAGGGATATCCAGGAAGACCCTTGGAACAAGAATAAAATGAATGGTAGGTAGGCAAAATGGTAAAAGGAATGATGACCAGTGGCTTCCTTCAGGTTCCACATGACTATACACCCCCAGTATCTCTCTGTTTCATAGAAGTGATATAACAACACTATGCAGGAAAGAACATGAAGCATCATCGTTTAAAGGCTTGCTTAAAAATAAAAAATAGCAACATCATGCGTGCACACATGGACTCAGAAATTTACTTTCCAATACCTGGCTAAAGAGTGAGCTGTAATTGGTTTTCAAGCTAGTGTCAGTGAATTTCAATTACATCTTCTTGGCACACACTCTGCGGTATTTATATTCATGCATTAAGGTCTTGCATGGGTGTGCAAGCAGGGACAATGAAAGCACCTTCTCCCTTCATGTCCCACATGCAGGGGCAGAGAACAGTCACAGCTCCTATATAAATATAAATATATAAATATAAATATATAAAATGGAGATATACCAATCTCCTAGAACTGGAAAGACCTTGAAGGTCATCGAGTCCAGTCCCCTGCCTACACTAGCAGGATCCGCCTGCCTACACTAGCAGGATCGAGTACTGTCCCCTGACAGATTTTTTGCCCCAGATCCCTAAATGGCCCCCTCAAGGATTGAACTCACAACCCTGGGTTTAGCAGGCCAATGCTCAAACCACTGAGCTACCCCCCCACCCCCAAAGATCATCAGAGTCCAAAGACTGTGTAGAGTTGGCGCATAGACGACTGGTGGGGCGCAATGTAAAGGGCAGGACGTGACTGCCCCATGTGTCTCTTCTGGGAGGAATTTGCAGCCACGCCTCCCTGGAACAGAGCAGCCAATCCTGCCAGCTCTTGGGAGGCTGGGGCCACAGGAGAGGGAAGCACATGCTGCTGAAGCCAGTCCCAGCCTGAAGATACTCACAGCATCAGTGTCTTTCCCGAGGCCATGGACACCTCATCAGTTCCTGTCCTGAAGAGCTTACAGTATTTGTAGATAGACAGATAAAGGCTGGAAAAGAAAACAGAGGCACAGAGGGCTGGGAAGTGTCTTGGCCATAGCTATACAGGACAACAGTGACAAAGCCAAGAATAGAACCAAGGTTTTCTGGTTCATAGACCTGTACTTTGTCTTCAGGCCTCTGGGGGTGAAATCCTGCCACTACTGCAGTTAATAGGAATACCCCCAGTGACTTTGAAGGGGCCAGTTTGCTACCCTGGATTGTTCTGTTACTCAGCAATTACAGCTAAGAAAAATATCATGTACTAGATCATCAGCATAACAAACCCATTTATTTGTTCCCTAAAATAAAATAAATACGGATAAAATACAAAAGCTAAGTTTTGAAGGAAATGTAAATAATTCAAACATTAAAAATAGCTTTTGGCAAAAAGGGGAAAGGCTTATGTGTTTTATTGATTTATATTGTTGATTTGAATAAAATGGACTTATTCCAGTCAAAAAGAATGAATTCCTAAAGGAAATCTGTAATTTTCAATTGTAAGGAGTCAGCAAACACATGTTTCCATGCTTCTGGGAGTTAAACCTGAGGGAGAACCATGGATTAATTAATTTACCATTTAGTTCATTATATAATCACATCTATTCATTTGTTGCACTGTAATTGTTATAGTTGGGCCTGGCAGAGAAGGAGTTAGACACAGACAAAGAGGAAGTTGTTAGAGACACTGCTGTCTGCTGTGGTGGTGGCTTTATTGTTCTTGCAGAAAAACTAAAAAACACCATGAATATGAGGCTTTGCACCAGGGGAGGGAGATGAAGTGCTCAAACATTTAAAGGGACAGGGCATCACGTTCCTCTGCCATACTTTAAAATCTTTCCCAATATGCATACATTATTATTTACATGGCTAACATAAAACACTATATAACCAAACTAATAGTTGTGGGTAGAGTACCACAGACTCTCAAGTTTCAAGGGATTATTCTTCCTCAGAATAGCAGCTCACTTACTAAACAATATCCCAGGCACACTTGTTTTTGAATGCTCTTGGGAAAACAGAATTATGGTGTGTCAGTGTCCTGAACAACAGGAATAGCTGATGGTAAAGCATTAACTGGATCCTGTACCAAAATTTCTCCCAAAAAAGTCATCAAAATTAGGAGTTGTAACATACTTCTAATTAGAGTATGGGTGGTGGCCCCTGCTATGACTCAGCAGAGCATGCAAGAGCATGTGATGAGACTACGTGACACTAAACTCCATTTTGTTACCTGCATTTTTCCACAAGCTGTGTGGAGGACTTTGTTTGAAACATTGATTTTCCCTCCACATGAGCTATAAAGGCCCTGGAAGCATCTCCATTTTGCCTCTCTTCTGCTCTAACCTCTGGACTGTGAACCTGTACTAATGGGAACTTTCTAACCAAAGGACTAAGGACCTTTCAATGATTTGGGAGCAACCAGAGACTTAACAAGCCAGCAGTTTATTCCATCACTTCTACAAGCCTGATCCAATAACTTTGCAATTAGTGTATGTAATTGATTCCTTTAACCAATTTAACTCTCGCCTTTCTTTCTTTCTTTTTATAAATAAACCTTTAGATTTTGGACACTAAAGGACTGGCAACAATGTGATTATTTATTGGGTAAGATCTGAGTTGGATATTGACTTGGTGTGTGGCTGGTCCTTTGGGATCAGAAGAACTCTTTGGTTCATGAAATTGATTTTAAATAATCACTTATCATTAAGTTTAGTGTTTTGGTGGTGATAAAAGAACTGAAATTCCCAAGGAAACTGTTTTTCTGACTTCTTGTTAGCCAGTGTGGTGAAACAGAAGTTTAATTTTGTTGCTGGTCTGATATATCTGATGCAAGAATAACCACAAGTTTTGGGGTGGTGTCTTAGCTGTGTGGAATTTAGTATTCTCAGTTGTGACCCACTAAGGCACGGCGACACCACGGATCATAATTTTTTTTTAAGCTTTCTGTTTTTGAACATTTCCAGATGCTTTTCAATTCCTGATTTTGGTTGCAGTTGGAACTAAAAGTTTTTGGTTGCAGTTGGAACTAAAAGTAAGAAAACAAAGAAATACCACATGAAAAGTTGCCTTATGTAGAGATCTATCCTGATTTTCACCTCAAAGAGATTCAGATATTATGCATATAAGCTTTACGGTTCTTATCCAACTTGAATCTCAGAACCAAACCTCTGAAATTTCTGCAGTTCACCCATTACTAATTAAAATAACTCCTCAAAACTCCCTGTTACTAAACCTTCTAAAAGAAATCTGCTCGGTGAAAAGCCTGCTCATTGATTTCCTTGCACACAGGTAACTGTATTTATTTTGTCATTATATATTCATGAAGCAATAGAATTTGTTCTGCCAAACTAATTTCCTCAATCAGACAAGAGCAATTCACTAAGAAGGCATATTATAGGCAGCTTAACAGCTGCTGCTCAGTGTGTGTAATTCCTTGGAGACTTTTTAGTGATATATAGAAATGTCATCCCACTTTGTGCAGCTTTAACAAACTGTTTTGCTAACAACAAAATAAAACCAGCATTATACAACTTCCTTTTCCATTTTGTGTCTGCATGAAGAAGAAATGTATCCTAACAAACCACCTTCCGTGCTTGTGTATGTAGTTTTAGCACCTGGATTTCTTTGATTTAGTGTCTCTCTCACACAAACAGCAAGGACACAGATTTCCAGTTAAGGAACATATTTTCATCAGGCCTCCAAATATTCACTGTGGGTGCGATTTTTCAAAAGAACCTCAGTAATTTAGGAGCACAAGTCTATTTGAAAACATGCCTTCAAAATTTGCAAGCACATATATTTGCACGCATAAAAACCCGAAACATTGTCAATATAAACTGTGAACTTACCATGAAGAGCTGTGGGGTTTGTATGTGGCCACAATTTGAGATTTTCGGAACTTCAGTCCTTAAAAGTTTCTTTATATACAAAGGTACCCGAAAGTTTAAGAAATTCAACAATTCACATGTAGCTGTACTGCAGCTTTGCAATCTTCTCTCAAGAGGAGGCAACTCACAGCTGTTCTTCTCTAGGAGCAACCTGGAAAATGAACTCTGACTCAGAGAGTGACATCCTTTCCTGCTAGGTCTCTTGATTTTCAGAAGGACTTGGGCATAAGTTATTTTACCCATTTTCATGGAGCAGCTTACTTCACCCATTTGCCTGGACAGCTACACTCACCAGAATAGCTTTCACTCTCTCTCAGACCCACTCCTCACCTACTTCCCCTTACATAGGAGAAGGCGTATCAAGCATGTATCTCCTGCTATCCTCCACTTTTTGCAAAGCCGAAGTATGGGCAGAACCTAAGAGAAAAATAAGGGGTAATCCAGTTATCACCACTGATGTTGCTTTTATAGTTAATATTTATCATAGCTATTCTGAATAATCATAATACTATGATTATTAGGGAAATATAAGATTTATACATTTTAATGCCAGAAGGGATCCCTATGATCATCTAGTCCAATATCTTGCATAACACATGCCACAGGAGTCCTTTGTATTAATACCTGTTTCAAGTCCGACAGCTGTGATTGAAATTGAGCATACTTTTAGACAAAAACATCTGACCTTGCTTGCCAGTACTGAAGAAACCAAAACAATACTTGATAATTGTTCGAAGAACTGGTTAAAAATTTGTAACAAAAATGTGTTTAGCTTCAGCTTCCAGCCACTGGATCATCTTATACCTTTGTTAAAATAAAGAGTCCTTGATGATCAAATATCTTTTCCCCACAGAGGTACTTCTAGCTATCTCAGATCATAGAATCTCAGAATTGGAAGGGACTTCAGGAGATCATCTAGTCCAACCCCCTGCTCAAAGCAGGACCAAGCCCATTTTTGCCCCCTATTCCTAAATGGCCCCTTCAACGATTGAACTCACAATGCTGGATTTAGCAGAGGTAACAAAGTCCTGTGGCACCTTAAAGACTAACTATAAAGTTTTGAAGCATGAGCTTTCGTGGGCTAATACCCACTTCGTCGGATGCAAGCATCCAACGAAGTGGGTATTAGCCCACGAAAGCTCATGCTTCAAAACTTTATAGTTAGTCTTTAAGGTGCCACAGGACTTTGTTACCTCTGCTATTCCAGACTAACACGGCTACCTCTCTAATGCTGGATTTAGTAAGCCAATGCTCAAACTCCTGAGCTATCTTACCCAGTTACCCCTTAACCTATACATCCAACCATTGTATTAGCCCTTTGGCAGTGTAGCACTGGGAGCTCATGGTCAGCTGATTAACTGCCATGTTCCTCAAGTTTTTGGAGCGTCACTGCTCCCTAGGGATAGACTCTCTCACCTTGCTAGTATTCCATTCTTTGTTCCTAGCTGCATATTTTTTGCTTGCACCCCAGTTTATCAAGAGATCCAGATTGCTCTGTATCAGTGGCTCATGGTCTCCATGATTTACCGCTCCTCTTCTCTTGGGTCATCTTCAAACTTTATCATTAATGAGTTTAGGTTTTATTCCAGGTTACCGATAAAAAAATTAAAATAGCATAAGATACTAATCCTTGTGGAATCCCAATGGACAAACATGCACTTGATAATTCCCTGTTTTGAGACCTACGGTGTTAGGACCGGAAGACATTGTGACGGGCAATCTCTAGGAAGTGCAGTTACGCTTCTGAGTCAACTCCAGGAGAGCGCATAATGGTGGTATTATCTGAGAATGACCTTGCTGTTATCTGTGTGTTTGGGAACAGTTCCCAGACTTTTCCCAGCTGTGTGAGTGTTTACCCCATCTGTGTGAGAATGAATGCGTGGGAAACCAAATGGGGAAACTAAGGCAGGACTGCATAACCAACAAGTGTGTAACCAATCAGTTTGTTGCTTGCTATTAATGAGATGAGTATGTATGAGATGTAAATGAGCATGGGTATATCTGTGCTGACACACCTCTTTGGGTTGGGCTTCCTCCTTGGGCTTCTACATCGCCCTGAGCGTGTCAGTCATCTTGTATTGCGGCCGTGCTGCAGATAAGCCCCCCAGCACGAAATGCCGCTCCCCTCAATAAACTCACCACTTTCCAACTTGCCACCTGTGTGAGGCCTCGTTTCTCCCGGCAACGAGATAAGCCCCCTGCAACATACGGGTAAGTGAATTTTTAATAGGGTGACCAGATATCCTGATAAAATTGGGACTGTCCCTATATTTAACCCTTTGTCTCACGTCCCAATCAATGTACGATCAGGATGGCAATTGTTCTGATATTCAGGTAAGGAGGTGGCGAGCTCCCCATTCCTTGCCTCCTTCTCCTCCCACAGCTTGCCACATCCTCGCTCTTCCTTCTCTCCCTCCCTCCAAGTGCTTCCTACTGACTAACAGATATTTGGCATGGTTATGAACTTCCTGGGAGGGATGGGGAGGAGAGGGGATGCGGCATGCTCAAGGGAGGAGACAGGGAAGAGTCAAGACGAGGAAAAGGGGGTGGGGTGGGGTGGGTGAGCACCCACCCAGCAGAGGGGAAGTCGGCCCCATAGGCGAGTGGCGGCAGGGGAATGAAAAGTCGAGTGGCAGGTGGGGAGGGTGAAGAGGTGTTGGGTGGGGAACTGAGGAGGAATGCAGTAATCCAGCTGCAGGTTGGAGGATGAAGAAGGGCATGGTGGCAAGGGGGGCGAGTGGGAGGGCAGGACCTGGAGCACAGTGGGGTCAGAGCCTGGGAGGAGTAGAGGTTGGACTGTGGGTGGGGATAACAGCATCCCAATGTGTCCTGATATTTCAGTGTTGTGATCTGATCACCCCAGTTTTTAATCCATTTACCATAAATGGGTAAACAATCCCATAATGGAGGAGGAAAATTTTCACTAGAAATTATTTGTTTGCAAATGTATAGGTTACAAATTATCATGGTATTTAATTTGTTGACACTAACACTACAAGACAACTATCTGTGCTTACATGTTATTTTCTTTGTTCTCAGAAGAAACACTGTTTGTGGGCAATGATGCCTTTATTTAATACTCCGTGAACCTTACTCAGATCTCAGTTATATTGGTTTTACATGGATATAATGCCAATAGAGTTACTCTTGATTTCTACTTGTGTAAGCGAGACCAGAATTAGGTTGATTTTGTATCATTCTAGTTTCTTAATCATAATGTTGTGTGGGACTAAGTCAGAGTATATTATGTAATATATGTTATACTACATAATCTAAACAACCATTCAACAAGTCTTAACTCTCCAAAATTCCATGATAACTCACAAACTCTCCCAATTTACTTACTGATCATTTGTTTTGATACATATAGAATACTGTGTTAATGGGCTTCTCCTTAGATGAAATACTTATACAGTGGTCTTACTAGTGGAACGATTCTCTCTTCCTAAATTGCACAGGCATATATACTATTTTATTGTATAGTAATATTTTGGTTATCTGTGGCACCTAGAGGACCACAAAATACCTTACGAATAATAACTGAAGATTATCCTCCTCCTTGTCATTTCACAGGTGGGACAACAAAGGCAAACAAAGGAGAGATGACTTTGTCCAAGGCTGTGCATTAGGTGGCCCAATTCTGCGCTCACATAAGCGTAATTCCCTTAAAGTTAGTGGAATCCCCATGGTACAAAACCAAGGAAATTGAGATCTGAAGTGTTTGATTCTACTCATTTATACCAGTGTAACTCCATTAATTTCAGTGGAGTTATTCCTAAATTACATACTTTTGTCAATGCTTAGAGAATCAAGCCCAAAGTCCTTAGCAGACCAGAATACAGAGGCCACTTCTCTCTGCTTTGTGCTTTAACCACATTAGCCTCCTAATTGGAATTTGTCAAAAAGTGCTTTTTTGTTTGTTTGTTTAATCTCAGTTAATTATTTAAGCCCCAACATTGCAATTGCTTAACCACATGAGTAACTCTGTTCACATGGGTTAAACCTACTGAAATCCATAACACACTTACACTATTGCATTGGGAGGTTACAATTCTATTTTCTAAAAACTAAAATAAACTGACCTCCCTCTCCCCCCTGCAGTTCCTTATATGGCATTGCTAGTCATTTTTCATCACTATTATTTTTGCAGTCAAAGTATCAGCTGTTATACAGGTAGCAGATGAGGTTTTGGAAAGCAAAATATACACTGAATGATGACTCTAGGGTACATCAGTACACTCTGTACAAAATGATAAACAATCCCATAATGGAGGAGGAAAATTTTCACTAGAAATTATTTGTTTGCAAATGTATAGGTTACAAATTATCATGGTATTTAATTTGTTGATACTAACACTACAAGACAACTATCTGTGCTTATATGTTATTTTCTTTGTTCTCAGAAGAAACACTGTTTGTGGGCAATGATGCCTTTATTTAATACTCCGTGAACCTTACTCAGATCTCAGTTATATTGGTTTTACATGGATATAATGCCAATAGAGTTACTCTTGATTTCTACTTGTGTAAGCGAGACCAGAATTAGGTTTGGTATACTCAACCCCTGGATGTCTTTCATGACCCACGATCAAGTCAGGCTAGTATATGTAATCTAAAAGAAAATTGAAAAATACATTTCTAAAATGAATAGCACACTTTTATTATAGTTATTTTTATTAGAGGGTACGGTTTATGTTATTTCATTATTTGTTCTGCTCTATAAATAAGAAGGTAAATACAATAAGGTTGTGCTGGTCAAGTCAATCAATATAACATTCACTGAGACTGTTTTTGTTATTTTATTTTTCCTATGCTATACACCATATTTAAAAAAATAAAAATAAAGACCAGAGAAATAAGCCTTAATCAGATGCTCTTCTACAGACCCTATTTTTTAAAAAGATATTTAGTTCTGATGCAGTGCAAAACCTTCAAACTTGTCCACAAAAGAATCTTGATCCATTTTTTAAAGAAGTTGTGCGAATGTGTATGTTTGTGTGTCTGCAATAGATATACAGAGGATTTCATTCTCAATACCATCTCACAGAGGAAAGGCACCAGCAATGAAAGATTCTTTATATATAGCCCAATGTATCTTCTCCTTATTTTGTTGGAACCTGTGCTTAACAGAGTCTGTGGGAACTACAATCACTTCAGTCCTTGGCCTCTAGCCTGAAAATGTTAATTGTGATGTGAACATTTCTCTATTTGAGACCACAAAGACAAATTACCTGAAGCTGAAAGCATTTATTCTCTGTTAACAATTTTTTGAACCCACCAGTAACTCTCAAAATTGTAGCTATGGATGCAGAAAATACAATAATGAGAAATATGTCTGTGCCTTCCTGATATTCTTAAGTCTCTCGAAGAGTAGCCATTAACAAAGCGGTATTTACCACATCACCATATCAGAGATGCAGTAGTATTTCCCCTTACATAGGTGTCTCAGCCACAATGTGGCTGGGTTTCTATTTAAAGGGGTCACTCTCTGTAGATTTCTCATGTTTGAACTGTTTCTCTCCTCATGTTGCTACCAAACCATATATAAGACAAGAGTATACAAAAGTTATTAAATAGAAATCCAGCAGGAGTTCAGTTAGTATAGCTAATTAGAAATTCCCTTTCTATCAGTAGGACTCAGTTGATAAATTTATTTTGGTGTGTAATAAATGGATGATAGGTATATTGAAAAATAAGAATTATATAACAACAGTTCTCTGAATCTCTGATATGGTGGCGTGGTAATTACTGCCAAAAAGAAGAGCTCCGGGAGCAGGGTTAATGCCTGTGGTGGGGTCATAGAATGGAGAAGAGCTCTGAGCTATGGTTTGTGAGGACCAGGGATTGAGATAGATGCTTGGGGGGGGGGGGGGGGGGGGGTGGAGAATGCTAGTTTAAGTGGTACTCGGACTCCAAGCAGGGAAAAGCCCAGGGAGTCAGTACCCTAGCAAGGGAGGATGAATTGAAGTTGAGTACCAATCTTTTGTTTAGAGTTGAACCCAAGAAGGAGAATGCACTGTTGTGTGGCTTGGCTGGAGGACTGAGCCACAGCAGACCCATTGAGAGCATCTGGGAAACAGGTCATCTGAGACTGGTCATCACAGCTTAGAAATTGCCACCAAAAGAGCGTGAGACAAAGTCCTCTGCAACTCTGCATCTGGGCAAGAGGGGGAACCCTAGACATAAGGACATAGGTTTACAGGTAATGAAAGTTATGTATAAGGCACCTATCTCTAAAGTTAGACACTTAAGTACAAGTGGTTAATTTTCAGCAGTGTTGAGTATCCTCAACTTCCATTGAAAGTAATGGGAGTTGCAGGTGTTCTGAATTGCTGAAAACTAGATTAAAGTTATTTATGTCCATAACTGCAGAATTAGCTATCTAACTTTGGGCATCCACATTTGGTCTCTTAGTCTCCCTAAAGAACCAGGCATTTGTAACCTCAAGTGGTTGTCCCAAGCGGACACATATTAAAATTAAATCTGGTTTATTATAGGATATACTTTTAAACATATTTTTCTCAGTGTCCAATTTCTTAAGAATTAATCAACAAAGTGTGTTTTCAAATTTTAATTGCCTTTAAAATAAAAGAAAAAAGCATGTAGTTTCTTACCTTGGTTGAACTAGGCTATTAACATGGAGATATGCTCCTCATAAATCCTTAGCCATTTTAAATGGCAATTTCTTATAATACTGTATACACATCACTCAGCTCTGATGTTTTCTTCAATACAATTGTTTTGAACTGCTGTTTGTCATTCACACACACAATGCGTATTTCCACCTATCCACATGTCTTTCTGACACGGAAAGCTTTTGACAAATCCTTCCTGATTGCCACTTTAACCTTTCAACACAAATATTCTGCATCAACCACCACTACATAAACATTTTAAAAATACTTTTCCTTATAAATCATTTGGAAAAATATATTAAAGCACCTTCTTCAGAATCAACTGCTTCTATTGGTATAACCCTTTTGCTCATTTATTTTCTAGCTTGTTGGAAATAACAGCTGTTGCAGAACAAAGATAAAGACACAAGACATAACCTTCCAGTTTTTGGCAGAATACTACACAATTTACATGAAAATTAGCCACATTATTCAAGAAAGCTTTGAGCTACTAAAGTAACTTCAATGCAAACTTATTTATACGAATACTGGCTTTTAAAAATATGTATTCAGTTTATTTTCATCTAAAATATACAAAAAGATGCTTAACTCTGGATCTAAGTGCCTTAAGAAAATATTTAAAATATATTATATTGACCCTATTCAAAACCCTTTGAAGTCAATGGTTCATTGACTTTGGCTTGCTTTGGAATAGACTTTCTAAGAAATTGAATAAACAAATTAAAATATAGAAAATAGTAACAGCAGGTTTCACAAAGGTTAGCTTTTCCACAAAGTACATAACATCCTGTAATGCCCTTCCCCTATCCTACACACCTGAGCCTCCTCAAATGCCTGAGCTAGTAGATGGAGCTTGCAGCATACACTGAAGATAATCAGATTTAGGAAATTTGGGACCAAGGAGGGAGAAGCGTGAATTCTGAAGTCACAGTGCCCTCTTGGAAAAAACATTCTTCCAGCAGCTCCTTCTACTAAATAAAGGAAGCTCCAGTCTGAGCATGCTCACCTTGGGGGCAATGTGATCTCTCAGGAAGGAAGTCCCAAGTCTGTTTGTGATTTACAAGTCAAAATCAACACCTTAAGCTCCAACTGCATCATGCATTAACTGCCAGATACACTATTTACCAAGAAGGCTTCCACATAAGGAGGTAAATTTGAGCTTCTACAGGAATTTCATGTATAATAGTGTGCCGAGTTATGAAGGCCAATACTTTAATAGGGTTCAAAAGGGAGCTAGATAGATTCATGGAAAATAGGTCCATCAATGGCTATCAGTCAGGATGGGCAGGAATGATGTCCCTAGCCTCTGTTTGGCTGAAGCTGGGATTGGGTGACAGGGCATGGATCACTTAATAAACTGTCTGTTCATTCCCTTTGGGGAAGCTGACATTAGCCACTGTCAGAGGACAGGATACTGGGCTTGATAGACATTTGGTCTGACCCAGTATGGCCGTTCTTATGCTAGTATGTTCTTATATTGCAGTAGTCCAATCTAGCACTCAAAAAAAGCATGGATAATGGTAGCATCTTCTGACTCCTAGAGGAAATGACACAGTGCCTCCTGATCAGGATTAGAGTGAAAAAAAGGACATTCTGACCACTCTGGCTCCTGTATGATCCTCAAAAAAAGAGAGGAAACAAAAACAAAGCCCCAGAGTTGCACACTTTAGGAACAAATCACTTTGAAAACTATGGATGACAATCACTACAAAAGAATTAAGTTTTATTTTTAGCAACAATAGCATCTTAATTTCTTGGATTTCATTCTCTTCCTTTTTCTACAGCCATTAAGATTAAGAACCCCAAACACTCCCTAACAATACCCCACCGGTGAGCCTTAAATGGACACAGCTGGGCATCCAAAGAAAGGCCTTCAGACTACAAAAGCAATATCCATCAAGAATAACCACCCACATCAACCAGTGAACTGTGGAGTCAACCCTATGACATCACGTGCTAAAATACACCTCAAATCCTTCTTAATCCTAATAGCCTCTCATGCTTGATGTGCTCCACATGAAAACTCCCTGACCATGGAGTAACCTGACCTGGAAAAGGATTCAAATTCATTACACCCTTCCTTATCCAGAAGAAAGCAAGATGGATGAACAAAGCAAATACTACCCCAGTGTGAGCCCTAAACAGCCCCCACACAGCAGAATGAATTTCTCTCAAAAAAACAAAATCCTAAATCCCTGCCCTCCATGCATTCAAATATATAAATAAGTGGTTAGCCATGCCAGTGGTGTTGTCATCTAGTGGTGGGAAAGCCATGTCTGGGCCAGAGAAACAAAATGGTGCATCCTTCAAAAAACCGAAAGCACATATATAGGAGAATCCAAAATATTCATCTTACTTTAATTTGTTTCCATGATCTTAGATACTGGTAAGAGGGATGGCAGAAACCATATAGGCAAAGAGGGAAATATTCTCTCAATCTTTATTTATACTCATCTGTTTTTCCCTCTGTATGTGTGCATTAGCACCAAAGAGTTCTCTTCATGGACAGAAGCAAGACCACTATGAAAAACACTTAATGATTGTATATGACAGGTGAAATAAAGAATTTTTTGTTCCGATACTATGTTTTCCATTCTGATGATAGTTAGCATTAAATAACAATTAATACTTTCAATACAAGAAAAGCTCTCTACTAAGTATGCACACATCCCAGTTCATTTGGAGCTTTTATCCATACTATTCCTATGCCATGCAAAAACTGTGCCACATAGTGGACCATTCCCTCAACTGGAATAAATCACAGTACAGTAGCTCCAATGTAGTTAATGTATCCACCACAATTTCAATCAGCTTAGACTCTGGCCCACTGTCCAATATTATAATGTATGGAGCAAGTGAAGATAGTAAGAGAACTATATTGTCCAGTTGCTTCATTGTGCTCCTCTGAATCTTTCTTTTGTCTCCCTTCTTATGTTTAGATTGTAATTTCTTTGGGGCTGGGGCCATCTTGTTGTGTATTGTACAGAGCTTAGCACAGTCAACTCCTGGTTTGTGACCGGGGCTACTATGCATTACCCCCTCTACAAATAATGAATAATGTACTGGTAACAGACGGTTAACAAGAGACCTGGTAAAGAACAATACAAAATTCAGCTGATGCATTCACAGATTTTTAGACCAGAATTGTTACATCCAATATAACAACAAAACTATTGTATCATTTTAAAATGGGAGCAACACAGGCCCTGAGAATTTTGGCATGTGCCTCACTATTTCTGTGCAAGTACATCAGAATGTAAATATGAGAGGCAAAAAAGAATGTCCTTCAAATCCCCAGTCTGTATCAATAGAGAACAGAATGCTATCATGGCATGGTTCTGTTGGATTACATATCACTGCACAAAAAGCTTTGTTGTAGCAAGACAGAGAGAAGCTGCTGTGATAAAGTAACATCACAGCTGGGATTAAAGAGGCCCACCATACTGGAGAAGTGGATGGGAATGCTACAGGGGGGTGTTTAAGTCGAGCGACAGGAACAGAAGAGGTATCAGGCACATGGTGCTATCATGACAAGTCAAGCACGTCTCAGTGCCCTAAGTATAGACAAAGTTCCCCTGCAAAGAATTGTGCCCTGCAGCAAAGTAAAATATTAAAATATCCTTGTAGGTCAAAGGGAGATGAGATAAAGGGATAAAAGTGAGCTTGCCTGGCTGTCTTAATTTGCAGAAAGTGCTACGACAGAAAGTCAAGAAGTTTGATGGCCTAAAGTATAGAGAAAGTTCCCTGCAAGGTGTTGCCCCTTGAAGCAAAAGAAAAATATTAAAATATTTTATCCCTTCCAGGGTAAAAGGAGATAAAATAAGGAGATGAAATAAGATTCCATGACTGAGTTAAGTTAGTAACGAAGACCTGTCATTAAAAGTAGGTAGCCGGAGGTAAAAGGAAAGCGGGAGTCAGCAGCTGGCAGTAAAGATAGAGGCAAAACGATGCAGCTGTCTGAAATGTGGCAGGTGATCCAGAAGGGTGTAGGTCTTCCTAACTCCTAGTCAGTACTATCCGCAGCTTCACTGGAATTAAAATGACCTTTTCCAGCAGAGTCCGTTAATAAATTTCCCTTATTTTTGCCGTTTTAGAGAAAATATCTAAGATCCCTATGCTCCTGCAGGATATAACTAATTTCCACTGTCTTCAGTGAGAGTTGCTCAGTTCCTGGAGAAGGAGCAAAGGACTCCTGAATATGCCAGTGACTTCTCCATGCTGCACTTATTGTTTGCAGTTCAGTCTTACTTTTTTTCTTATCTTTTTGAGATCTTTTCTCAGATGGCCTGCAGTATTCTCAAGCTCCAAATGGGCAAAATTAAACTCATATTCTTTTCTCTTGAATTATTTTGATACTAAACCTGTCCCCCTTCCTAACCAAAATGCAGCTATGAAAATGTCTTCCATATCTTCTTCCATGATGTCTTCTTCCATGTCTTAATCACTCTGATTCCAACCCAAGTCACTGGGTTACTCATCTACTGGAGGATGAGCACAGGTCTACTGGATATTTCCTCTGGGGACCAGACATAAGTAGGGGCTTTTCAGTTTACCAGCCAAACTCTCCTGAGAAGTGTTACCTGTTCCTTAAAACTATAGATTTTAGTGGCTGAATATTAAGGAACCACCTTGCCAATCCTGGGCTGCTCACAGCCATCTTTGTATCTAGCGTATGTCTTCACTGGAAAAAAAAAGTTCTTCACTTGGGCTAGCTAACTTGATTTAAAAGCTAAATTGCTTTGAGTTCACTGGATTAGCTAACCCAAATTAAGATCACTTTTTTTTTGCAGCAAAGGCAAGAGTTTAGACATCTCTGGAGGCCTGTCTAAGTTATGAAACATATCTGGAACTGTCCTGTTTCATTCTGCAGTCTAGTCCTGACACACCCCTCCCATCTTGGCACAACCCCCACACCAGGGCCTATGTAGTGGTTCTCAGAAGGCATCCTTGTGGTAGTATGCCACAGTGGCAGCACCCCTTGGTCACAGCTGGAGATTTTAGGTCCCCTTTGTATTGCTCTGATCCTTTTAACCAGTGTAAAGCACCTGTTGGGAGGATGAGAAGTTTACACGATATTTTCCCAAGAGGTTTTGAAGTTCACCCCTGGGAGGAGGCAGATCAGAATCTAAGTTTTGTTTTGCTATCTATGATCTCCATGCAAAATAGAGAAAGCTGAAACTCTTTCTTGGGCCAGGTCTACACTACCCATCAGATCGTAGTGTAGGCCTGGATTGGCGGGTAGCGATCGATCTTTTGGGGGTTGATTTATCGCATGTAGTCTAGATGTGATAAATCGATCCCCTAGCACTGTCCTGTCAACTCCAATACTCCACCACCGCAAGAGGCACAGTCAGAATCGATGGGGGAGCAGCAGCAGTCAACTTAGCGCCATGAAAATACTGCGGTATGTCGACCTAGACCAGTACTTAGAGACCATTTCTTAAAGAGACAGGGAATTCATATGTTCTGGGGAGGAAATATGATCTTGGGAAAACAATAGTTTCCAGGCTCAGGTCCTGAATGCTGCCTTTGATCGGGGCCCAGGACCATAGATCCCTAGTGAAGGCTGAGTGAGAACTCCTTTTCCCTCAGCATGGAGGGACCTCTTGGAAGGACACTGTCATGCAGCCACTGTTCTGAAGAGATCACAACTGAAGAGACAAATGCAACAGACACAAAACAACACAAGAAAAGGCACATACGCATACAATGAACCATCGTAATGATGGTCAGCAAATGCCATGCCAGTTCCATTTATATTATGATAGATAGATAGATAGATAGATAGATAGATAGATAGATAGATAGATAGATAGATAGATAGATAGATAGATAGATAGATAGATAGATAGAGGCCTGTGGTGACATGGAAATGCAGTGAGGGTACATTAATAGGAAAAGGAAGGAAAGGATGAATATTTTATTTATGTTCTCAAATTGCACTCATCACTGCCATGCCAGCTCTTCACCACTCAAGAATTCCTCAGTAGCCAGCTAAACCAGTTCTATCCGTGACAGCAGTGACCAGTACAACTGAGTTACCACATGAAAGATAATCAGGCCATATTATTGAATAGTTAAGTAAATACCATTTATTAAATGTGTTTATTTTACACAAAAATGAACACTGCGGATGCTGTAATTATTTCTGGTTATCTGTTAGTGGCAAACAGAACAACAATCACAGGATAGCTCCTTTCCTGAAAAGTAATATTTTTATTGATTGAAACTGCCCCCCGCAACACACACATTCATTTCCCATCCCAAAAAATAAAATTAATGAATGTGTTCTAGAGGTCTGGCACAATACAATGAAATTTCCACACTAAATTCATTTGATCTCTTTCTGCTTCTTAATAAATCTGGTTCAACATCATATTCCAGACAACTGAACCAGTATAATTTAATTATCAGGGCATTTGAACCTAAACAGTTAATTAATTTTCAGTATCAATAACCACCGTAATGTCCCTCATCATTTGGAACTCTGAAAAAAAACACTAGATGTACAATGATTCTGGAAATATCCGTTCAGTGTTGTGTACCCAATTAGCTTTAAGTTACCATCGCAAAGCAAGCCAGTTTATGATCATTACATGCAGCAAGCGCCGTGAAAATCTCAGTCAGTTTATAGATCCATCTGGCAATTATGACAATCAGATAAGCAATCTGAAAAAAATAAGAAATTTCTTGCCCAAATAAATGAGATATATATATAATTTTTTTTGCAGCCACTATCATCTTTTTCCGCCACAAAATGATTAACCATCTTAGTACCCATATGCAGGCTCTATTCATTTAACATCTTTTCACCTTAAAATCTAATCAGTTTTGGATTATTATAGCCCTTGATGTATTTCAGCACTGTAGATAGAAATCATCCAGAAATGAAATCTGAAAAACATTTTGTCGTGTTATAATAACAGCTGTAATGAATGAAGACAAATGACATAAAAAAGACCAATTCACCACGAAGCTCCCAGGGAATATTAGTAGTTTGAGGAGAGAGAAAGAATCCAAGTGGATTCTTATCCGCCGAACACAATTATGCATTATATTTCATCAGTATAATTTTCTTTGTCTAAAAGATGGTCTATAATAGATTATACAGGAATCATGTAAAATAAACAAAACCATTAGAAAAACAATATAAATGGAGCATTTTGGTGGGGCCCGTATTATCAGTTATAATGAAACCTGAGGAGAATATTAAAAACATACATGTGAAAATGTGCCAACATCCTTGTTATTAGAAAAAGTCACTGAACAAACAAACAAATAAATAATCAATGTTTTAGTTACTTTACTTGCTGAATAAATCAGGCTAGGATAAGAAAAGAAAATCAACTTCAATAATTCCACTCTTATCACGTGTAATTTTTTTACAGCTAAGTAAAAAAAATAGGCATGATTGGAGTAGGAGTAATTGATGTACCACAATGGGATGATGGCTCAGTGCCTGAGCTATTTTGCCTATCTAGTCATCAACAGCTGCAACTCCACTCCACAGAACAGCAGCCTCTGTCACTGCATTAGACCCCCCAACTCAGCAAAGCACTTGAGCACATGATTAACTTGAAGCATCTGAGCAGTCCCACTGAAGTCCAGTGGAACTGCTCAGCTGCATGGAGCTAAGCTGGTGTTTAAGTATTGGGATTTAAGTCTTAACTGGTTCTCAACAACTACTGATTCCAACTGTGCTGACAGAAAATGTAGTAATGATACCAAAAACCACTACTGTCACATGAGGACATCTAACTTAGCCAAAGAGAGAAAAATGGGAAAATAGCGTTTAGAATATTTTGTGAGTTTTGCTAAAAAATTAACCATATTTATGTGAACCTGAGCCAGCTGGTCCTCATGTGCTTCAGTGATGGCTGCAGTACAAATATATAGAGAGATTGTTTAGATGCTTTCACATTTGAATTCAAATTAATTTTAAAAAAAGACTCCGATTTCATGTAAAACCTGAAATGAAAAGGTTTTTTAATTTCCATGGTGAATATTTCATGCAGCACTAGTTCAATGTGGTTTAAAAACTAAATAAAAATACCAGGTAGAATAGGAAGTGAAAACTTGTGCCAATAAGAAATAGATTTTAATATAAACATATCAGATTCCTTGGTTAAATTCTAATTCGACTGAAATCAATAAGATCTTTGCCACCAACTTCAAAGGGACCAGATTTCACCAGAAATTCACACTCAGGGTTGGTGAGTGCAAGCCCTATTATGTCAGTCATTGATTTACACCAATCAATGAGTAACAGAGATTATAATCTCCAGAATATTATACAACTAGCAGTCGAGTAAATACTAATGTGCTGTATTTTAAAATTTTGTCCCCCTTTTAAAAATTATCTTGAGATCCCAGAAACTGTTTAATATCACCCGAAAATTTTGTTATGTAGATGAATATGTAAACCCTGCCCAAGGACAGTTTCTACAGTACTAAGGGCTAGATTAAAGATTTCAGTTACTCTCTTTAATAAGAAGTAGGACTAAATTAGAAACATGTCCCTCTTTATATTATCAGCAGGAGAAAAAAAAACTTTTGTGGTGATAATCAGGATGGCCTATTTCAAACAGTTGGCCATCATGTGTCAGCAATGCCCCTCTGCCATGTACATTGGCCAAACCGGACAATCTCTATGCAAAAGAATAACTGGACACAATTCTGACATCAGGAATCATAACATTCAAAAACCAGTAGGAGAACACTTCAATCTCCTTGGTCACACAATAACAGACCTAAAAGTGGTAATTCTTCAAAAAAAAAACAAGAAAAAAACCCTTCAAAGACAGACTCAATGAGAAACTGCAGAACTGGAGTTAATTTGCAAACTAGATACCATTAAATTAGGCTTGAATAAAGACTGGGAGTGGCTGAGTCATTACACAAACTGAAAGCTATTTCCCCATGCTAAGTTTTCCCTTACTGTTACTTGCACCTTCTTGTCAAGTGTTGAAATCAGCCATCCTGATTATCACTACAAAAGATTTTTTTTCTCCTGCTGATAATAGCCCACCTTAATTGATTAGTCTCTTAGAGATAGGCAATCCCTATTTTTTCATGTTCTCTGTATGTATATATATATATATATATATATACACACACACACACACACACACTACTGTTTGTTCCACTCTATGCATCTGATGAAGTGGGTTTTAGCCCATGACAGCTTATGCCCAAATATATGTGTTAGTCTCTAAGGTGCCCCATGTACTCCTCATTCTTTTTGCTGATACAGACTACCACGACTACCACTTTGAAACCTGTCAAAAAGAAGTGTAACTCTGCAATGACCCCATGCAGGGCTGTGTATAAATCATTCATCTTAGCCCTAAATGGAGAGTTCCAGAGAAAACTGCCTAGAAGAAGCAGAATATCCTCAGAAAAGAGAATATGTAATTTTGCATGTTAACAAGTAATTATGTTCACTGGTGAGTTTCAACTAAAATCCTGCTCTGTTGACAAACTCTATTCAGTCACTGATACAAAACAGTTTAAATTACAACTGTGAAATAGCAATGTAGTGCAACACAAACTCAGTATGTAATAAGATGTGTATACTTCCTGATTATATTTTCAGTTTGTCAAAGTTATGCCAGGCAGTCTTCTGGAGCATATTTTGCCTATGGTTTCCTTGAGCCTCTTAAGGAGCTCAATACTTTGGCATAAGTACAGGACATTTCTTTAATTCATCAAATGAATGGAATTTAATTTCTACATGGTGTAGTAGGAGATCATTTTATAATTTCATGTCTGTCCTCTAGTTGTGTGAGGACACATCTCTTCTGTTTCTTTCTGTATAAGCAACAAGTTCATTTGCAATTAGATGTTTCTGAAATATGATAAAGGAGAAGCCACTGGCTATATCAGTCATTTTTTTTTTTTTGTAGAGCATGTGCAAACTCAAACTCCATGTTTGGCACACAGTCAAATCACCATGCTGAGCACATTGAGGAGGTAGGGTGTCAGAGACCCGCTATTCAAATAATACTGCAGATTTAGCACTATAGTAGCCCCATGGCTGGAATCATTCCAATTCCCCCCCCCCTGCCCCCATAAGTCACTTAGTCACAGACCTTTTGGCCTGTCCCTCTTCTGCACTCATCATCTTTCCACCCAGAGTTCTGCTGATCTCAGACATCCCTACAGAGTTGCACTCTGTAGCAGACAGTGGTTGCATACCTAAATGTACGTTCTGCAAATACCACCCTGATTCATCTGCAGAGAGCATCATGTTGGTCCCACTGCATCCAGGTTCCTAACCCCTGCAAGACAAACAAAGGTAGGATTTATTCTGGCTGTATAGAATAAATCTATTCTGGAATATTTTTTCCTTTTCAGAAACTGTTTCAAACCACATTTGCTGGGATGACACTCAGTGTGTCAATGCATTATGATTTGAGTAAAGCGATCGTATTTCTTTCTACCACATTCAAAATTGAATTATTTGCAGATGGGTAAAGATCCTTCAGAAACATCTGTCTCTGCCAAGGACATGTGTACTTTGAATAAAACATTTCCTTCCTTTGATTTTATGCTATGAGAATAATTTTCAGGGATAAGGGGGACCGGGGGGAGAGGGGGGCAGAGGAGGCAAAAGGGAGAGAGAAAAAACTTTGTTTCTGACTTACAAGTCTAAGTCTACGCTTGGTTGAGTTTTAGGTGATTGCTGAATAATCTCACTGCTATTCGTGCATCAACATTCTGCTATATGGAAACTGATAGCAAGTCCCCATTCTATTCCTCAGTAACACAAAACATGAGCTAACCTTGAACTCCACAATTTTCAGAGTCAAATGAAATTAGTTACATTAGATAGACTTTGGGGCAGGAGCTACATCTCCCCAGGATGGGGCAAGGTGCTAGAAGCTCAGAGACTGAGCCTTCAGCTGTGAAGCAGGCAGCAGGAAACACACTCCTATATGCTGTCTCTTCTGATGTCAGGAGTGACATTTTTGAGTGTCTAATCTCTTTGGTACTGGGACTTGTACAAAGTTTTGGTAAGGAAGTGAGGGAAGGATGCAAGCTGGATCAGAGTTAGAGAGTTAGATCAAGAACTAACAATAGGATTGTTTTATAACAATGGGATTGTTTTGAACTTATTCACAGTTCAAAGGTGAAGGTTTTTTTTTTCATGAGGACCTGACCCACTAAGTAATTTCTGTTACATAATGATGAAATAATCATGTGTCCCTTTAAAAATGCCCCCTACCAAATCACAGAGGGGAAACTTGACTGGCTTTGCAAACTGTGGACAGCTTTTGGATAAAAGGGGAGTGTATATGTGCATAGGCCCCACCTTCTTTTGAGTGTCCTGTTCCTATTGGCCAGACAAAGAGATACAAGCCAATTGGCTCTTTCTTCCTATAATCATTTATTTAAACCCTGGACCAGGGGTTTTCAGGCCTTTTGCCCCATTTTTCAGCTTTTGTGTCATCACACAATGGAAAATTGGATTGACTTATAAGTGTACACTTATCATTCACTTTGCCCTTGGTTGGGACAAATGTCATTGATACATTTTGAAAAAAAATCTGACTCGCTATTTCCTCTCCCTGTGGGCACTCTCCAATGTATGCCCCCTCCTTTATCCTTTTTCCCACCCGGGACTTCTACCTACACACCACTTATGGTTAACTCTGTTAGGTACTCTGGAATTATGGGATATGCTTCCTTTCTTCCTTTTTGTTTCTGTTTTCGAACGAGCACAGCATGTGTCTCACCAGAGAGATTTGTACAACCGTGCATATATCAAAAGAGTTGCAATCTGAGCATGCTAATAAAATATCAAGGAAAACAGAACAGTGCATACAGATTTTCAGTTGCTTATACACTTCATTATTTGTAACCAAATTCCATTTATCCTGTGTTCACACTACAAAGTAGGGGTGTGATCTGCCTGCTCATATACACATACTCACACTAGCTGTCATTGAGCTAGCACAAGTCTGATTAGTAGCATAGCCATGGTAGCATGGATAGCAACAGCAGAGGCATGGCTGAGATGTTCATAGAATCATAGAATATCAGGATTGGAAAGGATCTCAGGAGCTCATCTAGTCCAACCCCCTGCTCTAAGCAGGACCAATCCCCAATAAATAATCCCAGCCAGGGCTTTGTCAAGCCTGACCTTAAAATCCTCTAAGGAAGGAGAGTCCACCCTCCCTAGGTAACCCATTCCAGTGCTCCACCACCTGAATACATATCCACCAGATTGAGGCAGGTTTGTACTCCACATAGCTCAGCCCTGCCTCCGCTTTCACGGCTACACTCTTATTTATACTTCTGCTAGCTTGATAAGAGCTAGTGTGAGGTGTGTACATGAACATGGGAATCATACCCCCAGCTCATAGCAAAGTCGTAATCTTAGATGAACACTGTATTAATATGTATCCCAAATGAAGATAGTGCTGCTTATTAGGCAATACGTTGAGGTTGTGGGAAATAAAAATAAAGGAGAAAATAAATGATCACAAACAATAGCCCCAACCTGAAATCAGATACATTTAGGCAGACCCAACTGATTTCTGTACAGGACAGGTCTGTCAATGCAGATAAGGTTGCAGGAGCGGAGACTGTAGCAAACTCATCCAAAGTTTAGGAAGATTCTGATCTGAAGGTTCAGTTTCACCACTTAAAAAAGAAAAGAAGTAGCTGGGAAGTTCGGATGGGTACTAGCAAAAGTGGTACAAAGTTCATGAAAAATTCTGGCAGTTTCACAGAAAAGTTAAACTTGAATGACATGTAAGTCCCTAGATAACTGAAGACTTTTTCATCAGCACCATATAGTATTAGGATACAGTCTCTGATCAGTACTATTCACACCTGGAATAGCTCCGGCAGAATGGGCTCCTGAACCTCTTCTTCTACCTGCTTCACTGGTACTGGTCTGTGCTTTTTTTTATCAGATATTATGACACTATGCAGTAGGAAACCTTGTTTTCATATTAGGATGGCACAAAATGTCATGGCTTTCCAGTTACCCAATCTCAGGACAATGACATATTCTAATTACAGTAGGGAGATCTAAGAAAGGTGATCTGATTCCAGAGCTTATCTATGGTTCATCATGATTTTTCATCTGTCCCTTACCTGGAGAATCATAATGCTGCTTTTACAGTTCAGTGAATGATGACATGAAAATTGAGGTAATAAAAGTAACTGTGGAAAATTGCTATGGCCTCCTTGCCTATTAAACATCATCTAGAACAAAGTGGGAGATTCTGAGTCAATGTGTGCTGCAAAAAAGGACAGAAGTGTTATCTTAAATGCAGGCTGGAATAAGAAAATAAGGGCTTCTGAAAACATTTTGACTGTGAAATCTGAGTCATTCAAATGAGATCAGCAGAGATACACTGCTGTAAAATATACATGAAGTGAGAGGAGAATAAAGTCTATTGTACGGATGTTTTGCTTCACAAGATTATTTCCATTCAGTAGCATTGTATACTGGTGTTCAAAAAATATTACAAAATAGACAGCCACCTGCCCTTACACAAAGGTTTTGCGGCATCCCTCTAACTGACTCATGCTTCAGGTTGGATTTTAATAAGTGGTCAGATTATACGGGTATATCTACATATAGAAGTTTCCTTTATCAGGTTATCGTGCTAAATGAAAATGAAAGGAGAACGATGGTGATCCTCTTGCAAACCCATATTCCCCTCATCCAAATAAAGATAATCTGCCTTGAACATCTCTCCACGCCAACTCAGCATTGGAAATCTTATCATTCTTCCCATGTATCCTTACTTTAACTGTACCCTCCATTCTTCTGCTTCTGGGGGTGGGGGTCTGGGGGGGGGGGGGGGATACTAATGTCTTTCTTTCATTCACTGAAATTGTGGCTTTTGAATGATGTGAGACACTCTTGAGGCCTACGTTGGAGTTTTGGATTGTGAAAAGTGGGTAAAAGGCAGCAGATGGTGATGGTGATCTGGAAAAGAAATGGTATTTAAAAAATTATAAAATAATCAACAACTGCAGTCCAAAAAGGCTGGCAGAAATGGAATGTATTTAAACTAAAACAATTATTTTTAGTGAGTTTCACTAAAGGCCAAAGCTCCCAATGAGAACAAGACATTGTTTTAGCAACATAGCAGTGGCCTCTAAAGAGGGAGCAAATGTTCAGAAATGGAACCTCTACATGTCTGTATTAGTTGGTTAATTTTGATGGGATGGTGTTGCTACCCCTTTTACACATTGGCTTTTGTGACACACTTGACACTTTGCTTTAGAAAAGGGCTTGTGGAAATAGAGTGAGCATGCTTCATCAGAATGACTGGCCACTCCTCCACCTTGAAGAGTGTGGGTGAAAAAGAGGTGCTTCAACCCATCAGGTTGTTGAACTCCAAGTAACTTTTTCCAAAATTACAATGCTCACAATCTGCATAAACAAAAAAGAAGTGGATCAGCTTTGCATGGTTTTTGTTTGTTTTGTTTCTTGCTCACAAGTATGTTGATGGCAAGTGTGTCTCAGGAATATCTACGGATATCAGGGGTGTCTGTGAAAATGGGGAAAAGATCATGAATTTTAGTCTGTGTGATTCAGTCATTTGAAAATCAATATCTAAATTTGCATTATTCACCGTTCGGGCTGTCAAGCAACTACAACTATTAATTGTGATTAATTGTGCAATTAAAAAAATAATCTTGCTCAATCGCACGATTAATCATGCTGTTAAACAATAATAGAATACCATGTATTTAAATATTTTTGAATGTTTTCTACATTTTCAAATACCTCGATTTCAATTCCAACACAAAATACAAAGTGCACAGTGCTCACTTTATATTTCAATTAGTATTCTATTGTTTAACAGTGCAATTAATCGTGATTATTTAAAAATCACAATTAATTTTTTTAGTTAATCGCATGAGTTAACTGTAATTAATCAACAGCCTACTGTTCACTATTTGCTATTCTCATTTTAAGACATTTCAGTTTTCCAGTTAGGTAACAGAAACACTATGTGATTTAGCTGAGTAACCACACAGCACAAATTTAAGAGTCAAATTAAACAGTTTGACTATATATACTTGAAGAAGATTAGCACAATTCATAAAAAGTTCACTAACTGAAAGAGGGCTTTGTTTTTAATGAATATAATTTGTAACAGAGTTTGAAAATAATTGGACTGTTGGGATGTACAACACACAGAGAAATGTTCAGACCTTCTGTCGTCCCCCCCCCACCCCCCCAGGATCTACAATATCTCTTTGTGGTTTCTGTCACAGAAGGCTTGTGTAGTGCCTACCATATGTATTTGCTTTGAAACAGTTTTGGGGCAGAAAACATTCACATTCTCAGTTCTGCAGCAACTGAATATTGTGACAATTGTTTGTGTGACACATTCTCCTAGATTTCATCCCTAAAACTCCCAGCGAATCTGACACATTTGGTTCCTGCTTTCCTTCCATTCATATCTAGTTTTCCTTTATGACTTTATAAGAGTGTGTGTGAATGGCATTTAGTTCACACATAATATAAGACATCAGGCATGTTTTTACAGTTCTCTGTGTTATCTATAATCTTATTCTGGTTTTGCAGTGAATGAAAAACAGTGTATTTGGAAGAACAGAGGTGTAGAGAAAACTAATCCTGGTAGAATTACATATAGAAGTATTGTGGCAAGAAAATCTTTTCCAAAAAGTATTTAATATTCTGCAGTCATACCTTTAACTGAAAAAAATCCACTACACTATCTCAATAACCTCCAGGCTAAATAAACTTTGCTCAAGGTCATGGCCTTTAATGAGTTCCCTGGATATTCTTAAACAAGTTGCATTGTTGAATGTACTGAAATGTACACCTTATGTACAATCATAAATAGCTAACAAATCCTTCATTTTGGGAGTTCCTGTGAAAGGATAAGGTGTAAAATTCATTGTCCATTTAAAAATGTTTTCATAAGATAAAGCTTTTTCTAAAGATTCTAGCAGGTTCTGTGTGATATCATACATCAAAACAACAGAAAAAAGGCATTTGGGAAATAGATACATTTTTTTTGTAATGAGGGAGTGATACTTGAGGTGAAAGAATCAATCTCTCCATATAAAGATTTGACCTATGCAAACCTTATAAAACAAAATATTTTGCAGATGAACATTTAGATTATTTCCATGAAGCATACAATATTGCAATGACTCCATGGTTTTTGCTTCATCAATATTTCTTTGTGGTTTTAAAATGTGAATACATTAATTAAACAAATGAATGTCTATAACTATTTCAGTCCCAGCAACACACACTTGCCCTCAAATCAAGTGGTTTCCAGAAGAGTTATTCATGTTCCCAAGCTCACAAAAGTCATTTGAGCTATGAAAATCATAGAGATTGTTTTTAGAGTCACTAGGCATTAAGCAGATGGCAAATGTAAAATGCTAACATTTGGTTTTCTTGTCCATTAACTTGTCTCCTATATTAAAAATAAACAGTCCTAGTGTACCAGTCAATATGATAAAGACTAGCAAATAGAAATAAGGACACTGATTAGAGGGTTTCTGATTTTTTATTTTTAACTGGTAAATACCAATAAAATCTCTTTGATACAAAACAGATTATGTGTGTGTGTATCCAATATACACCTCAACTCACTAGAAATAGTTACTTGTATGTAGAGGCTTGTCTACACGGAGCAGTAATGCAGACTACAGGGGTGTGATTTGTAAAGTGCACTAACATGTTGTGTATTAATCAATCTATGTAGACATTGTTGGTGCACACTAAATGATCCCTAGTATGTTTGAACATAGTGCTGTTTGAAACAGTCCTGCATTAAAGAACATCAGGTAACATTACAAAGAGATTACCCATTACAGAATATGCTATCTGTATACAGTTTATAGAGAGAGAAAGCCCTGAAATGTCCCCTCTCCCGATTTTTGAACATCTCCATAAAAATCCAAAAAATTCTCAAAATAAATTTCAAAAAATTAAATCAATGAACCTTGGGAAAAAAAACAGAAGCGCTAATTATTTATCAACCGTTGCTTAATAATCCTACTGTCGAAGAATGAAAAACACTTTAGACCAGTGATGGGCAACCGGCAGCCTGTGGGCTGAATGCAGCCCATCAGGGTAATCAGGGATGTGCTGGCCTCCGCTTCCCACAGCTACCATTAACGTCAGAAAAGCAGACTTAGTCTCCCTTAGGGAACTGATGGGCAGGATCCCCTGGAAAGCTAATATGAGGGAACAAGGAGTCCAGGAGACCTGTATTTAAAAGAAGTCTTAGGGAGGGTGCAGGAACAAACCATCCCGAAGAGTAGAAAGAATAGCAAATATGGGAGGTGACCAGCTTGGCTATACAGTGAAATCTTCAGTGAGCTTAAAATAAAAAAGGAAGCTTAGAAATAGTGGAAATTTGGACAGATGACGAGGGGGAGTACAAAAATGTTGCTAGAGTATGTAGGGGTGTAATCAGGAAGGCCAAGACACAATTGGAGTTGCGGCTAGCAAGGGATGTAAAGGGAAACAAGAAGGGTTTCTACAGGTGTGTTAGGAACAAGAAGAAGATCAGCTAAACTGTGGGACCCTTAATTAATGGGAGAGGCAACATAGTGACAGATGATGTGGAAAAATTTGAAGTACTCATTGCTTTTTTTGCCTTGGTCTTCATAGACAAGATCAGTTCCCAGACTGTTTCACTGGGCAACACAGTATGGGAGCAGCCCTCAGTGGTGAAAGAACAGGTTAACGACTATTTAGAAAAACTGGGAAGCTTCCCAATTATCTGGATGATGAGATTAATTGCACCCTCAACAAGTTTGCAGATGAAACTAAACTGGCAGGCTGTGAGGTAGATATGTTGGGTAGGGTAGTGATAGGGTCCAGAGTGACCTAGGAGGATTAGGTCCCAAAAAAATCTAACGAGGTTCAACAAAGACAAGTGCAGAGTTCTGCATTTAGGAAGGAAGAATCCTATGCACTGCTACAGGATGGGACTGGCTGGCTAAGCAGCAGTTCTGAAGAAAAGGACCTGGGGATAACAATGGATGAGAAGCTGGCTTTGTGTCAGCAGTGTGCCCTCAGTGCCAAGAAGGCCAATGGCATATTGGGGGCCAATGGCGTATTAGTAGGAGCATTGCCAGCAGATTGAGGGAAGTGATTATTCCCCTCTATTCAGCACTGGTGAGGCCACACCTGGAGTACTGCATCCAGTTTGGCCCCCCACTACAGAAGGGATGTGGACAAATTGGAGAAAATATCTAGAGGAGGGCAACAAAAATGATTAGGGGACTAGGACACATGACTTACAAGGAGAGGCTGTGGGAACTGGGGTTATTTAGTCTGCAGAAGAGAAGAGTGAGAAGGGATTTGAAAGTAGCCTTCAACTATCTGAAGGGGGTTTCCAAAGAGGATGAAGATTGGCTGTTCTCAGTAGTGGCAGATGACAGAACAAGGAGTAATGGTCTCAAGTTGCGGTGGGGGAGGTCTAGGTTGGATATTAGGAAACACTATTTCACTAGGAAGGTGGTGAAGCACTGGAATGGGTTACCTAGGAAAGTGGTGGAATCTCCACTTTTTTTTAAGGTGGTTTTTAAGGCCTGTCTTGACAAAGCCTTGGCTGAAATGATTTAGTTGGTGCAGTTTAGCTCTGAGCAGGGGATTGGACCAGATGATCTCCTGAGGTATCTTCCAACCCTAATATTCTATGATTCTATTATTCTTATTATTATTTGTAATTTTCATTTTAAAATAAGAGTTCCCAGAGATCCACGTTAAGACTGAAGTTCCATTATGCCATGTACTGTACAAAACCATAGGAAGACACTCTCTCTGTTTTAAGGTCCCAATATTGTGGACGCTAAGCACACAAATATCTCTACTCATATACTTATTTCCAAAAAAATGAAATTAAATATTTTCAGTAATAAGATTTTATTCTTGGAAAAAAATATATTACATGTTAATGGGATTTGTTTGTAAAGAAAACCAACATTGTTTAAGAAACAAACCGATCTTAAATTGTTACTAAAAATGGGCTGTGTTGCTTCCAATGTCATCTTGTCAGATATATGTAGTCTAAGATGTATGCTCTGTGTTTGAAACAGCATGTTTTACATTATAATGACTCAATCTATATCATATTAAATCACCTACCTTAAAAGGGAATATTGCACAAGATTTGCTGTGCATCCTATAGCTGAGCATGACCTTATGTATCTCAATGTGACATTCTGAATGTGTGGCTATCATATAAGAAGATGAATTAACTTTACTAGTATATAGGAAACTTCAAATCATAAAATCTATTTTGCAGCCTAGATGAGGAATTTTAGGCATTTTAGCTGTTTGGATAGAAAACTATACCCTAAATCCAATAGCTTTTCAGCTCGTTATAGAGAATCATGACCCACAGTGTTCCAAGATTCATGTTTGCCGATAGGAAGCTTTTTATATAAGTTATAAATGTGGTATTAAGGTAAAATACAGAATCAAGGGGCACAGTTGTTATAATGTTTTCAGGTTAGTGTATTTTGATAAAAGGAAAATAACTTTAAAAACTCAAAAGCACTAAATCTCAGTTCCAAGTCTGAAGAAATTTCCAATTTATACTGTAGATGTCTTGATCACTGACAATTATATAACTGGTGACTTGACCACAGATGCTTTACATGTATATTTCCTGAACAAGATCCAATTAAAAGCCTACCATCTTTCACAAATTTTTGTCTCCCTATAGCTTTCAACATCAGTGACATAAAGGTTAATTCAAGCATTAGCCTACCTTTCAATCATTATGATCAATTTTATCAATAAATCTATTTACTAGGTATCTTTCAGAAGTTCACACAAAGGATTTTTTGTTTCACATGATCTCACATAACATTTGCATCTCTCTGTATGTCAGAAATGAAAATTATACTGTGAAATGTTCAGGGAGAAGTATAATAAAAATGGTTATGGAGCAAATGAAGTCAATTGGAGTCTTTCCATTGACTTCAATGGACACTGGATAAGGTCTTTACCACATAAGTATTTAGAGACAGTAGACTGTCTTGTACTTTTGGAAAATGTATTTATTTTAAAATAAATAGATATTACTATTAATTCAGGGGACTGGTGAGCATGTAATATGAGGCTACTATCTAAAACCATGCTCACAGGTGTTCTTTGGTTAAAAACACATATAAACAGTGAAGATACTGTGGCAAATTACTCCCACGATATTGATGGGTCCTGCGCTTTGTCTTCTTGTGGGGGAATTCAGGGAGCCTTTTTCTTGCATCTGAACAGGGTATTAACTGTCCCACAAGTATCCTAGAGGGGAGAAGGGGAGAGGGAGGGACCCGGGCCCGCCCTCTACTCCGGGTCCCAGCCCAGGGGCCCTGAGGATAGCGGTAAACCACTGGGATTAGCTATTCCTTCCCCTGGACTACTTCCCTCTCCTACTCTTCAGCTTGTGGGGGGCTTCCTGCCCTCTCTCTACACAAGGCAGGTGTTCCTTTACTTAAGGTCTGGGTCTTTCTTAGCTCACCACAGCACTTCTTCAAACTCTCTCTGCTCCAACTCCTCCAAACTGCTCTCTGCTCCAACTTCTCCAAACTGCTCTCTGCTCCAACGCCTCCAAACTGCTCTCTGCTCCAACGCCTCCAAACTCCTTCCAAACACCCACACCTGTCTGCCTGAGGCAGGGTTTTTTATTAAGGCCTTAATTGGCAGCAGGTGCTCCTAATTAACCTGCTGCCTGCTTCCCTAGTCTACAGGGAGCCACGCCCTAATGAACCTGGAGCTGATATATCTCCCCTCAAACACTCTGCCACAGCTCCCTGGCCTTCCTCTATCACAATACATATATAAATGAATATTCAGTATTCCTTAGTTTGTGTAGTTTTAATGTATAAAGTATATTTGCAAATCCTTTGATTATTCTCTGTGATCCAATGAATAATTCTTCCAATAAAAAATGTAATAAGCTTTTCAAGACTCCTGCTTAATAATTGTTTATAATTCCTAATAAAACTATTGATCTGAAATGTCAGTTAATTCCTCAATTGTATTGACAATTACATGCATATTTAGCAAAATATATAGTCCTTGACAGTTCTAAAGGTGAAGTTTTCTGATGGTGGAACAGATAATTTGAAAGCATAAACATCTAATTCTGTGCTGTGACATTAACCGTTTCTTTCTGATATATTTTTCTTTAAAGACATGGAAGTTGTTCAGGGGAAAAAAGAAGTTATTTTCACTTATCTGAAAAGAATAGCATTGCTCCTAGGATACTATTACATTATTACAATTTTACAATTTACACTTGAACTAAAAAAATAAAATAAAAAGCATGAGTGAAATGAATCAAATATATACACATTTAGAATAAAATGTTATTATAGTTCTTAAGCACCCAAACTGTTCTGGTTATTTCACAGAAACTAATAAAGCATCAATCCACTAGAGGACTTATTCAATGACTAATTTGGGGGAAGTGGGAACTTTCCATCCCAGTGGGATCCACAACCCCCAGCTAGGTTCCGAGACTCCCTATACAAGCCATGGAGAGAGTTAGGTGCCTAATAATGGGATCCACAAAAGCCAGCACACCTAAACTACCTAATAGGGAATGTTGAGGAGAAAGGAATGGCCTAATCTCTGCCCCTCTTAGGACTTGTATGTGTCTCTACTTGGGATTCTGAGCTGTGAACCCTCTCCTGGATTTTGTATGGGTTGTGGGGGGGGGGGGGGAAGATTACAGCTAATGGAGTGGAGCTGGAGGAAGTAAAGGATTTTAAGTATCTGGGTAGTTATATCTCTGCTGATAGTAACATCGAGAAAGAGGTCTCCACTAGAATTGCTTTGGCAGCACAAGCCTTCAACAGACTTAACAATATCTGGAAGTCATCGATGCTTCAGATCAAGACCAAGCTGAAGGTTTACAAATCAAACGTGCGTTCTGTCCTGTTGTATGCTGCAGAGACATGGAGAACCAACAAGAAAGTGGAGATCAGAGTGAGAGGATTTGAAGGTAGATGCCTCCGACGCATCCTTAGAGTGCGCTGGGAAGAACACATCAGCAACAGGGAAGTTAGCAGATGCACGGGTATCATCAACATTGTGGATGAGTTAAAAAGGCGACGATGGGGGTGGCTGGGTCACGTTCTTCGAATGAAAAACACCAGACACCCTAAGATAGCCCTAAGATGGACTCCACCTGGAAAGCGTAAGCGAGGCAGACCAATGGGTACCTGGAGAAGAACTGTGGAAGAGGAACTGAAGATGATGAACAAAACGTGGAATGAAATCAGCTAGCTTGCCCAAGATCGAGAGGCATGGAGGAGATTTGTTGGTGCCTTATACTCCAGCGGGAGTGAAGAGGATTGATGATGATGATGTGGGGGGGGAGGGGGAAATCTCCTTTTATCCAGTGGTTAGGGTACTAACATATCATAAATACTTATTTTTCCAGATTCCAAAGATTTCTAGAGTGGGATATTTCCTTGAAAGTGAACATAGTATTGGAATATTCTTTCCTTGTCTATTTTTATTAATAATGGAGAAAATCCTTTTCTCTGAAATTGACCTGGAAGTCCCCTTCCAGAAGTTCTTGCACATTCCATTACTCAGGAGAGAGAAGCAGTGTTTGGTGGTATGTACTGCAGAACCCAATTCTATGGAAGCTTCTTATTCAAAGGGGGGATGGGCCGATAGGTCTGCTGTCATGTGGAGATCCCAGCCACTCCCTTCAACATAAAGCAAATTGCAAGCAGCACAAAGGCTTTTAGCTCCAGCAAAGATAGATAAACAGCAAACGCAGCTGCTAAGCATGCACGCATGAAGTGGTAGCTGAAACACAGCTCTATGTTCAAGTCCTCTCTTAGTCCCTACACTGCTATCTAAGTTTCCCTAGCCTTACATGGACAAGGCCTTCTTTGGTACTAAATGCTAAACTTGCTTGCCTAGGTTCCCCTAAGCCTCATATACTGTGGGAAATTTCTTGTTGCCAACAGTGGATATTAGCAAGGGGTACAGCTGAAGCAGTGCTGAACATAACTTCACTACAAGAACAGAGCAGAACAAGTTCGTTGAGCACCACTTTCGTAAATGTGGTTAAGCCTTTTGTGTGCGGGTCAATACCCAAAGAACTACATATCACAGTGGTTCTGTTTCAACTAATCTGTAAAATCAATGCCTTATTTCTATGAAAAATGGATTCCCTGGTACACACATTAATATATAAGGGCCTGATCAACATGAACAGACCAGAGTACCTGTGTGGATTTCATTGACATCAATTGGAATTTCATGTAGGGGTAAGTCTGCTGGTGGGGATCTGATAACATGACCAGGGTGCAATTATTCACCCTCAAAGTATCCGAGATATCCTTTTCACACTTCAGTAGTACATAGAGCCCCTAGACAAGCATCCAGACCCTGCTTTGTAAGGCACAACTTAGATGGGCTGGCCATGTTGTGCGAATGCCCGATGAACGATTGCCCAGGAAGATGTTTTATGGTGAACTACAACATGGCAAGTGATCTCTTGGAGGTCAAAAGAAGAGATTCAAAGACACCCTTAAGGCCTCCCTTAAGAACTGTAATATAGATCCTGAAAACTGGGAGAGCATCGCTAATGATCACTTTGCCTGGCGCAGACGAGTTCATGATGGTGCAACAGCCTACGAACAAAAGAGACTGAGTGATGCTGCAGAGAAACGTCTTCTTCGCAAGTCCAGGGCTGGTATCTTCTCTTTCCTCAGTCGGCAGCCTGACCTTTCATGTCCCCAATGCAACTGTCAATTTCGGGCTCAGATTGGACTAATTAGCCATCTCAGAACCCACTCCCAAACAAACTGATGACACTGGGTGGTCCTCACCAACTTGATGGATGAACCATCAGATGAGGTCAGGGCACCATTGTGCTAGATGCAATACAATGTGAAAGAGTCTCTGCTCTTCAGAACTTTTATAATATAACTAGACAAGACAAAGGGTTGGAAGGGAAATGGTTACAGAGAAGAGACATGATTTGCCTAAGGTCACCCAGCAGACCCACTCTCATTGCCCAGCCAGTCACAGTCTCATCCCAGCTCCCAGTTTTTTTTACTCCCCTTCCATTCCCAGTCCAACCAGACTCCTTGCTTCTATCTACTCTTTTCCCTCTCCCTTGATCCAGCTTTTGTCCTCCCTACATTTAAATTGGATGGTTTCATCCTCCATTCCGTGTGGGTGGCAGTATGGGGATCCCTGCTCTCAGTTTGAGGCCCCAACCAGGCCTGAAGCAGCTGGTAGCAAATTAAAGGGAAAGTTCAGCTCCAGCCTTGTAGTCATGAGCCGGAACAAGCTCAGTTGTTCTGTGAAGAAGGCGCATGCACAGTCTGTCCAGCACAAGAGCTATGAAGGGGTGGAGCATGCTCAGTCGCTCTGTGGGGAATGGAGTATGCACAGTTTGGTCAGCAGGAGAAGCTGCGAGAGGCTAAAGGATGCTCAGTGATGATGGAAGCTTTGGAGAGTTTAGCTGCTAAAATCAAAAAGTCTCTAGTGAGCATGTTCAGACTGAACATTTCCTGTCTTATAGCTTGGCCAGATTTGGATGGGTTTTCGCAGGAACAGCAAAAGGCACATTACTGACACAAAAGCCACCTCCTACCACATTTCAAAGCCCGGCACCAAGTCACGGAGGTGACTAGAACTTTTTTTTTTAAAAAAAAATGCAATTTTATTTTATTTTTAACTTGGGTAAAACAACATTTTTTTCCCTAGCCTCAATCTCAAAAATAGGTGAATCACTTTGACTGAAGTTTTCCAAAACAATCCAGTCTGAGGCAAACAGAATATGGAAATTTTCAGCTCAGTTAAAGTTTGGCAAAGGTATAAGCAGCTGAAAACTGGGTCCTATAAAGGGACATGTTGAGCAACCTTAATAATAGGTGATTCTATTGGCTCTATCTAGAATTAAAGGTCAAAATAATACAGACACTAGCTGGTATGGCATTTGATTTGAAGACTGCATGGCAAACCAAAAATACAAGCTACTCCGCTGAAGCTCATTACACCACTATAGATAAATAGTTGCATAAGGTAAAATACATAAGACTTTAAAGGATCAACACCAGAATACTTGCATGTACTTTATCTCTTTATACATTTTTAAAAAATACAAAAATGTTTAGAGTATGACTCTCTGTATACGTATGTATGATTATATAGCACCTGGCACAATCGACTTCATTCCTGATTGGACCCACTGAGTGGTATTGTAATACAAAAGTTATATATATATACATAAAATAATTTATACCTTAGATTGACAACCCCTTGAGGTCTGTAGACCAGACACCAGGCACAGCTTTGGGGGGTGCATAAATCAAAAATATGAGATTTGTGACCTCATTTAAAATGGTATCAATAAAGAAAAAAAGTTGTAGAAAATATTCCCTGAATTTCCCCTTTCTTTTTAAAATCCCTGTTTGTGATTTGTCAGAGTTTGGGAGTTTAAACAAAAATGTTGAAAGTAGAAAGAAAAAAATTGAGACGTCATGTTTGTTTTTCTACTTCAGTTTTGTGATGAGGTGCAGTACTGGTAACTCAGTTATATACTGGGGTACAACTAGTTCAAATAATTCATTGCAATACCATTACTTTAAATCAGAACCTTATGTGCTTAAACAGCAACACTAGTGAACTTTGAAAAAAATATGAGAAATAGTAGTCCCCCTCTTAACTTTGTACAAAACATACTTAAAATAATCTCCATGGTGAGCTGGAAATCATGTGTGAAATGAGAATTTCCATCCCTGAGAAATATATTGCAGTGAAGGGAGTTTTGCTAGGCTTCTACCTCATTCAAAAGTATTAGGTTGCTGTCTCTCTTACATTTGGGAGGCAGGCTGGCTGGACTGAGGACAAATTTATGGTGATGTATTGTAGAGGCAAAGGCAGTGTGATGCCTTTGCCAGTTTTTGCTTCTGTTATTTTTTTCCTGCTGTTTCAAACAGTCATTTCCATCTACTTGCTCCATCAGGTGAGACCCAAACTTTCATATCTTTTCTCTCTCTTTCTCTCTGAGGGCTCTATGGTTCATGTTTTTATCTGTGCAAATTATTGCTTATATTACAATATTTATGAAACTGTGCTAGACTCCATATAGACCTATAGTAAGACAGCCCTTGCCCTGTAGAGTTTACAATTTGAAAGACGGACAATAAAATGTGGGGAAAACAGGATACAGCATATATATGTTGTTTATTTTATTTAGTACGGATACTTTATTCCCAAATGTCCCTCTATCCAGTCATAATTTGTTGACTGATTTTTGGAGATGCCATTGCAGAAGTAGATCTGAACGAGAAATAGATTGTGAGCTTGTGGAGCAGCTCAAGAAGGTTGTTCCATGTGTGGTGAAAGTATGGAAGAAAGTATTAAGACAATCGTGGGAGAAGAAGGCAAACAGGATATTGGGACTGGGATCACTGGTGGGCTGCATGGGACGGGGAGCAATGCAATAAGAGAAAAGGACCTTGACCCTGGACTGCAGCCAAAGAGCACTTGGCACATCTCCAGGGGATGATGCAAAAGTGGCTTTGCTTTTCCTCAAATCCCACTGCATGCTAGGCCAATCCCTTTGGCCAGCCCTTGCGGGCTGCTCTGAAGTGTTCTGTCTCCCAACAGCTCCAAGATTCTGCTACAGCAGTTGGGATATCCAGAGGACAGGAAAGTTCAGACTATGTCTTTTCACCCCTAGCCATGTCTCCCATACCAGCATCAGGGAGGGAGATGATATAGCCATGGTGGCTCTGTACTACCCAGTATGCAGTGGGAATCCCCTTGTGACCAGTTCAGCTGGTTTTGGGAGAGCTTTGCATGGGTAAAGCAGTCCTAACGAGGACCAGGATCTATTCAAAAGACTGTGGCTTCATCTACACTAGAGTTAGGTCAAAATAAAGCAACTAACTATGTCAGTGTACACACTACAGCCTTGCTCCTGCTGATTTAAATACCCTATGAGAGCGACATAATAACTCCACCTCCATGAGAGGTGTGGGGCTTCTGATGGTGTAGTTAGGGCAACAAAGTGCTTGTGTAGACACTGTGTTCCTACACTGCTGACTGCCTTGTCAATTTCACAGCTCTGCTGGAACCCTGAAACAAGAAAGTGGGCTCCTGGCTCCCCAGCTGGGCTGCTGCTGGGTCTCTGCTCCAAGCCAGGCTACCACCCAGGCTCCCTGGTTGGGTTGCTGCCGGGCTTCCCCCTCACCTTAGGAAACCGTGCTCCCCCCCCCACCACCCCGGGTCCGTCTCCCATCTCCCCACAAGGAGCCTGGCAGCTGAACGGACTCTGGACCTGGATCTGCCTTCCAGAGCTGAGAAGTTGCAGGGGGCATCTGTGCTCTCAGCATGGCACTGTGCAGAGCTGAGAACCCTGGCTCTCAGCCCCCCACATTGTCCCTCTTCTGAAGCACTCCTGGTGAGGACATGCACCACCAACAGAAGGACATCAGCCACCACAGTAATTACTGTGGTGGCTGAAAGTGGACCTAACAAAGGTTAACTTAAGAGGTGGTGTAGACATGTCCTATGTCAGTGTCAGCCCTGATAAATGAGCAATAGGGAATAATGTTGCATTGGCAGGTGGATTAAATGCCCCAATAGGTATTTCCAGGCTCTAATTTCTCTACCTCAGTAATATATATTGTGCTCACTGGGTGAAAACAGTTGTTTGGCTGTAACAAATCACTGAAATGAAAAACATGATGGTACGACTCCCAAGGTACTTTCATTCACTTAGAGTTCTTCTGACATGCTGAAAAACCTTGACATGTATTTACACCTTGTACTTTCTTTATGTAAAAGTGCAAAGGAGCTGAACATTCTCAAGAACAATTGACTTGACTGACATCTGAAGTTATGGGAATTTGACTTTGTTAGAAATCAAATTCCATACCTTATTTGCAGATGGCAAAGACACACACAGACTTTTTAAAGTATATTTAGTGATGGCTCTTTCTATATAAATAGGATAGAAAGTAATTTTTCATAGGTATTCACAACACAAGGGCTTATTTCAACCACTCCCCAATATCTCAGATCGCCTGAAGGTATCACATATGTAGCATAACCTCAGTTTTTAATAAACCAAAATTATTATTTTGTAATTATGCATATCAAGAGAACATACAACAATTCATTTTACCAGTGTCCTTTACTCTACTTGATAGCTGAATTCTTTTTCAGTAGCCAAATTTGCATTTCTTCCTCAAATTTGAAATATTTAAAATGATAGAGACTTTCTTTGTAGTGTTTTTGCCTGTAGCAGAAATATGTTGTATTCCCTTGGCCTTCACAATTTAGTTGTCAGATATCTATTGTGTTATCTGGAGTTACTGTAATTCCCTCTGCCCTAAATATACATGGAAACTTTTATCCAGAGTAATTTATGTAATCTTTTTAGTATACTGTCAACTTACTTATTAGCTTAATTCATAATAGGTGTAAATATTAAGGAAGTTTAATTCTCAAGATCGGTGATTCTCAAACTTCTTACCTTGCCAGCCCCTTTTTGCTTCCCCACGCTTTGTTGCAAATTCAGCTTAATATTTTAGAGACAGTTCAAGATTAATCTTCATTATATACCTTACTTCCAAGCAACATTTTCCTGTGATCAACATATTTTCTAAAATGTGTAAATGATATTTAAATTTCCATCAGGAAGTAGATTTAATCAAGAGTAGTAAAAGCAAGGATCATATTTGTTATAACCATTAATCACAAATCACATACATCCAATGGCTGTTAAAATATCTTGAAATTTTGGTCCTTATTTGAGACAGGAATACAATTTAGGGCAAGGCTACCCCACAAAGTGAAAATGTTTTTATTCTAACTTATGATACACTCTTGTATCCTAAATCCAAAATTTCACTATAAATTAGTTATGGTCTCCATACAAAGTAGAAGATTGTAGCTGCAGGGGAACCATTAAAAATGTATCTTCCAACTTTAAAGAAGCCATTTCAAAATTTGTTGGCTCCACCTTTTTAAATTTCTGTGTTGTAGTAAGTATCAGAAATGACTTTTAAAATGATAGCCTCTGGGTAAAATAGAGTGTATACAAAGTGTTTCATTTTACATCTCAACAGTCAACACTGCATTAATCAACTGTAGGCAGTCCTAAAGTAGCTGGATAGACACCTAGTTGACCTTGCAGATTTTTGTCATTAATGTTTTCCAGATTTCCAATGATGATGATCCCCATTAAGAATTATGCAATTAATTTTGAATAATATTAAGTGAACGTGCATCTCAAGTTGCAAAACAAAATATGTAAATGAAATAAACAAACAAATGAAACACTTCTAGGTTTTACCAGGGGGGAAAGACACTCGTCCTCTTCACTCACCATTCCTAGATATAGCCTATGATACTAATTTATTCTCATTGCAGCTGAGAAATGGACACCTGTGGCAAAGTAGGAAAATGCACAACAGGAAATGTTTCCACATGTCAGGATGGATGAATGGCATAAAATTGTCATTTCACAGTGCATTCAATGTTTTTTTCATCAACATTTATATACTGTTTCCCTTTACTGATGATTATTATCTTAAACATTTTTTCTAATCATTGTTGTTTTCTGACACATACATACTTCCAGAATACATGCTCCCAGAACATATATATAATCCTAGGAATTGTCTTTTTCTTTCTTTGACACTCTTTGCTTTAGTGATTTTCTCTCCTTTTGTGTTACATTCTGTTTACATTTCCTTATCCAACTTTCTTCTTGCCCTTCTCTATTTTTAGTTTGCACTCTTCTCTTTGTCTCCCCTCCTCTTAGTTTTTTTTTCCACCACAGCAGCAAGCAGTCATCTAACAGCAATCAAATATTTTTCAATTCAATACTAAATTTAGGTCAAAATTCTGCTATAAGTAAAATATTTTTTTAAAAAATCACTTTTTTACAAAAGGAAGTTGTGTACGTGTAAATCATGTCAGTTATTTGACAAGGATCACTATTACAAATATCTAAATCAAGATATCATGAATTCTAGTATCTTTCTCATCTCTTCACATTCATTTAAATTAAAAATATATTTTATTTTCTTTAGGATGAAAATAAACTTACACATTTGGCTGACAATTTCAAAGCTGTCTAGAGGATTTGGATGCTCCATCATGTTTAAAGGTGAAATAAATTACTTTAAAATTATTATCAACCATCATTTACTCTACTTACCAACCTGCTTCATAACTATGGAAAGATTTGTTAAAAGGGATTTTTTCCTTCATGTAGCGGGGCCTTAGAGGAATTTTACTTCCTGCAGTAGAATGACCTCATGAAAGTGATCCCTGATGAAGAACAGGAAAGAAAGGTGGGAAAGCAGAATAGAAACAAACTGAAGGGTGTATCCCTGTTCCACCATGGTTAAAACTGATTGATCTGAGGTGATGTGGGACCAAGCACTTAGGAAGTGGGATAAACAATTGACAAAAAGAAGGGTTAGGGATTATGGGCACTGGTAGTCTATCCTTTAGCAACATGTCAAAATTCTTGTTTGGAAGAACCCATTTGTCAAAAGTAGTGGCAGATGCAAATGAAGCGGAGGGTGTAGGCATCTTTTAAGTTCTGCTCTTCTGGTATAAGGTATAAAGAATGTGGAGGGCCCTGGGTATGAGGTATAAAGAATATGGAAGGTGAAACCATTTTATTTTTGCTGCCTGAATGTAGATACCTAGAGATTTAAGCATCACCCTTGAATCTTCGAGACTATGTAGCCTATCATCTGTTTTGGCCAAAAGGAGTAAAGGACCCTCAAACAGGAGGTCTTGAATGCTCTGCTGTTCCTGTGAAGGGAGACTGGAGGACTGGAGCCACAAAAACTTCTGCAGAGTGATGGCTGATACCATGGCCCAAGCAACAGTCAGCTGTGTCTAGACTGGACCAGAAAGCCGTCCTGGCCAATAATTTGCCATCATCTAATGTTGCTGCAAATTCACATCTTTTGGTAGCCTCTCATTGAACTTTAAAACATTATCCCACAAGATAAAATCACAACAACCTAACCGAGTCTGATGGTTTGCAATCCAAAATTGTAAACTTCCCATGGAATAATTATTTCTTCCAAAAAAGTCCAACTTTTATTCCTTTTTCTTTTAGTATTGACCCGTGGTGGCCCTGTCTCTCTCATTCATAGAGGAGACAACTAGGGAGGTGGAGGGAGGCAGAATAAAGATGCTCAAACCCCTGAGAGGGGACATAGTTCCTCATTTCTGTCCTCTTGAAAGTAGAGTGAAGGGATATGTGATCTGCAATAACACCTTTATGGGCTCAAGGATATTTTCATTCCTTGAGAAGGCTCCTTTAGAGGGCCTTACTGAGGCTAACATATGTAGTCTTTGCAACTTCTTATAGACCTCTTTCTTCAAATATGAAGAGCCATGGCCATCCTTTTCAACAGTTCCTGGTGAGCTTTGTAGTAGGGTAGAGGGAAAGTATTCTCTGGTAACACTATTTCATCAGGAGAGGAGGAAGAGGAAGCCAAAGCCTGGTGATATAGAGCCTTATTTAATTCCTCCAAAGGGTAGAACTCCAGAAGGAATGTCGTCTTGCGCAGTTCCAGTACCAGGTGCAGGTAGTTGCTGACTGTGGTCGTGGATCCTTATGATGCCTGTCCAAAGAGGCAAACTCAGGGGTGGTGGGTAGGGGGGAATACGACCTGGAAGCTGGGGGAAAACTCCCACAGTTTCAGAAGAGACATTGCTAGGGTGCTGGTACCCAATTATGACCCACCTATTAGCCTCTGCAAAATTGCCAGTGCAGTGGATTTGGCAGGTAACTAGAAGTAAAAATGCTTGATGGAGCTGTTTCATGTCACTAGACTGCCACCCATAAAAGCCAACTTCAAAATCTGAAGGCAAGTCTACTTCCTCTGATCAGGATGGACCTGAACCTGTCAGTACTAGGAAGCAATGCTCAGACCCTGGAGAAATCATGGATGGATTTTGTCTAGATGGTGCCATTCTCAAAAGCACTTAGGCCAAAGATGCTGCCAGTTCTGCATGGTGTACTGGTACCGGAACATGAGGAATTAGTCCATCATGCACTGATACTGGGTATGAGGAATCCTGAACAGCTGAGGAAACTGGTACCAAGAGGCTCAGCAGCTCCTAAACTGGTGCATAAGCCTCCAGTGTGGTGGTTCGTCCGTCGATTCGACAAGGACCACTCAGTCATCCGTAAATTGCTGGGGCTGATTTTGTCTGTGTGTGCACAGATGGCTGATGAGGCCAATCCTTGCACGAAAGGTCCGATGACAGATAGGACAGGAGATGAGGAGGACATCTCCAGCAGGGTTACTGGCACGGGCTTTTCTGGCTTGTCTCTTTTGTTCTGCTGCAGCCGTCCTTTTGGCCTCACATGATTCGGCACCTTTATAAATGGAAGAGTGGCATGTAGTCCGATTCATTGCGCTCTGCCCAAGAGTCAGGATTGATGTTAAACGCTTTGAGGGCGACTTTGAGAGTGTCTTTGAAGTGCATCTTCTGACCCCCATGAGACCGCTGTCCTTGTTGCAACTTGCCATAAAAAAGTCGCTTTGGTAGCCAATGGTCTGACATACGGACTACATGCCCTGTCCAGCGTAGCTGCAACTGCATCAAGATGGTAAAGATGCTGGGCAGGTTTGCTTGGGTGAGTACTTCAGTGTCTGGGATCTTGTCCTGCCACTTGATGTTGAGGATTTTCCTGAGGCTTGTTGTGTGGAAGTGGTTCAGCTTCTTGGCATGGTGCTGATACACAGTCCAGGTTTCACTGCCGTAGAGCAGTGTGGGAAGAACAACCACCCTGTATACTTTCAGCTTGGTCTGGGTGGTGATGCCTCTTCTATTCCAGACATTGGTGTTTAATCTGCCAAAAGTTGCACTGGCTCTAGCGAGCCTGATCTTCACCTCATCATCTATGGTGGCATTTTGGGACAGTGTGCTGCCAACGTATGTAAATCTGTTCACTGCATTGAGTCTCTGGCCGTTAATAGTGATATTGGGCTCAACATAGGGCTTCCCTGGGGCTGGCTGATGCAAAACTTCAGTCTTCTTTATACTGATGATTAGACCGAAGTTTGCGCAGGCGTTGGAAAACTTGTCTATGCTGCGTTGCATATCAGCTTCTGAGCCAGCGTTGAGAGCACAGTATCAGCAAACAGAAAGTCTCGAATAATGTCTGTCATGACCTTGGTTTTCGCCTGAAGCTTCCTTAGGTTGAACAGCTTACCATCTGTGCGGTACCTGATGCCAATTCCAACGTCTCCATCTCTGAAAGCATCAGTCAACATAGCAGAGAATATAATGCTGAAGAGTGTAGGTGCCAGGACACAACCCTGCTTCACACCGTTTGTAACAGGAAATGGTGCAGATGACTCACCATTGTCCTGGACTCATGCCTGCATGCCTTCATGAAACTGTTGGACCATAGAGATGAACTTCCTTGGGCATCTGTATTTGGCCATGATCTTCCACAGGCCCTCTCTACAAACAGTATCAAAAGCCTTGGTCAGGTCGACATAGGTGGACAACAGGTCAGACCTCTGCTCCTGACACTTCTCTTGCAGTTGTCTCTCAGCAAACACCATGTCAATGGTCCCCCAGTTTTTCCGAAATCTGCACTGACTTTCTGGCAGAAGTCCCTGGTCCAGATGTGCTGTTAGACAGTTCAGCAGGATCCTGGCGAGTATCTTGCCTGCGATGGAGAGTAGGGATATACTTCTGTGGTTACCACAGAGCTGCCGGTTCCCTTTCCTCTTGTACAGGTGTACGATGAAAGCATCTTTGAACTCCTGCGGGATTGTCTCCTGTTGCCACATAAGTAGGAACAGTTGATGGAGTCTTTCAGTCAAGGCAGTGCCGTCTTCCTTATAAATCTTAGCTGGAATGGAGTCTGAGCCAGGAGCTTTGCCACTGGAGAGGAGATAGATCGCTTTCTGTGTCTCTAAGAAAGTAGGCGGGTCATCCAGTGCCTCATTAATGGGCACTTGCGGGAGACGATCAATGGCTTCATCATTGATGGACGAAGGACGGTTCAGAACGCTGTCGATGTGTTCAGCCCACCTTACAAGAATCTTATCCTTATCAATAATCAAAGTGTTTCCATCAGTGCTAAGGAGAGGGCATGATCCTGAGGATGTAGGTCCATACACTTCTTTCAGGGCGTCATAGAAATTCTTCATGTCATGCCTGTCAGCATAGCCTTGAATCTCATCAGCTTTTCTGCTAAGCCACGTGTCTTGCATCTGACAGATTTTTTGCTGTATGGATCTCCAAATATTGCTGAACGCATCTTTCTTTGATGTAGACTTGGGATTGTTACGGTAGGCTTGATGGGCGCGGTGCTTTTCTTCCAGTAGCTCCTTGATCTCATCGCAGTTCTCATCAAACCAGTCTTTATGCTTTCTAGTTGAGGGCCCCAGGAACTCTGTAGCCGTACTGTAGACCAGCCCTCTGAGTGTTGCCCAGTCAACATCCACGTTCTGGCTGTCAAGAGGGGTGGATTCCAGATGTTCTTCCAATGTATCCACAAAGGACTGTTTAGTGCTTGTGATCTTCAACTTGGCAACTTCAGCCGTTTGGGAGCCTTCTTTCCTTGTGGGCGTCTTTTATGTTGAATACGGATGTTAAGCTTGGTGAGGATGAGGCGGTGGTCTGTCCAGCAATCAGCGCCACACATGGCCTTGGTCACCCGGACATCCTGCCTATCCCTCTTCCTGATGATAACATAGTCGATCAGGTGCCAGTGTTTGGAGCGAGGGTGTTTCCATGATGTCCGGTTACGGGTAGGGAGGCGGAAGATTGTATTTGTGATGAGCAGCTCGTGCTTTGCACAGGTCTGGAGCAAGAGAAGACCATTGCTGTTACAGTTACCCACTCCATGTTTTCCAAGGACTCCATCCCAGGCAGTGTGGTCAGAGCCGGCTCTTGCGTTAAAGTCACCAAGAATGATGAGCTTGTCCGCCTTTAGAGCATTGGCGATGACTGAATGGAGTTCCTAATAGAACTTGACCTTTACTTCATCTGGGTTGGTCATGGTTGGAGCATAGGCACTGATGATGGTAAGGTGCTTCTTACCAGACAGAAGAGGGAGTTTCATGATCATGAGCCTGTCATTTACCCCCTTTGGAAGTCCTGCCAACTTGCTAATAAGAGCTGTCTTCACTGCAAAGCCAACACCTGCCTCACGACGCTCATTGCTTTCTCTGCCGCTCCAAAAGAAGGTATAACCAGAGCCCCTTTCGCACAGTTCACCTTCCCCTGCTAGCCGAGTCTCACTCAGGGCTGCAATGTCAATGTTGTATCTGGCAAGTTCCTTTCCAATTAGGGCTGTTCTCCTCTGAGGTCTATCCACACCGTCTCTGTTCAGTAATGTGCACACGTTCCATGCGCCCAATATGAGAGGAACAATCCTCAATTTTTTATTTGAGTTTGCTTTTCGACCGCTAATGTAGGGTCCCCTCCAGCCGCGGTAAGCTGGCTAGGGAGAGATAGAGCAGGCAATGTTTAGGGCACCTTTTCTAGCCCCTTCCTCATGCAATGGAGGTGAGCAGTGCATTCCTAAAGAGCTCAGTCGCTCAGGGGGCTGACGAACTCCACTGCTGCTCCGTGTCAGTGAAGAGCGACCCTTTGGCCTGAGCTGCCTGTATGCAAGTTTACGGCTACGGCTGCCAGTGTACCCTCACCAGCCGCTACGTTGCTTGCCCATCGCCACAGGACTTGAAGGATTTGAAGGATGAATGGAGTGGGGTAAATGGATGACAAGAGTGACTTGCGCATTGACTTGGTTTAAAGTGAGGAAGAGTTGTGCAGATCGTCGACCTCACTCTCTCACTCGCAACCATCTGGATCCAGCAGCAGGACAAAGTAGAGATGGCTGGAGACAGATACGAGTGCAGTGGATGACCATGACATACAGAGTGTCTGGTCATGCCCTGAGCGTTCCACAAAGCTATGCTGAGAATCATCTTCCTGCCCGTTGAGCCAAACTTGTGGCCTCTTCCGCGCAGTCCGCCGAGTTCAGTCTTCACATGCTATAGGTAGACACGCCTATCTCACCGAGGGTTTAAGGCCCATCAGCTACCCTCAACCTGGTTTTGCCGGCCAGTCGAAGCCGTTGTCCGTGGTGTGGCCGCTGCGCATGCTACAGCTATGAGGAGCCACAGGTGAGAGCTGGGTGTCAGGTGGGGACCAAAGATGGACAAGCTACCCCAAAGGGAGTATGACTGCCCCCCACCAGAGGTACTACCCCTCCCTGGGCACCCCATACACCACACTCCAGTGTAGACAGTACTGGGAATGAATCCTGACCCTGAGGTACTGAGGGTTGACAAAGTAGCTGACGTCACTTCTAGGGTTTGTCTTGACAAGTAAAGCGCAGCCTCCAAAATAGATGACCCCCTTTTGACTTGAGGATCATCTTGGAAAGTGCCTACTCTTTGAGCTCACTCCATCATCCATGCCTTTAATGGAGTTTGGTGCGAGGGCCTTGAAGCAGCCATTACCAAATCACTGATAAAGTATCAATGCCTCTTCTTTGGCACTGATGATGAAGCACTGCCTCTTGGCTCTGTTAAAACAGGGAGAGTACTGCTCATGGACTCAGAAGTTTTCAGTGGCTGCTCCGAGGCTCTGAGGGTGGATGCAGTGCTTCTTCCATTAACAAGAATTTGAACTTCGTTTTCTTGTCTTCTTTGGAACAGAGATTAAAATTCCTGTAAATTAGACATCTGTCACTGACATGAGATTCCCCCATGCATTTAAGACAGCTGGGATGTTGGCCACTCCTGTTATAGCTTACAACAAGACTGACACAACTTGAAAGCTGAAAACCAAGGCATGATCCTGGTATTGGCTTCAGAACCTAGTCATGAACCAGTCAAGCCAAAGTCTTAAAAGCGAAACTTAACTCTAATACTATCTAAAAACTATCATTCTAAAACTTTATAAACTACTCTAAACTAGTAAAAATGGGTGCTATTTACAAGAAAGACAGAACGAAAGAAGGAAAGAAGGAAAGAAAGAAAGAAAGAAAGAAAGGCAAGAGGTAACATGCTCCAAAACTGTCACAGGTAGTAAGAAGAAACTGAGAGAGGTCTGGGATGGCTCCACCCTTAATACCTGCATGCAGTAGCGTGAACCAGCAGAAGGTGCTCATGCCACCCCAAGAGTACCACTGAGGGGGAAAACTCAGACTATGTGCTGGGCCTGCAAGAATGAAGAACTTGAAGAAGAACTTTCACTATGCAAACCAAAATCAACAAAAAGGCTGTTTGAACTTTCTCTCACCCTTCCTACCAAACCCCTCTTTTCAACATTTTTTTATTGTCTAGCACCAAAGAGAAATCCAGGTCTGGCATTAGCTACTCATTTATTTATTATATTCATGGATGTATCTATGGTATTCCTCACAATAGTATCTGAACACCTCACATGGATGTGTGTTCATGAAATCCTTGCCCTGTTGAAGTCAACGAAGCCAGCCAGACACTGAATTTATTGACCAGTTGAGAAGCTTTCAATTCTTTCCACTGCTCTTCATTTAATTTGTGTCTTTCATCTTTCTACAATAATTCCTTCTTTTCCTGAACACCCATTAGACTACTCTAAAACCTTGGAAATATAAGAAAATGTAATTATTTGAGTGTGGGAACAGATTTATTTAGTCTGGCACAACCTCCTTTTGTGGACACTGTTACATTGGTTTCAGATTTTGCTTATATCAATTTTGCTTAAGTTACCAACAAAGTTACTATAAGAAATATTTAAGCAGCTTACACTAGTTTAATAATCAATTTCCAAAAGGAGTTAGAATGGGTGCAGTCTTCTTGTGTAGACAAGTTTTAAGAACGTCCATAAGCAATCATTGCTTTGAGTAACTGAGGTAATGGGGAAAAAAAAAGATATTTTTCTCATTAAAAATGAGCAAGACAGAAATGAACAAGACAGAAAATTCCACATTGAGCTCTAGTCAAGTATTAATTCAGATCCTTAAATAAGTTACACAGTCATTTTCCAGTACATTCAAGCGTCACTACATCCAAGCTCGTTCATTTAATAAGGGATTCATATAGATCATTAAAATGATAGATTCTTTGCTTAACTGGGCACACAGCGGCTTTATGTTATTAAGTCCAGCTCCAGTAAAGCAAACACATTCTGATCTTTAATCATGTGAATATTTCTACTGAATTCAATGGAAATACGCAGATGCTTAAAGATAAGCCTATGCTTAAGTGCCTTGTTGCTCAAGGTCTTCACTACTCTATTTTAGTTATAGGTTGGGTGGTGCAGTTTTGTAGATATATGCACAAGTTAATTCAAATTTACTTAACAGTTAATAACAGTGGTAGTAGGCCTATCTTTCCTCTACAATATAAGAATGGGTTATAGGACAATATTTATATTAATTGTGTATGCATAAAGCTGGTGTTCTGGGATATACTGAGTTTTTATTTCATTCAATATTCACATGAAGAAGCCCTTAGTATACTTTCTTTGAATACCTGAATAGTGGGTGAATGAAAATTGCAGTTGGGGCTCTGTCAACAGTAGTTAATTCACAAATTCATCTCCCTGTGGAGCCTAATTCTCATCCAGAATCTAGAATTAATTCCTTTGGTCGTGGACCATCAGTTCTGACCTTTTTCTTCATCCACTCCCACTGAATGTAAGAGGATCTCTTGAGCATACATCTCTTACCAGATACTGTATATCAAAAATTTGACTAGTTAGGATCTCTGTGTACTCCACTCTGTATGCAAAGTCTCCATTCTTTCATTTCTGCATTTACACAATCTACAGCCCTGTGAGTTCTATGAAACATATTTTATAAGATGATGTGAAATATAACTGTTTAACAGAAACTAATATTCATGCTCATTTGAGACAAAGAGCTGACAGATTTTGATCTGAATATTAATAGTTTCCATTAGTCTCATAAAAACTTGTCAGAAACTATGCCTGGTGATTCTTCCCTCTTCTCCAAAGGCATCCTGCTTCCTTAACGTTTCCATGGAGGCAAGGCACATATCATGCCAGGTCTTATATGGGATTTAGAACACTGTCCTGAATCCCTGAAATCCACTGATGCTATGTAGTTATCTCCCCTCCCACTTTAGAGTTGAATAATTCTCACAGAGTGGTGGGGCAGGAATCCCATACCTAATTTTATTTTTTCTTCTAGCTCTGTGGGCCTATTATCCAGTTCCTGCTGATTCTTCCTGTGCTTACACCCAATCAAATTACTCAGCAACTGTCTGGTTCTAGTAACAGCGCAGAGAATGTTCACATAATACAAGTGGCCTATTTTAAACATGCTGAAGTTGAATTATTTCTTGGTGCCTTAAAGGAATTTTAATACTTTCCAAGTAGCTACTGAAGCACATGGAACATTGCATGGGGGCAGAGTGGATAAGCATCTTGTAGGACCAGAGAGTGGCAGAACGACCATTTGGACTAAGGTTTTTAAACTTTCGGGTGCTTTTGGGAAGGCATTGCGTAATTTAGAGACATTCACAAGAGTGGGGAAAGATTAGAGTGCCATCCACAGATCCCCTGTGTTATAGGAGCTCCCTCCCCTCCCCTCCCCCCCCCCAGCAGGAAGCTGAACTCGGGAGGATGAGAGTTTGTATAGGTTTTTGGCCAAATGGAAAAATTGATTTGGTCCAAGGAAAAATTCCTTTCAAATTTGACTTTATTTCTAAGTACTTATATGATTCTAATTACTGTAATATCTGAGTGCCATGCAATTATTAATTTATTTCATCCTTACAACACCTCTCAGAGGTAGGAGAATATTACTCCCACTTTACTGATGGGATCTGAGGGCCAGGGTAGTCAACTGAAGCCAATGTGCAATACCTTCAAATAATCCATTTTTGATGTTTTTATTTTACTGTATTCAGGTTGCAAATAAAGGAATATCACTAAGATAGGCAGTTTGCTTTTTTGGGGGGAGGTTATTGTGTAAGAATCAAATGGTTTTGTAATATAACAGTACAGTATAAAAAGTTTTCCTATATCTGTCTAAAGTGATTGGAAGAAAAAATTTGTCCAGTTCTTATAATTATGCACCAAAGGGGAAACAAAATGAGTTACATAAAAGCTATGTCTACTCTGACAATAGTCAGAGAGGTCTTGAACTCTGTGATAGTCAAGGCTTATCAGTGACCAACACCTTCTTTGCTGGCAACATCAGAAGAAGAACATCATGGAGACATCCAAGGTCCAAGCACTGGCACCAGTCTGACATGGTACTGACAAGATGTACATATCTTAAATACACAATCCTTCCAAAGTGAAGATTGTGACACAGGTCACCCTCTTGTTTGCTGCAAAGTGACATTTCAAGGTAAGAACATCCACCATAATAAAACTGCCGTACAACCACATATTGACTTGTGTTGAATTAATGTCAGGAAACAGCTTTCTAATGAAGAATTGAATGAATGAAACTGCTTCAGACACATGGGAAGTCTTGAAGACAAGTACGTATGCTGTGGGAATCAAGAGTTTTGGAAACAATACTAAGTAAAATGTTGACTGGTTCATAAACTATATGGAGATATCTCTGCCACACATTGAGGGGAAAAGATCTTCCCTGATCACCTACAAGTCTATTCCTATTGCTGATTTGATCAACAACCTAAGAGAAGCTTGTTAGGTTGTTCAAATAGCTTCCAGAAAGTATGCTCAAGAACTTTGTATGGGTCTCTGTAACAGCATCCAACAGATGGTTGACACAGGTGACAGTAGATGGTTGTATGAGGGTGTTAGAAAGTCCATTAAGCCAATCTATATATATAAAAGTCAAGTGGTGTATGTATGTGTGTATGTATGTATGTATGTATGTATGTATGTACGTATGACTGCGAACTCCTCCCGCACCGTTTGAGCCAGAGACTTGAAATTTGGTACAGTGAGGGGTCTTGGGGTCTAGATGCTGGTAAGGGCCGAAAAATTTTCGGATCTCACCTCTGACGCCCCCCAGGGGTGAAAGTCTTTCAGGGCCAATCACATCGGCTGGGCGGTTAGGTGGTGATGATGTCATAATACCCCCCTCCAACAGACACCTCACTCGCTCAGCTCACCCCTCCCTCCTCCAACGGAACCCCGGAGATCCCTCAGTTCTCTGCCCCTCCCCCCTCCCAACGGAACCCCGGAGATCCCTCCATTCTCTGCCCCTCCCCCCTCCCAACGGAACCCCGGAGATCCCTCAGTTCTCTGCCCCTCCCCCCTCCCAACGGAACCCCAGAGATCCCTCAGTTCTCTGCCCCTCCCCCCTCCCAACGGAACCCCGGAGATCCCTCCGTTCTCTGCCCCTCCCCCCTCCCAATGGAACCCCGGAGAGCCCTCAGTTCTCTGCCCCTCCCACCTCAACCCCGGACTCCATCAGCTCTGTGCCCCCCCCCCCACCTGCGAAGGTCCCCGGAATCCCTCGGCTCTGGGCCCCCTCCCCGCCTGCGACGGATCTGAGTTGGGTTTGGTGGGACGGTAAGTGAGGTGTGGGTGTCGGGTTCGGTCGGGGAGGTGAGGTGGGGGTGTTGGGGTTGGTCAGGGGGTGTTGCGGTTGGTGGGAGGGTGAGGTGGGGGTGTTGGGTTTGCTTGGGGGGGTGAGGTGGGGGTGTCGGGTTTGGTCGGGGGATAAGTGAGCCGGGGGGGGGTCGGGGTTGGTCTGGGGGGGTGGGAAGGTGTCGGGGGGGGGTGAGGGGTGTGGTGTGGGTGTTGGGTTTGGTCTGGGGGGGGAGGTGTTGGGGTGGGTGCCCAGACCAAACCCGACACCCCCCCCGGCTCACTTACCCCCCCCCCGGCTCACTTACCCCCCCCTCCCGGCTCACTTACCCCCGACCAAACCCGACACCGCCACCTCACCCCCCCACCAACCGCAACACCCCCTGACCAACCCCAACACCCACCCCTCACCCCTCACCCACCCCAACACCTTCCCACCCCCCCAGACCAAACCCGACACCCCCTGGCTCACTTACCCCCCGACCGAACCTGACACCCCCACCTCACCCCCCCACACCAATCGCAACACCCCCAGACCAATCCTGACACCCCCCGGCTCACTTACCCCCCGACCGAACCCGACACCCCTACCTCATCCCCCCAAGCAAACCTGACACCCCCACCTCAACCCCCCACCAACCGCAACACCCCCTGACCAACCGCAACACTCACCCCTCACCCACCCCAACACCTTCCCACCCCCCCAGACCAAACCCTACACCCCCCGGCTCACTTACCCCCCGACCAAACCCGAGAACCCCACCTGACCCCCCGACCAAACCCGACACCCCCCCCACCCCCCCGGCTCACGGTGCACTGCGTAGCACACAGATTATTAAATACACTGTTCGGTCGGGGGGTGAGGTGGGGGTGTCGGGTTTGGTCGGGGGGTAAGGTGGGGGTGTTGGGTTTGTTTTGGGGGGTCAGGTGGGGTTGTCGGGTTTGGTCGGGGGGTAAGTGAGCCGGGGGGTCTTGGGGTTGGTCGGGGGGGGGGGTGGGAAGATGTCAGGGTGGGTGAAGGGTGGGTGTTGGGGTTGGTCAGGGGGTGTCAACTGTCTGCCCCCTCCCCACCTCCGACTGACCCGAGCAACGCCGGGCACTTATGCTAGTAAAGTATAAAACAGCTCCACTTAAAGATCTGAATGGCAATATAACTGATAAAGGGAAGCAACTGGAGAGATGGACTGTGCACTAAGGAGGGAATATGTAGTAGACAAATGTGTGTTATGCAAATGGTCTGGGTTTGAAGTTATGACGTTGCAGGATGCCAAACATACACTAGAGGAACTTGAACAAAACATCAACAAGATTCCCAATAACAAAGCTTCAGGATCTGACTGTTGACATCTACAAATGTGCAAACAAAGACTTGCTGTAAAGATTGCATGAGGTATTGCTACTCTGTTGGAAGGAAGATCTGTTCCACTAGATTTTAAGGATGCTTATTTTAAGCAACTCTAAAAAAACAAAGGAGACAGACGTTGGTGTAATAACCACAGAGGTATATCTTGTGGAAAAAATCTTAAGCCAGATTTTTTTACCTACACTTCAAACTTTAACTGAAAGGATCTATCCTGAGAGCCAGTGTGGCTTCCGCTCAGGAAGATCCACCATACAGATGGTCTTCCCTGTAAGACAACTGCAGGAAAAGTGCAGAGAGAGAGGGGCATATTTTATCGATTTAACAAAAGCCTTTGACATGATTAGATTGTTCTAAAGAAGCTTGTTTGTCCACCTATATTACTATAATATATGATACCCTTACACAAAGGCAACTGAACTCATTTAGGATCAACAATGCAGTGAAGCAGAGTTGCATACAGACTCCTACACTGTTTAATATTTATTTCTCATTCCTGCTTCAACATGCATTCCATGATGTTCGAGAGGGTGTCTTTCTTAGCACTTGACATGATGGAGATTTGTTCAACATTGCAAGGTTTAGATGTAGATGAAAGAGATCACCATAAGGGACATGTTGTTCACAAATGATGCAGCCCTGGTGTCTCATAGTGTTGATGCCCTACAACATCTTATTACCAAGTTTTCTGATTCCTGAAAAAATCTTTGGGCTAGCAATAAGCTTGAAGAAGACTGTTATCATGCACCGAGGCTCTTCAGAACCAGTTCCAGATATCACACTGGATGGTATTCACCTATATGTTGTTGACAAGTTTTGCTACCTTGGCTTTTCTATTGCCAGCATCTTGATGCTGAGGTCAGTAGTAGAATCGGGAAAGCAGCCAGGAACTTTGGTTTTTTGCAAGACAGAGCCTGGAACAATGACAAATTATCAACTCAAGTAAACATCCACATTTATGAGATGTGCTTCATCCACTCTTCTATATGGCTCAGAAACACGGATAACTTATACCAAACATACCAAACGACTAAAACCGTTTTAATATGAGATGATTGCATAACATTTTTCAGATAATATGGCAAGGCAATAGAGGAGACATGTATCGGGGGGAGGCATGGGGAGGTCAAGTGCCTCCCCCCAGATTGGCCAGCCAGGGGCAGGAAGGGAGAGGGGCTCTGTCCTTCTCTCCTTGCACCTCTCCCCCACCACATTTGGCTGTTCTCCTTGGCAGCTGGGCGGGAAGCAGGATGGAGCCATTTCTGTCTGCCTGGGAGGAGGTTCTCTCAGGCAGAAACTGCTCCGTCCTGCTCCCCGCCCAGCTTCCAGGAAAAATGGCTGGATATGCTGGGGGAGAAGCGCAGGTAGAGAAGGACAGAGAGACACCCCCGCCCCAAGTAACATGGGGAAGGAAGTGTGCGGTGGCCCTGGGCTGAGCTCAGGACGGGAGAGGTCACTGGGCAGGTGAGACGTGTGGTGGACCGAATATGGGGAGGCACCAGTTGTCTAGGCAGGGTGACAAATGTGGAAGTGTCAAATTGTGCTGGTATGTCATTCATGGTAATGTTGACCAGTATAAAAAGACTCAGGTGGTTTGGACATATTGAGCAAATGTCGGATTACGGGATCTCAAAGGGTGTGCTAAACTCTGAAGCTCATAAAAAGTCTAGAAAGAGAGGCAGACTTCTGTGCAGATTTCAGGATGCTTGCAAAGATGACTTAGTATCCTTTGGAGTCGCTGTGGATGATTGGGAAAGGAGTGCAGTGGATAGTTGGCAGAGTCTGCTTGTCAGATGAAGCAATACATTGCTAGGCGGACTGGGTCAAACTTTGTGATGACCAATGTCAGAGGAGGAAAGAATATGTATGCATCCAACGAAATGGGTACTAGCCCACTAAAGCTTATGCTTCAATTATTTTGTTAGTCTTTAAGGTGCCACAGGACTTTTTGTCACTTTTTAAAAAATTTTTTTAGCCTGTTGCAAATGACACTTAATTGTGCTATAGCTGAAAGAATGTAGAGAAACTAATGTTTTCTTGGGTTTTTTTTCCAGTTTGTTTTGTGAATTTGACAGCACTTTCTGTATAACCAATTCCACTCTTTTCTATGTATAGATAATTAGTCAGTTTCTCATTTGTTTCTTGGCTCTTTCCCACAGCAATGGGGAACAATTAAAAATGAAGGAAAAAACTTGACTGTAAAAAGCATTCAGAACTGAAACTTTTTAAATAAGGCAAAACTTTTCAAAACAGCCCAGTTCCCATTTAAGTACCAAAATAAGAGGCTGGATTTTCAAAAGACATTGGCATATTTGTTGCTGAGCTCTTATGAAAATCTGGCCATCTGTGTCACAGTCGGGGCAGTGGAGTGAGGAGCATTTTTGAAAATGTAGCTCTTATTTGGGTGTCTAAATGGAAGGTGAGCTCTTTCCAAAACATGGCCGTAACTGTGGGTATTGAGAAGTTGAAATGCTGGTCTATAGACTAGAATGATATTGATAATGCTATTTTAACCTTGATATACAAAATTAAGCAGTGAAAGTTAGTATGTGACATTCTGTGGTAATATTTTCACGGATTTCTTTGATTTAAAGGTTAAAAGGAACTGATATGATCACCTCACCTGATCTTGGGCATAACACAAGGAAAAGAACCTCATCCAATAATTTCTGCATCAATCCCACAATTTATTTGAGCTGCAACATATTTTTTAAAATTATGTTTTACACAGCTCCAGTGTTGCCAATGATCCTAACAGAAAAGTAGGACAGATAATATAATATGAATCATAATGACTTAAAATGCCAGTAACAAATGCCACTGAATAGATAAAAATCAAAAGAATGTTTACACCAAAAGAAGGAAGATTCAAGAGATATCAAGGAAAGTACGATAATTCTTTGCTAAATAGAGAAAGGAAAATAATCTTTTTGATGCCAGACCAAAGGTTATCAGCCTTAGCTATGGAAGGAGGACATGCATTTCTATAATAGGAAGCTATGCTTGTGGATACAATTTGACCATTACATTAAAAAATGTAAAAAAGCAATTGCAATTTATTTCTAATTTTCCTTGACCTGACTAATGTAGATAGCTTTATCTCTTTTACTTTAAGGGCCCAAACTTGCTCATAATTTCAATGGCTTTTTACCATTGACTTCAAGTGGAGCTGGAGAAGACCCCAATAAAACTAACCATGTAAGCAAGCATTACACTCCTGGCAGATATAGTCCCTCATTAGAAAACATTGCAGCTCTTTCAGAGCTTTAGGCTGGGGAAGTCATCAAAGGGTTAGACAGGTTATTATAACACAATTGCCACCTTCTGTAACGTGTTTTAGATTAGCGGTGAAACTGCTAGCTAAATCAGCTGCAAATGGAGTGCAGAGACCCATTAATGAGAACAGGGGTCATGCAACCATCCTGCCGGGGCATGTGTCAATGATTTAACAATTACAGCAGGAACATTGTAGAGACCAGGTGGATAATTTCTGCATTAGAGAAGCTGATGGAGTGTAGCACTCATGAAATTTAGGTCTGGGAAATCTCAAAATTCCTGTAAAGGAGAAATGATCCTGAAAATTTTGCACTGAACTCCAGTGTGAAATACTGCTACCCTCAGCTAGTGAAGAGTTTGGGGTGAGTGGTAAGATGTTAAGCTTAGGGATGCATATAATGTAAAAATAGTCTGGCAGGAAGGAACTAGGAATTTGTGTCAAGATGAAAAAAAATTGTTTCCAGAGATGCTCCAACTATGATTTTATTAAAGGTTCTTTGTGTTGTTTTAGTTTGTTAGCTCTGCAATGTAAATATTGCAGATAGTTTATTCTTTATATCCTTGCTGATGTGCGACCACCACAATTGGTGGTTCATTCATGGTAGTTAGTTAATCTCTGATGCCCTTCTTGGATGAGATTTAAGATTGCTCTTCCCATTTCATTTGGAATTATAACATGCCTTAAATCATGAGCTCGTTTGACTTGCATAATTGTCCATGCACCACAAAGTAGTCTCTAGTCGCTTCCTTAGTGTCCTTTATATACTTGGGCCAGCAGCCTCTAATGTAACTTAGAACGTCCTGAAGTTGCGTGTCTGTAATGGTTGCTTTATGTAACTGGTGTGGCCTCTTTTCTGACACTGGTTTGTATGTGTCCACAGCATCCACGCCTGCCTTTACATCATATTTGAGCTCATGACACTTCTAACACCATGTCATGAACTTCTTTATCTGATATGGACTGGCTACAGAGCTTGCTTAAGTGCTTATATGTTCATAATATCCTTTAATGCTCTGCCGGGTAGAGTGAGGTTTGTTTAAAAACGGTATTTTGCACATAGTGCCGCCTAGTGGATGAATAGTACAATACAGATTAACATTTCATTACATAAAACAATGCTAAAGAACTCTCTGTGCTGATTCCAGCTGAATTTATAGGGTGACCAGGTATCCCGATTTTATAGGGAAAGTCCTGATTTTGGGGTCTTTTCCTATATAGGCTCCTCTTACCTCCCACTTCCTGTCCCAATTTTTCACATTTGCTGTCTGGTCACCCTAACTGTGAAAGAGTAAATAAGTGCAACCATGCATGGGCATAGAGAACAACTGTTATAACCAGAAAATGAGGATGTTAAAAACCAGATCAATACAAATACTGATTTAAAGCAAGACTAAAACAGTGGAATTGGTTCCCAAAGAAGCCGATGTTCATCAGGGAATGACTTTGGTTTATTTAGTTGCCTCTGATGTATAATCAGGGGAATGATATATTAAGTAGTAGGATATGGCTCATATGTCAGCCAGAAATGGCAGGTGGCTTGTTTTGCAGGAATAGCTGCCAGGGAGGGATAGGTGGGCAGGGAATGGGAGGAGTTGTGTACTGCTGTGAGAGATAAGGCCAAGCATTATTTATTGCTTTATTTATCTTACTATAGCTAGCGAGTGAACAATCAGTATGGTTAGTCAGAAGTGAACAGAACACTAGTTACCTCTCACTATCTGAGCAGCTTGTGTGGTGATAATGAGCACAACCTGTCTTAACTAAATTAGTGTTTAAAAGAAGATAATGTAGACAGAAGAACAGAGTGAGTTATTTTCTTACATTATCTTGCTCTACATCATGGTAGCACACACACACACCAAGGAAGCTCACTACATTTCTGTGGTTATGGCTTTATGTTCATTATTTTAAAAAATGCTATAAAACCCTATAATTGAAAAGAGCATGATAAGAACTAAATCTCCAATACCAAACATTGTAAGAGCAGCAATAAAAAAATGAATGACAAGGAACTTTCTCTCTATGACTATCTTAAAAGTTTTATACCTAAGGAGAAACAAAATGTTATTTAAATTCTTTGCTAGTACAACAAAAACTCTTTTTAAAGCAGAACAGTGTGGTTTCCATCTAGTCTGGAATAGGTCAAAATGAAAATTGTCTGACACACAACAGAAAGGAGTTTTGATCCATCCATAAACACTAACATGGTTAGACTGGCGCTTTGTAGCGCTAAAACCCTCCAGGAGCACTATAATTATCTAACCCTACACACTTGCAAGTAACATTTTGTGCAATAAGTCACGGTTTAAAACGCAATTATAAAACCACCTCTCCCAGAGTCAGAAGGCTTTTTGCGTGTTCCCTGTAGCGTGTTAGGGCCAGTGTATACACTTATTACGCGATAAGGGATCTCTGGCACCCCTCCGAGCCACCAAAAAACCCCCCCAAAAAAATGCGCGGATGCCCCGGCCCCCCGGCCCTGCCGCGGGCGGGCTGCCGGATTTGCCCCGTTCCCCCATCCCCGCCGCGGGCGGGCTGCCGGGTCCGCCTGGGTCCCCGCCGCTGCGGGCGGGCTGCCGGATCCGCCCGGGTCTCCGCCGCTGCGGGCGGGCTTCTGGGTTCGCCCCGTTCCCCCGACCCCGCCGCGGGCGGGCTGCCGGGTTCGCCCCGGTCCCCCGTCCTAGGACGGGGGACCAGGGTGAACCCGGCAGCCCGCCCGCAGCGGCGGAGACCTGGGCAGACCCGGCAGCCCCCCCGCAGCGGTGGGGGGGGGAGGGGAGGTGGCTGGGTCTGGGGCACGGTGGGGGGGGGGACTGGGGCATCCGCGCTTTTTTTAAAAAAAAATTCTGCTGCTTTTCGGGGTCGCAGGGAATGCTTGTGGAGGGAGCTGTGTGGAGCCTGTCAGTTTGAAAAGTCACTGACAGCCTGAACTTGTCTCCCTGCTGACTGCTGGGATACCTGCCCTATCCCGCTACTCTCACTGCCGCCAGAAGCGCTGCAAATGTGTCCATTCTTTAGCGCTGCAGGGTTTAAATGTGCACAGGCTCTAGCGCAAAACCTATTGTGCTAAATGGGAGATGCTACAAACAAATGCGCTATAATCTTGTAGTCTAGCCATCCTATAAGAGTCATGCTGAGGACAACAGAGAAATGTGCAATGCAAAGGAAGCCATTGAGGCTACATCTCCAGTGGACCAGAAGATCCACGGCTAGCCAGGGTCACCTGACATGGGCTGTGGGGTTAAAAATCGCTCTGTAGACATTTAGGCTCACGCTTGATCCCAAGATCTGGGACCTTCCTCTGTGGTGGAGTCCCAGAGATCAGACTGCAGCCAAAACCGGAATGTCGACAGCGCAATTTTACAGCCCTGCAGACCAAATCAGATGATCCGGTCCAGCTGTGGGTGTTTAATTGCTGTGTAGATGTACCTGGAGACTAGGGGTGAAAGTAAAACTTTTGACTTACCGGTACGCCTCCCCCACCCCCAGCTTCCTGGATGGGGTGGGGTCTCAGATGGAAGGGGCGTGGCTAGGGAAATCAGCAGCTCCCCCCCACCTGGGGCTGGTTAGCTGTTCCTTTTGCCCCTCTCCCCCGTCAGCAGCTGGGGGTCGGGAGGTTGGAACAAAAGGGACAGGGACCTTAAAGCGCTGCTCCGGCAGCGCTTTAAAGGACCCGGCTTAAAGCGCTGTCACAGCTTTGCTTTAAAGTTGCTGTTCTTTTTGAGCCCTCTCCCCCCCACCATCTGCAGCCCTGCCAGGTCCCTACTGGCAGGGCTGCCACCGGGGAACGCAAAAGGGGCAAAACGCAAAACAGGCAGAAAAGCGGCAAAAGAACTTTGCTTAAAGCGCTGCTGTGGCAGCACTTTCACCTCCCTGCCCCTTCTGCACGCCCCGCCGCCGGGGCTGGGTAACTGATCCTTTTGTCCCTGCCATTGGTGGCAGCAGGGGGCATGCAGAAGGGGTAGGGAGGTTAAAGTGCTTCCATGGCAGCTCTTTAAGCCGGGTCCTTTTGCCTCTAGGGGTATGATTAGACTACGGATTGTAGCGTGGTTTTTTATAGCGCTTCCCAATTTAGCACAATAGGTTTTGCGCTAGAGCCTGGACACATTTGTAGCGTTTCTAGCGGCAGTGACAGTACCGGGATAGGGCAGGTATCCCAGCATTCAGCTGGGTGCAACGTGCTTTGCAAAGGGGGGGTGGTTGAGGGGGAAGTGGGAACATGTTCGCAGGGAGATGAGATCAGGCTGTCAGTGTGTTTTGGTTAGTGAAAACTGACAGGCTGTCTATTTCAGACACACAGCTCCGATTTTCAGTGTGTATTTGCTGTGAATTGTTATAGAAAAACTGAAGAGGGACTTCTGCATTTTCCTTCCGTTTACAAAGCAACACTTAACACGTCATTTCCCTTAAATGGCTTGTTAATTGCCTTACATGGCTCGGAGGTGTGTCAGAGATCCCTTATCGCGTTAGGAATGTACACACTGTCCTTCACACGCTACAGGCAATACGCTAAAAGCCTTCTGACTCTCGCCGAGGTGGTTTAACACTAGCGCTTTAAACCCTGAGTAAATGCGCAAAATGTGCCTTTGAAGTGTGTATGGTCAGATAATTATAGCGCTAACTGAGGGTTTTAGCACTGCAAAGCGCCAGTCTAATCATGCCCTTTGAAGGATCCGGCTTAAAGCGCTGCCGGGGCAGCGCTTTAGTGTTTCTGCCCCTTTTGTGCTCCCCATTGGCAGCCCTGCCAGTAGGGACCTGGCAGGCTGCAGATGGGGGGGGGGGCGCAAAAAGAGCAGCAACGTTAAAGCACAGCTGTGACAGCACTTTAAACTGGGTCCTTTAAAGCGCTTCCGCAGTGGTGCTTTAAAGTAAGGCAGTAGGGGCTGGACAGGCTTTTTACCGGTACGGCGTACTGGCCCGTAGCACCTTACGTTCACCTCTTCTGGACACTGCCTACTGCTGGGAAGGGAGAGCTCAGGGTCAAAGGAGACATTTCTCTTTTGTTTTCATGAGTTGAAATGATCCTTTATGATCAGTGGTACCTGTACTCAAAGAGAAAGGGGATTTACACAGGTTATCAAGGCAACAGGAATGATGAAAAATACTTACAAAATTTCGGTCACAGAAGGGGCCAAATCCTGAGTCATGCACTGCCTTGTTCTATTCCAGTGGTGCAAAGCTTCAAGGATGATTGTGATCTGCCCTCTGTGGATCCCTTAGAATACTCCTGTGTTCACATTATTGCAATAATCCCCTAACACAGTATGCCATGTAAGGTATCCATTGAAAACTCATCAACTGCTAATTAGTATTATCCTGGTAAAATGTTTGGCAACATTGTATGTGAAGTTATAAGATACCCCTGTCTGATGTTATTAAAACATGTTCCAAACTCCACAGCCCAGGCAGAAGTCAGGAATGTGCTAAATAATGGAGGGAGTTGTGTTTGCCTTAATTTGTATTTAAGCAGTAAATATATTCATTAAGCAGGGAGGGAAAACAAAAGAACCGGGGATAGGTAAATAAGTAACAGCAGGAAAGATCATTCCACATAATCTCTTTGTCTCCTGGGTCCCAGCTGGAAATGTTTTTCAAGAGAGATACTGCAACTATAAAAAGGAGAGACAAACACCCCACGACACCCCCTCTCTCTTTCTCTGCCCATTGCATTCACTGCATCTGAAGGGACAAAGGAAGTAGCTATTGGACTTCAGGTGAGGGGCCCTGACCTAAAATTTGGTCAGTAAGACTGCTGAAAGCATGTGGTGAGAAAACTTCACTTTGAATCAAATGTAGTTTGTTAAGTAAGGCACCAATAAACATTTTACCTTTATTTTTCTTGTATCCATTTCTGACTTTTATGCATCACTACTTGTACTCACTTAAAATCTCTTTGTAGTAAATAAACTTCTTTTATTGTTTTACCTAATCCAGTATGTTTAAGTTGAAGTGTTTGGGTAGCTCCATTTGAGATAGCAAATTGTGTGCATATTATTCCCTTAAAAGAATAACAGACTTAGTGTATTGTTGCATTCCAGGAGAAGACTGGGCTATAAAGGACATAAGTTACAGGGGGACGGGGCAGTCTGGAACTGGGGTGTGTGTTAGGGTCACCCTGTGATAATTTTAATGCTAATAAAAGCCAAGCTTTGACTAGCCGGCTGCAGCACACATGGACATAGTTGGGAGTGACTTACATGCTGGAGGCTGTTTGTGAGCAGCAAGGCATTGTAAAGGGCAAATAGGATATGGGGTAAGGGTTGACACATCTACTCATTAGTCTGGATTGTACCCTAGTATGTCACAATAGAGACTACATCACCCCATCTGCTGGCTCTCTACACCGGGAGTATTCCCAGTGGAAAGAGCCCTTTCACTTTGGTCATCCCTGGGGAATGGAATGGCCATTTAGGACTGTTGTAACTTACAATAGAGACCAGACCAGCTGTTGGAGAGTACAAGGATTCAGAGCCCATAAAGGTAATGACGTATTTTTTGTCACAGAGTTCAGCAAGCCTGCAGGATTGATTAGTGAATATCACCTAGTGTTAAATCTTGTACTCACGAGAGATGAGCAAACAGTTACAGAGACATAACTGAGACCCAGATCCTCACAAGTATTTGAGTGCTTAACTCTCATTGATTTCAATGGGGGATTAGGCACCTAAATAACTTTGTGTATCTGGCCTGAGCCCTCAAATTATTAAATATCATTTTCTCTTTTTTATCTCTATGCAAGCGTGTCCTGGTGGAAGAGCAGTAGTCACCATATCATCCTTTCCTTAGGAGTTCATACTCTGGCCACTTTTGCCTAGTTCAGGCTTCTTTGGACTTTAGTTTAAAGTTTGTAGCTAAGCTTAAACATCAACAAAGGCAGAGTTGATGCAATCTAGCAAAGATACCCTGTGAATCTAGCTATATGGATATAATATATTGTGTAAATATGTTCACTATGAATGGGGAAAATATTGAAAGCTATCTTGTTAATTAATTCAACCCTTCTTTTACCAAAATCAAAGCCCCACGTTAACGAGGCTATACATTCATTTCTTTTTTTGTTGTTGTGTTATTTGCTCCCGTATATTTTCCTTATAGTCCTCCAGTATCATTTATTGTTCACGAGTGAAGAAGGAACATCAGCATCAACCATATCACAAAGTAGGAACTATGCATAGGCCTGGCCCAGGGTCTGGTTCTAATCATAGTCCAAGTCACTTACAATAGGCAAATTCCTGCTCACAGTTGCACCAATATAATTAATTAAATCCAGAGTTAACAAAGTCCTGTGGCACCTTAAAGACTAACTATAAAGTTTTGAAGCATGAGCTTTCGTGGGCTAATACCCACTTCGTCGGATGCAGGCAGTGGAAGTGTTCACAAACAGGCAGTTATAGAAAAGTAGGTAAGAGCCAGGTGGGAGGTGAAAAGGTTAGTCCAATTAAGCTGAGCCAGCTTGTTATCTCCGATCAGGGAGTGTGGATTATTCTTCTAGCATTTGAATGGGGTGTGTGAACATGGAGAGACGAGAAACAATGTCTGTAATGAGCCAACCATCGTAGATCTCGGTTCAATCCCAGAGTGTGTGCCTGAATTTGCAAATGAATTGAAGTTCTGCAGTCTCCCTTTGCAGTCTGGATTTGAAGGTTTTTTTCTGCAGTATGGTGACTTTTAAATCTGTAATAGAGTGTCCAGGCAGGTTGAAGTGTTCCCCTACAGGTTTTTGTATATTGCCATTCCTAATATCTGATTTGTGTGCATTTATCCTTTTTCGTAGGGACTGTCCAGTTTGGCCGATGTACATAGCAGAGGGACACTGGTGGCATATAAGGGCATATATGACATTGGTTGATGTACAGGTGAATGAGCCAGTGATGGTATGGTTGATCTGGTTAGGTCCTGTGATGGTGTTGTTGGTGTAGATATGTGGGCAGAGTTGGCATCGAGGTTTGTTGCATGGATTGGTTCCTGAGTTGCAGTTATTGTGGTGCAGTGTGCTGTTGCTGTTGAGAATTTGTTTAAGGTTGGCAGGTTGTCTGTGTGCCAGGACTGGCCTTCCTCCCAAGGCCTTTGAAAGTGAGGGATTATTGTCCAGGATGGGTTGTAGGTCACTGATGATGTTAAAACCTCTGCAACGCATCATCAGTGACCTACAACCCATCCTGGACAATAATCCCTCACTTTCAAAGGCCTTGGGAGGAAGGCCAGTCCTGGCACACAGACAACCTGCCAACCTTAAACAAATTCTCAACAGCAACAGCACACTGCACCACAATAACTGCAACTCAGGAACCAATCCATGCAACAAACCTCGATGCCAACTCTGCCCACATATCTACACCAACAACACCATCACAGGACCTAACCAGATCAACCATACCATCACTGGCTCATTCACCTGTACATCAACCAATGTCATATATGCCCTTATATGCCACCAGTGTCCCTCTGCTATGTACATCGGCCAAACTGGACAGTCCCTACGAAAAAGGATAAATGCACACAAATCAGATATTAGGAATGGCAATATACAAAAACCTGTAGGGGAACACTTCAACCTGCCTGGACACTCTATTACAGATTTAAAAGTCACCATACTGCAGAAAAAAACCTTCAAATCCAGACTGCAAAGGGAGACTGCAGAACTTCAATTCATTTGCAAATTCAGGCACACACTCTGGGATTGAACCGAGATCTACGATGGTTGGCTCATTACAGACATTGTTTCTCGTCTCTCCATGTTCACACACCCCATTCAAATGCTAGAAGAATAATCCACACTCCCTGATCGGAGATAACAAGCTGGCTCAGCTTAATTGGACTAACCTTTTCACCTCCCACCTGGCTCTTACCTACTTTTCTATAACTGCCTGTTTGTGAACACTTCCACTGCCTGCATCCGACGAAGTGGGTATTAGCCCACGAAAGCTCATGCTTCAAAACTTTATAGTTAGTCTTTAAGGTGCCACAGGACTTTGTTAACTCTGCTATTCCAGACTAACACGGCTACCACCCTGATAATTAAATCCAATGACTTCAGAAAAGAAAATTGTCCCAATCCAAGTACAAAAGTTTCCCTTTTATCTCTAGCTCCTTTCTATCTTGTTATGATGACACAGAACAGCTTCTGGAAACAAACTTCACAGTATTGTCAGACAGTTTACTCAACAGCACTGATAAACTGAAATTGAAGAGAGGTGTTTTCAGAGCCTTGTGTGGTGATTTGGCTATATGACTCCCCTGTATTTTAATGGACGTTGCACAGGACAATCCATGGAGACATGGAGAAGGTGAGCAGAGATAAAAACACACATTTTACATATTGCAATGTGTGTTTTTTTTCAACTAAGTTCTGTTTGATTAATGACAATAAATATGAGTGAGATTCCCCCAGGAATTTGTTTGGAAGCCTCTCTTGCTTGTACTTCTTGAAAATGAGGAAATATGCAATTATCAAAGTATGCTGATGACTCCGATGCTGGCAGTAAAACAAATAATGGGAAAAAAATCAGTGTAAGCATGGTTTTGATATTTTAAGTGACTGAATCAGCAAATAAAAATATTTTAATTAGGTAAAAAATAAATATTCAGACAAATGAAGAGTACATATTAAATAGAATCTCTTGAGGCATATTAATAAGGAGAGGTACTAAAGAATTGTGATCGGGACTATGATAAATATACAAACTGCTTTCAGTTGGTACATATATCCAGCTATTAATCCAGAAGAGTATACAGGAACTCCCAGAGCTGCAGTCTCGTGCACTGTGTATGATACTTATAGATTTACCCCCTGCTATCACCAGGAAATGTCACACATTAATAAGGATTGATTCATTTCTGCTGCAGCTTCTCTTTCAGGTCATTAGGGACTGTAGCATCAGCTATAGTTCAGATAATAGCAGCTACCTCTCACTCTCCTCTGACCCACCTCTCAATGCCTACGCTGTTTCTCAGACACCTGCCTACTATAGGAAATGGAAAACACTCATTTTGGAATCTCTGTGCATGCTTCTCTTCAGGTTTCTCATTCCCATCTTACCTAAAACCCTATATATGTCCTTTGTAGTATCAGGGAAACAACGTATTCCTCCACTGTAATGGCTCCAGAACTGGAGCTCTCAAATGGTGTGTTTTGAGAGCTCAAACAGGAGCCATCCCTCTTTCATGGGGCTATTCCATTCTACATCATGTTCACCTGTGCAGCACCCGAAACCCTGAGGTTTTCACTGTCACCAATCCGGTGAGTCTTAAAATCATGAGACTGACCAAACAAAAATATCAGGAGCTTTTAATAAACTTCACCTTGAGAATTAACACACACACAGAGACAAATTATCCAGAAAGAGGCAAGAGACTTAGCATTTAGTTTGTGGCAAGCTGGGGTGTGAATGTAGCCCACACTAGCGTGCAGTAGACTAACTATCAGGATGAATACTGCTGATACACCTTAACAGTTAATTAATGTGCTTTGATACAGTGAATTAACTGTTAATGAATGTCAGCAGGGTCAACATGGGCAGTTAGTCTGTTGCAGGCTACTGTGAGGTAGAGTCATATCCCAGATTATGAGGAACTAAATGTTCAAGTAGACAAGCCCACACTTTCTCACTAACACCCATCCACAATATAATATTGCAAGAGAAATCATGTGAGCTAACTGTGATTAATCAACACCCCTAACTGTAACCAAGGTGTAATTACAGCACGTGTGGGCAAACTATGGCCCTGGGGCCATATCTGGTCCTCCAAACATGTTAATATGGCCCTTGAGCTCCCACTGGTGAGTGGGGTCTTGGGCTTTCCCTGCTCTGGTGCTCCAGCTAGGGAGTGGGGTCAGGGACTTGCCTCACTGAGAATGGCTCCTGGAAGCAGCAGCATGTCTCCCCTCCAGCTCCTACATATAGGAATAGCCGAGGGCTCTGCATGCTGCCCCTGTCCCAAGCACTTCCCCTGTAGCTCCCATTGGCTGGAAACTATGGCCAATGGGAACTGCAGGGGCAGCGCCTGTGGACAGGGCAGCACACAGAGCTGCCTGGTCACGCCTCTGTGTGGGAGCCAGAGCAGGGAAATGCTACAAAAGCACCACCTAGAGCTAGAACCCTGACCCCCTCACACACACCAATCCCCTGCCCCAGCCCTGATCCGCCTTCTGCCCTCCGAACCCTTCACTCCCCAGCACAAAGAACCATCCTGCACCCACAATCCCCAATCCCTCATCCCCAGACCCATCCCAGAGCCTGCATCCCCAGCCAGAGCCATTATCCCTCACACACATCCCAACCCCGTGCCCTAGCCCAGAGCCCTCTCCCACACCCTGAACTCCTCATTTCTGGCTACACTTCAGAGCCTGCACTTCCAGTCGGGCACCACACCCCAACCCCCAATTTCATGAGTACAGTAAACCCTCGATTTAACGGACCTCGATTTAACGGACTTCGGATGCAACGGACAAAATTTCTGAGCAAGTCTGATGCATTCCTGATCCATTTCTGGCGGGCTGGCTGCCGACTCCTGGCTGCCGCGTGGGTCACAGCAGCGGGCGGACTGGCTGCCGGCTCCCGGCTGCCGCCCGGGTCCAGGCAGCGGGCGGACTGGCTGCCGGCTCCCGGCTGCCGCCCAGGTCCAGGCAGCGGCCGGGCTGGCTGCCGGCTCCCAGCTGCGGGCGGGCGGGCTGGCTGGCTGCCAGGTCCCAGCTGCCACCCGGGTCCCAGCAGCAGGCGGGCTGCGGAGCTGCCGCCCCGACCCTGTGGCGGGCGGGCTGCTGCTCCGACAGCTCATTTTTTTAAAAATTATTAAATAACGGACTTTTTGATTTAACGGACACCCCCTCGCCCGAATTAGTCTGTTAAATGGAGGTTTTACTATATTCATGACCCGCCATACATTTTCCATACTCAGATGTGGCTCTGAGGCCAAAAAATTGCCCATATCCTGAACTACAGCATTACCTCTGTCAGAGGGGTTACCCCCCAGCCTCTATGCTCCTGAGTACAAAGGCTGGGCCTCTTCTATGCCAGACCAACAAGTCCTTTCTCCCCCCCTTCCCCCCCCCCACACCCAAATTTGCCAGTTGGGGTTTTTGGGGTTACCAATTGCTGCCACCAATCGAGTTTCCCTGGGTTTCAAAGTCAGATACCTGAAGGCTGCTTTCCTTCACCCTCTGTCTCTCTGTACCTGAGAGCCAGACACTTGGAAACTGCTGCCCTTCACCCTCCCCAGCTGAAGGCAGACTTCCCTTAACCCTGACTCTGTCTTCCTCCCTGGAAGCCAAGTCAGATACTTGGGGGCTATACACGTCCCCCTACCTCCTCTCTTCCCTGTGAAGAGAGAAAAACCTTAAGGAAAATAAACCAGACGGTTTTATAACTAGAAAATGTAATAAAGAAAAATGTTAAAGCAGAGATACAGACACTTTACAATTGGGGTTCCCCACTTTCTTCTGAAAAGGAAAGAACACCCCAAAAGGCACGGCTTAATGGAAGAATCAAAATCACTTACATCAGCTAAGTAGAAGTATCAGAAAAAGGTAGAGCCATCTTTATAGCCAAAGATGGTCTAGAACCCTTGCCAGCTACCTTGGCAAGCCTCCTGCCTCACGTGCAGCCAAGATGGAACTCTCCTGGCCCGTGCCTCCTCCCTGGAGACCAGCCAAGATGGAACTCCCTGGCTTTTGCCTCCTCCCTGGAGACCAGCCAAGATGGAACTGACTGTTTTGCTCCTCCCTTCTTCCTGGGCTTGAGGGTCCTCCCTCCCTCATGGCAGGGAAACTCCCACGTCACCTGTCTCAGACAACCTAGCCCCCACCCAGGCAAGGCACACTGTATTAGATAACATAGCCCAACCCAGGCAAGGCACCCTTCACACTTATAACAACCTCACAACAGTGTGAGGAAGCAATCAGGTGGGGAAATGGGAGGCACTTCCAAGGCTAATGATTTACACTAACTCCAAGCACCTAACCTTGTACAACCTGGGGAAAGACAATGGTGGACTATGAAAGTTAATGAGAAAGGCATAGAAATTTAAAAAAACCCACAACAGTATTGGAAAATTAACAAAGGAGGGAATTTCCCGTACTCTCTGTAACCATAAATTACTATAATCTGAGAGAGAGAAACCCCCCACAAACCCCATTAAAAGGGAAGAGATTGCAAGTGAAAGCTATCCAGAAAGGCAGTCCAGGAACCACAGAATCCCTTCTAGGACAGAGGGAACACTGTTTCTCGTATGAGAGAAGGGAATTTAGCTAATCTAGAGGTGTAAAGCCTGATATTGGATCTTTATGGTTATTGTCTGTGTAACTTTGTGTTTGCTTTTCCTTACTATTTTATCTTTGAATCTGATTTTTCACCCTAAGTCAGGGGGTCTCAAACTTCATTAAACCACATCCACTATGTCCCCAGGAGTGGGGACAGAAGCCTGAGCCCATCTGAGTCCTGCAGCCCCAGGTTGGAGGGTCAGAGCCTAAGCCTGAAGCCTACCACCCAGGGGCAAGGGGGCCAAAGTCGATGCCCAAGAGCTTCAGGCCCAGTTGGAGGCCTGTAAACTTTAGCCATGCCATCCAGGGGTGAAGTCCTTGGGCTTTGGCTTCAACCTCGGGCCTCAGCAAGTCTATCACCAGCCCTGGTGACCCCATTAAACATAATTATATATAAACCATTCATAAATTTAATAAAATGGTCCCAAAAGTTACTTCATGGGATTGAAATTTTTGTGACAAGCTGCTCCACACCCTCCACAAATATTATAACCACCTAAGAGCCTGATCCAACTTCCAATGAAGTCACTGACGACATATATAGCTACATAATTATTACAAATCATGGAAAGAGGTTTGTCAAAAGCTATTAAAATTAATATTGATGTGTAAAAATAACTCTGGCAAAACTGAAGGACTAATTCTCCTCTAGATTTGTTTGAAAAATATGTACTGTTATGACTGTTACAAAAATTTACTATGGTAAAAATCCACTTGAGTGTTCTCCAAAATCTGGGATATAAAAAGAAATTGAACATTGCATAGATAAAAGAAAAGGCTGAGTTCTGCTGTGACTAGTTTACTTTTCCAGCCCATTAAGTGTGGGTGGAATTTAAATTGGGATTTCCTTCCTTCCTTCTGTAATCCTGATGGACTCTAACTCAGTCATGTTTATCAGGATTTTCCACATATTGAAGTTCCAGTAATCCCATAATGCATTCAATCTGAAATTGAAATTGTAGACTTACTTATTTGTGTGTATTGTAGTAGCACCTAAAGTCATCAGGGCCTTGTGCAATAGTCACTGTACTTACTCACATACACTGAAAATATGGCACATGCCCTAAAGAGTACACAATCTGAAAATAAGACAAGACACAAGTGGATATCATGCCACACAACACATAATCGACTTGTGGAACTCTATGCCAGAGGAAGTCGTGAAGGCCAAGGCCAAGACTACAACAGGATTCAAGAAAGAACTAGATAAATTCATAGAAGATTGGCCCATCAATGGCTATTAGCCAGGATGGGTAGGGATGCAGAACTATGCTCTGAAGTGTCCCTAGCCTCTGTTTGCCAGTACCTTGGAATGGATGACAGAGGGTGGATCACATGATGAATACCTGTTCTACTCATTCTCTTTGATGTACCTGACAGTGGCCACTGTTGGAAGACAGCATACTGGGATAGATGGACCATTGGCCTGACGTAGTATAGCCATTCTTATGTTTTAACAAAGAGATGGACAGCAAGGCCATTAAGATTGGTAGAATAAGCAGCCATTACATGATGTAATCTGTCAAGCATTTTGTAGGCAGCATGACAGAAGTGAAATTTAAGGAGAGATGTCAAGGATAATGCAGTGGCATCATGGAGTTTTACGTGGACCATCTTCTTTTCATCAGGAAAAAGTGCAACAGTGCTTGGGATAAAATGAAACTAATGGGCAATGAAGGCTAGTATCACTGTTGAAACCTAGGTAGGTGTCAGTGGCTTAGTAAGTTATAAAAGATGATAGGCAGGCTAGAGTTCTAAGCCACAAATGGCCTTAAAAACAAAGACATGTAGTTTGTGTTTGTTAGAGTGGAAAACAGGGGTCAGCAGAAGGGAGACATATGGTCAAAGCAACAAGCCACATTGAAGGCCTTTTGCCAGAAGCCAAGGCTGTAAGGAAATGCTATTTTATTGTGATTCCTTTTATGGTTCATAATGCTTTGTTTTAAATCTTGGCTTTTTAATATAAATTACTGAAAAAAGTAATAAATTTAAATGCCTGATGTGGTGTGTTTTTTTCTATTTGAGAAAAAAAAAAGTTTGAAGGAAATGTACCAAGATGGCAAAAGTTGAATATTTATCAAGTCTACTACCAAGCTATTTACTACAAAATCCCATTAAGTCATTCTTTTAATTGAATAAAATGGAATGACTAGATCACAATATCTTTTGTTATTTCATGGTGAGTGTTGCAGGGGGCTTATCTCATTGCCGGGAGAAACGAGGCCTCACACAGGTGGCTAGTTGGAAAGTGGTGAGTTTATTGGAGGGGGCGGCATTTCGTGCTGGGGGGCTTATCTGCCAGCACGGCCACAATACAAGATGACTAACACACTCAGGCGATGTTCAGAGTGCCCAAAGAGTAAGCCCAACCCAAAGAGGTGTGTCAGCACAGATATACTCATGCTCATTTGCATCTCATACATACTCATCTCATTAATAGCAAGCAACAAACTGATTGGTCAACACTTGTTGGTTACGCAGTCCTGCCTTAGTTTCCCCATTTGGTTTCCCACGCATTCATTCTCACACAGACGGGGTAAACACTCATGCAGCTGGGAACTGGTTCCCAAACACACAGATAACAGCAAGGTCATTCTCAGATAATACCACCATTATGCACTCTCCTGGAGTTGACTTAGAAGCGTAACTGCACTTCCTAGTGATTGCCCGTCACAATGTCTTCCGGTCCTAACAGTGAGCTTTGCAATATCTCGAGATAATTCCCTGTGTAACAGCAGTGCCTCTCCATGCTGATAGGTGTATTCAAATTTATGAACAGGAGGGATAGTTTATAACTTGATAAAGTATTCATACTGGTGATGATTTCAAAAGCCTGGGGACAATATGTGAAAGATAGGAAGTTAAATAAAAAAATGGGGTTAATATAGTTATATTTAAAGCATAGTTAATATATGGAGTACTTTGGCAAGTAACACATTATATAAAAACACTACACATGAATTTAAAAGATTGCTGGATATTGGTATAGGAGGTTTGGACCGAAAAAAAAGTATTGTAAAATTAGAAAGATATGACTAAGATAAACTGGTCATTATAAGTTTGTTTAGACAAATTAACTGTTCTTTCCAGGACATTTGTGATGCCTTTATCCCTGTATTACCTCTATAAATACCACACTTTTTGTGCACATAGAGATAAAAAGAAAGTTTTATTCATTTGTTGTTTCCTGAGATGATTCATACTATATCTAAGCAGTCATTACAATGTCGGTATTGAAAATAATGGAATTAAAGTGTCATCATGGTCCATGTCTATTAATTCTCTCTTAAAGGGTCAGTGCTTTTTAACACAGAAATGACAGGTAGAGCTCGTCTTACTCATGGTGTTTTAAACAGAGTTGATGCAGTTCATACAATATTATTCCAAACAGTAACCCAGCTATGCTAACATTGAATTAATGATGGATCACACAGTGTTACTTCCCTCTTTTTTGGTTTGCTTAATTGAGAACAAAAGAAATGAAACAGTTTTGCTGAGAAAATATATTAAAGTCACTCTTTAATGGACTACTTATAAATGAATCATTGATATAAAGTGTGGCAGTATATGAGAGTGGAATGCATTTCTTTTCAAAGTGAAGCTGAGAATTTGACCTGCCATGCCAAGAGACTGAAATGTGTTTAGAAGAACATGTTTATCTTCTTTTCTAATTTTTGCATGAGATTATCACAGCATCTGATGCTCATTGGCTGTCTTCCAGTGACCCTCCTCACAAGTTCTGGCAGAGGAGCCATGATGTAGATGTATTAGCAATGTTGTGGCAACTCTGAGGAGTGCAGCTGCCTGCCCATAGGCAGCTAGGTCAAGTTCCTTCCTGCAACTTAGACAGCCACATAGAGCTGCCTATGTTATTCTAAGAGCTGTTTTGGCCCCCAGAGCAGCCCCGAAGCATCCACGGCCCATCTTTGCCACAACAATTGTTTTTTTTCTGCATATCCAGTCAATGAAAAGCCAGGGCCAGCATTAAGAGGGTATCAGGCAGGGCAATAGCTTGGGACCTGACACAATTGGCAGCCCAGCCAAGCTAAGTTGCTCAGGCTTCAACCCTGGGTAGCGGGGCTTGGGCTTGGATTTAGGCTCTGCTCTAGGTGGCAGGGCTCGGGCTTTAGCTTTCTGCCCTGGGCCCCAACAAGTAGAATGCCTGCCCTGCTCTCTGAGTTAATTTAAAGGACCCTCTGAAACCTGCTCAGGGTCCCCCAGGATCCCCAAGACCCATAGTTGAGAACCACTGTCCTAGAAGAAGATACTCAAAAATGTATTGACTGCTTCCAGTGTCTCTGCAGGCTGGCTAGGAGGTCTACTTGGCAGGAAAGGGAGACAGTGGAGTCACAACCTGAGGGGATTAAGGAAAGGGAGTTTTGCTGTCCTGCTGTGACTATTTAGCACTAAGATGATAGGTGTATAGATTAGAGAGGAAATGAGGAATACTTGTAGCACCTTAGAGACTAACCAGTTTATTTCAGCATAAGCTTTCGTGGGCTGGCACTCTTTCTTAGTGATGTTCCTGCTGGGGCTAGGCAGAACCGGCACCCCCACATGTTGCCCCTTCTCAGCCCAAGGCAGCTCTAGCTGGAAGGACAAAACTCCAGAATTTTCCTCTTCTCCCCCAAATATTGCTTCTGCCTTGGTAAAGCAGCAGAAGGGGAAGGCAGCCCCGATGAGTACAGATTGGCTGGGGGAGGAGAGAAATAGCCCCTGTGGGAGAATAGTTCTTTCCATTTTGTAATATTGCCCAGGCCTTCAACTTCAGGCAGGAGCTGTAACATAGGAACTCTATTGACTTTCAAGTAATGTTTTAAAGCTATTATCCTCAGAACCAGTCACTATCGTATACTGTACATTTCCTGCAATTGATATTGAGTGGAATTCATGTACTCTTTAAGGAACCACATCGAGCCTCTCAGCTCCAGAGAGCTTTACCTCGAGGTAGGCCATTTATTGAGTGAGGTGATGGTGGATAAAGCAAATGAAATGGAGGGGATTATCTCCTTCCGCCTCCAAACACTAAACATATATAAAGTGTCAAGCAGCAAAATCTACCCAGGCACGGCTGGGGAAATGTTGCATATTTACTTGGTAAAGCCTGAATGACTGAAAAAGCATCTGGATTCTATGCACTAGGTGCCTACTGTCAACAGTATATCAGATCATTTTGGTGCCTGCAGCTATTCTGGATAATAAAATTACACACACCCCTCCTAACTCTTCCCATGCTCGAGGACAAGGATAAGTATAAAGTGCACCAATTAAACCTAATGAGTGTGGGAGCGCTTCAGTTAAAATACGGCATAGTCTATATCTCTACATGTCACATGAGCACACAAGGAAAAAAGAAAATCCTCCTCTTTTTCCCCCCTTTTTAATAGCATGATATAGGCAACAAAAAAGTGGCTAATAAGTTAATTTCTCCCTTACAGCTACTGCAATATTCTTATCATGAGAGATTAGTTTTTTTATTTATTGTTATTTGATAAGTGTCATCACTGAGGTAAGTGCTCTATGATTTATAAAAAGACATTAGCCATGCCTTTAGAAGCTTACAGCTTAAATGGGAAGGGGGGGGGGGGGGGAAGGAAACAATGAAAAACTCAGAAAATGGGGTGAGCTGCTTAAAGTAATGAAACCATAACAGCTTTTGTTGCAAGGAGTTTGTCGCAATCTAAGTTTTTGGAATAGTTAATTATCTGTATTGATGTTACCAGGCCTTTGCAAGCTTACCCATTTTTATAGAGATTATAGGAGGGTTTTTTTAAAGCTCTATCACACACATACATACACACAGAAATAATGGATCTTCTCGACTTATTTCTGTAATTTTTCCCTCTCACTGATCTAAATGAATCCAACCCCCCGCCCCCAGTGCCCATGCTACACTTGTACATCATAGTCTCACCTCCCATTTTATGGATTTCTTATATCACTTTCTTCAAAAATTAAAAAAAAACCACTCATTTATTTTCTTGCTTTCTTTTACATTTATTTCCACAGTTTCCCATGCAAATAAATGAAAAGAATGTATAGACATAAAGGATAGGGACAATTAGAGGACAAATTGTGATAATTACTTACATTAACCCATAAGGTGCAAACAATATATGCCAAAAAACCCTCAATATCCCACTTCACAAACTGATTTACCAAAATGCATTCATGACAAACCATACAAACCTACATTCTTATTCATGTTACGTTTTTTTATCAGACACCTCACCCATATTGTAGGCACACATTAGTCTGGTCCATCACGTCCATTTTTAAATGTGACCTGATTACTCAATCCCACCGGAAAATTACTGTGAAGGAACAAGCATAAGGAAAAGAAAAGTTATCTGAAGTGTCTTTTACAAAGTTCTCCCTATTGCCCTATTGGGACTGGTTTACTCCCATGGGACATATATGGGTTTCAGTCTCCAAAATGCCCAATCTCCAAGATGAACCCTGGCACTTATTTATTTTTTTGCAGTAAAGTACCCATCACCCTGAATAAATAATAACATTTCCTTCTATTTCCCTTCAAATTCATTTATATAATTGTATAACATAAGAAACTGGCAGCTAGTATCCACTTTATTAACTGGACCTACCAGTCTTCTGCTTGTGCCCTTAGATTCAAAATTTCTGAAACACTTTCCCCAACCTATTTGTGAAGCTGAAAAAGTCCTTCCCAGTTATCACAATCACCAGGTGGGTGGTTGAGGCAGGAGCAGCCAAAGTCTGGAACAGTGTTTGGCTAGTGTGGGATCAGGCAAGAGCAGGAGAAGGAGCAATGCCCAGTTGGAACTGGAGCAGGCGGTTTAGAACTACTAGGCAATGGGAGTGTTCCCAGCCCACAAATGACACTGAGTGGACTAGACAGATTGCTTACCTTAGGAGCCCATATCCCAGCCTAGGGATCATCTGGGTGAGTACTCGCCTTGTATTGGCTGAATCCTGGTTGAATGGCATGGGGCCTATCACAAGACCGGCAGGTAATTGCCTCTGATGACTCATCACACTCTCTGGCTCAGGGATGATCCATCACACTTCAACAGACTCTGTCTCAGAGGTAATGCAGATTTCAGAAGACTCAGGTTTAGAGGTAGTTCATCACACCAGTCTACTTTCATCTCCCCTTGGCTCCACTTCCCAGTCTCAGTTCCAGTCTTCTCTTTTGGAGCCACATCCCAGACCCAGTCCTCTACCCCTGAACTTGTCCACTCCTCAGCTCCACAACCCAGACCCAGAGCCACCCTCCTCAGATCTATGTCCCAGCCTTCCTCCCACATCCCACACACCCCTACCCCAAGCCCACAATTTATCCTTGACTCCAAATCCTAGTCATAATCCCCACTCTTCTCCTTTGTATCCTCCAATCCCCATCCCAATCCCGGACTCTCTCCGAATTTTCTATCCCAGTTCCCCAACCCACTTGGCTTCATGACCCAGTCTTTCTGCAATCCCCTATTATTTCCTCGTCCCAATTTCCACACACCTTTGGCTTTTTGTCCTCGTCATGTCCCTGGCCACAGTCACTTCCCTCACCACATCTCCAGGCTCAGTTTCTTACTCCTCTTCATTCATGTTGCTGCTTCCTCCATGTTCTCCACGTTGTCTGGGTGTCACTAGTGGGAGCATTGAGTTCCTTGAAAAGACAGTTTGTGAGAGATTCAGAGATTCCATAGCCAGAAGGGACAATTGTGATAATCTAGTCTGACCTGCTCTATACTACAGGCCATAGAACTTTATCAAAACATCTCACAGACCATATCATTCAGAAAAACACCCAATCGGTAGTTAAAAATTGTTAGTGATGGAGAAAGAGACAGTTTTGTGTCTCATGCCACCATACTGCCCAGGAGCTTGGAGGAGCAATTGCAGGGAAAGTCCTGCTCAGCCCTTCCAATCCTGGGATTGAGCACGATCAATCAGGTCCTATGGGCATTGTGAGAGGCTGGAGTTTGCCCTATTCAGATGGAATCTTTAGAGAAATAACTGCAAAACCACAAGTTTCTACTGAGCATGTGCAAACTGAGATTTTTAGGCTTGTAAATTGATTTTTGGCTCATAAATTGGCCAAATTTGGGCAGTTTCATGGGACCAGCCAAAGGAACATCCAGACTCCAGGATAGTCCTCCTGCCAAATTTCAAGTCCTTTTTCCAAAATAAAGAGGTGCTAGAGTTTCTCTACAAAATGGTATTTTAACACAGGCAAAATATCTTTTTCTCTAATCACAGAATCATGGAATATGAGGGCTACCTCAGGATATCATCTACTCAAAAATAAACCTGTCAGGCATAGGCTATATTCATTTAAGTACTTCAAGGCAACATAGACTTTCAAAAACTGAAAATCTGTTTTTGATATTTCTTAGCAGCAGAATGAATGTTTCACAAGCCTACTACCACCAAAAGAAAGTTTCCACAGATAATATATTCTTACCATTACTTTACATTTCTGACATTATAATGATTTCCATACTTAGACCTGAATGGTTTACATGTCTTGCTGGTTTAAGGGTTTGTTTTTTACTCACTTCAAAAAATGAATTTGTTTTTCTGTGCTCGTGAAAAATAAGGAGAGATAGCACTGTCAAGAGGCAGGCATTGGGTGGGCATTTATTGTGCCAAATATGCACATAACTTTTGCCAGTGTAGTTCAGTCTTGACATACACAATCTGCAATTCCAATCCTGGGCTTCTGTTGAGCAAAGGCTGCCAAAAAGTGTTTGGTTGTGCCAAATTGCAAGGCCTAAACAAACATGCAATGAAATCTTTAAAATGTGCATTTGTATTTTTAGGAAAATGAACACTCAATATTAAATAAAGAGATGAAGTTAACTGGTGACTCTTCTTAATGATTTAGTCACTGTCAAATAGAGTGGCTGCTTCCTGATGCAGACAGATGGGGCCAAAGGGCAGACTAGTAAATTTATTTTTACTTATGATTTAACACAGATTCAAAGCCTGCAGAAGGCAAAAAACATGGTATTAACCCTAATGTCCTTTAAAGTAGAGGGAGATCCAAATTAGTTCAGGACAAATAAGAAACTTCTTCAAAAACTTGTCCAGAACTGGAACCAACCCAAACCAAAATTTATTTGAGGGTTGTTGTTTTTTTTGTTAGGTTGGTTTTTTTATTTGTATTAAATGAGTTAACTTTGGTCAGTATTTTTTATTTTTACACACCTCTGAAATTTGAGGTTTCTGCTTGGATCAGAAAAAATAAGTTAAAACTACTGTCAGTGAGGATATTCTCATAATGTTTCAAGCCAGACCAAAAGCAAGCACCAGAAATCCCACTAGCAAACTTGTTTTCATATGATTTACAGTCTAATCTTCCTGAGCTAAGAAGTTCAGATAGATCAGATAAGCATTTGCAATTTTGAGCATTTATCTAAACCATACCTCAAAGACATGAGGATTTTCCCATACTTAGCAGCTGCACATTTATTAAAGTTTGTGCTTCATCTCAAGCCTAAGTGGCCACTTTGAATGTCATCATTGAAAAGAACAATCCTACCAGCTGAAAGCTGTAATCCGGTGAATTTGGAGGTGTATATTTAGCAGCGTTTACAACTCTGAGCAGTTTATAATAACTAAAAATCTTTGGAAAGAACCTGGCCTCTATGGCATTACTTTCAGGCAGAGGTGTGGCACTTAATAGCCAAAAAATCAAATATTGGAAAGTGGTTAAAAATTCTTTATCATTAAGGAAGTACTATGAGACACCTTCCACAATATGAAACGTAGGTATAAACATGGCAAGTTAGTCTGTGTTTCAGACTTTAATATTGAGTGGGGAATAATTCATTCTGGTACAGTCTACTTGTTGATGTTCTTGGGATACATATTAATTTGTCTGTTTTTTGAGGGGACTGAACTGATCATTTTAATTGTCTAGAATCTAGATGCATGATGGCAGGGGTCTCTGGAATCTGACCAGATTCTGTGGAGGGACACTGGCATGTGACTAACAACAGCAGTGACTCAGCATGGTCTACACCATATGGTTAAGTTGAGGCAGGGCAGTTTATGTGGCTGTATCTTTACTTAAACTTGGACCCTGCTGACGTGAGTGCCCCAATAATTACACCACCTCCCTAAGTGGCGTAGCATCACAGTCGATGTAGTTAGGTTAATGCAGTGATACTGTAGGCACTGCATTACTTATATTAACCATAACAGGGCTCCAGGAGCTATCCCACAATCACACACACACAGACTACTCTGGTCACTGTTGTGAACTCTGCTGCCCAGAGGACAGATAGTCGAGAAGCCCCATCCCGTTTAAAACCCTGAAAAATATTGAAATTCCTTTTCCCGGTTGCACAGCTTGGTGAGCACACCTAGAAACACTCCATTATTGTGTGCAATTTCCTTTCTGACCATGGCAGCTACAAGCTGCAGGCCCACTCCTGTCTGGAGTACAAAGGAGGTATTGGATTTCCTGGGCTTTGTGTGGAGAAGAGGCTGTGAAGGTATAGCTCTGAACCATCCATAAAGATGTGGATATCTATGAGCAGATTGCTCAGGAGATGCAGAAAAGGGGGGTAAAACAGACCAACAGCAGTATTACGTGAAAGCCAAGGAGCTATGGCAGGCCTACCAGAAGGCCAGGGTCGCCAACAATTGTTCCAGTGCTGAGTGGAAGACCAGCTGCTTTTACAAAAAGCTGCAACCCATCCTTGGTGGAGATACCACCATCACAGGAGCATGGTGGATACTTCCAAGGAGCCCAAGTCACAGGCTCCTGGCATGAACAGTGAGGGGGAGGAGGGGGATGAGGAGGAAGAGTATGAGGGACAGGTAACCAGGGGATCCAGCTACACAGTGAACCATGTCATTTTTTTGACTTCAACAAAGTCCAGCCAGTCCAAACAGTCAAAAACCAGTAGGAGAACACTTCAACCTCTCCGGACACTCAATAACAGATTTAAAAGTGGCAATTCTTCAACAAAAAAACTTCAAAAACATACTCCAATGAAAAACTGCAGAACTGGAGTTAATTTGTGAACTGGACACCATCAAATTTGGCCTGAATAATGACTGTGAGTGGTTGTGTCACTATGAGAACTAAAATAATAATAATAATTAATAATTAATAATATAATATAATTTTCCCATGCTAATTTGCCCCTACTCTTACTCATGCCTTCTTGTTAAATGTTTGGAATGAACCAACCTGATTACCACTACAAAAGTGATTTTTCATCCTGTTGATAATAGCCCCCTTTAATTGAATCGTCTCAACACCCCACTTGGTAAAGCAAATTCCATCTTTTCATGTACTGCTATATATATATCTTCTACTCCATGTATCTGATGAAGTGGGTTTTTGGCCATGAAAGCTTATGCCCAAATACATTTTTTAATCTATAAGGTGCCACAAGTATGCCTCATTGTTTTTGCTGATACACACTAACATGACTACCACTCTGAAACCTGTTAAGTATGCAGTTTGTTTTTAAATTACAGGGATGTTGGTTTAATCTCTAAATTTGAATAAAAATGAAAAACCAACCAAATGAAATAATACAGAACAAAATTCCATAGAAAAAAAAATCAGTATATATATTCTTAGTGGCCTGAATATCAGGTTGAAAACTTGGCAGGTTTAGTTCAATCTCACTGAAATAGAAACAGAGATCACAATTAATATATCAGCTTTTACCAACTTACTTGAGACAGTACATCTGTTTCCTATTCTAACTATAGAGAAATATTAAGGCACCAAAGATTCTACATGTTTTTCCACCCCAAGCATGGCAGTCTGACATCACTCGGCGGTGTGTCCGCCAGTCCGGTGGATTCAGCGGCGTTTCTGCAGGAGGTCTGTCGGTCCTGGGGCTCTGGCATACCTGCTGCCGAATTGCTGCCAAACCCACGGGACCAGCGGACCTCACAGAAATGCCGCCGAAGGCCGTCAGACTGCCGCCCTAAAATCTACCTGCCCCCCAAGTCTTGCTGCCCCAAACACGCGCTTGCTGCACTGGTGCCTGGAGCTGCCCCTGGTAACTGTTGGCAAATGCAAATGGTTTAGTGGCAATCACAATAAACTGAGCACAACTCATGCAGTTTGTGCCATGAGGTTTATTGTGTGTGATAGTCTCAGACTATCTTGTTAACCTATATACCTATAGGTTAGTCAGCAGTCTCCTCTGTGATGGCTTTGCCTAGGGCAGGTTTTAGAGAGATCCTGCATGGTGAGCAGAAGTGAAATAGTTATGTCTAAATTGCCCATGATCCAAAGCTTTGGAACAAATGCTTGCTTTGGGAGTGAGGGAGCCATAGTGAAATTCAGTACAGGGTATTCTCTGTGTTCAATAGACTCAGTCAAATTCTACATATTAATTATATCCGAGTCTTGCCTCTTTTCTCTTCGGAAGGACACTGTATTACCACGTCTAACTGGGACATTGTCTAATAGGCCCACAGCTTTATGGATACTTGGAAACTCTGTGAGATGATGCTGTAGAGTAAATGGCCTTCTGCAGATATTCTGTAGGATTTGTGTGTATGCCTGCCCCTGACATATCTCCCACATCCCCTGACATACCCTCTATACAAAGTTTGAAAAGTGTGCCTGGTGAATACAACAACTCTGCCATATTTACACTGGCAGAATTCTCTGCTAACTATTTATCCAGACAATTTTCACACCCTGAGCTAGGCAAAGTTGCCAGTTTGTACTAGCGAATCTGGACCTAAATTGCCAGGAATGTACAACATTTTGACTATTATTCTATGAGAAGTATTATATTTGTTTCTGGCTATCTTTAAATATACCATAGTTTGGTTTGCTGTTTATTTAATCAGAACACTGATTTCTTTGGAACCCACCCCCAGATTAAGTGTTGTCTGGGTCTTTTGAAGAATAATTTCTCTTAAGGTATAAATTTGTTGGTCACCTTTACCTGACTTTATCTTTATTTTTTGGTAATACTAGTTCCACACGATGTTTGCTTGAAACATGCAGCATCCCAATGATATTGCTTGTGTTGCGCTCACTGTCCAGTTGCCTGATGTCTAGAGAAAAGTAAGTTTGATATTTAACCTGTTGTGAAGTTAGGCAGATGGAAAAGAAGTACTTAAAAAAAAAAGTACTTCCAAATTGCTTTTCCAGGCACTGAACAGCTCCAACTTATTTAATATTTAGAGCCACTCAGATGCTGGAAAACAAGTTTTAATATTTAAAACTGTAAATTTATGCAGTGGCTGACAAATTCTTTACACGCAACTAATTTTTATATAAATACAATATATCAGAGCTACTCAGTTCCTAAATAAGTGAATTTGAAAGATAAATATTTAAGACTAAATGGAGCTTCACAGAAGTTATTAGAGTTCCATCTGAGATTAATTTGACCCAATAGCAGCTAGAAAAGAAACTGCTTTCCATTTTTTTTTAGTTTTTAAACTACTTTAGTGGTTTGAAAAGAAGCTTCTTGTTAATATTTAATGAAGACAAAGACGTAATAAGTTGAAAAAGCAAACTTTTTTTGTTAACCCCATTGAGTTCTGAATCATGGGGACAAATTATCGTCAGCCATCACTCTGTTAAATATAGCCTACATGCAATCTCATTAGCTCCTTCTTTTCATTGTGGCACCATCATTTGAAAGAAAGTAACATGGGAAGAAACCAAGTATCTTCATTACTCCATTTGGATGTTACTTTGTTGGACCTGTATACCTTTAGGGGATTGATAGTTAATATTTGTGATTTTTTTTATTATTATTTAAGTGAAAAATAGTTAACAGCTCTTGTTTAAAGCTTAAAAACTTCACCAGACAGGATCATGGTTGATAAGTCCAAACTCTTTAAATGACATGCCTACTTACGTTTCCAATTCCTGCTCATTTTCAATCCCAAGATCTGCTTAAAACTTATGTTCTTAAACTTACCATAAATGAGCTAGTATAAAAGTGTAGTTGCCAGAAAATAGAAAAGACAGATCCAAAACTGGTGTAAATTGTATAATTTTTTTTGGCAAAACATTTTGTTTTGCAATGAAATATGGCTTTTTTGGCCAAACTAGTTTTCACAAAACATATTTCATATTGTAGAAAAAAATTATTTAGTACAACTTTTCTGTAACAATTTTGGTGGACCAACCCTCACCCAACTCCTCAAACCTCAAACCTAACATAGAGGACTTGATCCCTGAATTGGTTCTCTATGTGCTACAGTAATACAAATAAGTAACTATTGGACAAAAGAATACATCAACTAGTTATTGTTAAACTAAAGAATTAAAGGGGTTAATATTGAGAGAATGCATGAGTAATTTATAACAAAAACCTATCACAGGGATGTTGCAATTTATTTAGAGACCATTGATTTTAAACCCAGGAAAATCTGTATTAATATTGGAGTTTTTTAAAGGCACATTTTAAAATATAGAAATACACAGTTAGGGCTCCCCCCAAAAACCTCCTAAATCTGCATGGTAGTGACATAATGCAATAACAATACAACTACACTTAATATATGTTGCTTAACTTTTTTCCTTTATGGTATTTTCCAACTCTCAGATACATATCAACAAGAATGACTGTTATAACGGCTGTGTGATGGGATGCTCTACTCACTGCTAAGATGATGCTTCCTCCTGCTCACTCTAGGGAACAGCTCGTAAATTTGATGCCCCTTCCTGCAGTTGCATTCTGTCTCTCTAGCCAACTCTCTTGGTCTGCAGCCCTGCTCTTGCTCACAAGCTGCTGCTGCTGCTAATTTGTGTCTCAGCCCTCCAACCTGATCACTGTATGTGTTCTCCCCTTCTGCGGAACCAAAGTTCTTCTTCTGCAATCCTAGGCAATCTTCCCATTCACGGGCCCGGAGTAGAGGGTGGACCTGGGTTTCCCTGCCAGCCTGTGAATGTAGCCCCCAGTCAAGGCCTGTTCGCTTCTTGACCTTAATGTCTTTCTCTGAGCCCTTTCCTTACCTCTCTGGGTTTGCCAGCCCCATTACTCTGTCTTCCCAAGGAGCAACTGGAGGCTACATCTCTGCATCCTCCAAACACTCCTCCCTAGGGCTGCCAACATTATATTTCAAAAATAAGGGACTCTTTTCTTAGCACCTTCACCCCACCCCCACCCCCTGATATTACTTTTATTATTACCGGTAATTATTATTAGTAGAATTGTTATATAATAATTATAATAATAATTTATAATAAATACTCATCTACATTCACCAGGGGTATTTCTTGCTGCTTTTTGCAGCAGTCAGTGACTTCTGGGGACATTGGAAGAGACTCTTTTTATTTGGCCTGCTGGGTACTGATTGGCTTCTGCCTGCTTCCAGCACTTCTAGCTGCTGGAGGACCGGGTCTCACTGGTTTCATCAACCTAATCAACCATTGAAGTCCAAACGCACTGCCCTTCTCTTCTTAAAGTGCCACTTTCTGGGGTATGTATGAATGGACGTTTACCCCAAGGCAGTGGGGTATGTATGAATGGGCGTTTATCTTTTAGTCTCATTCATTCTGTCAGAGCACAAGGATTTCTTTTTTTCAGAATTTACTCATTTCAGATGGATCTCAAACTCACCATCATAATGTATTCACTGATGTTTTTTCTCATTAAAATCTTTTCGCTTTAATGTGTATTCATCCATAGAAAACATGGATTGAGAGTGGTTCTATTATACTGTAAGAAACCGCAAGTATGTTTCAGCACTGCAATCTACATCTTTTGAAAATCCAAGTAGCTCACAAACTGATTCCTTATGAGCTAGATGCCTCAAGGTACTGAGCATTCTTGTGATGTTCTGGTAGTTCTTGGTCCCTGCTGACTTCAGTGGGGACTGGGAACACTCAGCACTTTACACAATTTAGTCTATCGTATACTTGTGGCAGCTACAATCAGCACAGTTTCAATTGTACAAAGATAATGACACTCAGAAATTGGTGTCAACCCCCACAGTGCAAACTTCTGTTGATTGCTAATTTAACAGCCAACATTCTGTGTATTTTCTTGTACTTTCATGACTAGTGCCATATGGTAAAGCTATGGAAATTAAAAGTACTGCAATACCTTTGCAGTGTGCCAGGTGTTGCACAGAAGTTTCTTTCCAGTTTTGTCCAGCGAGTGTGTGTGGTGTCATGGTGAACTGCATTTTGAGTTTTACTACAGATTATCCGATGGACATGCTCACCTTCTAAATAAACACATTTGGGCTTCAGTCTCCCTTAGCATCCCTGCATCTTTTCTTCATACCATTTCTTGTGTAATTTCTGTCGGATAGAAGTGCAGGATAAAGATGTGCTATGTTTTCATGCCATAAGTCACAGCAGCTGAACTGGCTCTTTCATTTGCTAAGATGTTAATATTTGCCATAACAGTCTGCAGTATGGTGCATTGCTCTGTTCAGTGATTCCCTGACTCATGCCAAGATGCTATGTTGATGCCATGTTCACAAAAGGCTGAGTTCCTATTCTTTTTAATGTTATTCTGTGGTATTTGCCCCACACCTCCCCTTCTTAGTACCTATTTTATTTATCAATTTATTTGCCATGCAGTACTTCTTATAGCAATTAGAGAGAAAGAGAGGCCATGTGTAGTCTTTGTTTAATCCTAGGAATGTCTCAATCTCTCTGGGACTAGTGCAATGTTCATGACCCCTTCCAAGGATGTGTTCTCCCCTTCTGGGGAACCAAAGTCCTTCTTTTAACTATCATAATTTTTGAATACACTAATACTGCTCTGTTTATTGAGCAATAGAATGTTCCTTCCACATCGCTATGGCTTCTCCCTTCTTTTCAATGACCGGTTGAAGCACTTATGGTTTTGTTGACTGGATGATGATACTGATTTTTAACCATTCTTAGTTATATAGTAAGCAGACACAAGGAATAATTAACTCATGGTGTGGTATCTCAATATGGTGTGCTAATATTTGGACCAAAGTATTAGTCCAAAAATTGCTGAGACCTGCTTTGGTCTTGAAGAACAGAGCATAGAAGCTTCTTGCTTAAGAGGAAAAGATATTTTTTCCTCCAGTATGTAGAAACACAGTCAACAGAAATCATGTGAACCACAAAGTACAGTTCACAAACAGGGCACAAAGGGATCAAACATCCTGTTAAAATAAGCAGGGGAAAATCATATGTTGATTATTGCCCATGATTTATAGCACAATCCAAATGATTAGAAGCATTAAAACTGTAAGATACAGCTGTTTTTCTGAACTCTGGAACCTCAGGTTGATGGTATATTGAGAACCCAGTTTTCTCTTGCACTCCTCAATCTCTGTAGTCAAGTGAAGTGTATTGCACAGTATTTGATTACTGAGTATAATACAGTGTTTCACAACAAACAGTCCATGGAACGGCGCTGGTCCCTGAGATCTTCCTGACACAGTTTAGGGAGGCAGTAACTAGATCCCTGATATCGAAAAGATTGAGAAATACTGGAATGTGTTGCAACATTTTGGGGAATAATTCATAATGCGTCATTTATCTGACAGATTTTGCCTCTTTTTCTGTTTGCCAATTGTCAACAAACAGATTATTATGTACTCAGATATATTCCTTATTTGAATGTATTTGCTGAATAACTTCTGCAAATGATTCTTGCCCTGGGCCTCATCTGCAAGCAGTTTTTATGGTTATTCAGTATTGAAATATAGAATTGTTTTTATTTATTGGACACACAGGTCATATGAAATACTTTGATTTCCCAGAGAGATGGCACTTAGAATCAAGCTTCTAGTGAGAAACCTCAAGCTTAAGATTCAGAATTTACTTTCCACCAATATTCTTCAATGTGTGCTTAAATTTGTTTTTGTTTGGTGAATATTCTATCACTAAGCTCACTTGCTTATTAGTGTAAAATGTACACAAAAGGGCCCAGTCAAAGCAGATTTACTTTAAAATGCTTTGTGGTAGATTGTTTGCAGCATTTCCCTAGTTCTAGCAATACCACATGGGCTATTACCTATGCAGTAACTTTGTGTTCTGTGTACTGTTTTCCATTGACAGTAAGTCATGTACCATATTTTGCATTATTATTTTGCTGTTCTGTAGCTAGCCAAACACTATAGGCCCAATTCTGCCAATGCTGAGTAGCATTTGTTTATGTTGAGTAGCACTTATTCATGTGATTAGCTCCAGTGATTTAAAAGGCTCTTCTCACACTACTAACTGTGAGTAATTATGACAGCATCAGGCTCTACACAGTCATACAAAATGTTTTTAGGATACATTTATGGTGCTGTGTATGTTATTCAGTAAATAGCTTGGGTATATTCTGCCCCATTAAAGTCAACAGAAGGTTTGCCATTGACTTCAGTGAAGCTAGGATTTAACCTGCTGTTCTTCTATATATATGTGGCTACCCCTGTGTTGCTGGGGAGAGCAGCAAAGGCCAAGTGATGTGCTGGCCTCTGCTTCCTGCAGCCGCCATTGGCCTGAAACGGCAAACCAGAACTAGTGGGAGCTGTGATAGGCCAACCTGTGGACACTGCAGGTAAAGAAATCATCCCAGCCCACCAACGGATTTCCCTGACGGGCCGCATGACAGAGGTTGCCAATCCCTGCTCTAACAACAGACAGAACCTTATTTCATAGTTGCATATTCCACTTTCCACTGTTGGTTTGTCTTCTGTTGTTGCTAGCTGTGATGCTTCATAACCCACTCTATGAGGTTGTGATCTGGTGAAATGCAACACACAAACATTACCGAAGTTTAGACATCACATTAATATAAACAGAAAACAGTTCTTTATATTAATGTGATGGTAACTGTTTTTTTGTGGTTCAGTCTGTGGATTTGTTCAACTGGTGAAAGCACCCAGTTTATCTCCTGGGACAGAATGAGAAGTGGCTATTGAATACCTTATGTCCAAACTTCAGATTAACAATAATGACGTAGTTCTGTATAACTGATTTCCACTGTGGTAAGCACCTTGTAACTGCATTGATCAGCAAGGTAGTTTTTAATGGATGCATTCAAGGAGAAGATCACCTCTCTCTCCTCTTCTTTGCTCTCTGTGTACAGAATGGATTAAAGATGTTAGCCTAGGGTCAAGAAAAATGGGACCTGTCATGTCTTGCTGCAGCTATTCATATCAGACCATGTCTTTTAGCTCCAGCAGTAGTGGCTGATAAACCTGTATAAGGTCTGGCTAGTAGGAGGGGACAGATAGGCACACTAAGTAGCTTTCTTAGGAAAAGAGGAGGAACTCATCTGTTACCGGTGCACACAGCTGGGAATGAATAGAGAGATTGCTAGAGTATCCCCTCCTCCACAACACAGCTGCCAACAATTGGCAAAGGTGTTATCCCTTTGTTTTATACAGTGTGTTCTTACGACATGTTACCATGCTTCCATCCTGCTTCTGATGTAATGACATCACATTGGGAAATGCAGACATGGAAGGTGTGCATAAAAATAAGGCACAGACTTCAGGGGTGAGCTCATTCTTCATTTTAATGTCATTAATACTGTGGCTGAATTGACATCCAGTATAGTACCATATGATTGAATAAAATAGATTTGTTTTTAATGACCTATCATGACATGAAAGGGTAAGTTATTAACCCAGTCACGAATTGGACATCTGAGTCAACCAATATCTAAATATTTGATCACAGTTTTAGGGGGAGAGGCTCTTCCTCATTATTGCTATTTTGATTTATTGTTTATGTTTCTGCACAGGGGTGAGTAATGATCTGGATTAGAAAAATAACAAGAGTTTTCCCCTGAATATATAAGTACATAAAATACAGAGCAAAATAAAATAAAATAGAGATGCAGCGAAAAAGTTTTGCTATAGCTTCAGTGCTTCAATGAACTAGGGAGTCTTTGGTAGCTATCTGAAGAAGAATAGTGAGAGTAACTGAATATTAAAACCTATACCGCGCATCCCCCAAAATTTGGGCAAGTTCATACCCAAATCTGGAGCTGAATTTTGCAAATCTCCCTTTATCTATAAAATGGGCTAAACACAAATTCTGTATTCTTAATGGTAAAATTAGCAGTATGTATACTTTATTGTATATGGATCAGAATAAAATTGGAAGTACTATTCTCCTGTCTCTGCCTATTCCTCAGGCATGTGCACACACTACACTAATGGTCCACAACTTTATTTTGTATAAGGCAAATAGACAATTATTTCATCACTAGCTGCTGCTGCAGAACTGTGCCCTTCCCTGCACAGTTATGCCCTCTGCATTTTCTATTACTGTACCCACAACACATCCATAACTGCCTCTTCTGTCAGACTGGTAATCAATCACATTAATCAATCAATGCATAAATCTTGTCCCTTGCTTTGCATGAGCACACTTAATCTTGTTTTGTGTAAGCTCCATCAATGAGTCTCTGGACCCTGAGTTGAATGTTTGAACCACTGCAATCGGCCAGGCCACTCCACTATTTAATATTACTTTAAAAAACCCAAAAGTAACTTTTATGGGGAAAAAAGGGTATCTTTGGTTGTTATTTTTTCTTAGCAATAGATTCTATACGTATATGGGAATGAAAATTGCCACATTCTCCCATGCTAAAATGAATACAAATCATCTAACTTTTTTATACATTCTCAGGGCTTCACTCGGAAGCCTTGTTGTTGCCACTTTGCACGAGGCTGGCATAATCTTGCTGCTAGCTGCAAGCTGTGAATTTCCCTTGTGTAGGAGAAATCCCACCTAGTGCATTGGTGCCACCGCCAGCTCTGCACCTCTACTAGTTACCTTTGCCCAGTATCGGGGTATGTTTTTTTGGTAGAGAAGTGGCAAGGTGGAACTTAACTCCATCAACACTCCACTGGTGGACTCTACACCAGTGACCTAACTTGGAGCTGCTGCTTGGCAGCTTGAAGGGATATTGAACTTGAGCTGATGCTTTCAGTCAATAAGCCAGAACTGGTTCCTGGACACTCTCTCTCTCTCTCTTGAACAGAGTGGAGCTATGGGACATAAGACAATCTACCCCTTACTATCTATATTATTGATTGTAACTTTTATGGAGAGAAAGGGAGGGGGAGAGAACAACTGAAGATATAGAGCTTTTACAAGGCTAAGAAATAAAATCCTTTATGCTCTTTCACCTCCCATTTTCTCATTGCAAACTAAATACAGTGTTAGACTCTCAATATCATCTGTGTCACTACCTCTACTTTCATTTGCTTGGTAAGATAGGTGTTTTTACTTATTGTTTACTTACTTTTGAGTCATTTTTGCTATGTTCCCTTTCCCCTTAATAAAAGTTTTCTTTTTGTTATACACAGTGAGTGCTTGGGAAGAGAAGTATTGACTATTAGAGACACCCAGGGGAGGTATTTCATTTTCATAGGTTTCTGGGTGGCACCTTGAGTCAGTTTTGTTTTGTAATTTTAAGAGGAACCAATAGTCATTGAACCTGGCTCTTGTTGCTGCTGACATCACTTGGCAGAAGGGTTACATATATTTATGATCCAGTGAATTCTGTAAGATGCAAACAGAGAGTTGCAAAGAGGTGAGTGCTGAGTGACTTCCAAAGGTAAGTCCTGAAATGCAGAGGTTGAAATGTTTCCACATTAACAACAACTGAAGGAACTATCTTAAATAATATACTATGGATATTAATTGGCATAGATGGAGCACAGCCAGTCTAATGTAGAAGCTATGAAAAATTCATTGTATTAAAAGAACCAAGGTGGCTTACATACGTAACAAGTACAGCAGAACCTCAGAGTTACAAACATCAGAGTTACAAAATGACCAGACAACCACAAATCTCATTTGGAACTGGCAGTATGTAATCTGACAACAGAGCCAAAAAAAAAAAAAAAAAGGAACATATACTGTAAAGTACAGTGCTGTATTAAATATAAACTATTAAAAATAAAGGAAAACTTTAAAAAAGATTTGACAAATTGGGGGAAACTGTTTCTGTGCTTGTTTCATTTAAATTAAGCAGCATTTTTCTTCTGCATAGTAAAGTTTCAAAGCTGCATTCAGTCAATGTTCAGTTGTAAACTCTTGAAAGAACAACCATAATGTTTCATTAAGATCTACAAACAACTTCCATTCCCAAGGTGTTAGTAACTCTGAGGTTCTATTGTATAAGCTGATTTCTTGGATATATATTGGGGATAATGAGGAAAGAAAGATGGATGAAGTACAAAGGAAGGGGTCACTAAATCAATGCAGAGTGAGATCATGAATAATAAGATTATAAAGGGACAAGAAAGTATATAGAAGAATGTAGCAATTCAGAGGAGGAATAAATAGAAGACAGGGAAAATGTCTCTGGAGGCAAACCTTACCATAGAGGCAGTAGATTTTCTGGGGAAGCAATGGACTCTTCTCCTTCAGAACTGGAGAAAATGGAGTATGAGTCTGCTATTACTGGAAATTGCCAATGTCTGTTTTCAGAATAGAAAGCGATATTAGGCAAATGGCACATATCATGATGTTGAAGAAACTATGATGTTAACAATCTTGCTAAATATTGCTCTGTCTCCTTCTCTCTTTCTTTGAAAAATGTTATAGGGATTATACTGATGGAGCAACTCTGGCATTATCTGGGGCCCTCTGCCTTCCTGGAATTTTCAGACTTACTTGAGGCTTAGGCCTACATATCATGGGGAGTTTACTGATGAGGGATCTAGTAATGAATAATCATGAGGGGCTGATACTAATACTGTTGGACTTCTTGGCAGTATTTGAGAATATTGGGCCAGCCTGAGTGCAACAAGCTCTCAAGATATTTAATCTCTCCTAGGAATTTTCCTCCCAATTTGTGTCTGACTCCTGTTTGCCTTTTTATCATTAACAAAATCGTTTTTAGAAACATAAGACCTAATTTTCATCGATACTGGACTCCCTTCATGCCATGTTAGCAGCCTCTTGAAACTATTCCTGCACTGAGGGCCTCTCTGGAAGGTATAGAGCTGGTATAAGGAATGTACACAGGCTGTGATCCCAGCCACCAGTGCAGGAGGTATGTTGCAATATGTAGTGCACTGTGCTACAGCTATTCTTAGCTTCACAGGATCAGGGAAAGCAAATGTAAACTAGAGCAGACTACAACAGCACCTAGGCACGTCTGTTCATAGTCTTAGACTATGGAATGTGTAAAGGTTGCAAGTTCCAAACGAGCACAGGAATTAAGAGTCAGGTCCATAGCACTTACATTTCTTTGTAGTGATGCTGAACAACAAAATATAAGTAGATATTAGAAAGATATACATTTTAAGTCATAAAACACAAGTTCTTAAGAGCCCATTCACTGTTTCACACTCTAGATTGGACATTCCTTGCAAGAAGAACCCTGATTTTGGTCTCTGTTTGTATAATCCGTAATACAATCGGATCCTGGTGCATGATTACTGCTCCTAAGTGGGACCCTAATTAATCAATTAATTAAATACATAATTAATATTAATCAACTTTACCACTGCAAGATCACACTATTACAAATAACTAGTGTAAAGAGCCCAACATTTATGAACAGAATGTTAATTTCCCCTTGGAGAATTTCTATAAAAATTCCCAAGTTGTTTCCAGCAAATGATAAGTAACTGACATAACTGGAATTGACAGGTCAAAATTTGCTCCTTCACCCTAATTCAAAATTGTAGATTTCATAAAGCTTTAAATATGTCTAAATGTGCAAAATATCAACAGAAAATACCTGGTATTAAAGCATCTGCATCCCACCCCTTAACAATCAAAATGTGAAAGAAGTGAACCTTTAAAGTGGATTTTTTGAACCACATTAGTAGCTGCTGTTCTCATAAAACTATATCCAAAACCACATTCTTAAAATTCAGCTACTTTACTTCACAGATAGGATTGTCTGGTATTTTATAATTCAATATATTTTCTTATAAATGTTGCAGCACATTAAATAAAACGGAACTAGCTTCATATTCAAACTAATATTGTATACAAAAAGAAGAGATCACAATATAGATTTCGGTGGATGAAAAATGAATGCAAATAGGCAATACTTCTTTATCAGTAGAGCTTGGTAAATACTGTAAAAACAAATAAACCAAAACTTTCTGTGAATAGGCACTCAAATATTGAAGCCAACTAACTTTGACTGACTTCTTATTCCTTTGTATTTGCTTCTGTGGTGATTTTAGCAGAAGAATTTACTGGTAGGAATGTTTGCTGAAGCAGCAAATTCTAAGGAAATCATTCAGAGCAGTCCAAAAAGTGAATCTGAATTTCTTTTCCTAAGTACAATGTCTGATTTTAAAGGTCTGATTGTCTTCTTGCTTGCAATGTTTATATGCTAGACACTTTCATTGTTAGAGCTCAATACTGCAAAAAAAGAAAGATCCCCAGAAAATATTTGTTTGGTTTAGAAGGGTATATAAAGCCCTGATCTTCAAACACCTAAGCATCTATTCATCTTTATGCTCTGCATGTAATACAGAGCTTGCTGGAAACTGCAATTCACATTCCATTGTGAACTCCAAAATTACAAGAAAAAAAAAAGGTGCAGTCACCTGAAGTTACTGATGCAGACAAACTAACAAAAATGTGCAATGCAACTGATATTAGGAAACACCCCAGAGAGTCCAAGTTTGAATATTTCTTAGAGCAATTCCTTTAGATTGCAATCCTGTTTAAAGTTTGTGGAATATATTTGTTTGAGGAAGATGACCTCATCACTGAGATCTTTTGAGATTTCTTTGTTGTACTGTTGCTGAACTTGATCAACTGCAGAAAGTAGATGTTCATTATTCAGCCTGTTGAACTGCCCAAGAAATCCCCAAAGGGTAAAAATTAATTGCAGTGACTTAAATTGACATGTAATATCTGATTGAATAGAGTCATGATGAAAGGAAGACAATGACCCTATAATTGTGCTTGGCGTCGGATTCGGTAGGTAAATTGCATTTGGTGGAGAACTCAGATAAAATGCCAATATTCTGTGCTACTAATTTGGACTCAGGATCAAATCCCATTGTTCACCAATCTGTTGAATATCATTGCCAATACTTTCAGTGTTAACCCTCTTAACATCAAGTGTAGCATCACATGCTTCAATTACCAGATTAGTTTGGTGGATCATTGTAAGTAGCTTCATCTACAAAGATGACACCAGAATGCATTTAAATTTGGACATGTGCTTCTGAATAGACTGAAGAAAAGACTGTACAGTGAGATTGAGAGTTTCAAGCTCATTTAAAGCCTTTCTCACTGAATTCAAATGCTTCATAACTGCTTGCACACCATCAATCCATGCAGGCCATCTAGTTTGGACATCCCATGCAGTGAAACAGGAAGATATTGCTTCAGAATCCTCCCCCCCCACACACACACCTTTTTTGGACTGCTACTGAAGAGATTCTACATTTGCAGGACAGTTCCAAAGTAAGTAGCTGCCTCGTTGCATGACTCATCACAGTCAACACCTACAAGATTGAGTGTGTGGTTTCCATAGCTAGAGAAAATACATTTTGAATTATGCTCAAGAAGAACTGATTGTACACCTTTGTACTTCCCAGCCATATTAAATCCATTGTCATAGGCTTGACCAAAGCAGGCTTGAAAATATAGCTTAATACCTTCTATAACTGCTAGTACTCGAGCAGCAATTTTTTTTCTATTTTTTCTCATTAAATTATCAAACAAATTAAACCTTTCTTCAGCTGAAAATGTTGAGCTGTCTACAATCTTAACATATCAAATAACCATGGCAGTCTGTTCCTTGTGAGAACAATCTTGAGTAGTATCAAGAATGATTGAAAAATATTTGCCATTTTTAATCTCATCAAGAATTGATGTTTGTACGAAAGACCCACATAGCTCAATAAACTTGTTTTGTATGTGTGTGGAGAGATAATGGACTTGTATGTTCTTTTGACTCTCTTGTGATTCTCGAACATGTTTAACATGCTCTGATAAAAGTGGGTCATATTTGCTGAGGAGCTCAACTATGCCTAGAAAGTTTCCATTTGCACAATCACCAATACATTGACTGAAACCAAAGAAAGCCAGTCCCCATTCAGAAAGAAGAAGGATGCCATTCAAGATACTTTTAAGAAGTTTTTTCCAGTTATTAGTTTCTGTAGAGAGCTCAGTCAGGAGTAAATTCCCAACTGAACTTTTAGCTGATGCTGCCCTACTGTCTGATTTTCATGCAATATAGTTTTATTTGTGTGACGTTGAGCCCTCATGTGATGAGGAGTACTTGTGGCAGACTAATAAATGTAGAGACTAATAAATTTATTTGGGCATAATCTTTTGTGGGCTAGATGCATACAGTGGAATCTTTCAACTTCCTCCAACCACTGTTGATGCTCCATCCTGATTGATCAGAGAGAACTGATGCATTTGTAGTACTTTTGTTCAAAATGAAGCAGGAAGCACTGTACAGAGATTGTTTGTCCATATTCCAGCATGACCAGTCTCTTATGCAGGTCTCACCATTTGGAAGAATTTTTGTTAGCAGACAAGTAGGGAAAGCACAATTATCAGCATCTTGTGGAATATTACTTGGAATTTCAAAACAACTAATTTGAAGAAAAGATTGCATTTGGGCAACATTGCTCTTCTCAATAATTCCAATGTCAGTCACAGTCAAACCTTTATTTAGTACTCATGAATTGTTGCTGCATAAGAGCTACATCTTCCTGTTGCTGTTGAGTTTCTTGATCGTACCCAGGATCTTCTGCTGCATCTATTACTGTTGACAATCTCCTTCTTGACTACTGTCCTCATGTTCAGGAATTAACATGGAAATATCACCTGTTGCAGTTGCAGAGTTTTCGTAGTCTGTAGCACTGTTTACTGGGTAAGGTGTATTTTCCAGTGGTTTGAGAAATGAAGTTATTTGGGCTTTTAGCTGCTGCTTCACTCAGTTGTTTTCGCTATCTCTTGCTTGCACCATTTTCAAATCTCCTCTTCATAGTGATCTATCTGGTTAATATGTAGCCTATCACACTTGAAATCTTCTACTGTAAACTGTAAGCATTTGTGAATGCTGAAAAGACTTAAAACGAAGGAATACTAATTAAGAACACAAAATGAAACAGGCAGGTTATGATCCTTATCATTGAATCAAAACTCAAGCATACAAGCTATAATATAACAGGCTGAGCTGAAGACAAAGGGATGACATATATATAGTAAACATGGACACAGATACAGACAGATGGATAATGTCTAAAAATTACAAAAGTGTGTCCTCACAAAACTCATTGTACAAGATTGTCCTCAAAAATTGTCACATTGAATCTGGGACTGTAGACTACAAACGCCTATGATGATGGCCAAGTTACCAAGCTGGGCTCAATCAATCAATAAGTCAAATCTTTTAGGTACCATATAAAGTAAATAATGAGGAATTCTCACACATGAATAATTCCTTAGTAAACTAGACATAAAACTATGAAGACACTAAAATGTAACAATTAACATGCACTTGATCAAGACACTAAAATGTAACAATTAACATGCATTTCATCAAGCACCAGCCACTAGTAGTGGTTTGTTTATATAATCAGCTGATCTGAGAGGACATGTTCATCATGGTCTAATCTTGCACCATTAGAACCAATATATTTTTATTAATATTATGAACATTGTGATAGAGGAAGGTCAGGGAACTGTGGCAGAGTGCTTGAGGGGAGATATATCAGCTCCAGGTTCATTAGGGCGTGGCTCCCTGTAGACTAGGGAAGCAGGCAGCAGGTTAATTAGGAGCACCTGCTGTCAATTAAGGCCTTAATAAAAAACCCTGCCTCAGGCAGACAGGTGTGGGTGTTTGGAAGGAGTTTGGAGGCGTTGGAGCAGAGAGCAGTTTGGAGAAGTTGGAGCGGAGAGAGTTTGGAGGAGTTGGAGCGGAGAGAGTTTGGAGAAGTGCTGAGGTGAGCTAAGAAAGACCCAGACCCTAAGTAAAGGAACACCTGGCTTGTGTAGAGAGAGGGCAGGAAGCCCCCCACAAGCTGAAGAGTAGGAGAGGGAAGTAGTCCAGGGGAAGGAGTAGCCAATCCCAGTGGTTTACCGCTATCCTCAGGGCCCCTGGGCTGGGACCCGGAGTAGAGGGCGGGCCCGGGTCCCTCCCTCTCCCCTTCTCCCCTCTCGGATACTAGTGGGACAGTTAATACCCTGTTCGGAAGCAAGAAAAAGGCTCCCTGAATTCCCCCCACAAGAAGAGAAAGCGCAGGACCCATCAATATCGTGGGAATAATTTGCCACAACATGTTTAACTCCTTAATATGACTAAATCCATATCAGTTAATAAAAAAGATGTCTTTTATCACATCACATATCTTATTTGCTTAAATTTTCAGCTCTAAGCTCAGATAGTGTGTGGTCTGATAGGGATATGCATAAAAAGAAGTTGCATAACTTATCAAATGTCAAAAACTTATCAAGTGTCTACATTTGAGTCCACCTTTGAGCTTGGGGCCCAGGCCATATGGCCCTCCTGCCCCCTTTTCCCCATGATTGGCCCTGTATGGCAGTATGAAAAAATAATTCTATTAAAGATAAGTGTAATAACTTATTTTATTATAATTTATGTACATATTATTCTGTCATTGATATTAGTATTAGAGATGGTTAGGAATGTTTCATCACAATTATTTTTTTAAGGAAAATTCATATCCAAAAATCATTTTTTTCCATGAGAAAGTTTGTTTTTCTGATACTTCTAAATTTTCCATCAAGAAAATGAAATGTTTTTTTTTCTTTTTCTTTTGGGACAGTTTGACCCAAATCAAAATAATTTGATTAGTTGAACTTACCCAGAAAGTTTGGTTTCAAGGCAGTTCAACATTACATTGTATTTCCCTATTGTGGTTTCCCAAACTACAACTGCCATGATGCATGCACCACTCTACAGAAACACGATTCAGTTTTGAACTGACCCAAACTAAATGTTTCAAATCAGCCTAACAAAAAAAAAAAATGTTTGACCATTTTCAGATCAAAATTTATCTGATTTTTTGTTCCATGAAAAAGGTTTGATGCTTCAACTTTTTATCCTGGTTTGTGACAAAGAAAAAATGTTGACATATTGGTGTTATTCAAAAGATGGAAACTGTGACTTTTGCTTAGCACTGATTTGTATTTCTCCATGACCTTTGAATTTCAGTGTTTAATTATTGTCTTTTATATTACACTTTATGGAGTTTCTTGATCTATATCTTCATAGAATCACAGAATTATAGGACTGGAAGGGACCTCGAGAGGTCATCTAGTCCAGTACCCTGCATTCATGGCAGGACTAAGTATTATCTAGACCAGGGGTTGGCTAACTTTGGCACCCAGCCAGTCAGGTAAGTCCGCTGGTGGGCCACAAGGCACTTTGTTTACATTGACCATCCGCAGGCATAGGCCCCTGCAGCTCCCATTGGTCATGGTTAGCCGTTCATGTGGATGGCCAATGTAAACAAAATGTCTCACAGCTCACAGCTCGCCAGTGGATTACCCTGATGGGCCACATGCCAAAGGTTGCTGACCCCTGAGCGAGACCATCTTGACAGGTGTTTGTCCAACCTGTTCTTAAGAATCTCCAATGAGGGAGGCTCCACAACCTCCCTACGCAATTTATTCCAGTGCTTAACCATCCTGACAGTTAGGAAGTTTTTCCTAATGTCCAACCTAAACCTCCCTTGCTGCAATTTAATATCATTGCTTCTTGTCCTATTCTCAGAGGTTAAGAAGAACAATTATTTCCCTCCTCCTTGTAACAAACTTTTATGTACTTGAAAACTGTTATCCCATACCCTCTCAAGTTTTCTCTTCTCCAGACCAAACAAACCCAGTCTTTTCAATCTTCCCTCCCAGGTCATGTTTTCTTGACCTTTAATAATTTTTGTTGCTCTTCTCTGGACTTTCTCCAATTTTTCTCCAATCTTTCTTGAAAAGTGGTGTCCAGAACTGGACACAATACTCCAGTGGAGGCCTATTCAGCGTGGAGTAGAGCAGAAGAATTACTTCCCATGTCTTGCTTACAACACTTCCGCTACTACATCCCAGAATGATGTTTGCTTTTTTTGCAACAGTGTCACACTGTTGACTCATGTGTAGCTTGTGGTCCAGATTCTGCAGTACTCCTTCCTAGACAGTCATTTCCCATTTTGTCTGTGTGCAATTGATTGTCCCTTTCTAAGTGGAGTTCTGTGCACTGAATTTCATCTGATTTACTTCAGACCATTTCTACAGTTTATCCAGATCATTTTGAATTATCTTATCCTCCAAAGCACTTGCAACCCCTCCCAGCTTGGTATCATCCATAAGACTTTATAAGCATTATCTATGCCATTATCTAAATCATTGATGTAGATATCAAACAGAACAGGACCCAGAACTGATCCCTCTGCGACCCCGCTTGTTATGCCCTTGCAGCATGACTATGAACCACTGATCACTACTCTCTGGGAACGGTTTTCCAACCAGTTATGCAACCACCTTATAGTTGCTCTGCCTTGATTGCATTTCCCTAGTTTGTTTATAGAAGGTCATGCGAGACAGTATCAAAAGTGTTATTAAAATCAAGATATGCCGCCACCATTGAAGGTCTCCAGGGTAAGTCAAGGTGGTCTCTTGCCAGACGTTGGTATAATTTTCTGGTGATATACATTTGTAGATGTTCCTAATATGCATTTAGAGTTAGATTCTGCATCTAACTGACTGACTGTTTGAAAACTTCAACCTTAATATTTTATATAATTCAGTATACTCAACTATGTTTAACTCTTTTACCTATTGCTCAACAATAACAGAGAGGAAAGAAGCCCTTTGATACTACAGCCCGAGGCAAGCTGCAATCAGAGTGCTGAGTACTTTAAACTCTCATTAGAATTAAAGGACATTTTGGATGCTCACCACCTCATAGGTGAGTTCAGCACCTTGTACAACTGAATACATGAAAACATATTTTCTATCAATGCTATATAAGCTTCCATTTATTTAAAATAATTGGTATTTTTTACATTGCTAGTGTTTATCTCTAGCAGCCTGTACGATCTCATGCTGAGGATGAAATCGCAATTGACATTTGAATCTCTTTTACTGAGTTCTGTTTGTTATTTATCCTTCCATTGGCTTTAAAATCAGTTGGGTTCCTTAGTGCTACAGCAGTTACTAAGTGCAGAATTCTAACCTACAGCTGATTTGAAACCCTCCATTTGTAATAAAGAACAGTGAATACTCTTACTACTTGCTTCAATTGAGAGAGAGTTCCTTTCAGAAAGCACGAGAAAGTCAAACATTTCATCCAATATGGGACTTACACTTTGAAATGGTATGGAGAGATGGAAAGCTATCACCCCCTTATTGAACTACCATATTAATGTATATACATCACGATTGTGTTCATTCAATTTGGTTTTCCACATATTTAAATCATGTCAATCACAGAAGTATCTGACTATATGTCACTTCAAAATCCATATTATGATATATGAGAAGAATGTGTTTGTCTACGATGATTGCATGTGTGTGTTTACCTTTTCCTTACTGATAAAATATATATCAATTCAGTAAAATGAACTGTATCTTCGTCACCTAATGTTCCATGTATAAGCAGTATTCCAAGCATATTGGTACCAATACTGAATAAAGAGGCATTATTCTCTTTCTCTCCAAGTGATATCACCATCTACATAAGTTAGCATGATATTGGATATGGACAAAGCTACAAAGTTCAGATCTTGGTCTGAACCTTTCCCACACTGTTTTGATTTGGGTGCATCTCTGCATACTATGTTATCTTGGCAAATCTGTGTAATATTTTTTAAAGGATTAATTTCCTAAATATTGACAAGAGTACTGTGCAAATTTATTAAAGAAGCTATAATCCCAAGAAACTTGCAGTCTAAATAAAAAAGACAGCACAATACATTGGGTGATCAAGAATCATAGAATAATAGAATATTAGTGTTGGAAGGTCATCAGGAGGTCATCTAGTCCAATCCCCTGCTCAAAGCAGGACCAACACCAACTAAATCATCCCAGCCAGGGTTTTGTCAAGCTGGGCCTGTCAGGATTGCCTCCCCACTCTGAACTCTATGGTAAAGATGTGGGGACCCGCATGAAAAAAAGAAATAACCCCCCAAGCTTATTTTACCAGCTTAGGTTAAAACTTTTCCCCAGAACACAAACGTCTCCTGTGTCTGGACTTGGTTCATTGCTGCCGCCACCAAACTAAGCCCACAAAACAATGGGTTTGGGCAATTTGGGACCCTTCCTTTAACACCAGTCCCCCCCCCCCAAAAAAAAAAAAAAAACCTTTTCCCTTTACCTGGGAGAGGCTTGAGGGGAAAAAAACCCTCACTTTTCCGGTGAGACTTTTCCTGATTCAAAGCCTGAATCTATACACAATGGAAAACAAGCATTAAGAGTCTTAAAAGAAAGATTTTATTTAAAGAAAAAAGAAAGGAACAAATCCCTTGTACAGAAATCAGTAGAAAAACCCACTTGCATCACAACAGCATCACAAAGGACTGATCCCTCCGGAGGGATTCTCCTTCTGCTGAAGCTTAACAGTATAAAGAACACACTGGATCATTTATCAAGTGATACAATGCAAGCATACAATGCAAGCATACAATTCACTTACTGCCGAACTTGACTTGTTAGAAGATTATAGATAGGTAGAGTAAAAGACATAGGTGTGGTTCATCCCATAGTCGGAGAAGAACAGAACGAGAGAGATAAACCGAAACTAAAACTCTCTTTGTCTTCGAGGTTGATTAGCATCTCCGGTTCCTATTGGTCCCTATCCCCCTCTCAGATTAGCCTTATCTTAACCCCTTACAGGTAAACAGTAATTCTAGGCTACTTTATACTTATGACAGGGCCCTAAAAACCTGTAAGGATGGAGATTCCTCCACCTCTCTATGTAACCCATTCCAGTGCTTCACCACCCACCTACTGAAATAGTGTTCCCTTATATTCAACCTCGACCTTCCCCATGGAACTTGAGACCATTGCTCCTTATTCTGTCATCTGCCACCACTGAGAACAGCCTTGCTCCATCCTCTTTGGAACACCCCTTCAGGTATTAAAAGGCTGCTATCAACCCTCCCACCCTCATTTTTCTCTTCTACAGACTAAATAACCCCAGTTCCCTCAGCCTCTCCTCATAAGTCACGTGCCTCAACCCCTTAATCATTTTTGTTTCCCTCCACTGTACTCTTTCCAATTTGTCCACATCCCTTCTGTAGAGGGGATACCAAAACTGGACACGATACTCCAGATAAGGCCTACCAGTGCCAAATAGAGGGGAATAATTTCTTCCCTCGATCTGTTGGCAATGTTCCTACTAATAAAGTCCAATATGCCATTGTCCTTCTTGGCAACAAGGGAACACTGTTGACTCATATCCAGCTTCTCATCCACTGTAATCCCTAGGTCCTTTTCTGCAGAACTTCTGCTTAGCCAGTCAGTCCCCAGCCTGTAGTAGTGCATGGGATTCTTCCTTCCTAAGTGCAGGACTCTGCACTTGTCCTTATTGAATCTCATCAGATTTCTTTTGGCCCAATCCTCCAATTTGTCTAGGTCACTCTGTATCCTATTCCTACCCTCCTGCATATCTACACCTCCCACCTCCAAGGCTGAGAAAGGCTCAGTCTTGGAGGAATTTTGGTGGATAATATTTTACAGTGGGCTTTCTGGAAGAAGAGATTTTTTTAGAAAAAAAAAATGTTTATACTTAAAACAAGGCACATTTACTTCTTAGTTTTACAGATGCCAATGGAGAATATTTAGTTAACATATTTTATTCTTTGATGGATTTCATTTTTACCTAGTTTGGATTTTTGAGATAAAACTAAACTTAGTGAGATTTATTTTTTCTTAAAGAACATGTTCTTGATTGTTTATTCATGTTATATTTCTAGCTGTGAAACTATTCTATATAGGATTCCTAATTTTATTACAGAAACCATTTTTTATATCCAGAAAGATGCCTGACTCCCATCAATGGGATAAATCAGTGTGATATAAAAGATAGACTGGATTAATAAAGCCTTTATTTTATGCTCTTTGGTGCTAATTTCAAGCTGAATATTAATTTATAATAAAGAACTATACACTATTTCTTGATTGTAAAAGACAAGCAATATAAAAAGACCAGTGTGGCTTGCTACAGAGAGTTCTTTATGGATCAGCAATTTCTTCATAACCACCCTTCTAATGGGCCATCACAGAGGAATCTGTTAAACTGCATTACAGTCTAATCAGATGTGGCATCTGTCAAATGTGTCTGATTTAGTTCTAACATTTGTATGTAACAGGGTATGAGTTAACCAGTTAACAACCACAAAAAACAGAGTAATCAAAAACACTGGAATTCAAGAGATAGATTGAAAGAGTTGGCTAAAACTCTGGTATCTGCTAACATCGGAGAACTTGCCTAAGCATTAGTATTTGGTTATCATCCACTAGTAGAGAATTCAGGTTACTACCTAAACCTGACATTCACACCATTGTTTGACTTTCCTGTCTAAAGGCAAGGATGCCAAGGTGGATGAGGTAATATCATTTGAATCCCTAATATCCTGGGACCAATATGGTTACAACAACACTACAAATAAAGAAAATAATGTTTCATTCTTCTGAGTTTCTCTATTAATAAAACACAAAATCCCAGGGCTTCCAGATGGGTTTACCATATATTTGTGTAATAAAGGGGTATTGTCACATGACTCAGCCTACGTACTCATGTAAGAAATCCCCTTTAATTCCTACACAAACTATCCAGATCTAAGGTCCAAATGCACAGAGTAAATGAGGCTACTTGCCTACTTACCTCCACATCGAAGCAATGCATCAAGGAATGGGTGGGAAATAGGTGGAGCTTTGGCTCCACCCCTTCTAGTCTCTGGCCACGGTCAACATTTAATACTGGCATAGTTCTGCAGTAAATTACCACCCCCTCAGCTATGAAGAAAAAGGAAAAATAATGATTCACAGGGGTGGCACTGTTACCTAGGGTTTTCAGAACCCAAAGCAGTGGTAATTTTACTGTTTCTCTCCATGTCAGGAATTAAATCAATGGGAACACAGATCCTCCGTCTGATGCATGATTGGTACAAGCAATAGTGAACAATGCAAACTATTTTTATTAGGTCTCAAGCAAACACACACACACATACAGGTTGTTGTAGTACTTTCAGAGCATTCTAAAACATTTATAAGTTTAAGATCAGCAGCCGTGTTAGTCTGTATCCGTAAATAAAATAAGGAAGACTTTGTAGCACCTTAGAAACTAACCAGTTTATTTCAGCATAAGCTATAGCCCACGAAAGCTTATGCTGAAATAAACTGGTTAGTCTCTAAGGTGCTACAAAGTCTTCCTTGTTTTATTAAAACATTTATATTTACCTAATGTTAAGAGATGGTTTTGAGGAATCAGCAGTCAAGCTTCACGGGTGCCCTCCTTCCATCTAGCTGCTGGGGAAGTTAGGTGTCAAATCCTCTCCCAAAGGAAGCATCATCGGACTGCTCCAAAGTACACTTTATAACTAAACTTTTTATATATACAGTACTGTTACCCTGGGTTCTTTCAACCCAACCTCTTGGTATGCGAGGTGGTGTCAGGAAATAAATCAGGGGAGATACGGCCATCCAAATGGCACAAGCAGGACAACACAAGAGTGTTTTCACTTAAAGCTAAACTTTACCTGGTCTCAAGCACTTACACACATCCGCAACAGGTTAGTAAAACACCCTGAACCCTCAATAATTACCAAAGCTGAGTGTGCTCTCGAGTGGCACAGCAGCAGCCCATTTTCCACTGGGGACTGCAAGATATATCCAGAGGGAGAGTCCAGAAAAGTCCAATTACCTCAAACTATCCTTCCTTATTTATACATTAGTAATAGAATTTCCCTTAAAGAAAACTTGTTAAGTAAGCAGTTTCAGTGGTCAAGCAAGAGGTTCCTTCTGATTAAAGATGAACCAGATGTGGGTTCTTTCAGAGTTTGCAGACTTGAGACCCCAATAGACATTCCTGGGGCACATCCTGCTCTTCTAAAATGTACATAACAGCAACTTCAACACAATTCTTATCAGGAAGGACATGGGGTCAAGCTGCCCTTTCTGTGGTACCCAAAGCCCTCTCCCCTCCTGCTTTGATCAAGCTGAAGCTGAGACTGTGACTTGGCCAATTTACAGCCTGCTGACTTGACTGCTTTTAGCAATAATCCATAGTGATTTCAGGCACTTTACTGGTTTGCTGACACCCCCACCATACAGTACGGTCAAATACTGGGGAACACATGGGAATGTTAAATATTGGGTTACAGCACTACTCTTTGTTTGATACAATTTGTGAACCATTCCTTGCTCAGGGTTGTGCCTAAATACAGATCCATCCAAATTCTATAACGGGTTAGACTGATCCTTGTAAAAGTGGATGAAAGGGCCAAGAAAAGGAGAGAACATGGCCTTTTACCCACACCGATTGTCATTGACTTACAGTCTGGATGTAGCCAGTGTACGACTACTGTGCAGAGGGATTGGGTCTCTCTGTGGCAGAATTCTGTCTCAGACTCCCCATGGAGAGGTGGCTCTCCAACATCTTTTACACAGAATTATCCCTTAAAGATGCAATCTAAGTCAAAATCAGCTCACCTGAGGTGACTGTACTAGCCACTTGGGACTCAGATTTCCAGTTCAAGGGGAGTGTTAAATTTGAAGGTGTTTTGTTTTCCACTTGTCACTAGATGAACAGCAAAGGTGTCCCTTTCTTTAAAATATTGGGGATTGAAGAAGGAATTGGGGGAGGAGGAAGAGTTTCTGAGAAACCAGAAAGCGAGAAGAGTAGATTCCTTTGTGATGTCTAATACAGTAAACCCTCGATTTAACGGACCTCGATTTAACGGACTTCAGATGCAATGGACAAAATTTCTGAGCAAGTCTGATGCATTCCTGATCCATTTCTGGCGAGCTGGCTGCCAGCTCCCGGCTGCCGCCCGGGTCACAGCAGCGGGCAGGCTGGCTGCCGGCTCCTGGCTGCCGCCCGGGTCACAGCAGCAGGCAGGCTGGCTGCCGGCTCCCGGCTGCGGCCCTGGTCCAGGCAGCGGGCGGGCTGCGGAGCTGTCGCCCCGACCCTGTGGCGGGCGGGCTGCTGCTCCGACAACTCATTTTTAAAAAATTATTAAATAACGTACTTTTTGATTTAACGGACACCCCCTCGCCCGAATTAGTCCGTTAAATGGAGGTTTTACTGTATAGACCTCACTCTTAAGAACTATTTACCTGGGCAATATTGGAGTTTTCTAGGCAATTTGATGAGTTTTCTAGGCAATCCATCTATTGGTAAAAAAAGTAGTGTAGTGACTGCGGCCCCCAAATTGTGAGTTATTACTATTTAAGAACTGCCCAGGCATCAAGGTTCTGTAGAACCATTAGGACAGAGGGCCAAGAGAAAAAAATCAACATCTAATAGCAAGATTTCTTCAGCTTCTCTGGGTAAACTTACAATCTCTGAAACTTTTCATGGGAATGTGTTAGTGGGGCAGCCAAAAAGAAGCTTATTTTTTCACCTGTGTGTGAATGAATTAATTTTAAACTTGATATTAAATGGTAAGATATTATATAATGTGTCAGATTCAGTAGTGTAAAACAGGGAATATAATTGAAGTTACATGTCTGAAAGGGAAGTCAACCATGAGTGCTACCGTGTTGGCCAAATGACAGGTTTTGCTTCATGGGCAATCCTGCTAGGGACAGAAAGGGGTTACATTCATATTAATTTATTTTAGTTTAGTGACAAAGTGAAGAAGTAAGGCTAATATTTGCAATCAAGAACTCATATGCTATCAAACTGGTGAAATATACCTGTGCTGAAAGAAGCAGTAAATAAAAGGAACGGAAACCAAATAGCGTATTTATAAGGCCACTTAATCAGAGTGGAATGATCAGAATTGTAAATGTTTGATTAATAATGCACAGACTCAGCTCAGTCATAAATACCAAGGTCCCACCATTGTTGTTAAAACAAGGAGAACAGAAGTGAAAGATTTATACAGCTGCACTTGCCTGCTAGTGAACAGTAGTTCCTGAAGTGACTTTGCATTGTACAATGGACTGTTAAACCAAGTTTAAAGGTCATCAAAGAATATGGAGGAACATTTTATGAATTACACGGGCTTTTAAACTGAACATTTCAGCAGCTAGCAGAGTGTTGATGGAGAAATGCAACTTGAGCAAACATAACTGCAAGGTTGGCCCAGGGATACATCAAGGAGGGCCAAGGGAAAATTACTTACAGAGGTAAGTTGCTGACCTAATCCAAGATATGTCCTAAAATGACCTAATCCAAGGTATGTCCTAAAATGGTGCATAGATTCCAGGGGCAGAAGGGACCATTGTTATCATCCAGTGTGACATCTTATATAACACAGACCATAGAATTTCCCCAAAATAATTCCTTTTAAAAGAGCATGTCTTTTGGAAAAAAATATCCAATCTTCATCTAAAAATTGTCAGTGATGGAGAATCCACCATTACTCTTGAGTCCTTTCTGAAATTAAAAGAACCCCAAGATGGGTGGTAATCAGTTGCCTAACTAAGGTTTGCTTTATACCCTATTTTTATCATAGTAGATGAAACAAGCTATATGCCTGGGCAGTTTCCATGAGACCAGCCAAGAAGCCAAAGTTAACTACCTCCACCTAGTTTAAAATACATGGGGCTGACATTATAGCTCTAACTATTCACCCATAACATTTACTTTTAAAAAAAGTGGAGGAGGGTCCTGCGACCACACACCTGGTCCATCAGATCCTGCAATTGTTGACATTCTGGGCATGCTGCAATGGTATTTTTTGGGTACTTTTCAAGGAAACTTGTTGATTGGGATGGGTGTGTTGGAGGGGGAGGTTTTTTGTTGAGTGCGACAGTATAGCAGGAGATTGTTGCTATCACAGGGAAGGCCTTACCATATTTGATTGTTATTCTTTTACTGATGTATACTTTAGAGTTTCTCAAAACCCCTGGAGCAATGGACAGGTGCTTGTAAATCCATGCATGAATAAATAAATTAATGCATGTGTTGGATTTAGTCCAACGGTTAGAGCTTTGTTGCTTGAAGTTGTATTAAATTCTCTCTGTTATTACAATTAAATTGTAAAACAACAATGGTCTCTTGTCACAAACTAATGCAGAAAGAACATCCAGTTTTCTTTCTTTCTGAAGTTAATTTACTGACAGTAAACAATTAATATCTTAAATGCTTTCATGTGTGGTTGCGTGATAGAACCGTATTCTCTCTTTTGACACACCCATAGAAGGCAACAGTACTGTTATGATATCACTTAGATGTTCATTTACAAACAAATTTATTCTGAGAAACAACAAATACTCACCTTGCTAGCTGTGGGACAGCTTGATGGGGCTGGGAGCAGTGGAGAAACCCTGGAGAATGGGAAAGGAGATCTTAACTCCACAGGCTTCCTCTGCTTCAACTTTAATCTCACTTGCCATTAGCATGCATGTGGGCCGATTCTCCCTCTTTCCCTTTCTTCTCTACCTTCTCCCTTCCTTGTGCCATAGAGGAGTCAATAGGAGTTTGCTTTTATCAGGTTTTTGGACCATTTCAGTGCCTCCATGAACTAAGGTCATCAGAGAAGACCAGTGTGATTCCAGGGTTGCTAGACATTTAAAGTTGATAGTTGTCATAAAAATAACCTTTATTATCATTTCTATAATTATCCACTTGGTTAACGTTCATGAACATGCAGCATAGTTGTTAAAGGTAATCTAGAACAGAAGTTAATCATTTTGTGTACATTTGGACCTTCTAACTCCGGGATCAGCAACTTTGGCAGGAGGGAGTACAGGGTAAGCACCCATAGCGGGCCCCGCCAGTTTGCTTACTTGCTGGTTCGCCGGCCACAGCTCCCATTGGCCTCGGTTCACCAGCCCAGTCTAATGGGAGCTGCGGGAAGTGGCATTGTGCTGGTATGTTTTGTATGTTATGTATGTTATACCTTTGAGAGGGCTGGTATAGACAAGTATAGCATATTTTTGTGTATGACTTTCAATCCTATTTAGAGGAGTTTCTGAAAAAAAAACCTATGTTCCAATCAGGATTTCTGAACTGATTAAGGCTTCTGTTGATTTTGTTGAGACTTCTGAAGGTCAAAGTGCTTTCAACAAACTAAAAAAGCTCTCTTTTGACTAGTCCTCCAATTTTGGCATTCCTACAATTTGACCATCTGTTTGTGCTGGACTCTGATTCCTGTGGTACTGGCATTGGTCAATATTGTCTCAGGTGGTGAATGGAAAAGAAAAAATGTTGACATATGGTAGTAGGATGCTTAATGCACTCAAGCAAAACAAATTGTACTACATAATAGCAATTATAGTTTATGCACTGAATATGCAGAATGGTATTTTAAAGATTTTCATGATTTACATACATTTTTAAGGAATAGGATGAAATCTGTGAAATGTTACATAGGCGGAAAAAAAACAATAGTTTTGCACCACGGACTCCAGTTTGTTCTCCGTGACATAATATTTGTGAAGGAGCAACTAAAAAGGTGTTTCTTAAATGTAGGCAAACTCCTTGGGTTCTGTTTTTATCAAATCTAACAGCTGAGTACTTCTCAATACTACAGTGTAGCTCCGTGTTCTCAATATACAAAATATATGACAAAACTGAAGATACGGAGCAGTTTAAAATAAGTGGATTTCAGTATCAAAATAAATAGCACAAGGGCTGCTGTACTGATTGGATTGTTCATTTTCATATTTAATTCATAATTTAAAACATTTAAATAAAGCTGCCACAGAATGTCCACACCAGACCATTGCAGACTTTAGAACTCTTGCCACGGAATAAAGTTTGCAGCAGTGTTCATAGGCTCTTGTCTACAGTTATGCTCAGTGAAGTGACAAAGATGGGAGAGGTTGCAGGGTCCCCAAGCAGACCCTGATGATGCCAGGACCCTGTTCAAACCATTGGGATCTAAAGGTAAACAAGGCCAATATTTGCCCCACATGAGGACAGATATAAAAAGGCAGCCCAGGTCCTATGTCTGTGAAGGTCCAAGGGGCAAGACTACCCTTGTATCTACCCATTGGACTGCACGAAAGTAACTAAAGTAAATATGTGTGCGCATCTGCAAACACGTGTGTGTGTGTGTGTGTGTGTGTGTGAGTGCAAAAAGAGAGAAGATTCTTACTGGGATTGCACCAAGTACTAAAACCCATGCAGTTTAACAGCTGAAGTTAATCTTAAAGCTGTGATACACCCAGCATGTCACCAAGTGAATGGAAAAGATTCTGTGTGCCACAGTACTCCTGGTGATTCTACCCTATTCATATTAGTAATATGCACCAAAATCTGCAGCCTGTAGCCTTTGTTCAGTTGGAATTTTGCCTTACTAAAAACTACAGGATTATCTACACTGCAGAAGTAATATTTTTCCAGTTAGTAAATTGGTAACAGTCCACTGATTTATACCAGCAGAAAATTTAGTCAAACATCTTCATCATATCAATTATAAGGAAAATCTCACTGAGATTTTGGACAAATGGACAAATTATTCCATATCCTTCACGTAAGTTACAGTTAATCATAAAGATGTCCCCTCCAAGCAGCTATGTCTATTTCAGAGGTGTTCCTTTCAGGACTTCAGTGCCAGAACTTGGCTCAGTTTATTATTCCCAACAAGAACTGATTTTGTGTATCTTTCTGTGTGTGGGGGGAAATTAAGATTGAATATCCTCATCTTGGCACATGAAGATCCAGATGTTCTTTTATCCAGCCTCCCTTTGGTATGCACTAGTGGGATAAGATGTAAAAACAGAAGCTTTGCAGACATCAGAAGTGGCAACACCTGCTGCATCAGCATGGTCAGCATGTGCCGAAGCAATTTTACCAGCTATGTCCCAAGTTCTGCCCAGCACTACAGACGCAGGCTGCCTCTTTGTGGCAGAAAACTGTTGCTGGTTATAGTAAAGTTAAAATAAATGATCTTTTCTCTGTACAAAACCCTCACTCTACTGCACCATCAGTCAAACCCTACCCAGAGGCTGATGTGTGATAGTTTATTTTTGGATATTCTATGGTCAGAATACTGTGCAGGCAATTCAGTTACTCTGCCATGCAGAAAATAATCAGGAAGAAACAAAGAATTCATGCATAAATCCAAAAAAGAAAAAAAAGGCAGATTAGAGCCCTAGTATAAAAGATCTGTTTAAATCACAACCCCTTTTCTGAAGAAAAAGGTTGATCTGTCTAATGAGAAAGCAATATACCGAACACCTAATTATTGTTTCCACTTAATAAACTTCTGTATGGTGTTTGGCATTCATGTTTCCTGCAGTAACACCCGTATGGATACAGCAGAATCCAACACCTATGACATTTTAAGGGTTGGGTTTAGGGCTCAGAACGATGAAGAGGAATGACATTTAATTACTGATGTGCAATCATTCAGTTCAGCTAATTATGATCCCTGGAGTTTAGTCATCATATGTAATTAACTTTTACTTTCATAAAAGCTTAATGTGCTGCAGAAGCATCAATGGCTGTGAATGTTACACTTCAGGATTACTGACAGAATTCAAAATGAATTCTAAAAGACAATTTTTCTCACTAAGTGTTACTATTGCCATCTGCTCTTAAACAATGTAAAAAAATAGCAGCATTGATATCATTATCTGGGATTTTTTTTAATTTGATGGTCACAGTAACTGCAGCATAAAGCAAGAGAATAATTCAGCCATAGACAAGCAATCATAATCTATTCAAATAAAACTAGCAAAAAAGACCAATGAGCAAATTTGCAAGGCCAGATGGGTTTTCTTTTGTGTCTCAGTAATTCTGTTTTTCTTTAACAACTTTCAAACAATTTCAATTACAGGAAATTTAATTTGATTTGTGTTTATATAGAGCCCGGATGATAACTATGAAATATCAATGTATATAAATAGCTATATCTGTTCAGCATGGCATCAGGGTTTTGTACGTAATAGAGCAGCTACATTGTAAGACATCTCTTTCTACAGGTTTTATCTTGTGAGTGAAAAAAGAAGAGTGGGTTAGAACAAGTTTTGAGCTGTGTCAATCCAGTCAAACAACAACCAGCTTGTACTTGGAACAGCACTAGTGACTTCCTCTCAGAAAACCATTTCCGATACTCCCTTCATCCACGTTCGCTTGAGCTATGAAACTGCTGAAGGAAAAAAAACTAATCACCTTCGGTGAAATTCCAGCCTCATGGAAGTCGATAGGAATTTTGCCACTGAATTAAGTGGAGCCAATATTTCATGCTTTACAAGAGAGGGAAAAGGGTCTGAAATCCAGATGATTTAGGTTCAATTTGTGTCTCTTCCACAAACTTTCTCTATAATTTTCAGCAAGCAACTTAGGTTATGTCTATGTTAGAAATGCTACAGGTTCAGCACTGCAGCTATGTGGCTGTAACACTATAGCATAGGCTCTTACTCCAGCAATGGAAAGGGTTCTTCCATCACTGTAGAAAACCCATCTCTCTGAGAGGCGGTAGCTAGGCTGACATAAGAATTCTTCTGTCAATTTAGCACTGTCTAGATTGGGCCTTAAGACAACTAAAAACAGCTCTCATGGGGTGTGAATTTTTCACCCCTCTGGGCAACTTAGTTGAGTCAACCTAACTTTCTAACTTAGACCAGCTCTGAGTCTCTGTGCCCAGCAATTACCTATTTGCAAAATGGGCCAAACAGTACTCTCTGTTCCCCACCCTTGTCTTCTCTATTTAGACAAGGCTCTTTGGATTAGGGACTGTCTCTTAATTTGTGTTTTTAAGGTTTATAGTATAATGGGACCCGCTCCCTGCCTTAAGGGAGTGACCACCCGCTCCCTGCCTTAAGGGCTTGTAATAGCCCAGGAAGGGGTCATGGCCGGGAGCCAGCAAGATCCCAGCCTGATTGGGAAGTAGGCTCAGCTGGGTGGACACTCGCAGGCCTGGATAAAAAGGCTGTGAGGCAGGGAGGCAGAGAGAGAGTCTCCTCTGCTCAGAGGAAGACAGGCCTAGCTGCTGGGGCTTAGGCAAGGTACCTGGATTGGGACAGGGCTGGGGCAAGGCCGTGGGAGCTGGGGAGACTCTAGCCTGAGGGCCCCAGGCTGCAGGGGCCTAGCAGAAGGCCCGGCCCAGGGGTACTGAGGTTGCAGGGGGCAGCCCATAGCTCTTCGCATAGAAGCAGCAGACCAACCCCCCTTGCCAGTGATGAGTGGCAATGATACTGCAGTCTGCCTCAGTGAGCGGAGGCAAGTGGTGACTGGCAGTTGCCTATTCTGAGGCAAGGTGGGGATAGGGGGATAGGCCCCTTAGACCTGAGGGGGTACTGTGGAGGTGCAGCACCTTCAGTAAGAGGGCACCGGGGTCCGGGGGTGATATGGGGCCAGAGCAGGAGCGGGGCATCGGCCTGCAGAGGGCGCTCCGGAGGCTGGGATGCTAATTCTGTGAATAACCAGCAGGAGGCGCTTCAGGGGTGAGTGGCCGCCCCATTACAGGACCCCCAGGGGGACTCAGCACTGTTGAAAGACTACCCCCAACTCACTGCTATCAAGGAGCTTATGGAACTCAGGCTTTTTGAAGTTTTGTAATTGAAAATTAGGTTTTTGACAAAATGATGTTTTAAATGATTCTTTTGATAGAAGAAAATTGATTTTTCATAAAAAATATGTCTGAAAACAGAAATATGTTGATTCTGAAATGCTGTTAAGAGGCCTCATAGGACTGTGGTTCAATTTCCTCATTCCTCCATTCTTCTTTATGGGCCAGGCTCCCCAGATGGACTTATTCTCGTATGATACTGAGCATGACACATGATACACTACCTCCCCTCATCAAGATAGGAGAACTTAGCACACCATGGGAGATATATTCCAATCCGGGAGCCTGGCCTAGAGAGGAGAATAGGACCAGAAGGCATCTCAGCTACAACTCCCATGAAGTGCTGGAGTTGAATTTCAAAAGTGAAATGTTTTATAGTGTAAAAAAAAAAAAAGAAAAAATCTGCAGAACCCTGCCCCTCCCTCCCCCCCCCCCCATGCATTTTGACCAGCTACATGCTGTCCTTAAGACATCTCCTTCTATGAAAGCAAGGAGGAGAGGAGATTTCTATGCTGTACGCATTGGAGCACATAAGCTGCCATAATTTGACTCAGAATGTTCATCAACCTACTAAAAACAATCAAGCATAACATCCTGATATAATACCATGACTCATAAATTTTATTGCACATAAACAGCTTTTTTATCAATGTGCCACAAACAGATTACCCTCGAGACTGTATCCCGGAAAGCACTAACTTTGAAAAGGATTTAGGGTCATAGTGGACTAGTAACCCAACATGAACTTCCGTTGTGGCAAAAAGGGCTGGCAAGACCCTTGGATGTATAAGCAGGGGAATAGTGAGTGAGGTGATTTTTATCTCTGTATATGGCATTGGTGAGACCAGTATTGGAATACAGTGTACAGTTATAATGTCCACATGTTTAAAATAATGTCACAAAATTGGAGAGAATATAGTAAAGAACCACAGAAATGATTTGAAGGCTGGAGAAAATGTCTTCAGTAAGAGATTTAAAGATATCAGTTTGGTTATGTTATCTACAACGAAATTGAGAACTCACTTGATTCTAGTATCAATCTATTCAGGTAGAAAATAGTGGTGCTTTAATCTAATAGAGAAAGGCATAACAAAACCCAGTGGCTGGAAGCTGGAAGTTGAAGCGAGACAAATTCAAATTGCAAATAAGGCACAAAATTGTGGCCATCAGTTTCTATGTTTGGATTTTGGAGTGTGCCTCTACGTTGGTCACTAGTCATCAGCTGATGAATTTCAGGAATAGGTAAGACTTAAAATATAGCAAATGGTGATTGCTCCAGCTTTTTTGAAGCTTTATTATCTAATTTGTCTGATAATGAGGTTCCCAAAATGGAGCAAAATACTTCAAGTGCAGTTGCATCTGATTTTCAGAAAGAGAGTGTTGTCCCTTGCCCTATAGTGTATGCATTCCAAAACATTATTGGTCTTTTGCACTGCCATATTTCTTTGCAAACTCATGACCAATTTGCTATGACTCCCAAATCTTTTCAGCGTTGTTCATTCTCATACTTTCTCCTTCCCATTGAATATGTGTGTTTCAGATTGTTTTCCCAGATGTATTGCCTTGCATTTTTTCTAGATTAATATAATTTTATCTGCCTATTTTCAGACGTCTCCTAGGTCACTCTTGATTTGTACTATTTCCTCATCTCACTAGTATGAGCAACTCTCCTCAGTTTAGTATCATCTGTTAATATGATTATTATGATGGTTATTCTTCCTCCAGATTCTGAATGAAGATATTAAATAAGGCACTGTATAGCACTTTAGACACCTCCCTCACAACTCAGTATACTGTCAGATCTCACTACCCTTTGTTAACAGGTCTCCACGTCAAGTAAATTTCTACAATACTGTCATTGGGAAAGCAATTTGTTCAAGAAAGAAACAGTTTTTTTCCCCCTGGTCACTGCCTTTTTATACCCTGTTACTCCTCACTGAGATGCTGTGCGCATAGTTATTTTTATAGATTCAAATACTAAGAATGAAAGATATGATAATATTTGTTGCCAACAGTCTAAATTAAATATACCAGCTTGTTTGATTCCTCCTCCAATTGATAATTTGTATTTTTGCAGGGTTAATAGTTTTTGCTGTGGCAGCACTAGGAATAGGACAAAAATATTGCATGGTTCTGGAATTAGCACTTGGAGCAAATATTTTTTTACATTGCTGTGTTTTATCAGTTACTATATTAATAGATCAGTCTCAGACTTGCTTTGTTGTTAGAGGTCTGAATGGTGGGGTACATGATATTTACTCTCCTTGACAGTTTAGCCCTTTCATCAATAATGCCTGTCATCAGACCCTTTGTAGCTGTTCCTGGGGTGTTATTGATTGCTGTAGTCTTTTGTCATCATTGTTGCATTTTGTTTACTATATTACACTTCTTCAATTTTTCCCAAACTTTAAAATGTCACCTTGATTTTAATTAGGCTTTTGAGTCTTGGGAACTTGAAAAAGACTCCTCTTTGGCGTGGGGGCTGGGGAAGTTAGGTGGAAGAGAAACAAGTTCTCTCATCAGGTGTGTCTTCCTGACTTCTCCAATTTTTAATGTAAATAGCTTATCTGTCTACCTGCTCAGGCCTAGATCAATCACTCTATAGGCCGTCAGATATGCTGGTGGTAGCATACTATATCTTTGTGCAGCAGATTGCTGTTTTCTGTGTCTGTGTGCAGTCTTGTTTACAGGCTTGTCTTGTGTATCTCCAGAGAAGTTTATAGCCTTAAATGACAAAACTTGAGGTCACACTTTATTGAACAAATCTCCATTAATTACCTCCAGTAGAGCATTTACTTCAGCAGCCATCAACAGTCTAATGAGCTAAGTTGCATCCAAAGGTCCCATGCAAATGTGAAGGAGAAAAATAGGAGCTAATTTGTTATCTTTCCTAATTAAAAGTGATTGTTTTTCTTGGCTTCCAAATAAAGCCAATCTCTTAATGCAAAGATATTTTACTTTCACTAACCTCTGGGATTAGTAACAATAGTTGCTATCAGTTTCCACTATAGCATTTTAAATTAAACTTGATAGAATAACTGTACACAGCTCGTTTATCTAACTAAACCTTTCAGGAGGGGAACTGATGTATCTTAATGAATTTTGTGCAGCAGTTTAGGTCTTGAAAATGGCAATGTTATACAAATACCATTAAAAAGTAACAATTGTTTTATTTATGGACAATTCTGTTCAAGCAATACTGGTGTTGGTGATTCAGGAAGTGGCAGTCTTCTGTCTGATTTAATCCTAGAGCAATGACCCAGCTGAATTTTGGGGAAATCAATGCTGCTGGAAATACCACCTTTCAGATGTAATATAAAACCAGGAATATGACCGACCATGATCATTAAAGAACCCATGACCATTTTTGTGAGAGTCAAAGTCTTCATTCTGGCAACTTGGCCAATTATAGTGTGCCTACCAACATTTTCTCCACAGTTTGAACTAGATATGGAGTCATTCTTTAGTCCCTGTCTTGTGCTGCTGTTGTGTGCTGTTACACAGCCTCTGTGTTTCACCCAAGTGGTTAGTGAAGAGACAAGTGAATCTACTATAAGGGATGTTGTGTCTTAATTAGGTAATGCATGCAAAGAGTTTTCTTATGTTCAGATGAATTGTTGTTTAGAAGTACAAAGTATTAGTTGTATGATTATGTGTATCTATCAAGCGAACCTCTTTTAGTTATATATTTCCTATTTGCTTTCAACTTTTTGCATATCTCCTGGGTGTGGGTGTTGTTCAGGAGGATATCAATATTGTGATAAAATCTAGACACAAGTCATACTTCATCCAAAGTATTCAGGCTAGATTGTCACACCCCTTACTCAAAAGGCCAGGAGAGGAAGATTCCCCCCATTTTCCTGCACAGCCTTGTTCTGATTGTGATCTTGGTCATGAGGAAGTGAGTAAGGGCCATGGTCTACAATAACCCACTTTGAGTAAGTGGGTAAGGTGGGGATGGAGAGAGTCATAGAGTGACTACTGTGAATAGCAGGCTGGGTACACAAGGAGAGTAATCAGATCCACTAAGAAAGGCATGGAAGAATTTCCCCCCTACATGCAGTAAGGGAGGAATAGTGAATTTTTGTTACTATTAATTCTCTTATCCACTCCAGGGCAAAAGCTATGTCCCATCACTCACTCGGAGCACATAGTCAAGATACAGCCTAGCTCTTGACCTGCATCCATTCTAATTAAAGATTTAAGAATTGAATTCTTAGAAATTTGAAATCTTTTGAACACATTTTTGAATGGGAAATGTCTTGTTTCAACATACCTTTTTCAGGATTATGTTTCATTGGAAATATGATAAATCTGGTGGCAATGTTAGAATAACAGGACTTGAAAAATTATCCTAGGTTAAACCAGGAGAAAGTAGTAATGATATCAAAACAAAAACCAAATGAGAAAATTCAGTTTTTTGAATGCAGAGGCATTTGGAATAACACAGTAGGGAAAACACTTTATGCCTTTATTATTTCCAAATTAAGCATCACTGGTTTTTTGTTTGTTTGATTGATTGATTTTTGAATGGCATCTTCTTAAAAATAGGATTGTAAATCATAATATGTGGAAATTGCTATACCTGATCAGCCCAGGGGTCCATCTAGTCAAATATCCTTTGAGAGTGGCAAAGTTCCCTGAGAACCTCCAATGAGAGGCAGTTATGGCATAACCTGATCACAATGTAAATTTCTTCCAGTTCTACTGCTCTGTTAACCCGAAGGTTGTTGGATACCTTGAAGCATGAGGGTTCTTATTCTTTGCTCACCTCATATAAGTTTGGAAGAGAGTAAGAAAGCAGGAGGTTTGCAGAAACCATCACCCAATAGCTAAAGATATAGGAACAATTGTTAGCTAAAACTGGATGAGAGTCCTGAAAACTGACTGAACATTTTCAAAGATTAGAGACAATTCAAATTTTTTTTCCCCATGTGCAACACTTTACTTTTTAACAGGATTTTTATTAGTGGACTAATACAGACAACATCATATTAAACTGTAGTCCTTAATGTTGATTCTGAAAGTATAATCCTTGCCCTACACAAACTTTCAAAATTGGGAGTAAGCTTCAACCTAAAGCAATTTGGCTCAACCATGGATAGTCTCTGCATGGGAGAATCCTGTTGACTTCCAGCAGGTCCTGGGGTCTTTGCCGCTTGGAGGCCTAGCATTATAAATATTATCACTGCTTATATTACGTTACATGCCCCAAAACACTAGCATGGGTTGTTACATTTATATAATTGATTATTGTGCTTTGTTTCCAATATGCAATCTAAAAGTTCTACATATCTTTACTTTTCACCTCCAGTGATGTCCAGATGACTCTTCAAGGGATCAAAGCCATTTTGGGCTGAATGACAACCTTATCCTCAACAAGCTAAATATACACAATCATTCTTATTCATACCAGTAAATGAGATGAGAATTTCTCCTAAGATTATTGTCATCACAATGGCATAAACTGTTTGAATCTCAAATGGATCCATGATAGTATGTAAAGTTTGAACACTCATGATAGAAATTGCAAAATGTTGTTTTGCAATCCTGTATGCTGGTTGACTGACCAATTACAAATATGCAGCTAATGATAAACTACTTCCTTCCTGAGGTTATTCTTAGAACTAAGGATTTTTCATGTTTTAATGAAGATTTTAAAATAAACTTCAATGGATTCAGGTTATTTTATAGGAGAAAGCTTTATAAAAGATTTGTTTATAAGAGAGAGGCCACTTTGTTTGTTTTTTTAAAAAAAGAAATACATTAATGAAATAACAGTTTACATTAGATTTTGTTTTGTTTAATTTAAAGTTAAATTGACTGAGTAACATCACATTATTGAAGACAATTCCAAACATTCATTTCCTGGGTTCAATTTCATTCTAAACTGGCAAGCACTTAACACTGTCAGCCCCTTGTGCTTTTAACTGAATAAAGGTCAAATAATCAGACACCTAAAAGGACAGCTCATTTATCATCCTTTGATAAATGTGTCAGTAGCTAATCTTTAGCAGTGGATGATAGTACTGCACAATGAAAGGTTAATGGATTCAAAGCATTGGATTTACCACAACACGGATGTACTGATGCTTCAGAGCAGACATTTTAATTTTTATTCAGTTGTATGGGAAGTTATTTGTGATTGTAAGTTCTAATTACCACATTTTAAATGTTATTCTGCTAAACAATGTCTTACAGACGTCAAGGGTAGTCTTAACAAGGAATCAGAGTTACAGACTAATAAGATAGATAGATGATAGATAGATAGATCACTAACAAATAGTCATAGAATTTTTATCTTATTCAGATAAGTGATTTGTGTATACCAAATATAAGATTAAGTGTAATGTATATATTGTACAGTACATCCCACACTGGATACTATGTGTTCAATTTATGTCTGACTTCATGGACCATCTAAAGTAAAATTTTTGAATATAAGGAAACATTTGCACTATAGATACAAATGTCTAAATAATTACAAAGCATAGATTTTGTATGATATTTCATTGTGAATATAATTTTGAGTTACAGCCAATAAGTATTTATTAATATACATGGCAGAATACAAATCCTCAGGAATTACAAACATAAGCTATCTACCATCCAGCACATTGCACAGATGTGTCTATGTCTAAAAGGAAGATCTATTTCCTAGAAACAGGTCATAATAGGAAATGCATATGTAACGCTGTGTTCTGATACTATTTATGAAAATGTGTTATGTACTGTTGCATATTTAATGGTACAAAATTAATGTCACATGACCATGTAGAAACACTAGAGGCCTAGCCCAGTGATTCCCAACTTACAGCTTCAGCCAATTTGAAGAAGTAAAATGCTTTGAACATTGCTTAAGTTGTTTTTGTCCCAGAAATTTGAGTTTCCCCTTTGGATTAAGAGGTCTATGTGGAATCCAATTTCACACTTTTGTCACACCATCAGAAGTCTTAGGTTATGAAAACAAGTCATTTTTATTGTACTTTGATATACCTGTTTTTAATTTTAGGGATGAAGAGAATGTAATTTCTAAAGACTGGAATTAGGAAGAATGATGTACCAGGGCTACCAGATTCATATGTCCCTTGAGTTGCCTACAGGAGCAAAATGTCTGGATCATAAGATGCTGCGCTACAAGCACAGAGCACACATGGCAGGACAGGCATATACCTACTCCTCCTTCTCCCTTCAGCATGCAAGCAGAAGATAATCACTCTCCTCTCCCCACTATACCCCAAGCAGTTAAAAAAAACCCTTTGAGTGATGGTCCTGGTGGGTGGTGATTAGGACTGTAGCTGTGAGCCTCAGACATTGGCAGTGCTGCTGGGGGTAAGTTTAGTTGAGTGATATTAGGTATTGATAATTATGGCTGGAGCTTGAAAAATTAACTGGTCTCACCATTGAAGCTGGGGTGTCACTGGGGCCAAAGCCAGCACAGATACATAAGCTGTTCATGTGGACAGCGCTGAGTTTCTATGGATGCCACAAGATTTTCAGTCAGGGAAGGCCTCATGTAATCATGCAGGGAAAGGGGAGAACCCCCCCTTACCTTCCCTTATCAAAATGATGACAGGAGAGGAAGTCTGTGAAGGAACTCTCAAAGAGCTTTACTGGCCCAAATCTACCTCCCTACACATTTTTTTTCCACACCAGACAGCAGTCTAGACCTCCGTGACTTTTGCCAGAGAAAACAATATGGTCAGATATAATTAGGATTCAATACTTCTGTTAAGAAAGGATATGGGGAAGTTATCTGTCTTATTTAATTAGTGGCTGAACATATGTTTACATAATTGATGCTAAAGATCTTTCAAGTGGAGTTATAATTACTTTATAAAAGACAAATGCATCTATAAAGAAAAGAAGAAGAAAGGCATGTAACTAGAATTTATTCTACATTTAGCATAAAATACAGGAAAAATTATATTTTTCTCATTCATCAGTTTTACTAGAAACATGCACATAAGATTACATTGTATCTATACAGGGAAATTGTCATAATGAAAACCAAGGCAAGAGGCTGGCGGAAGAAACACTTATCTAAATGTGAGACAGTATAAACCTCCATCCTTGCTCCAGAAAAAAAAATATTTCATTCATGAGTTTTGCCTGAATAAGGGGTGAAAAGGTCCAATATGTAGGTCATATAATGTGTGTATATTTATTAGGAACTTGTCATAAATGAAACAGAGGCGAGGATGGAAGCTCACTTTTATGGACAACCAGACAGCCAGTAACTATAAAATCCATCTTAGTAGCTGCTCTCTAATTGCTCTACCTGTAAAGGGTTAAAAAGTCTCACGGCTATGCATAGATAAAAGGAAGTGAGCAACACCTGGACAAAAGAGCCAATGGGAAGAATAGAACTTTTTAAAATTAAATCAAGACTACCCTTTTGTCTGTCTGTTGTTGTTCTCCCGGGGAGAGGTGGACAGGGCAGCAACTACGCTGTAAGAAGCTTGGGGCCTGGTATGAAAAATCTTCCCTTTCATACCTAGAAACTATGCATTCAAAACCCCAGATATGTAAGTTGTCAGGATTGCCTCCCCACTCTGAACTCTAGGGTAAAGATGTGGGGACCCGAATGAAAAAAGGAAATAACCCCCCAAGCTTATTTTACCAGCTTAGGTTAAAACTTTTCCCCAGAACACAAACTTCTCCAGTGTCTGGACTTGGAATATCGCTGCCACCACCAATTTAAGCCCACAAAACAATGGGTTAGGGTAAATTGGAACCCCCTTTAACACCCTCCAAATCTCCTCCCTTTAGCCAGGAGAGGCTTGAGAAACAAAGAAAATAAACCCTCACTTTCTGTGAGACGTGCCCGATCCAAACCAGGTTCTATCCAATGGAAACAAGCAGTCAGAGTCTTAAAAGAAAGATTTTAATTAAAGAAAAAAAAGAAGCATAAATCCCTTTTACGGAAATTAATAGAAAAGAAACCCACTTGCATCACACAGCATCACTGATCCCCTCCCTAGGAATTCTTCCTCTGCTAAAGCTATCAGTATAAGAAACACTGTGGATCAATTGTCAAGTGATACAGTTCAAGCATATAATTCACTTACTACTGAACTTGACTTGTTAGAAGATTATAGAAAGGTAGAGTAAAGACATAGGTGTGGTTCATCCCATAGGTGGAGCAAACAGCCCGAGAGAGCTAAACTGAAACTAAAAACTCTCTTTGTCTCTGAGGTTGATTAGCATCTCCGGTTCATCATCCCATCTCAGGTTACTTTCAGGTTAACCCTTTACAGGTAAAAAGTAATTCTAGGCTACTTTCTCCTTATGACATAAGTAGATCAGGAAATGTCTAGGAAGATGCGGATAGGTTTATCTCTATGTATTTATTTATGGATTGTGCACTCCTCTGTGCTAACCCCAGGTTCTTTTGTTTTGCTTGTAACCTTTAAGCTGGACCTCAAGAAAGCTATTCTTGGTGCTTAATTCTTGTACAGTAAAACCTCCATTTAACGGACTAATTCGGGTGAGGGGGTGTCCATTAAATCAAAAAGTCCGTTATTTAATAATAAAAAAAATGAGCTGTTGGAGCAGCAGTCCGCCCGCCACAGGGTTGGGGCGACAGCTCTGCAGCCCACCCGCTGCCTGAACCCGGGCGGGAGCCGGCAGCCAGCCCGTCCGCTGCTGTGACCCGGGCAGCAGCCGGGAACCGGCAGCCAGCCCGCCAGAAATGGATCAGGAATGCATCAGACTTGCTCAGAAATTTTGTCCGTTGCATCCGAAGTCCGTTAAATCGAGGTCCGTTAAATCGAGGGTTTACTGTAGTTGCTCTTTTAAAATCTAGAAATAGCACGAAATCCTAGATGTATTTTCTTTCTTTTTAATTAATACATTTTACCTTTGTTAAGAACAGAACTGGATTTTTGTGTGTTAAGAGTGTTAATCACATACTATTTAACTAGCTGATGGAAAGAGCTGATTTCCTTTTTTTCCCCCACTTAGCTCTTCCTGGGGGTGGGGGTGGGATTGAAAGAGCTTGAGGGTACCCTACAGGAAGGAATTTCCAAGTGCTCCTTCCTGGACTTTCAAATGGGTTCTGCACTTGGGTGGTAGCAGCATCTACCCATCCAAGGTCAGAGAAAAGCTGTAACCTTGGAGATTTAATGCAAGACTGGAGTGGCCAGTATTAATTTTTAGACTCCTTGTGTGCCTCCACTTTCTACACTCGAAGTGCCAGAGTAGGGTATTAGCCTTGACAGCACCTAACCTACAACCCAATAAATTCAGTAGAAAGATTCCCATTCACTTCATCAGGCTTTGGATCAGATGTTATATTTAAATGCCTGGCTGTAGTGGGGTGGTCACCCACTCCAGCCCGGAAGGGGTTAAAGAAGCACTGGAGAGGGATGTGGCTGGGAGAAAACAGTGAGCAAAGGCTGATTGGGAAGCTGGCCACAGCTGAACCTTATAAAAGGTCTGAGAAGCAGGAGCTAGACAGACTCTCTCCCCTGGCTGGGAGGGAGCAGGATCTTTCCTGGCTGCCTGCGGACAGGGTATCTAAGGTGAAAGAGTTCTGGAGGAATAGGCAAGGGAGCTGGGGAGCTCCAGACTAGCAATGCCCCAGGTTACAGACCTGAAGTGAGGCCTAAGGAGGGTACTGGGGCCTAGGCAAGACAGCTGGTCCAACCCCTGCCTTGCCTATTGTCATGAGTGTAAAGTGCCTTGGAGTGGCTGTTTTATCTGTTAGGGGTTAACTGAACAGGAGAGGGGGGTGATGTCAGAGTAGCCTATCTACAGACAAGCCAGGAAGTTAGTCAGTTTGTCTAAGGCTTTTGGGCTGCCTCCACCTTTTTTCCAGCTATGGAAACTCATCTTTTCCTTTTCCTTCATATATTCATAAGTTAGATGAACAGTAAGTAGAAATATTAATTGCATAAGCTTTGCATTTGATCTCTGGTGTCCTTACCCTGTAAAGTTTATCAGAGAGAGGGAAAACCCCTGGGAGGGGGCTAATTTATGCAAGGAAACCCAGGTTAGAAAGCTTTATATCTGTGAAGTTGTATTAGTTGTATGCTTTGTTTCTTTCTTTATTAAACTTTTTATACCTATAAGAATTGTCTGTAGTTCCATGGAAGTGATCTGAGCTTAGAATCTGTGACAGGCTCCCAGAGAGGAACAGTCTGTCAGCTGGAATCTCTCTCCTCAGCTGGAAAGGGAGGGGATGGAGCAGGATCTGTGTGTTTGAATCTCTCTCTCGGTAGTCAGAGGGGGGAAGGGAGTGTTACTCTTGGGGTGTTAATGTGCCCCCTCCAGGGTTTTGGAGATTCACATTAATGGTGGCAGCTGGATCCAATCCCCAACTGGAAGAGTTTGGGTTTTGGGGGGAAAAGATTTAACTTAAGCTGGAAACATGGCTTAAAGTTTAGTGATCTGCATAAGAGACCCCCCTCTTTTACCCTAGAGTTTAGAGTGGGGGAAGGAAGATTCTCTTACACCTATGAAGACTGGTTTTTACACTGCAGTCTTCCCCAGGGACAGGGGCTTGATGATGACCTGCAGTAGCCCTAGACTGAGGCAAGGTGGGGATCAGAGGGGCCAACAATCTAGGGAAAAGGACGCGGGGGTCAACAAGGGACACAGGAGGCCAGCATACAGTGAGACACTGCCTGTAGAGGGTGCTCCGAGTTGGAAGAGCTAATTCCCAGAAGGCCAGCAGGAGGTGCGGCAGGGGTGCGTCGTCACGCCGCTACTCTAGCATTTACATCAGGGATTGGCAACCTTGGCACGCGGCCCCCCCAGAGTAAGCATCTAAGTATCCTTGGCAGACCTGGCCAGTTTGTTTACCTGCTGCATCCGCAGGTTTGGCCAATAGGCCAGTTTGGCCAGCACTGCACCACTTCCCGCAGCCCCCATTGGATCAGAGCAGCGAACCGCGGCCAGTGGGAGCCGCGATCGGCCAAACCTGTGGACGCAGCAGGTAAACAAACCGGAAGGGGCCCACCAAGTGTGCTTACCCTGGAGGGCCGCATGCCAAGGTGGGAGTTGTAAAATGTTGTTTGAAGTTTTTATTTGCCTACAAAATTATTTTCTTGATGCACATATGTAACACCCATTGGATTGATGGGCATGTTCAGGGCCCTATCCTGCTGCATTCCATATCCCTTTTATACCACTCTATTGACATAAAGAGGCTGGAAGGTTCCCTGGACAGCTGAGCATTTCTCCAGTATGCACATGAACAAGGCCATCTGGGTGTTCTGATTTATATTGTAAGATATTTTTTCAGTCCCCAGTAGCACCAAGAAACAACCAAGCATTATAAACTCAGGATATCCAGAGTTAAAGTTATACTTAACAGCTATAGACCCCGAACAACCTTAACTCTGGCCTATAGAGATATCATGCATATGATTTATGAATAGAGCATTTTAGTATTTGGGGTCTTGGATTAGAAGAAGTGATTTTTAAAGTCTCATTTAAATGTTGATGTCGGTCCCCTCTCATGACTTTTTTTTTAAACGTTTTAGTGAGGGAATCGAGTGTTATTGATCCAACTACTGGATGCATAGACAGAAAGAAACAAAGTACACATTATCAGGAGTTATACAAGGCAAAGCTGCATCCCTGATAGCCTACTTAGTTTAAAAGTAGAGTGAAATAAGCAATAACAAGATGTGTAGAAGAAAGGGAGGACTAAACACTTTTAATTATGGGTAAGTCATTTTCTCTAGTACATCCCTTCTTCTATTCTCTGGAGAGCAAGAAACAACAGCCAGCAAAAAGAGTGATAAAAAGGTGGGGTTACCATAGAAGCAGCATGAAACACACACTTGGCCAAAATAGCCTTGGGATGTGGAGGACAAGTTAGCGCAGTAGTGACTGATGAAAGAATAGGAGAAGACTATGTGTTAGCCTGCAAATCATTGCTATCCTTCCAATCCCTGTCTGCTGCAGTGATGGCAATGCACCAGGTAGAGAGCCCTCTGAGCTAAGGGTAGTGCATTTTTCAGATTGATAGTCTGCTATAATGACACTGCTATTAATAAAGATATAGAAATCTATCAATCCTACAATTCTTGCTTAGGGTTGTGATAAAAAAGTCTCATATTCGAAGCCATAATGTATGAATCAGATAAAGAATAATGATATATTTAATATCCAAATGTGGATTCTTTTCAAGAAAAACAATTTTATATTAAAGAATAAAGACGGACGAATCAGTGGTCGTAAGTTAACATGTAACTCTACCTTTAGTAAAAAATAAACATCTATCAATCTATCAGTCTGTTTCTATCATAACTACCTTATTTATTGTACCTATTTATCTTACGTATCTAGTAGATGCATAGTGTAGATAAGCCCTGAGCCTCAAAGGTATTTAGGTACCTAAGTACTGTAGAGGATCTAGGCCATTGATACTTATTTCCCACTGAATTTTTTTACTTGGATTCACCCTAAGAATTGAGTTTATTCTTAGACACAGTGATTCTTCTTGAGAGGCGTATACACCTTGGATATTAAATATGGCATTAACATTCCACATATCTGCTATATTTATCTAGAGAACCCATCACTGTAATATCTATATGGCATTATCCCCATATGGACTGAGGGTAACATTTTCAAACATTTCTAAATTATGAAGAAGCCTAAGTGCTACTGATTTTGAATTCTGGGCTATGGAGGATGAAAAATGGGCTCACACACTCTTTGGGACTGATTACCTTGTTTCTTTCTTTCTAGTAGGAGGATCCAAAGCACTTCAGCGCTCTGCATTGTTACTTTTCTAGTGTGGGAGAAGAGGGAATGTATGACAAAGCAATGACTAAAATATGCTTTAACATATTATATAAATCATACTTTGTTTCTTAAAGATAGAAGAATTTCCCCTGATGAGCTTTTGTGTTGTCTGTATCAAGTTTTGTCAGCTAGTTTTATGAATGTCATAATTTAGTTTGTTGAGAAAAGCTTTACAACGAACAGTTTATCTGACAATTTGTGCTGTTCCCTAGTATCTTGTATTTCAGATAGTCATTGGTATGCATACCGTAACTCATTTAAAGCCTTCCTTATCCTCAGAATATGTGCATGTCTCACACTTCACTTCACTGATAAACAGGATAATTGCCATTGTCAGTCTCAATAAAACAAATTTCTTTTGGTCAGTTAAGGTACTATTTAACCATTTAACAGAATTGGAAAAGGTCTCCTTGCATACAGATTTTCTGACAATACAGTTGTATTTCTAATGTTTAACAAATGCACTCCATTTATTTCTATCACATTGAATTTCATAAAGGGAGCTTGTAGTCACAAAAGCTACTAAAGTAAGCTACTCTGGATCATAAACTACAATTGTTCCTAGCAGTGTGATAGACAACAATAAGTTATCAGCTTTACCAGTTTGAGGCTGAATCTGCAGCTGCAACCAAGCTCTCCTTGACACAAGTAAGAATGGAGGACAAAGGTAACAAAGACACCTTTGTGTACTTTGACATTGGAACCAGCTTGGTCCCCAGCAGAATTAAGCGTGGCCTTAGAATTGATATGACCATTACATGAGACAGCCATCACTGCAATGCAGCAGAACTTCACCCAGCCACTTCCTATACTGGGCACAGAGGAGATATGGGAAAGATATCCAGGGAGTCCATTTACCTGAAGGAATAGTCTGTGAAAGATTGCAGGCCTTGAATCCATGCTCCTAGGCAGTTCTCAGGCCACACAGCAGCTCACTTGAGCAACCAGAGAAGGGAACCAGTCAAGTGTTAGCTGGCGGAGAGCCCAGCCCCTGAACCTCCTGATAAAGGAAAATGTCTATCTATATAGAGCTGAGGAGCTCTGTATAAACCAAGAAGTAGAACAGGAAGTTGTCTGAGCAATTAGAAGAATCGAAGGGTGGCTGCTATTATGGGCCCTTTCTGTTTTTATGACTTCTGAGCCCTGCATTTCTTCCTGCTCCTGGTTCCTTCCCTCTGGATCCCAGAACCATGTGGTTCCCAGTTCCTGCTTTCCTGCCTCATTCACATGCCTGACCCTGACTTGCTCTCCAGCTCTGACTTTTGGCTTGGCACTGGACTGTAACAATTAGGCGTGACCACCCATGCCCCAGTTATTGCATAGTCATCTGGCTAATTAAGTCATCTTTATGCCTCCCCTTTATGCTGCCAGTACAGCACAAAGGGGTTATAGCAGTGTCCAGGATATGGCCCTTGAGTTTGATTTCATTGCATTACCTATTTGATACAAGGTCATAATGAACTGCACAATCTTCCATTTAGAGCTCTAGAGTAGAGATATCTTAATGATTTAAGCCTTCAGATTAGGAAAAGAAGTGCACTTCTGAGTCATTTGAAGGACAGATATGACAAATCTGCCATGACAAAGTATACAAAGCTAGTAGTTGATAAAGAACAAGCAACAAACACAGACCTTCATGAAGACAAGGCTTTTTTTCTTCCGACATTTTCCCATTATCTCTTAGATACAACTTGAATTTATTTGCAAAGTTAATTGTGTGTGTATCTTTACAAACCAGATTAATTAATAACCTTTCAGTTAAGAACAGTAGCCTGGTCAGTAATGAAAATAATATTAAAATGTACTTCTCATAATAATGATAAAGGGAGATAAAGTGAAAAGTTTTAGCTCCTCTAAATTGTGGCTAAGATTTTATAGGGTAACTAGAAGCTGCTATGGATTAATGCTATCATGTAAGCAGTCACCTGTGAACGGTTTCTAGAAAGTTTGGAGAGGGACATTTATCATTCCCAATTAAAATGTCAAATCTAATTAGACTTCCTCTCAGCATACTGCATCTTATCACAATGGTACGATGATGAAGACTTTCCCTTGAATCCCTAAAAAGCAAGTAGAGCAGCTAGAAAGTTCAATATGAGCCTGGGGAGCCTTTTGTGAAATATTTCAACTGCAGGCGAATTAATCCATCATCAGCTTGTGGGGCAGCAAGTACCTATGGACTTGGTATTGAAGCTGGAATGAGAGAAGAACTGGTTCTCATGAGATTACCGATTAAGTTGCTCTGTAATGAGGAAAGATGTATCTAGGACCCACAGGTTGTTTGGATAGTGATTGGCACTAGGTACTGTCTCGTTGGCAGTGTAGAAATTTCAGTCTTCATTTTTTGATGCTTGCTTTTAATCTGATATGACACAGCTTAATAGAGCCAAAGACTAAATTATGCACATGTTGCTTATTCTTATCAAGGGCTTAAAGCTGTGCTTTTTTGTTTTGTTTTGTCTTTTACATATCCAGTAGATCTTTATTAAGAACAACTTAAACAACCTCAGATAAATATAGGTATCTCCAGAAATGAAAAGAAAACAGTTCAGAAAATTTAACACCCAAAACCATGAAAAAAAAAAATACTGCCAGATCTGAAGCCAGAAAATACAGTCTTGAAGTATTGTATATAGGTTACAGGAAAGTTCTTTTTGGAATGTAAATGGAATTAATCAGCCCCTCAGAAATTGAATTATACTCTCAGATTTCAACTCTGTAAAGTGTGAGATAATGCTGCTTGTATAATGGAAAAAGTTACCCCGCAACCTTCTTACCTCCCATTTTGTAGCTTTATTGAAAGGAGCAGTTTTTCCATTCTAATAATGTAAGTTGTGAGTTGTAAGATCATAAATAAGACACCTTGTTTTTTGTAAAGTGGTCTCTCAATTTGAGTACGGAAATTGTTGCATGGAAGAAAGCACTAAGAAAAGGCAACTGAGGAAGGGTATCATTCCACATGCCTCTGCTTGGTTTTAGTGATCTGTCCTAATAAGAAGATACTCTTCTGTGGGAAGTATTTTAGTTATGGCATTGTTCAGTGGCCTGGTGTCCCCAGAAATCACACCGATCAGGTAGAATACTGGAGCACAGACCAGGCAAGGTAGGCATGTAGTCTTGCTGGACATAGAAAGAGGCAGAACTAAAAGACAATGTAATGGAGGGAAATGGAGCATTAGAAATCCTTTCTGTGTGGGAAATCCACTCTTCACTTCCATTGCTTTCCAGCAAGTACTTCAGATGGTCACTAAAGAAATGAACTCCCCCACAGAGCGCTAATGGAAACGTTCCCCATGTAAAATGTGAGGGATATTACGGAGCATTAAATATGTTGGATCAAAAATATAATAAATGTAGTTCCTTACATCAAAATAGGCAGACACTGAGGTCAACAGCAAGATATGGGGCCAGTACAATAAATATTATTTTATGTAAAACAAATAGAAACCAAGTAGTGGATGTTTTTGTTTCCCCAAAAGAGAAACTGAAAAATATGCATAACAAACCATTGCCAAAGGGGGATGGAAGAGAGAGGAGAGTTAGTAACAGTTCCTACCATTCACCTGCCAAAAACTGCCTCAGGTGTGATAAACATATCATTACAGTAAACAACGTCTAAAGATTTTCAAGGAATTCCAGGAGGCTGCTTTACAAATGTCAGCCAAAGCTCCCCCCAAACCTTTAGATCCACGTATTATCTATGGCTCTTGTACTAGTGAATCCTTATTCTCTTCTACATGAATATATTGGGTATATAAATGAACTTTTGAGAAGTTTACTGTGCCCCGCATGCACCAATTTATTTATTTAGTTTCCAAACATCATATTTTCATTATGTTCCCTATTATTAGTTCATACCTTCATCCAAGAGCTTTGCTCTCCATGGGGATTACTCACCATGGACCTGCAGCTACCTCTGGTGTATAACACAGCAGGTGCTAGAAAAATAGTGTTTGGTAGGGAAGTGATAAATAACTTATCCAATGGAAAGAATGGGGGTGTTTTAAGTAGACAGAATCTAATTATCCAAACTGGACTCTGGTCAGCACAGTGGTGTTAACATCCCGACTGTTTACAAAGAAATGCTCTGGGATCATTTAATGAGCATTTGTGGTTAGGGTCTTAATACCAGTTTGTAAACTGATTTTTTTTGTCTTTCAAATAAAATTGTCATCTGGGAGAAACATGACACTACTGCTTGTGCTTGCTGGGCAAGCAAAACATTCTGTTTGCAATGTGCAGGAAAATCACTCTGGTGTTAAACAAAGAATATTAAACACTTTGTGGTGTTAAACAAAAGATAATTATCTACAGAGACACTGGCACTGATTTAAAGTTCTATCTTTGCCAGTTTTTATTGCCAAGCTCTTTTGTATAAAAAATATTGGAACATAAGAACATAAGAACGGCCATACTGGGTCAGACCAAAGGTCCATCTAGCCCAGCATCCTGTCTACCGACAGTGGCCAATGTCAGGTGCCCCGGAGTGAGTGAACCTAACAGGTATGATCGAGCGATCTCTCTCCTGCCATCCATCACCCCCCTCTGACAGACAGAGGCTAGGGACACCATTCCTTACCCATCCCGGCTAATAGCCATTTATGGACTTAGCCTCCATGAATTTATCCAGCTCTCTTTTAAACCCTGTTTAAGTCCTAGCCTTCACAGCCTCCTCAGGTAAGGAGTTCCACAGGTTGACTGTGCGCTGTGTGAAGAAGAACTTCCTTTTATTTGTTTTAAACCTGCTGCACGCCAATTTCATTGAGTGGCCCCTAGTTCTTCTATTTTGGGAACAAGTAAATAACTTTTCCTTATTTACTTCCTCCACACCACTCATAATTTTATATACCTCTATCATATCCCCCCTTAGTCTCCTCTTTTCCAAGCTAAAAAGTCCTAGCCTCTTTAATCTCTCTTCATATGGGACCCGTTCCAAACCCCTAATCATTTTAGTTGCCCTTCTCTGAACCTTTTCTAGTGCCAGTATATCCTTTTTGAGATGAGGAGACCACATTTGTACGCAGTATTCAAGATGTGGGCGCACCATGGATTTGTATAAGGGCAATAAGATATTCTCCGACTTATTCTCTGTCCCTTTTTTAATGATTCCTAACATCCTGTTTGCTTTTTTGACTGCCGCTGCAGAGAACTATCCACAATGACTCCCAGGTCTTTTTCCTGATTGGTTGTAGCTAAATTAGCCCCCATGATATTGTATGTATAGTTGGGGTTATTTTTTCCAATGTGCATTACTTTACATTTATCCACATTAAATTTCATTTGCCATTTTGTTGCCCAATCACTTAGTTTAGTGAGATCTTTTTGAAGTTCTTCACAGTCTGCTTTGGTCCTTACTACTTTGAGCAGTTTAGTATCATCTGCAAACTTTGCCACATCACTGTTTACCCCTTCCTCCAAATCATTTATAAATAAGTTGAATAGGATCGGTCCCAGGACTGACCCTTGGGGAACACCACTAGTTACCCCTCTCCATTCTGAAAAAGTTCCATTTATTCCTACCCTTTGTTCCCTGTCTTTTAACCAGTTTTCAATCCATGAGAAGATCTTCCCTCTTATCCGATGGCAGCTTAATTTACGTAAGAGCCTTTGGTGAGGGACCTTGTCAAAGGCTTTCTGGAAATCTAAGTACACTATGTCCACCGGATCCCCCTTGTCCACATGTTTGCTGACCCCTTCAAAGAACTCTAATAGATTAGTAAGACACGATTTCCCTTTGCAGAAACCATGTTGACTTTTGCCCAACAATTTATGCTCTTCTATGTGTCTGACAATTTTATTCTTTACTATTGTTTCAACTAATTTTCCCGGTACGGACGTTAGACTGACTGGTCTATAATTGCCAGGATCACCTCTAGAGCCCTTTTAAAATATTGGCGTTACATTAGCTATCTTCCAGTCACTGGGCACAGTAGCCGATTTAAAGATAGTGCCGCAATTTCACATTTGAGTTCTTTCAGAACTCTTGGGTGAATGCCATCTGGTCCCGGTGACTTGTTACAGTTAAGTTTATCAATGAGTTCCAGAACCTCCTCTACTGATACTTCAATTTGTGACAATACCTCAGATTCGTCACCTACAAAAGACAGCTCAGGTTTAGGAATCTCCCTAACGTCCTCAGCCGTGAAGACTGAAGCAAAGAATTCATTTAGTTTCTCTGCAATGACTCTGTCATCTTTAAGTGCTCCTTTTGTATCTCTGTCATCCAGGGGCCCCACTGGTTGTTTAGCAGGCTTCCTGCTTCTGACATATTTAAAAAACATTTTGTTATTACCTTTTGAGTTTTTGGCTAGCTGTTCTTCAAACTCCATTTTAGCTTTTCTTATTACATTCTTACACTTTATTTGGCAGTGCTTATGCTCCTTTCTATTTACCTCACTAGGATTAGACTTCCACTTTTTAAACGATGCCTTTTTCTCTCTCACTGCTTCTTTTACTTGGCTGTTAAGCCATGGTGGCTCTTTTTTAGTTTTCTGGCATTGTTTTTTAATTTGGGGTATACATTTGAGTTGGGCCTTTATTATGGTATCTTTGAAGAGAGTCCATGCAGCTTGCAGGGATTTCACTTTAGTCACTTTACCTTTTAATTTCTGTTTAACTAACCCCCTCATTCTTGCATAGTTCCCCTTTTTGAAATTAAATGCCCCAGTGTTGGACTTCTGAGGTGTTATTCCCACCATAGGAATGTTAAATGTTGTTATATTATGGTCACTATTTCCCAGCGGTCCTTTTATAGTTACCTCTTGAACCAGATCCTGCGCTCCACTCAGGACTAAATCTAGAGTTGCCTCTCCCCTTGTGGTTTCCTGTACCAGCTGCTCCAAGAAGCAGTCATTTAAAGTATCAAGAAATTTCATCTCTGCATTTCGTCCTGAGATGAAACTTGGAAACTTCATCTGACATACATTAAACTATCTCAGAAGGCTGGGAGACTTAAAGATTGTTATTTGCACCTATTCAAATTAGTCTGGTCAAGTAACTGCTGACTTTTTGCAAGACTAAGCCTTGTTCCACTATACCCACAGCTGACCAAACTGACAGTGATATTTCATTTTTAATCCAAATGGAACACCAAATAACATTCCCTAGAGTAGTTCTGTGATAGTAATGTTAGGCAATGTTGATATTTAAAGCTGCAACACTGATGTATTTTGGGATGTTTAATGAGCATGAGACATTCTGATAATGGCATATTTAACAAAACAAACTTTTCAAGATGCTGTTAAAACACAAGTTCAGATCAATTGTAAGTCTTGGGCAGATAACACCATTAAATTGTATTTTATAAAGAGGCAAGAAAAGGCTGATGTTTCTCATTCAAATCTAACTTTATAAAGCTATACAATTATTACCACTGTAACAATTACTATAGATGGGGCCGGCAGTGCCTCTGTTATTAAAGAATCAGAGAGGTAGCCGTGTTAGTCTGGAATAACAGAGGTAACAAAGTCCTGTGGCACCTTAAAGACTAACTATAAAGTTTTGAAGCATAAGCTTTCGTGGGCTAATACCCACTTCGTCGGATGCAAGCAGTGGAAGTGTTCAGGGGCAGGTATTATTAAAGACACCAAACACTTCCCATTATAAGACCCCGTTTTCAGTTGCTTATGACTTTGGCAAACTAACCATTTGAGCTGAAATTTCCTATGCCAGGTGTCTGCCTTGGGCATATTTTTTAAATATATTCTTTTCAGCCTTTTCTGAGATCAAGGTTAGGGGAAAATATGGGTTTTGGCATGTTAAACTTACCCTTGAAAATCTCTAGCATCCGCAGGCTATGGAGCAGGAACTTGACATTTGGAAAGGGGGTGCTATATCTGAAGGATTATGCCTTTTGACATCTTCATGAAAATCTGCTAAAATTTGGCTAATTTATAATCCTTTGAAAAATCAGTTTGCACATGCTCAGTAGATACTTCATAGATAGATCATAGATAAATTCGCTGAAGATTCTGTCTTCGCTAAGCATGCTCCAGCCTGAAGCTGAGCAGGACTGTAATTGAAGCTCTGAGCTGTTGCAGGCCATACTGGTTCAGAATAAGGAAAAGGGAAACACACACACAATGTCAATCTAAAATGACTTTAATTATTAAAAACATCCTTCAAAATGTCTTTTAAACCCATTATTTAACAATTACTACATTTTAAGATCACTTTCAGCTTTTGTTGCTTAGTTTCCTTTGCTCCACACATTGTTTTCAGACATTTGAGTATGTTAATCTTACTCTTCAACTTTTATTTCACACCAACTCTGTGTACTCCTATTTTTTATAAGGGAAGTACATGGCAAATCATTTTAGTTAATGAGGAAAGCTAACAATAGGTGTTCAAATATATGAGCAAGATTATAGCCAAGGAGTGATGTATATTATAAACTGATAGCCAACATCAGAGATTTCTTTATTTCATCAGAAAAGATAAGACTTTGAATATAAATAAGGGTTCTACTACTCCTTCCATTTCTGTGCCAGTGGGGTCTACCTGAATGACTATGTTCTACTCTATATGAGCCAGGGCAAAACTGGACCCATCAACATTCAAAATGGGAAAGGCCTAATAGTTAACAGTTCTGCCAGTGCATGGGGTTTACCAGGCCTCACTGCTTAATTATGCATGTCATGGTTTTCCATTCAAAATAGGGCATAATAGGGGAATAGGGGTGGTATAACAACCTGCTCTAATTTTAATGGAATGACGAAAAAGGATCAGGATGGCTTCTTTCCAGTTATAATATTTGATAGTCAAAAACCCAAGTACTCTGTCAACATCACATATCCTTTATTATTGGCAAGTTTGCTTTGAGTTGCAGGTCATATACACTGATATTTTATGGCACTATTATCAGACCATTTTTTAGAGAATATCATGTGTACAAGCAATAAAAAGTCTTTCTTCAAAGGCTAGTCTATATTTATAACACGCATTGATAATTTATGCTAGTGATCCTCTCATTTAGGTTTTATAGTACATATTTATTACTTAACAATGAAATGTTCTTTTTATATTATGAATCAATATAACATTTATAGCTGAAGATCTGATCATTTACCATACTGAACCTGGGAGAAGTCTTTCTGGTAAACAACTGTGAAGCAGGAACTCACTCCCACCCGCCAAATAGATATGATTTAAATGAGGGTAGAAAAGGAAACATTTTTAGCGCTGAGCGATTAATACAATTTTATTCAAACCATCCCTGCTTTCTGAGTCTCTACCTTAGGGAAGAAAGGCCCCTGAACGTATGCCAAGGTTGAGTTCAGAATTCAGCTGGGATAGAGAAAAACTCATCCTCTGCTGCCTGGGACACCCCACAGAGGAAAAACAGACAGTAATAATTAGAACACTTTTAAAAAATGTTTACAAGAACTGACTGCATGCATCAAGGGAATATTCTGTTCCTTTATTTTGAGTCCAGTGGTGGAGCTAAACCAAAATGCTTGCACTGTGCCCCTGCTGAAAATGAACAGATGGCCCCATTCTCTGGTGCCATGAATAATGTTTTGCATGTATACATGTACAAGCCTCCAAAGATGGAGAAACCCTAAGAAAAGACGGTAAAATACGAATGGGAGGGATGCTCCATAAAATTATAATGAACATGCTTCTTGGTTGCAGCTGCTTAAACATTAGTTGATACATTTTGTTTGGCTATAAATTACTACTTTTATTATAATAGTGATGCAGTAACTATAGATCAGATTTATTACAAACAGTAAGTGTGAAATAAATGCACACTTGAAATAATATCTTATTCTGGGACATGTGGAGTACCACCTCATTGTTACCCATCATTATTAAACAGAACTAAGCTGTAGCATTATATTGATTTGTAAGAATGGTATAGAAACTTTATGGGACCTGTAAACATTTTCATTTCTTTTCCTTCTTTCCCTTCTTTTTTCTTTTTCCAACTCTTCTTTTTCCTCTGATGACTTTCTCCCCCTGGTCTTCTTCTTCTATCCAATTCATTTGTTTTAAGACTTACGTATTTTCTGTGTCAGAACTTTGATGATGACCTCAAACCCTTATACCAACAGAGCAACACTTGTTGTTGTGCCACACGGTATTCATTTGGAAAACTGTTTTGCTTCAACAAAACTGATGTTACAGGTAAGGTTTTTAGTACCAATGAGCTTGATGAAATTGGGGTGCATATTGCTTTTCTGTGAATGTTTGAGATGGAAATGCAGGCATTGGAATGTGTTACAAAAAGCACTGTACACTATGTAAAGATGGCAAAGAATGCTGGAGACTTTCCCCCTATCTTGTTATTTCCATGTTTTTAAGAATTTGACTAAGGTTTGTGGATCTTGATGCAATCTCAAGTGTCAATAAACAGTTTGTTGAAGCTATATTGTTAGAGATAGAGCATGTAATATTTCCATTAAAGACTTTATTGCAATGCATATTGTGACATATTACAATACATAGCATGTATTGACATAGCATGTATTGACATATTACAATACATAGCATGTATTATGCTCTATTCTGAAAAGGAATAAAACTGGAACTCTGCACCACAGAAACTTTGCAAACTGCCTGCAACAATATCTAGCATGAAAAATACTATTTGCAACCAATATATTTAGTGAAACTATCTTAGTTTGCATGTTTGATTTCATTTGCTTAATAATCTGCTTTGTTCTGTTTGTTACCCCTTTTACCACTTAAAATCTGCCTTTCATAGTTAATAAAATCTGTTTTCATTATTATTAAACCCAGTTTATGAAATTCTAATGGAGGGGCTAAGAAGTGTACACCTCCCTCCAGATGAAGGAGGGAGTGAATTTCATAATATATCTTTGGGTCTATACTCCAAGGGATGTGGACATCTGAGTGCTGGAGCAAGTCTCCTTAGCTGTCTTCCCAGAGCTGATCTGCAGCTGAGTGTTTCTCTGCCTCTGTGTTTGTGTGTTAGAGGAGGTTTTAAGAGCCTGGCTCAGTAGGACAGGTTAAAGGGGGCCAATGCTGGCAGAACAGGTAGACTCGGGGGTATCTCAGAACATCAGGTGGCTTCCCAAGGGGGCCAACCTGTCACACATATGCACTGAGAGGCAAAGTTAAGTTGGTTGGTGCATCCTTAACTTTGGCATTTTTGAATGATTACCAATGAAACCTTATTACTTAGTTTTGTGATGATATTTCCTACGTGTGATGTGGGTTGGTCATCCTCTCCCCCCTCCCCCGCGCCCCATTACCCACACAAGAAACCACCAAAACTCCCTATCCCATGTACTTTACAAAACCAAACCAAAAGAAGAGAGATGATCTCCTGCACATCTTTGAAACTGCCTTTTTTTCAAACACACTAAATAGACATCTCATAAATGAGCACTGAATAAGGCAGGTTACTTCCTCATTCAGTGTGCATCTTACAATATGTGAACACTGCCATGTACACTTCCATATATTGGATTCACTTATACTGTATATTTCAGTTAATGAGAACAATTTTGAACCCTCCCATGCAATATGGACATTGAGCCTTCACACACGGGAGGTCAGCCCTTTGCAGAATCTAAGCTCTTATTCCCAAATGCATTAAATAGTTAAATAAAACATTCAGAGTTGAAATAATAGCAGAAGGAGGAGTTAAAAGTTGTAAGCAAGAGATAAAAATGTTTTCCATTGAGAATTAAAGAGATGGTAATGTTTTAAAAAATAACCCAATTTAAGTTACTGAGATGATTAAATGGGCTTTCTTTCTCCCATAAAAAAGTTCAACATGACAGCTGAAGCTTTTATAAAAACACTATGACTCATATTCTTGGTTAAATAGTAACAGTATGGTGACAAATATCTTCATATATTAACAAACATAATTATACTCTGAATTGAAATGTGCCCAATGATCCACAGCTAACTTGAAATTTAGGAGTTTACTGGTATCTTACTACTCTTCCTCATCTTCATTGCTACTGAAATTGAGTTCATTAACACTTCACATATAGTACTGTGGAAGAATAAAGTGGCTTACGGGAAATGAAAACTAACAGGAATATTTACAATGATATGTCTGGTTTTATGAAGGTTTTTTTTAAAAAAACTCAGTTAATTTTTAACAAAAAAATAGTAATGTTCCAAACAGCCAAGTCTTTTTTGCTTGTGAAAAGTTCCAATGATTTGATAAAATGTAGCATTGCTATGCAGCAGATTTAATGAGGTACAGGACCACAAAGGGGAAGCAACTCATTAATGTAGGCTCACCTCACCTGAACAACTTTCCTAGATACAGTTTACAATAGTCCCTTTGTGACTCAAACAAGCTGGGACCCAATGGGCTAGGTGCTCCCCATAGTAAGAGATCGATCCTACCCTAAAGAGCTTTAACTCTCGATAGACAAAACAGACAAATGGCGGGAAAGGAAGAATTATCTTTGCAGAGAGGGGACTGAGGCACAGAGAGGTTAAACGATTTGCCCTCTTCATGGGAAGATTGTGGCAGTGCTGGGTATTGAATCCAGATTAGAACACCTGAGTCTCATTCAAAGCAGGAAATGAATCAATCTAAACATGATTGGAAGGACTAGGATTTGATAAATAATTCAGAATTAAAAGATAAAGCCATTAACCATTTCCACCATTTTACAGATACAAAAGTCTTTCCTGGAGCCATATCACTTCATTTACAATCTTATTAGAACACATAATCTGAAAAGGTTAGAGCCTCACAGGAGACCATCGGTGAAAATCCAGGTTGCTTCAGCAGAGTGTTGCTGAATCTCCTAGAGATTACACGGTAGCTTCACAACTGCCTGCCTAGTTAGCAGTGACATTCCCAAGGAAGTCACCAGAACCTTGCCAGAGCAGCAGTGTTTATATGTAGCTAGGCCTTACACGGCACATATGCTTAATAAATAGTTATTTGGATCCCATCATGCCTCTCTGGTTCCTTTATACTGTGTACATTATGCAATGTAGCTTAAAGCATACTCCATGCAAAAAGCATAACTCCAACAAGGTCTATTAATTCACTAAACGCATTGATAGTACACTTTTATCTGAGTCATGGCTGCACAATGCCCCAGCAGTTGTATAAAAAAGATGGAGTGGATGGGTTATCTTAAAAAACAAGTCCAAAAATTCCAACAGATTCTCCAGTCACATGATAAAAACAAATTGAATTTTCCATTTGAATTGGGGGGAGGGATAGCTCAGTGGTTTGAGCATTGGCTTGCTAAACCCAGGATTGTGAGTTCAATCCTTGAGGGGGCCATTTAGGAATCTGGGGCAAAAAATCTGTCAGGAGACAGTACTTGGTCCCACTAGTGTAGGCAGGGGACTGGACTTGATGGTCTTTCCAGTTCTATGAGATACATATATTTGTCATCCTCAGTCTAAGGAAAAAAGGACTGAAAATAAACAGTCTACATAGCCCAGGTTATTACCAACGCCACTCTCAACAGATAAAAGACCTTGGCCAAGAAGCCAACTCTAAACCAGGGTTCTGATTACCACCAGATACTTGTCCTTTTTTAATAGAGTTTCCTGTGTCCCAGAATCCCAGTTGCTAACCTGTTGTATCTGGTTCTCCCAGTAATCAGTACCCAGTAGTGACCGGAAACATTGTTCCCGGGAATATGTATTTGCCTGTTTCTCCTTTGTTTGTTTTCTCAGGTATCGTGTACACTTCAAAAAGTGTCGGTATAGCCTCCTAATGGAGTTGCAGTTCTTTTGCCAGTATAGTTCAAGCTAGTTCCCTGAACAAAATAAGCTGTACTGGCAAAAGCGAAGAAAGAAAGAAAGAAAGAAAGAAAGAAAGAAAGAAAGAAAGAAAGAAAGAAAGAAAGAAAGAAAGAAAGAAAGAAAGAAAGAAAGAAAGAAAGAAAGACATTTTGCCAGTATAACTGTGTCTATACTAAAACTTTTATTGCATAGATGTGACGGTTGGTGCTGGACGTGTAATAATTTTCACATTCAAACTGACATAGCTATGCTTGTAAAAAATTCTAGTGTTGACCAGGCATAAGGAGGATGGAAAGAGGTAAATGTTGCAGCAGCTGCTTTTTCTCAGTCCTGTGTTTTGTCTAATCAAAAAATTGCTACAACAAATTCAAAGGCCCGTTCTGAGAACAAGTGAAGCAACAAGATGTGTCCAGTAGAAACTTGCACATAATAAAAAAACAGCTTCAAAGGCCATCCAATCTAATTTGTGAAGGTTGAAGTTGTATTAATACTCTAAGAAATCAAGGGTTTATTTTATTATTATAACAAAGAATTACCATAGGGAGTGACTGCAGTGGCCAGGAGGTATACTAGATGTTCTAATTTACCTTTACCTTCTTTCATTGCTATGCATTTATCAGGATATATAATTTGTGGGTTCTCATGTTTCTCACCATTTAGATCATTCAAGTATGAGATTATCCAAAACAGTGTTTTGTAAAAAGAAACATTGTGGCTATTCGAGTACTTTTCCATAAAATACCTTCCAGCTAAAGATCTCAAAGAACCCCACAATTCTGAGTATCTGTCCTTATTTTACAAATCAGGAAACTGAGACGAATTGTCCAAGATGGCAGTGAGTCAATGTCAGGATCAGGACTAGAACCCAATCCCTCAACGCCATAGTTCAGTTTTAACTACTCAGCGATACTCACTGAGAAGGAATTGTCCACAAATGGAGCACAACTGGCCACGTTACCTAATTTCTAGTTGAGGTTGCTCACAGAACACTATAGAGACAGACATTCTCTGATAATGATCCTCAGGAACACAGCAGCTGGCATTGTCTGGAGAAGGCATCATAGTTTGCGCTACTCCAGGCATTACTGTATGCAAAATTTAAATAGTACAATTATGAATTATAGGGCCGTATATTTCCATTGAAGGATTCTGATAACATCCTAAATGTGTTTTTTAAATATGAGGAGTTTGTTCTGAATGAATTCTGATAGCACTTAATGTACAATGGGCAAATCTAAAGCCCCATCTGTATTGACAATTCAACAAAACCTTTCCAAAGTGAATGCATATAGTATAGTATCCTTAGCACTGGAAGTTAAGATAGCATCTGAATTACTGCAAGACTGTTCAGTGATACAATTCCCCAAATTGTTTTTATTTATTTATTTTATTTGAAGTGGTTTTCAGTGTCTAACGTCTAAGCCCTCAGGCACTCATCTGGAGCCTAAAGTGAGAGCCTTTAGGCTTACCTGCAGTCACTGTAATAATAACTTTGAAATTTCTGTATGGCAGTTTGAAGTTTTCTGCTGACTCATAATCACAAGTGAAGAACACTAATGCACACTGTCACCCTGGCTGCTCAAAATCATCCCTCATCTGTGGCCTTTCAGTTTGTCCCAGACTTCAGAAATGACTGCTGCCATTTTGATGTCAAGAATGTTCACGAAAAAGGATGTGTTGTGAATAGGAATTTGCAGAGGACGTGTTCATGAAGCCATCTTGAAAGCTCACTGTGGGATTGCAAGACAGTCACATAGGAAGAAGAGAAAGTTACTTATATTCATACAGCTCTTCTTTGTAAGATTCTTCAAGATGTGTATTCACATGTGGGTGTGTATATACACTATGCACAAGGAACTGGAGAACCGTCAAAGTAATGTCCATTGGTATGAACATATGCCTTTGCACTCATGGTGCCTCCAACTGAGCAGATACAAGGGGTGGGGTGGACCAACTGTTTCTCCAATTCCTTCGCTACTGTAACTCCAAAGATGATCCAAAGCAGAAGAGAAGGTTGTGGAATACGTATAGGACTACACATCTTGAAAAACCTCCAGTTACAAGGATCAGTAACTTTCTCTTCAAGTTCTGGTCTCTGTGAATATTCCACTGTGAGTGACTAAAAATCAGTACTCAAGTAGGGGGAGGGTGCAAGGATGCAGGACCATTTGAAGGACTAACATTCCAAAGACTGCACCAGTGGAGGAGTCCTGTGTTAAAGCATAATGCCTCACAAACATGTGGATGGCACTTCAGCTGCTTTTCAAATGTCAAGTAGATGTACATCTTAAAGCAATGCTATTGACATTTCTTGTGATCTTATGGAGTGAACCCTCATTCCATGAGCTGGAGGAAGATTGGATTTGTTTTCTGAAGGTAAAAGGCTAAAGCTCATCATATGCTGGAGAAATGAAGCCTACTTTCTGAGGATGTGTATTTTGGAAAGAACACAGGTAAGTGAATTGATTGGTTCAAGTGAAACTCTGAAGCTACTTTGGGGGTGAACATAGGATGTAAGCACAATGAGACCTTTTTTGTATGAAATATAGTGTAAGGCCGATCTGCTCACCCATGCTCCTGGATGAGGTGATGGCTACTCAGAATGCAACCTTTATGGAGTCCTACTGTTCTGAGAGAAAGAAGATAGTCAGGAATAAGTGGAATACCCACATCAGCTGGGAATTTAGGTTTTTGTTGTAGTCATTTAGAGAAACCCCTCAACATAGATAAGTAGCATCTTCTAGTGAAATCCTTTCTACTATTAGTAAGGATGCTTTGTAAAGTTGAAGAGCATAAATATTCTAGATGCCAATGCCCATCCAAAATCCATGCTCTGAGATGTAGTGGTTGGGATGTTTGATTTTGCCCTTCCTCTGGATCAGGAGATCAGAAAAAATTTGAATGTTGATTAGTGACTGAGAGGACATGCATAAGATATTCGGGAACCAAATTTTTCTGTGCTATTTGGGAGCAATGATGATGAATCTTCCCTAAGAACCGACATAGGGGTGGTAAGAAAGGGAACGCATAGTTCAGATGATATGAATGCAGAAGAAGTAGAGAATCACCATGAGAATGACATCCAGGGGCTCTTCTGGCGAAGTATGTGTTGCACTTCCTGTTCATTTGAGAGATGAACGGGTCGTTTGTGGGGGTTTCACATAGAGCAACAATGTTGCTCACCAATGAGACTTGTAACTCCCACTCATGGTCCATATCATAGTGTTGGCTGAGGGTGTCTGCTAGCAAGTTTTGATTCCTTGGAAGATAAACTGTCAACAGGGTTATTTGATTGCTAATGCACCAATTCATAGATTGACTATTTCTCCACATGGAAGGGGATCAATGTCACTCATCCTCTTTGTTGATGTAAAAGACAGTCATCATATTGTCTGACATTATGAGGATATGGAGACCTTAAATGAATGGGAGAAAGGCTTTTGCAAGCATCTTACTGCTTACGGTTCCAAAATATTGATGTACATCCTGAATTCTCTAGATGTCCAAGTGCCCTACACTTTTAGGTTGAGGTGCTCACAGACAACCACAAAGGGAGGCATATTTAATGACCTGATGACAGGGAAAACAAATTTAATGTCTGATGACAGGGAAAACAAATAAAACACTCATGGCTACCTGGTGCGGATTCTCCCACCAATGCAGAAATTATGTTACTTTGGTGGGAAAATAGTGGTGTTCATGGTCCGTTGTCTTGGTGAGTACACTGTTTAAATCCATGCTTGCAAGCAACAAAGATGGAGTCTAGCAACCGATATGATGTAAGTGCATGAAGCTATATGTCCCAGGGAAAGATTCTGATTGGTGCTCTAAGGTTGCTCATGAGGCTGTTCTGTTCTGTCCTCTCCTGTCCTGGCAATGTGGTGTCAAGAGTTCCAAGGTAGGTGCTGAGGTGGCAGCTGGTTCCAAACTGGTCCAAGTCCTTTGTCTGGGAACCCATGCTTGGAAGTGGAAACATTGGTTCATGGGGTGGTTCAGAGTCTCTTCATGAAGAAAAAGCAGATTTTGGATCCATTGGCAGCACTGACAGTTCCACTGGATTTCCCAAGATCCATGAGTTCTTATGATGGATCCTATTTCTTATATGGAGTTTTGATTTCATGAGGGGAAATTCCCAATTTTCCATCCTGCTGCTCCTCTTTTTGAGTTTTCTGGTTTTCCTTGTTTAATGTTAACCCACTTCATATTCACACAACTATATATTTAGTGTTTAAAATCAACTCCATATATTTTGAGATCTTTCTTGATTTCTCAGGAGGAATTTAGCACTTCACAGGTTCAAGCCCCTATGCAGTGGAGTAATTACTCCCAGAACAACATGAGTGAAATTGAGTCCTCATTAATGTCAATTGCAAAAGTCCCATTAACTTCAGTAAGCAGGGATTTCACCCCATACATTTTAGAGGTGCACTCAGTAGCTATAAAGATGAGATTATATAATTTGGCCCCCTCATTAAATATTGTATTAGGTTGCTGTTTGTTTCCTTCTCTTTATCTCCCATGAACACCTGAACTTTTCAGCTGTTGATGATCTTTCCATTTCATTTCATTTATATTACATGGAGCATTTCATCTGTTCTGATCTTCAAAATAATTCCCAGGAGCTTTGAGACCCATAATAGAATTAGACTCACAGCAAAATACCTATTTCATATAGCTGTTTTAGCTGCATTGTATTTTTTTTCCAGGAAGTGAATGAATAGTTCAATTTATACAATCTGAGTTCAAGAGAAATATGTTTTAAATATTCACAAGTTTCTGACTTAAGAAAATTCAGGTCCTCAACTTTTTTTAAAAAGATCCCTTTATCATTTATAGTTATTAGTAAGCTATGAAATTGAAATTTTCTGCTTTGCTGCTCATGTAGAAAATACTAAAATTAACAGACCATGAATAATTTTTTCACAGGCAAGTCTGTTGCTTTTCTTATATTTTATACACAATTAGTTAATTGTATTGCCTTACTTTCAATTTTCCCTTCCCCCCACATTTGCATATTTTTTTTTTTAGGAATAGTCCAGCTTTCTGATGACCATGTATCAGAGCCTCATGTCAAGTCTTCCAAAATACTGATGGAAATAGCATTCAGTGGATAGGGGTCAAGATGAGGTCTCAGAAGACCTCAGTTCAATTCTAGTTGAGACACAAACTTCCCATGGGTCCTTGAACACGCCACTTGATCTACTCTGTGCCTCATTTCCCCATCTATAAAATGGGGATAATATTTCCCGATGTCACAGATGTGTTGTGGGGTTTTATAGTGGTGTGATGTCTCACCCGGCAGCACCTCATGCTGGTTGTCCAGAGAATTAGCTCACCAGCTCCCTCTCCCAGTCACCGTCCCACCTGCCGCTGGCCCTGTGTCCCTCCAATACCCAATGCCCCTTTTACCTGGGGTGCTGCCCCCCTGGCAATCCCCCCCCCACTCTCTGGGTCTCCCTTCCCCAGGGAACCCACAACCCTCTATCCCTACCTTGCCTCAGTCTATGGCTACTTCCAGTCAGCATCCAGCCCCCTCTCCCTGGGGCACACTGCAGTGTAAAAGCCAGTCATCACAGGCAAGAGGGTTTTGGACCTGTTGCCTTCCTCTGCAGCCCAGTACCCTTTTCAGACCTTCATATCAGGCTGCAGCCTGGGAGGTCACCTCAGCACCGCTCTACTCTTAGTACCCTTTGTTTCTTCAGGCAGCTAGGTCCATCTCCCTCTAAGGCTGGGAGGAGACTGTTCTCAGCTCCTAACTCTCAGACCTTTTATAAGGACCAGCTGGGCCCTGATTGAGCTGGCCACAGCTGTGGCCAGACACACCCTCAGTTGCTTTCCCAATCAGCCCAGGTTTCCTGCTTTCTCCCAGCAACAGCCCTCTCCGGTGCAGTTTTAACCCCTTTTCTGCTGGAGTGGGACAGCCTCCCCAATACAGATATAAAATCAATTAATGGTGTAATCAAATACTATGGTTCCCAGACACAGAACGTCCAACAGTCCCGGGTTTCACAGGATTTCCCCACTTTGCCCTACAAAATCCCTGTCCCAGATAAAGCAGCTTCTGTCCTGCAGAGCTGGCTCAGCTCACCTCCTAACATTGCAGTCTGCACCTCCTTTGCAGCCACTGCTCTCCAATTCACCCCTTTCTCCCAGCCCCACCCTTTGCACCTCTGTAGGCCCCTACCAGCCCCTTCCTAAGCCAGAACACTGGAGTTGAGCCCAGCCAGCTACATGGTATAGGAGCTGCCACTGTGAAGTGAGTGCTGGGCAGGTCACTCTGCAATTCTTCCCATCACTCTGGCGGTCTCCCACCAATCAGGGCAGTACTTGACACCTATCCAGCCTGGGGCAGGGCCAATCCCACTTTAGACACTAGGAATGTTGTGAGATATGTAAATAGATGGAAATGCTATATAAAAATGCATAAGATTTACTGAAGACATTGTGCATTTTTAAATATGGACTAGACACTTATGGCCTGCTCTTGCAGAGAATTATAACAACAATTTGAGCCTGACAGTGGACAGTCACTCCTGTATAGAGTCTCACTGACTGCAGCAAGACTGCATGCAGGAGTAATTGTATGTCCCAGCATAACCCTTTGTTGATCAGGACCTTAAGCTGTGGTAAATAGTGAAGAGGTCAGGTCATTGATGATGGAGATATCTGGATTGCTTGGGAAGCAGAGCACAAACAAAGCTGCCCCTACTTAATACGGCTAATGTAAATGTACACATCTAGGAACAAAGAATGTAGGTCAGACTTACCCAGTGGGGGACTCTGTCCTGAAAATCAGTGACTGAAAAAAAAAGATTTGGGTCATGGATAAACCACTGAGCATGAGATCCCAATGTGACCCCGTGGCCAAAAGAGCTAATGAAATCCTTGGATGCACAAACAGGGAAACCTTGGGTAGGAGTTCAGAGGTTATTTTACTTCTGTACTTGGTACTGGTGTGAATGCTGCTGGAGTATTCTGTCCATTTCTGGTGTACACAGTTCAAGAAGGAGGTTGATAAATTGGAGGGGGTTCAGAGAAAAGCCACAAGAGTAATTAAAAATTTAGAAAACATGCCTTATAGTGAAAGACACAATTACCTAAATCTATTCACCTTCACAAAGAGAAGATTAAGTGGTGACTTGATTACAGACTATAACAACAAATAATTAACAAATGTTTAGTAAATGGCTGTTCACACTAGCAGTGAAAGATATAACAAGAACCAATGGCTGGAAGTCAGACTGGAAATAAGGCCTGGATTTTTAACCATGAGAGTAATTAACCACTGGAACAACTTAGCAAGGCTTATGGTGGATTCTCTATCACTGACATTTTCTCCCTTCCCACCCCCCAAAAAATGATACAAAGAGGAATTATTTGAGTGAAGTTCTATGGCCTGTGTTATACAGGAGGTCAAACCAGATGACCACAACTGATCCTTTTGGGCTTGGAGTCTATGAAGCTGTGAAACTGAATCTCTCTATTATATCTATGTATATAAAAGTCAAATGGTGTATGCGTGTATGTATGTGTGTATGTACGTTCCCTCACTCCTTCCACACCGTTTGAGCTAGAGACTTGAAATTTTTTTACAGTTAGAGGCCTTAGGGTCCTAATCAGGGTAAGAGTCGAAAATTTTTCAAATCTCACCTCTGACGCCCCCCAGGGGTGAAATTATTTAAAGGCCAATCACATCAGCTGGGCAGCTGCTGTTCTCTGTGACATAGTTATGATGTCATAATACCCCCCTCCAACGGACCCCACACCCGCTCAGCTCTCTGCCTCTTCCCCCCATCCAGGGACCCCCACACTCGCTGAGCTCTCTGCCCCCTCCCCACCTCCGACGGACCGGAGCAATGCCAGGTATTTTTGCTCGTATGTTATATTGTTTTAAAGTAGTTAATAATAATCCGCTGTTCAACGGATGCACTAAGTTAGTTAGTTAGTCCTCTTCGCTCCTAGTGGAGCATAAGGCGCCAACCATTCTTCTCCATTCGACTTGATCTTGGGCTAACCAGTAGGTTTCATCCCAGGTCTTTCCCGTATTTTTCATTTCGCCTTTGATAATTCTTCGCCTGGTTCCCAGCGGTCTACCTCTCCTGCTTTTTCCCTGTGGTGTCCATCTAAGAGCAATGTGAGGATGTCTGGTAGTATCCATTCTCAACACATGCCCCAACCATCTCCATCTTCGTTGTTTTGCCTCATCCACTACGTTGTTAATGCCTGTTAGTCGGCTCACTTACCTGACCCAAAACCCACTGAAGTCAATGGGTGTTTTGCCATTGATTCTAATGGGCTCTGGGTAGGAGACTATCAAGAACAGAGAACAAAGTGGGGAAGGGAAGCATCTTTCTCTGACAAAGACAACCAATGATGAAGGAAGTTTTTTTATTTTTTAAGTATTGCACTATTTCAGCTATTTCTGTGCAATGTGATTAAAAACTTCAAGTTTGAGTTTTTCCCCTACTGTTACTTTTTTATACTTATGCACAAAGCTGATTCTATTAAACCACTAACTATATTTTAACTTTTTCCACCTGAAGTTCCTATATTTGTGAATTTAGATATTTTATTCCCTTTCCCTTTACACACCCACGCCCTCCTCCCACTTGTCCATTTTAGAGTTCTTTGACAGGAACATAGAGCAATAAATACTTGCAAGATTCTTCAGGGACACATTTTGCCCAGCTTGAGTTTAGTCCAGTATCCAGTCACTCACTCAATCAGCCGTTATTTTATGTACAGTAACACAGTTCATGGAGAATGAATCTTAAAGTTCAGTACATAAAAGCTGTTAGTTAACAAGAGAAAGCTAATCTTGACTGACAGGTTTCCACCTTTGTTTTAACATCTACCTAAAGAGTTTCTAATACCTTCAGGGACTAAGTTTCATGGCTACAGGGCATATGCTTGAAATCTTAGTCACCTTGTGTTTTGTGTAGCTGCTTCCCTAATTATTAAGGAGTAAAGTGAACTTGGTGTTAAAATAAAATAATAGAATTAACAGCTGTATATATAGGCTACATAATAGAATACCAACTAATTAATGTTTTGCTACCTAGAAATTGCCATAGTCATTTCACCAACCAATCAAACGAACAAAGTGCATTACCAGTGTACTACTAAAACAGTGTCCATGAGGACAAAATAATTACAACTATTTTCTTTTGATGATGAAAGAGAGATGAAGGGGATATGCCAAGGAGAAAACAGGGTGTTCTTATGTAAAGGTCAAATTCCCTTTATCTCTTAACAGAATGACTATAGGGCAAATATTGCCCCTGATTCTACTGCCATAAAGGGTCATCTGACAGAGCATCTCCTGGGATCTGTCAACTTTGTATTTCCATTAATGTTAATCTGCCTTGTGGCCCTGTATGCGTTTGTGTGTCTATATTATTATCATCATCATTAATAATAATAATTTTCACAGCATTCAATCTTTTTGTAGAATAATGCAAAATTTCAAGGTATCAACCCCAAACGAGTTTACAATCTTTTGAGTATAAGACCAGAAGGGACCATTAGATCATTTAGTCTGACCTGTACATTAAATTCCACCCAGCTACCCATTTATTGTGCTCAATAACTTGAATTAGACTAAAGCTTTTCAATACTCAGAAGACTACCCCATTGTGTACCAAAGGCAGAGAACAGGGGAGACGAAGGTGCCACCAGAGCCTGAGGCCCATAATGGCACATATGATAGGATCCACCACTCACCACTAGGGCATCTCCTCCCTGCTGCTCAGGGGATTAGTTCTATAGAGCTCTGACACCCTTTTCCATCGTTTTCACTTGCTATGGCCCTTCTTGCTTTCTGTGTGCTCCTTCTTTGTGTCTTGGTTGCTACCTCTTCATGACACAGCCCTCTGTCCAGGTCACTGTGTGCTTTACCCCTTTCAGTGTATCAAAGTCCCACAGGGCAAACCATCCCACGCAGTCTTCAAATCTACTGCCCTTACTGTGACACTTCCCCACTGGCTGTTAGGGAAACCAGGCTCCTGTACTCCACCCCTACTTGGGAACCCTTGAATCAGCAGCCAAGTTCTGCAGTGTCCTGCTGTGCTGCTGCTTCTCTGAACATTTTCCTACACTGCCTCTCTCACGCTTCAGCTCCACCACCCTTCTGAGTAAAACCTTCCTCCAGGACTGGATCCCTGAGTTTCTACTCTCCGTAGGGCTTCTTCTGATCCTTCTCATATACCCAGAGAGTGATTGCATACCTTTTCTGGTGCCAACTTCTTAACTTATATTATCCCCACCTATTACTTCTCAGCTGGGATTCATCATCAATCTGGGGTAATTGAGGACACCTAATTCCCCTCAGGAGTGGCCTATCCAGTTAATTGGCCCCTCGGCCTCATTAACCCTTTCCAGGCATGTGTGGGATGAATACCCCAACTCAGCAGATTAGATATGCCCAGATCATGCTAGCAAGTGATCCATTATCCATGCAGAAAAGGAAAGAAAAAAATCCACAAAGAATTGCCATACTGGGTCTGACCAAAGGTTCATCTAGCCCAGTATCCTGCCTTCTGACAGTGGCCAATGACAGGTGCCCCAGAGGGAATGAACAGAAAAGGTAATAAATCAAGTGATCCATCCCCTGTCACCCATTCCCAGCTTCTGGCGAACAGAGGCTAGGGGCACAAGTCCTGCCATCCTGGCTAATAGCTATTGATGGACATATCCTCCATGAATTTATCTAGTTATTTTTTGAACCCTGCTATAGTCTTGGCCTTCACAACATCCTCTGGCAAGGAGTTCCACAGGTTGACTATGCATTTTATGCAAAAAACCCCACTTCCTTTTGTTTATTTTAAACCTGTTTCCTATTAATTTCATTTGGTGACCCCTAGTTCTTGTATTGTGAGAAGGAGTAAGTAATACTTCCTTATTTACTTTCTCCACACCAGTCATGATTTTATAGACCTCTATTATATTTCCCCTTAGTCATCTCTTTTCCAAGCTGTAAAGTCCCAGTCTCATTAATCTTTCCTTATACTACAGTCATTCCATACTCCTAATGATTTTTGTTGCCCTTTTCTGAACCTTTTCCAAGTGCACTATATCTTTTTTAAGATGAAGAGACCAAATCTACATGCAGTATTCAAGATGTGGGCATACCATAGATTTATATAATATGATATTTTCTGTCTTTTTATCTATCTCTTACTTAATGATTTCCAACATTCTGTTTGCTTTTTTGACTGCTGTTGCACATTGAGTGGATGTTTTCAGAGAACTATCCACAGTGACTCCAAGATCTCTTTTTTGAGTGTTAACAGCTAATTTAGACCCCATCATTTTATATGTATGGTTGGGATTATGTTTTCCAGTGTGCATTACTTTGCATTTATCAACATTGAATTTCATCTGCCATTTTATTGCCAAGTCACTTGGTTTTGAGAGATCCTTTTGTAGCTCTTTGCAGTTTGCCTGGGACTTAACTATCTTAAATAGTTTTGTCATCTGCAAATTTTGCCATTTCACTGTTTATCCCTTTTTCCAGATCATTTATAAATATGTTGCATAGGACTGGGCCCAGTACAGGTCACTTTGGGACACCACTATTTACCTCTCTCTATTCTGAAAACTGACCATTTATTCCTACCCTTTGTTTCGTATCTTTTACCAATCCACGAGAGGACCTTCCCTCTTATTCCATAACAGCTTACTTTGCGTAAGAGCCTTTGGTGAGGGACCTTGTCAAAGGATTTCTGAAAATCTAAATACACTATATCCACTGGATCCCCCTGTCAATCTGACAGTCCATTTAAGAAAAAGGATTCTCTGTACCAGTTCAGTGTATTGGCTCACCCCATCTGGTGTCCTAGCTCCAGCTGTGGTCGATCACTGGTGTTTCAGAGGAAAACAAAACACAGACAAAGAGAAATCCCCACACATCTGACCAAGGAGGATTAGGGGTGAGAATGGGTGTAAAGAAGGCATTTCAATAGGGTCTCTTAAGCTTTGGCAAGAGTCTCATTCTTGCAGAAGGTTTCTTTTTTTTTAAAGTATGTTATATTTATATACACACACACTTGCGCATATGCGCACACATTTATATACACACATCTGCACACATGTGTGTGGATGTGTTGAATGGTTAATTGCTAAATACAGTAGTTACCAGTCAATACAGGCATCGACTCTGAAACTGACAGCGCTTCTTTTTCAGTGTAAATGTGGCACATGATGTCTATCATTGGTTGGTTGTATTTGAGCCAATTGTGGCTTGGGTTGGTTTTCTCTTATAAATCTGGTGACGTGCTCATTAATATTGTCATTATTAACCATTAGGATGAAGTAAAAGCATTACTGCAGGTAGGTGTCCTATATTATTATTCTAGTTCATTAATTTTAGTTTGCTTCCAGTGGTACTATTATAGAAAAATCCAAGGGCCAGAGTGTATTTGCATGGTTTGCAAATGAGCAGGCACACATTGTATGAGAGTGAGCCAGTGTTACAGACTACACACATTGTCCCTGACAGTCCCAATGCAAATTGCAGAATAGAAGATATGCAGACCTGGACTATATTACTTTTAACATAGAGCCCCTTTTGCATTGCAGAACCTCGACTTAAGATAGAACTTAGTGATCTGTTGCAGGCAGGGGTTGCCCTCGTAGTGTTTCTCCATCACTTTCTCTGAGAGAGAGCAGGGGCTAGGATTTTTGGGAGTAATGGCTTAGTGCGGAGGTGTGCTGTTTGGATGATTCTGTTGGCCCTCGGCCCCGAAAGATTCCATGGATTTTATGGGACATATGTCAGACCTGTGATCATTCCATGGGAGTGGCAAACCCTGCCTCCATGACTTAAAAATCTGAGAAAATCTCTTCAAAGGTTCTACTCTGGGAGTTGCTGAGTTAGTTTCCAATGTTTATTGTTATGTTCAAGAGGCATCGATAATATTTGTATGGAGGCCTTGGCAAAAGGGTTAATACTGCATCAAACCACTTGCAGAGAGATATTTGAAAGCTGTGTTGATGTTGTCCCCCAAGAGAAAATATTTATAATTAGATACCAAATTAATTCAAACATAACTAACAAAGCATATTTGATTGAAGCAGCTAATTATTTGCAGAACTACATTCAAATACTTGAAAAGAGTAGGTATGTCAATCCTGATTCACCGCCTATTTTCTTAAAGTTATAATGACTATTAGCACATGCCAATTAAAAACAGTGCACTTAGTCCAATTGGCACATAACTCTCAATTAGATTCTTCATTTTTAGTTAATGAAATGTAATGCAATTCTGCACTTCAAAGCTATATAAAAAAGCTTGCCATTCTCACCTTCCTTTCCTTATTTGCTACCTATTACAGTAGGTTTGACCATTGTAAAAACAAATGATAATACTTCTCAAGTTGCTTCATGCACTTTGGAAATTCAGTGGCATATGGTCCATTTTTACTCCTTGATAAAACTCCCGCAGAGTTTATCTCTAATGTCAGCATATGGCCATCCATTTTTTCTAGGTGAATGGTTTATTTCCATCTGAATCTCTGCACAGTGACAGTCAACATACCATTTGCATCACGTTTGTTAAACACATTAAGTCTGGCTACTACATACATGAGCTTTAAATAGGGGTCCCTGTCATTTCTGATACCAAAGTGCCACCAAACTTTTTACTGCTGTTGCCATTGCTGTTGTTAAGAACTTCTGAACTCTTTTCAGCTGTAAATAAACAATAGTCACAAATCTTGGAAGAACTGGGATCAAGGATAGCTGATCTTTGTCAATAATTACTATTTCTTGTGTGACAGTTCTAGCGCTCCGGGAAACAAACCTGCTCACATGAAGCACTGTGTCCGATCCCTAAGGGAGAACACATAATAAGATGAGTGCCTAGTAAATAATCATAACAGCCAGCTGAGGCTTTGTGCCTGTCATTTTCTGCTGGGAATTAACTCACTTCAGTTTCATTGGAAAAATAAAATTAATAAAATGCTCTGTGCTTTCAGCTGTATAGACACGCACCATATTTTGTGAAACTACATTGAGCAATAGCAATGTTCCTTTGCAAGGCAGTCCTAATTAAAGCCTGAGTCAATCTCTCTGCCATTGCTGGCAGCGAGCTTTAAAAAAATGTTTGGTCCCTTAGTTTGATGACAGTGAAAGAAATGGCTTCTAAGGAATCTATTATTTTTTCATTCTGATTGTACTGAAGCAGTGGTCTGAAAGAATTGTAGCTACTGGTAGGCACTAACAGTCCAAATATGAAAAGAGTGATCTGAATGACTACACCTAGTGTCTAGACAGGAATCAAATTACCTTTGAGGAGATAACATCTACATATTATAAATCAAGACAAAATACCAATTTTCTGAGTAAAGCAGTATACTGACTGCACAGTACAAGTATAGTATTAAAAAAGGGAGGGGGAGAGAGTACTTAAGGTAATTTCTTTTGAAATAACATGAAGAAGGTTTAATAGACTCTTAATACAACCTAGGATGGGTGGACTATGGATATAGTTCATATTTAGAATCCCCTTCTTCCGAGAAATGGAGATAAAAGCACCTCCATTTCTCACAAGGACCAGTAAGGTTATCCTCACCCTCTGTATCAAACAGGATTCTCATGCTGGAAGATACTTGATGTATACTTGTTGTATTGTATAGAGATGACATATAGGAATGGGTTGAATGATATATTGATATATCAATAGACATATTGTTCTGCATTTTTTGGTAGATTGGGCAAACAGAACACTAAAGTGACAATTGAATGAACAGATTTGGAAAATTTCAGATTCTTTCTACAATCATTATGTTCATTTGGCAGAAAAAGTGCATTGCTGCATGCCAACCTTTCCGATAGTGCTGCTACTACCACAGTACCCAGACATACTGCTATGGCAAAAATATGCCATTTCCAAGATAACTGAAGACAAGAGTGGTACTTCCTGGAATACCATTCAAGCACCAGAAAACCTTCTTAGCTCAGTCCTAGATAATACTGAGCATACTTAATTCCCATTGAGGTCCATGGAAGATGAGGGTGCTCAACGTCTTGCAGGATTAAACCCTCTGTGATTCCATAAAAAGGAAACCTCTTGGAAAAAAACATGGCACTTTGTTTATGGCTGCATGAGTTATAGTCATTAAGAGTCCAATCCCAAGAGACAGATAAACACCTCTTCAAAGAGTCTTCATTGTTTACAGTAAAACTTGGGCCCTAACTGCCCTTAATCCACAAGAGGGTGTAGATGCCTGAGCCATGTGTGTGACAGACTGCTTTGCAACTTGAACTATATTCGGCACTAGTAAGTTTCCCCCAATAGTAAGAAAAATAATAATATAAATAGAACAAGTATAAAAAGGAATAATACTAAAAAAGAGCGATGTAAGAGGCCTATAGTTTTGAACTGCATGATCATAGAATCTCTATTCAATTATATAATTAGAGGTTTTTCCCCAGTAAGTCAATATAATATACATTTTTTTTTTGGTGAACGAATCTCAGTGGGAGAAAGCAAAGTGGGAAATGAAGAGGTTTCTCATCCTGTGCAGTAACTGTAGTTCTTTGAGATGTGTCTCCCTATGGGTGCTCCACTTCAGGTGCATAGGTGCCAATGTGCCTTCGACTGGAAATTTTTGTTAGCAATGTCCATTTTGCCCACACATGCACCCCCACATAACTTCATGCCCTGCATCAAGGATATATAGGGTTGCACTGGCAAATCACCCTCAGTTCCTTCTCTACCGCTAAGTCCACTAAGGAAACTTCAAAGGAGCGGGGAAAGAGGGTGAGTAGTAGAGCACTTGTAGAGACACACATCTCTAAGAACTATATTTATGGCATAGGGATGAGTAACCTCTTATTCAAGTAGTGTTTCTATGGATGTTCCACTACAGATGACTTCTGAGCCATATTCCCAGAAGGAAGAGGGAGCTTAGAAATAAAGTGCAGTAATGAGAAAAGAACTGCACTACCAACTACTACATCAGATCTAGAAGCATGGACCAAGGCACAGTGTTTGGTGAAAGAAGGTATTGAAGACCACATTGCAGCTCTGTAGAATTCAGTTATTGGAATGTCCTTAAGTTAGGATGATCAGATAGCAAGGGTGAAAAATTGGGACGGGGTGGGGGGTAATGGGGGGTAATATGAAAAAGCCCCAAATATTGATTGGGACTGTCCCTATAAAATCAGGACATCTGGTCTCCCTACTAGATTTACCAGCTGTCTGGTAAATCTAACAGCCTGGGTTTTAAACCTTTGGGGCCTTAGAAGGAGCTTCTCTTCCTGGGAACTTTGTAGGTCTCTGAAACCTTCCCCTTTCCTCACGGAATGCTGAACTGAGGTCAAGAGGGCACTAGATCTGCCTGGAGATGGATGTACAGGGGCGTTCTCCCGACCTAGCTCTGAAGCAGAAAAAAGAGAGCTCTTTCATAAGAAAACTCAGCTGGTCTCCTGGCTCTTCCTCATGCTGGATTTCAGGATGCTAAACAGAAGTTATACTTCTGTAGGGTGTGCGACTGTCCCAGGCAGAAAACACACTTGGAGTAGCTGCTGCTAGTCAGGATGGAGTCCCAGCAAGTGAGGCAGCATTTGAAGCCCAGAGAGTTGGGCATGCCCTCCCAAGGAAGACAAGCTTCCCCAAAGGGACGGAAAAATGTAAAACTAAATTATCTAGCAAATATATTAAGAATAAACCATTAATAGACAAGACATGCTCAAGGCAGACGTGCTAGAGCTCCATCTCAGGACATGGTTGGTGAGAAGGAGCTAAGGGAAGTTTGCCTGCATAAACGTATACAGCCTCAGTGCGAGGTATATGGATGTTTAGGACACATGCATGGGTGAAAAAGATTCTGCTAACAAAAATGTCCTATTGAAGGGGCGGGGGGAACATGCACATCTGAAGTGGAGCACCCATAGGGACACTGATCAAAGAAGAATCTAATCTGCTAACAGGTAGAATTACCTCCACCTCAGAACAATGAAAAGTGGTTAGGAGTTAGGACAACAGAGGAGAAACAGCAAGCTATCGAAATGAGAGAAACTATTTGTGGACTTGACTTGGGAATAATAGGACACAATGCTACAAAGAGTAATTGACACATAATGAAGATGGATAGGCCTTCAAGGATACTGAATTTTAACAATTATGCCAAAGAGAGGGAACAGAGTTTAGAAAAGAAATAGAAAAAAGAAGTGTGTCCACAAACTTGACTAGCTGAAGAATTATATTTCTGACTTCAAGTGCAGCAATTTGTATTTTGGAGATAGAATGCACTGAGGTTCATGCTATTATTTGTATTACCATAATTTTTTCAGGTTGTGACTCACCTCACGTGTTCAAGGGGGAAAGGACCAAGAAACACAGACGACTGGTGCCTCCTGATACTGGTGTGAGGGGGGCAATATAAAGGAGGGGACACATGACCACATGCTGCCTCTGGGAGGAACCTCCAGTCCCACCTTCCTGGGCCAGGGCAGCCAATCCACCAGTTCCTAAAGGGATGGGGCCACAGGAGTGAGGCGCACATGCCTCTGGGCCTGGCAGGGGCCAGCCTGGGGCCAGGGATACTCACAGCACCAGAGTCTCCCCAAAACGTGCAGACACCTTATCAGGGGAGGTGTGGGGTGTGAGCAATGCCCCTAGCTCCAGCTGAGCAGAGGCCAGGGAACCTGATCCTAGTGCCTTGCCCAGTGACAGTGAAAAGGCTCCTATTGACTGGAATTGCCTCATGGTCAGAGAATGTAAGAACAGCTCTATTAGAGTGACCTTATGTGCTTAAATTGTGGCACAGGTCATATTCAACTTCAAGATATATGTTGAATTAAGCAGTATTGTTCATTCACACAGTTTACCCACAATAAATGCACACAGTTTACCCACAATATTGTTCTTAAACTCCTCTCTCCACCTCTTTATATATGATATCAGCTTTTGACAATACCTTTGTCCTCTATATACTGTTCCACGGAAAAGCAACAATCTCAGAAACTTTCAAAGCCAAATAAGGATAGCCTAGATGACCTGAAAGCTAGATTTAAACAGCACAGGTGTCAGCAATCTGGTATGGAACACAACACTCAATATTAAATTAAATAAACTCAAGGCTCAAAACCAAAACTGAATTAAAAACAAATTGACTAGGAGCTTAAAATAAATTGAATAAACTAGACAAAACCTTGGCTAAAACCAGAAATAATCATGATACAGCTACAGATCAGTCACAACAAAGGAAGACAAACTGTCACAGTATTGGTCATAGCATCTAACCAACACCCCAGTGAAGGAAATTAAAATCAATCTTCACTAAAGATATATAGCTAAATAAAATGGTGCAATAAGCTATTTGACAAAAAAAAATTGTGTATTGTGTGCTAACATACCTTTCCATTCTTTTCTAGACATGTATGATATAATTCTTGGATTGTTTTTAAAAGCTGTGCATTAGTTCATTCAGAGAAGAAAATATCTTCAAAGGAACGTGTAGTGATGACAGTCTGCCTAAATTTTTTTGAAGGTTTGCTCAGACTAACAGAACATAGCAGTGTTGGTACATAGCACAGATGTGCAATGATTTTATTCCAAAATTCAGACAGTAACTTGGAAGTGCACTTGCTTTGGTACTCTTAATTATGTGCATTGCATGTAAATTATCTTACTTAAGTCCATGTGACTCTTACCTTGCTTTCTTCTATTTCCAATATTATCCCTCCTCCATCCCCCACATTCAGTTACTATCATCACCTTATCAAACATCCTGACAGTGTAATTGAACAGGAGTATTTGGAAAGAGGGGGAGTGTACAGGGGAAAGCTGTATTTCATTTGAGTCTTTCTTCACAACCTCTCTATTAAAAGGTCATACTTGTACAATCAGACAGAACAAGCATGTTCGTCTGTTTCAGCAACTCTGGCAGATGTTTTGCCAGCTTCTTTTCTTGAAAACTGGATCTATTCTCTTGCCTAATATCACCTTGAGTGATTTGTTTCTCTTTTAAAACAGTAGAAGCATCATTATTTAATTTAAAATGTCTTCTTGTGACCAGATGACATACAAAGATTACCACTGACTATCTGTTGATCAGCAAAAATCTATGCAGCAAACTGTCATGAGCGTCAGTGTTCCACAGATCATGTTTTACTTGATTCATTTCCAAGTCACCTGGAACAATTAAGCCAGGCCTTATCTTGAAGCACTGGAGAATCTGACTTGGGGAGAGTTCTCTTCCTGTTTATCTTCAATTTTAGCAGAGTCACAGTGCACAAAGGTAACAAAGAGTCCTGTGGCACCTTAAAGAGTAATTATAAAGTTTTGAAGCATAAGCTTTCGTGGGCTAATACCCACTTCGTCGGATCCGATGAAGTGGGTATTAGCCCACGAAAGCTTATGCTTCTATACTTTATAGTTAGTCTTTAAGGTGCCACAGGACTCTTTGTTACCTCTGCTATTCCAGACTAACACGGCTACCTCTCTGATTCTTGACAGTGCACAAAATCGCCTTTCTGGTCTATGTACACTTTTATTTCCAAAACAGGCTTACAATATTTACATCTTATGTTAGCATTTGTGTTTGTCTCAGTTTTCCTTTAACTGCAGTTTTCTTTTAATTTTAATTTTTGTACATCCTCCCCCCCTCCCCCCCAGATTTGGGTGTTTTTGTCCAGTAATTACAGTCACCTTCCCCTCCCTCCCACCCTTTTTTGTATCTGAGTTCAAGCATGTATCTTGTTTAATTATTAGTTTTATTATCCTAATAAATAAATTATTTATAATTTTTGATTGTCAGACAAGCAAACGGTATCTCAACACAACACTTAAAAGTTATTTATACCTAAGTGAGCCTATATACTGTGCCATCTGGTGCCAGTGTCACGAGTAAAGAAAATATGTTTAAAGACACTAAAGTATTGTCATCAAATAAACCAAGTTCCAACCATTATTGTCATATCCAATGAAATATGCCTAAAGTAATCAACTGTATTTAGAAATAAATACACCCAGTTTGAAGATTTAATTTAAACAGGGATTGTACAACAGTTTCTGCAATGTTAAAAAATCCTTCCCAGAAGCTTCCCCAGGTGAATGTGACCAAAGACACCACCTCCTGCAATTCCTTATTCAATTTTTGTAAGTAAATTTCTAAGCCTGATACTACAGCCCTTCTCCTGAAGTCAGCCACTGCCCTCACCTCCTGGGCTGATCCAGTTGCTGTTTGGGCTCCACTGCTGCTGGTGCTGCCATTGCTGCCAGTCAAGTTCCACATCGCCTAGACCAGGGGTGTCCAAACTTTTTGGAAAGAGGGCCAGATTTGGGAAGGTGAAGATGTGTGAGGGCCAGACCTCCCCCCCCCCCCGCTCCGGCCACGCTCTCCTTCCCTCCCCCCCCCCCGCTCCGGCCGCGCTCTCCTCCCCCCGCTCCGGCTGTGCTCTCACTCCCCCCCCTCCCCCGGCTTGCCTTGCCTTGCCTTGCCTCCTGCCCCGGCCCCGCCTCCGCTCTTCTCCCCCGGCTACGCCTCACCTCGCCTGGTGTCCCGGCCCCGGCTCCGCCTCCACTCTTCTCCCCCGGCTCCGCCTCGCCTCGTGCCCCGGCTCCGCCTCCGCTCTTCTCCCCCGGCTCCGCCTCCGCTCTTCTCCCCCTCCCCCCCGCTCGCCTCTTACTGACCCCGCCCCTCTCCTTCGGCTGCGGCTCCGCGCACTGGTTGGCGACAGTGCTGGCGGGCCGCATATTATTGATTTTAGAAAAGAGTCTGCGGGCCGGTGAAAATTAGAACACGGGCCTCAATTGGCCCCCGGGCCGGACTTTGGACATGCCTGGCCTAGACTAATGGTGCCATTCCACCCACCGGGCGTTGGTGGTGGTGCAACGTTGATATAGTCACTACCCTCTGCCTGGAAGCTCTGTATTTCCTGGGGGCTGGGGAAAATGGCTGCCCAGAGGCCACAGCAGTACCTTTTGCTAGGTGAGAAGAAAGAGGAGAGGTGCTGAGCATAAAATGGGACACTGAGGTGTTTGTCTGGGTTTTAATACTCAAAATGTCTGGAACTGAAAAATAGGACTCTCTTGGGAAAAACAAAAACCAAAACAATCATAAAATCAGGACATCCAGTCACTTTGCTTCTGATCCCATGGCTGAGTCCTGATCCATAGCATCCTACTCTGGTATCCTCCAACCTCCTCCCATGGCCAGCTTCAGCTTCTCTTGTGGTCAGCTTCAGGGGTGCTCTAGGTCCTAGGGAAGGCGGACAAAAGATTTATTTACTCCTCCAGGGAGGGGCCATAGCTCCAGCAGCTCCAGTGGCCCTTTCTCTGGACAAGGTGGAGTAGAACCCTTATCTCTTTGAGGACCAGGAATGGAATATGGAGCTGCAAGTCAAGCATCCTAGAGATGTGTAGTGTCAATCATGTTTTGTTAACATTAGAGAACCTTTCTGGTGGGATCCGTTGACAGCAAACAAGAGCCAGGTCCAATTTTCTAGGAGTTCCTTCTGAAAATGCAAATAACATTGAGTTGAGCCACCACCCAGAAATTGGGGGAATATACGTACGACCATGTGCATGATTGTTGGGCAATACTGCCACACTTGCAAACTCTGAGTTCAGGTATTTAAAATAAAGATAACGTTATTAAGGAGGGAAAAGAACTTGGGACAGCCAGCAATGAATACATTAATAACATCTATTAGGTAAGAGTCCTTTCTGCCCCAAGGATGTCTTTAACAACATCCAGTTCTCCTCTGGCAGTTGAGAGTGGCTGATGCATTCTAGCCACTGCTCTCCTGGCCAACTCCCTACTCACAGTAAGCTGTCCTGGGTTGGCTGAGGCCAAGGATTCTAGCACATCAGTGCTGCCTGCGCTACTCCAGGAGGTTTATCACCTGACCCAGCTGAAGCAGTGAGAAAGGAGGACACCCCAGAGTTCCTCACATAGTCTACTTCTGCCCAGGTTGCCTCAGCTCTGCACTGTCATCTAAAACTACATCAGCTCAGCTTTTTAGAGAGGAATCATTGGTATGAAGAATCCTTAGCAAAGTCCTTACTACCAAAGGAGCATTCCCACAAACAGCCAAAAACCCTATCATCTCTTTCTTCCTATTGGCTCTGTCCAGACTCCCATACCCAAAAGGGTCTGATTCTGGTCATGGTCATGGTAACCCAGTATCCCAGGGATATTTGATGTCGATCTCTTCTCCCTTCATGTCCCAATGGGGTCAGCAGCATTTTGTTGCCCCCAAACACAAAACTTAGCTATATTTGAAATGAAATTCCTTAAGCTGTTACAAAACTGAAATGTAAATGAGGCTGGTCCCCTTCAATCATTATCCCTTGATCAAACAACAAATGCTAGCAGAGATCTCCTTTTTCTGTGGAGCCTCTGTCCACTGGAGTTCTCATCCAATTCTGAGCCATTCTTTTTTCTGCTTCACCAACAGGTGTCAATATTGAATTCCCTTCTTTCTGGGCTCTGGGCCACTGTGGTTACAATTAAAAACAATTATATTGATGTGACCTGAATTTTGAATTTGTTTTTATAACTACATAGCAGTTGGATTTCACAGTGGGGAAAGACAGTATTGTATATTTATAACTATCAATATTAATAAAAGTTTTAATTATAATCTGATTGGATTAACTAACACAAATGGACTCAAATTAATACTGTTCTATTCCACTTCAAATATAGAATTAGCCATAGTCAAAAAATCTTATAAATTACTTTAAAGATGAGTCAGTGCTATGAACCTTCAAATTAAACATGTTGCAAGAAACAGAAAAGAATTATAGTGGATTGAAAACATGAATTGAGTTTAAATGTGTCTGCATGCCCCGCTGGTTCATTAGACTGACACTTGTAATAGTTTATCTAAGTTAACTGGATAAACTCTCCTGTGATAGAGCATAATATTGTAAAATGTAGAATATATTGAACACTACACAAATCTGAATGGAAAAAAATAATTTCCACAGAGAATGAATCATCATTATCTTTAAAGGGGAAGATAGTTAATAATTCCCTACTGGTTGACAGTACCAAAACAACAAGACCTTAGCAGAGAGTGTCAGAATGAAGTATTGTGCTACCATCCTGGATATGGCAGGTAGTGTGACCTAGTAGATAGAATACTAGATGGGGACTCAGGAGACCTTGGCTCTGCCGCTAGTTTGTTGGGTGAACTTGGGTAAATTAGGGCCCTCCATGTGCCTCTGTTTCCCTAGCTGAAAAGCAGGTACTGGCCTCCTTTGTAAACTGCTTTGAGGTCTATAAAGGAAAAGTGCTATAACTATAATAATTAATAGTAATCATAATAATAATCATTTTGATTAATATCTAGCTCCTTTAGAGAGCTTTTCATAAATTGATATCAAAGAATTTTGCAAGAGTGGTCAATACCATTATCCACATTTTACAGATCAGAAAACTGAGGCACAGAAAGGAGAAATGACTTGCTAAAAAGGATCAAGCAGGCCAGTGGCAGAGCTGAAAATAGCACCCAGGTCTCCTGATTCCCAGTCCATTGCTCCATACACTTGGCCAAATTTTTCTGAAGAGAAATTAGCCAATATAAGAGCTAATTATTATTATTAATATCCCCTATATTGCTATCTTGTAATAATGAACCAATCACAACACACATTTTTTGAGGCTAAAGATCAAATTCTGTTCTCTTACACCTGTTGAACTGATAGACCCATGAACAAAATTTGCCTCTAGCAAATTATTATTAAATTGCAATTAGTTGCCTATAGTTAAGGTTTCTATTTGAATATGATAGCTGTCATCCTCCAATATGTGTAACTTTTATTTATTTGAGCAAAAACAAAGGAGGAGCAGTTCACTAAAAGTATGTTTGCACTGCCAACTGATTCAGGTTGAGAGGCTCAGACTAATGGTCTGTTTAATTGCAGTGTAGACTGTTGGGTTTGGGCTGGAGTCCAGGGTCTAGGACCCTGTGAGGTGGGAATATCCCAGAGCTTGGGCTGCACCCCAAGCCTGAATATCTACACTGAAATTAAAGAGCCCACAGCCAAAGCCCCATGAGCCCGAGTTAGCTGGCATGGGTCACTGTGAGTGTCTAATCGCAATTTAGACATACCCTAATTGAACCTGATCCTCCAGCTTATCTTCATGATTTCACTGTCACAAAAGCAGCAGGACAATCCTGAGTCCTTTCTAGTCTAGTCTAGACAAGATAAATCGATCCCTGAGCACTCTCCCGTCGAATCCAGTATTCCACCACCATAAGAGGCACAGGCGGAGTCAACATGGGAGCAGCAGCAATCGATTCAGCCAGGGCCGGCGACAGAAATTTTGGGCCCCCCTACTCTGATCGTTTGGGGGCCCCCTACTCTGATCGTTGGGGGCCCCCCTCAGCCTCCCCCACCCTATTCTCCTTCCCCCCATGACCCGCCCAGGAGCCTCCCCCCACCAAACCTCCTTCCCTCCCGCACCCACGCCTCGCTGGCCCCCGCCCCCACGGAGCGGTGCACCTGGCCAGTCCTCTGCAGCCGCCGGGGCGGGGGGAGGTGATGGAGCCGGCATCCTGTGGTACCGGGGGTCTCCCCCCCCCCCGCCCCGCCAAGGGCTGGCCCGGCTCTTGCTGCAGGTGGGCGGGGGAAGCACTGCAGCCGGGGGTGCCTCGGGGCGGCTCCTGGAGCGCGGGATGAGCCGCCGGCTGAAGGGCTCGGGAGGCAGCCGGCCACTACTGACACGTGGACACAGCCCGGGAAAGAGCGGCCAGGGAGATGCAGTGCCCAGGGGGGATGACTACGTGTACAGCTGTGTACTGGTCTCTGGACTTAAGGGGGCCCCCCTTAAGTCCGGGGCCCGGTACAGCTCTACCCGAAGTACCCCCCTGTCGCCGGCCCTGGACTCAGCACCGTGAAGATGCTGCGGTAACTTGACCTAAATACGTCGACTTCACCTACGTTATTCTCATAGCTGAAGTTGTGTATCTTAGGTCGATCCCCCCTCCCCCCTCCCCTCCTCCAGTGCAGACCGGGGCTTAGATTTAAAAATTTGTAAGGAGTTAGGGCAAGTTTCTTAATAAGAGTAATCTTACAAATATGTAACACTTTTATAAAGGTTTAACATGTTGGTACAGAGTACAAACTATCAACTGGGATAACTTCCCTTGCCCAGTATGATCAGCAATGTAGCCATTTCTAAGGTGAAACTTGGCAATTGGTTACTACATTATGTGAATGTTTAGGATGGAAAATGAAAAAGAATAATTCACCCATCTGCAGGAAAAATGCGGGGATAGAAAATGTAATTGCAGAAGTTTGACTTTAGACAGCTTGTTGCTTAACTGGCTTTCCTTTATGATGCTAGAATAGTAACCCCAGAGTCCACCTGTCAGTTCCTAATTTCCCTTCTCTCACATCTACATGTCTCTTTTAATTATTCAGCATCTCAAAGAACCTGGATCTAACTTGGCTACCAGAGAAGGTCCCATCTGGACTTTTTTGGATTCCCTACTAGTTAGGATTTTTTTAAAATACCTTTCTTCCTCTACCTATTCCTTGTTCTGACCCATCTATTATACTTTCCACAATTAGTGGGGAGGAGGGATTGGTTTCTAATAGACGGCATCTTTCCAGAACAAAGATCCAAAAGTTCTGTCATTAAGCTTCATCTTCATTTGCAAATGACACCCTAACCATGTCCTTCTAATGCCTTATATAAAGACTCTGATCATATCCCTGAGCCCTACAGAGGTATATTTTACTGCTATCATTGTTTTGCCTCTATCAGTATTCATTTTTGCTCTCCCATATTCTGCACTGCACTGAGTTTACTTTTTAAATTAGTCATTGCTTCCTACCAGTCACTTTGTCTCATTTACACTGTAACTGGAAACATGCTTCTCAATTCAGAGAGAGAGAGAGAGAGAGAGACCCATGCTAGCTTTGCTCATGCTAGAGCACAAAAAGTAGCAGTGTAGTCAGGGCTAGCAACCTGGGTATGTACCCACAGAGTCTCGGTGTGTTTGTAGGGAAGCACGACACACTGAAGATAGCAAGATCAGCACCACATCACATGGAACTAAAAAAACTTGTAAGTTGTAAGATGATTATAGAAATTACCAACTTTTAAAAATTGTTTCTCACAAGACATGGGGGAGGGGAATGAAAGAGAAGATAGGACTCTATCAGGACTCATGAGGGAGTCACCAAAGAGTTCATAGAATAACAGAGACCATGAGGATCCTGGGAGTTCAGCAACCAGGGGGTCAAGAATTAGTATAGAATATAACCCCGACTCTGCAATGAGTTGCATGCACACAGACCCTTCTGCCTCTGAGGAACCATATCAAAGTATTTGGGGTTCCATGTGGAAGGTTTATATTTTGGATATAGTGAATGGCAATAACATAAGACTGAGGATTAAATTATTATCACATGTCCACATATAAAATATATGGATGATAACATACAGACAAGGAGTATCCTATGGTATTAATTGTATTGGCTAATAAACAAGTGTACCCCATGAGCTTTATATCAGAGCATTTTAATTTGTGTAGCCCAAAGAAAGGGAGGGAAGCAGGAGGGAGGAGACATAGATTTTATGTGGAATGCCTGTGTCTCTGTACACATTCAGAGAGCAGGGCAGGGCAGCTGTAGTGAGGTACTTTGGATATTGCAAGACAAGGCACACACACGTGGTTAAGTAAATAAAGTAGGTGAGTTTATTAGAAGGTCCCAGTCCTCAGCGCTGAGAGGGCTTATCAGCTCAGCGCGACCGCAGAAGGAGTACCCGGCTCTTCGGAGCAGTAGCCGGGAAGGAAAAAGCCCACGAGCAAATACGGGAGTGGGCTTAAGTACACTCACACATTTGCATCTCATACATACTCATGTCTCATTTGCAAGCAACAAGCTGATTGGTTACATGCTGTCCTGCCTCAGTTTCCCCATTTGGTTTCCCACGCATTCATTCTCACACAGACGGGTAAACACTCACACAGCTGGGAACAGTCTGGGAACTCAGTTGACTCAGAAGCGTAACTACACTTTCTAGTGATTGCCCGTCACAATGTCTTCCGGTCCTAACAGCAGCTCAGCTAGAAGGACCAGAATAGACAATTACTAGACATGGTTAGTAGCTTCCTTCTGAAGCTGTCTAGGACATTTTCACTGTGGGTAATCAGTGCTGTGATACCAGCTTCAGTTTCCATGGGAAGTGTTGGAAGCTCCATTACTTGTGTCATAAACATACAGCTCAGAATAGCATAAAATCTCTCCAGAGCAGGGGTACTGAATCCTTACCTGTAAGGGGTTAAGAAGCTCAAATAACCTGATTGGTACCTTACCCAAAAGAGCAATATCGAAAGAAGATACTTCAGATTTGCGGGGGTGGAGTGTGGGGAGGTTGTTTGTGCTCTCTTTGTTGTTTCCTCTCTGGACAGACAAAGAGAGACCAGGTAGGAAAAACATCTCTGAAAGTATACCTGAAATGAGTTTCTAAGATGACCAAAACTTGTAAATAAGGGCAAGAAAATGCATTAGATTATCTTTTGTTTTAGTTTGTGAGTTTTCCCTATGCTAAGAGGGAGTTTAAATCCTGTTCCCCCTCCCCCCCATAACTTTTAAGATGAGCCTAGCAGGGAATCCTCTGTTTTAAATCTTTTTATTATCCTGTAAAGTTACCTTCCATCCTGATTTTGAAGGTGTGATTCTTTTCCTTTTTTTCTTTATAATAAAATTCTTCCTTAAAGTGTCCTAAAAACCAAGGGGTTTGGGCTGTGCTCACATTGTTGGTATACTATTCTCAAGCCATCTCAGGAAAGGTGAAAGGGTTTGGGGGAATATTTTGGGGAACGAGGGACTCCAAGTGACCAAAACAAAATAGATCCTTCAAAGATCTCTTTGTTAACCTATTTTTAACTACCAAACTATTCTTCTTATGATTCTTTCACTTGAAACTACATATCTATATGAGATTCCAGACTTAAATGACATTTCTTGGGAAAATGTTTTTAATACTCACAATGATAAGGAATAAGCCCCTGGGATGGGTATGCCTTCAGGGCCTTCAGGTGGGATGGCACTGGAGGCCTGATGCCTTATGATTCTTTGTCTGGGTGATGGCATGCTAGACTTCCTCAGAAGATGGGGAATCAGCAAGGTGTTCCTGTGGCGGGGTGTCCGCCCGCCCCCTACCGGAAGGGGCTTGGAAAAGCCCCAAAAGGGGTTTAAAACAGGCAGGGAAGGGGCTATAGCCAGGGAAGCCTGCAAACTCCCAGGCTGATTGGGAGTTAGGTGCAGCTGTGTGGCCACGCCCCAAACACTCCCAGCCAGGATATAAGGGCTGGGAGGCCGAGAAGCAGGGGAGGAGTCTCCTCAGTAAGCAGAGGGAGACAGGCCTGCTGCAGGAAGCTGTAAGGAAGGTACTAGGCTGGGTGCAGGGCTGGGGCTAGGTGGAAGGAGCTGGGCAAAGCTCTAGCCTGAGAGCCCCAGGCTGCAAGTGCAGGCAAGGGCCTAAAGTCAGTCTCCCCTATGACTAGTGGGAGACAGGGCCTGGCTGCACGGAGCCTGTACCAGGGTACCCAGACTGGGACAGGGTGTGGGTGAGGCAGCTGGGAGCCAGGGAGCTTAAACTCTAGCGAGAAGGCCCCAGCTTGCTGGGCCTAGAGGACGCCCGACCCACGGGGTACTGGGGGTTGCCAGGAGGTGGCCCAGGGCTGGTAATAGCAGCAGCAGGCCAACCCCTTCTTGCCTGTGATGAGCAGCCATGAGACTGCAGTCCGCCCCAGTGAGCGGGGCAAGTAGTGACTGACAGTGGCACATTCTGAGGCGAGTTGGGGATAGTGGGCATTGGGTTCCCCGGGGAGGTGAGACCCTTAAGACCAGGGGGGTACTGCAGGGTGCAGCACCCACAGCTGGAGGGCTCCGGGGTCCGGGAAGGGCACGGAGCCAGGTGTGGAGAAGCGGACGTCGGTCGGCAGAGGGCGCTCCTGGGCCAAAAGAGCTAATTCCCGAGACGACCAGACGGGGGTGCCGCAGGGGTGAGTGACCGACCCCGTTACAGTTCCATTGCCAAGTGCTGTGAAATAAATTCAATGGTGTCCTCAGAGACCATGGATTCTTGGTTTAATAGGCTTCCAAAGTGTTCCTTCCAGCATTGTTTAATGGCCAAACTGTCCTTCAGAAGGGTGGAGCCATCCTGAGAATGTAAGACGGTTGGGCCTCTGGAGCTTGGCCCATGTATACATTTTGTTTCTTGAAAGAAGCTTCTCGTATCTTCCTGGTCTATGAAACCGTGGATCTCAGAGGCCTTCTGTTGTTGTTGTAGTCACGTAGCCTTATTGTTGATGTCATGTTGTCTGGATCTCAGAGGCCACCACCTGTTGTTGATGTCACATAACCTCCTTTGGACTTTTGCATTAAGCAGGTAATATGCCTCATGTTTTTGTTTCTTAGAGGAATCATTTTGCCAGTTACAAAATGCATTTCTTTTCTGTTGAATTAATACTAGGTTTTCCTCGTTGTTTTTGTCAAACCAGTCTTGGTGCCAATGAGTGAAATATTCTATGGTTCCAGTACATGCATTGTGAATGGTGTTTTAAGTTAATCCCAGTGCTCTTGAATGTCAATGATGTTGTCAGGAAGATTAGAGAGTTTCTCAGACAGATGTTGCTGGAACATCTTGCAGCTGGCTTGGTCCTGAAGTGCTTTGATGTTATACTGCTTTTGCTTAGTCTTTGAGTGTTTGTGGTGTGGTGGAATGAGCTGCAGGTACGTGACTGATCTCACTAATTATGGTCTGCCCAACAGTGATCAGTACCTCTCATAGCTCATGTTATACAGACATCGGTATAAACTCAGGGTCTGACTATAATATAGTCAAGGAGGTGCCAGTGTTTGGACGTGTTTCCAGGTGGTCTTAAATTTGTTACTCTGCCTAAAGATGGGCTTGGTTTGAAACAGATCACAGTGGTGCCACACCACACCCCAAGCCACAGCTCACTTTGAGGAGAACAGAAATGCTCATGAGACAGAGAAGCGACAAAGGAGGAAAGAAAGGGCACAACACTCCTCCCAACACCTATGTCTCGTCCAAGATTACACCTGTCACTTCTGTGGGAAAATCTTCAGGGCAAGAATTGGGTTCCTCAACCACTTTAAAACTCACCAATGAACATCTCCCCTCCCCTTGGCAGACTCATCCTTCCATCGAGGGATAGCCGAAGAGGAAGATAGGCATGTGTAAGACCTCATGGATCTTGAAAGGTGTGTTGCAGTGGGTGATGATATGTCTGCCTGTTTTGCATCTGTTGTTCTGGCATGGTCTGATGCCACTTTGAGGTGGTGTGTCTTGGTCGTCTGGGAGCTTGCATCTAATGATGAACATGGAGAGACTGGGGGGTTGTTTGAACTCTGGAAGATGGGATTCAGGGGGAAAATTTAGGATATGATCCCCATCGAGTATGGGCTGTAATTGTTTAATGATACCCCATATGCTTTCCAGTGTGGGGTGGTAAGTGATAATTAAAGTGTGTGATTAGAGAAAATTTTACTTCTGGATTGAAGCAGGTTCTCTCTGGATATTTGGATGGCCTGTTCCATGATGCTACCTACTTCTCTGGTCCCTTGAAATATGTGTAATCTACTTATGCTAAACAATCATTCCACTTTGCATTTAGCTCTGACACTCTGAGTCCCTTTCCCAGACCTGAAGAAGAGTTCTGTATAAGCTTGCAAGCTTTTCCCTCACCAACAGAAATTGGTGCAAGAAAAGATATTATCTCACTTCCTTGTCTCTAATAAAATGTCTAGATATTACTATTAAAAGGATGTTAATAAATTAAATTGGGTCCAGAAAAGTGCTACATGAGTTGAGGTCTGGAAACCTGCCTTTCAGTGAAAAATTAAAGAAACTCAATCGATTGTCTTTATACAAAAAAGTTGAGATGATATGATTAGTCTATAAGTACGTTAATAGACAGAAGTTCTTGTGGTAAATTTACAAAAGCACAAGAATAACCAGTCTCTGAAACTTGAAGCTAGGCAGATTCAGACTTGAAATAAGGTGCACATTTTTAACAGAGGCTGATTGACCACTAAAACAATTTATCTGGGAATGGGTGGATTTTCCATCACTCAGGCTTGAAATCAAGAAAGGATTTCTTTCTGGGAGATCTGTTGTAGCAGAGTTTATGGGGCTGATGAAGGAATTACTTGGTGAAATGATATGGTTTATGATATGCAGGAGGTCAGACTACATGGTCGTCATAGTCCTTTTTGGCTTTGAAATGTATTAATAGGAATAACTTTTTAATCATTGAAGCAGGGAATTCAACTCTCTCCTAAGGGCCTCAGCCTGCAAGCTGCTCACTGGACTTCTCTGAAGGTATGCTGAGTGCTGCTTTTTACATTGGGAACAGTTTCCCGGTTCTTAACAGACAGTCCTGAACTAAGAGTGACTGTTCAGAAATTATTATTGTTTATATAGGTAATTTTAAGGGGCAGGTACATGATACACTGTTATCAACACTGACAGTCAGAGAAAAAAAAGTGCTGTTTAAGTTCCAACAAATATGTATTTTAAAAGTGATCATATTCATGATTTTAATGGGAATACATATAATACAATTACCTGCACCTTAAATCAACAATTGGTATATGCTAATGTCAAAAAACTGAATTAGAAGTTCATACTCTGTGTAGTATCAGAAAAAAATCAATATTACATTACCCAAAGGCATTGATGAATACATTACATTTGCTAGAGGTAGGTAAAAACAGATTTTACAAGGCAACATCTGTGCTTATTAGTTTACCTGATTGAATTTCTGGGCCTGATAACATGAGTCCATCCAGTACTGAGCTACCTAAAAACCCATGGGACAAAGCATGGAATGGATAAGAAAGTGAGCCAAAATACATTTTCAAAATTAAGATAATAAGGCCCTCAAATCTCAGATGGCATAAAGGAAAACAGAAAGGTACTAAGACATCTTTCTCTTCATTCTAATACATGTATGCAATTATCTTGAATAGTTATAGACAATAAGAATACAACCAATCACTTGGAACTCTTTAGCATTGACATACAATTGCTATGCCTAGGGAAATTTAGAATTGTAACACAAGCAAGGAAAAGGAAAGCAGTACAAGTATCTATCAGCATTAACTCTTAAATGAACATATGTGCATTTTGTGCACATTTTAACACATATGGCATATGAATAAAAAATGATAATAAATATTAAAACAGGTTTGATGATGATGCAGTTTTAATGTGAACTTTGAAAAGCTTATATTTGTTTTGTTATAACACTTGAATTTTCCCTCCAATTATAGAACATTTTGTATGGGTTAATTGTGTTAATTCTTTATTACTTTTTGATCATTTTGTGTTCAGCATTTCTAAAGTGTCTGGCATTCTAGTAATCGTGCTCTTAATTTATCAAGATCACACTGAAAAATGTAGCCAAGCAACACTTGCTTGTAATCAGTTTACTTTCAATAAATATAAACATGGGGATGGCAGAGGTTAATACTGTAATAAAACAGAGAATATCACTAGAGCATTTTTGGGGAATCATACATGCAACATTCTATGTAAAAAGATATAAATCATTTGAAGTTTATACTGAATATGAGAAATATCAGCAATGGAGAAATTAAATCTGTGTAGAACTGTAAATTCACAGAAAAGTTGGTAACAATTTCTTGTATTAATGGAGACTTGGCTTGATTAGGCAGATTCTAAAATTCTCCTGTTCTGCAAATGAAACTTGTTACTCTCTGGATAACTCTTAGAATTAAACTGGAAAAGCAAAAGACCTGAAATTAAGTGATTCATAGATTATAAAGGCAGAAGGGACCACTTTGATTAATCTAGTCTGATTTTGTGGCATGACACAAGCCACAGGATTTCCCTGAGTTACCGTATTTTTCGTCTTATAGGACACTCCGTCCTATAAGACGCCCCCTCGGTTTTTAATAAAAAAGCCGGGAAAAAAAAAAAAAAGCGCCTCGCTCTCCCGTCCCCGCCGCGCGGGCGGGCTGCCGAGGTTCCCCCCTCCCCGCCGCGGGCGGGCTGCCGGGAGCGTCCCGGTTCCCCCCTCCCCGCCGCGGGCGGGCTGCCGGGAGCGCTCCCGGCAGCCCGCCCGCGGTGGGGAGGGGGGAACCGGGACGCTCCCGGCAGCCCGCCCGCGCGGCGGGGACGGGAGAGCGAGGCGCTTTTTTTTTTTTTTTTTTTTTTTTTTTTTGTCCGGCGGGGAGGGGGGAACCGGGGCGCACTTTTTTTTTTTTGGTCCGGCGGGGAGGGGGGAACCTCGGCAGCCCGCCCGCGGCGGGGAGGGGGGAACCAGGACGCTCCCGGCAGCCCGCCCGCCGTGGGGAGGGGGGAACCGGGGCGCACATTTGCCCTATAAGACGCACCAACTTTTTCCCCCCTGTTTTGGGGAAGAAAAAGTGCGTCTTATAGGGCGAAAAATACGGTAATTCCTATTTGAATGAGACTATATCTTTCAGAAAAACATCCAATCTTGATATAAAAATTGCTGGTGATGGAGACTCTACCTTAACCCTTGGTAACTTGTTCCAGTGGTTAATCAGCCTTCCTGTTAATAAATAAATATTTTTAAATTATTATTTTTATTTTTAGTCTGTATTTGTCTAGGTGCACTGTCAGGCCATTGGATCTTGGTTGTATGTTGTATTATTCCTTTGTATGTTGCATGGAATAATCTTCTGTTATCAAATTACCGTTTCTCATGTAGATAATTCTAGACTGTGATCAAGTCACTCAACCTTCTTTTTCATAAACTAGATGGACCTGTGTCCCTTCAGTCTATCAGTATAGGGCAAGTTTTCCAATAATTTAATCATTCTCATGGCTGTTCTCTGAATGCTCTCGCTCTGAATGCTCTTCTTGAATTGTGGACACCAGAACTGGATATAGTATTACAGTTCCAAATACAAAGATAATATAATCTTCTTACTCCACTTGGAGATTTCCCTTCGTAAATATCTCATGATACCATTTGACGCCACTGTGGTAGTAGGAGACTCATGTTTCACTGCTTATCCATCATGACCCCCACGGGTTTTTTTCAGGCTTAATGGAGAGGCTTATTCTTATTCTAGAATTATTCTATAATAATATTCTTATTACATCATCTCAGCATTTTTTCCTGGAGAAAGTTAACTGTACCGAATGATCACTTTTCAATCTGGACTATTTGGGGATAAGTGGATCATTGGAGAAGAAAATTTAAAACAGGTTGTTCAATCATTGGGGACATTCAGTACAATTTAACAGGGAAAATATAAGCCTGGATGGAGTAAGTCCTCTTTCAATGAGGTCTTTTTTTAATGTGGGGAGGAAGATGATCCACTGGAATTTCCCCTGGAGTTTTAGTATTACAAATTCTATAAGCAGGGAGAAGAGGACAACACAGCTTGTCAGGCCACTAAAATATGAATGCTTGAATACACACAATTGAATATTAAAATCAATAGTTATAACAAATTAGGAAGGATCAAGTGGGAGAAGAGGGAGAAGGACTGGCACTCCACATGAAAAAAGGCATTACCTGTTTCACAGTCACTGATAACTTGGAAAAAAAATGATCTTGAATGCTTATGGATCAATGTCCCAAAAGATACAGCATAAGATGGGGTATTACTTCCTGTCTGCTACAGACCACCAAAGCATACTAAAAAACCACATGACTGTCTTTGTATGCACTAATCTATAATGCATAGGGAAAAAAGCTGTGTGATCATGGGGGACTTCAGTTGGAGTGATGTATGCTGGAGGTCTCGTGTTTCCCATACTAAAACATCCTTGAATTTCTAAATATTATAGATGACAATTTCTTAAATTAAAACTGTTGCATGCAAAACAAGTGTATTTTATATTAAGCATTGTCTTGACAGATAAAGAGGAACTGATTGCAGAACTAAAAATTAATGGTAACTTAGATACAAGTGATCATGACATGATCACATTTATAGAGTGCAAACAGAATAAAGTCCTGCTCAGTGATCTTTGTACTTGGAGCTTTAAAATAGATAATATCACAAAGATGAAAATAGTTATGATTCATATCACTTGGGAGGAAGAATCTAATCAGAAAAAAATGCATAATAGTACCTTATTATGCATATGTGTGTGTGCATGCATACATACACATGTAACAAATGAAAGAAAGCGGAGGTTGATAGTAATTAATATAAATCAGTAGCTAGGAATTGTAGTAAATTAATAAGGGAAGCAACGGGAGACAAAGAGAAACCTATGGCCAGCAGAGTGAAGGTCAGCCAAAAGGACTTTTTAAAGTATAATAGGAACAAAAATAATCTTAAAATAGGCATTGGTTTATTACTAGGTGTAAATGGTAGAATTCTAAATAATAATGCAGAAAAGGCAGAAATATTCAGTAAATACTTCTGTTCTGTATTTGGGAAAAAACAGATTATTTGGTCCTATGATATGATAACACTCTTTTATTCTCCTAATATCTCAAGAGGACATTAAAAGGAAGTTATTAAAGTTACAAAAAAATAAATCACAGGTTTGGATAACTTGCATCTAAAAGATTTAAAACTGTCTGAGAAGCTCACTAAATAAATAATGTTGATTTCCAATAAGTCTTGGAACACCGAGAAATTCCAAAAATAAATAAATAAGAAAGCTAATATTGTGCCAATATTTTAAAAGGGCAAATAGAATAACCTGGCTAGCTATAGCCCCATCAATCTATCATTAATCCTGGGAAAGATAACTAAGTGACTGAGACATGATTTGATTTATGAAGAATTAATGGAGGTTAATATAATTAATGCCAATGAACATGTGTTTATGGAAAATACACCCTGTCAAACTAACTTTAGATCCTGTCTTGAGAAGATTATAAGTGTGGTTGATAAAGGTACTCGTGTTTGATATAATAGACTTCTGAAAGGCTTTTGACTTGGGACTGCATGACATTTTGATTTTAAAAAATATAAAAGTAACATGGCACACATTAAATGGAGTAAAAAAGGCTAATAGAGCTCAAAATATAATTGTAAACAGGGAATCATCATCATACAGGTGTGTTTCTAGGGGATCCTGTACGGATCAGTTCTTGGCCTTATGATATTTAACATTTTCATTAATATCCTGGAAAAAATATAAAATCATAGTGATGAAGTTTGCAGATGACAAAAATTAAATAATGAAGAGGACAGGTAAGTAATGGTACATTTGATAAATAACAGAGAGGACAGTTTACGAATACAGAACCATCTGGATCAATTAGTAATCTGGGTACAATCCAATAAGTAAGCAGATTATTTATAGTTAAAAATATACATCTAGTAACAAAGAATGAAGTTCATACTTACATGAAGGTGGATTCTATCCTGGGAAATAGTGACTCTGAAAAAGATTTGGGGTGTTGTGATGGATAATCAGCTGAATATGAGTTCCCAGTGCAACACTGTGGATAACAGAGCTAATGTGATCCTTGGATGCATTAAAAAAGGAATATCATGTAGGAATAAAGAGGTTATTTTACCAGTGCCATTTATCAAATGAGGAAGAGTTGTTGACCACCTCATCTTCTTATACAAATCCATTTTTGGTCTGTGGCATGTTCAACAAGCTACTGCCATATATGCCATAAGGATGTTATGGGATTATGAATGGAACGGATGATGTCCATGCAATTATAAAGAGGTAGCCCCTGGGCAAAGTTTCATAATGCCAATCCTATATATTTCAAATAAAGTTTCCTTTAGCCCTTTAAATAATTGTCTAATTTTAAAATTTTGACTTTTGTCTATCATATTTGTTTTCCAGTTTTGTATCTCTAAGAAAGCATTCAACCCCCGTGAAGTGTGCAGTCAGGTATGACCAAAGCCTCTGGGCCTTATCCAAAGCCTACTGAAGTAAATGGACGGTATTCTATTAACTTCAAATCAGGTTATTTTGTGCTAGTGGTAAATGGAGAAGTCACAGGTGAACAGCAGTAAACCAGCTCTGCTTTAACAAGTCCTTTCTCATACCAATATGTCAGAATTATTTCTTATTGCATTTTCTCTTCCTTTTTCTGAACTGTAGGTTTGACTTTTTTATCATGCCTTCCCATTCCAAGTCATGTTTATGTCTCATTTCAAGAGATGAAAACAAAACTCAGTACTTATCTTTAGTTACCAGTTAAATGACAATGACTTGATTTGATTTAATAAACCTTTGTCTTAGTCTTGAAATTCCATTGAAGCAGTAGATTGCTTACTCTAAATTCTATTGAAATAGCTAATTCAAATAGTTACTGCTCTATAGTCCTATTCAAATAATGTACTTTAGAAGGGTCTGGAGCCATCTCCTGTTCTGAGACCCATCTGAAAATCTAATTCAAATCATTATCTCCAGACTTGCCCCAGGATACTCATTAATGATTAATTCTTTACAAAGATCAGAGGCTTTATCCATCTATTAATGTTTTTAACCTAAATTCACAATTAGAAATCATCTACAACTCTCAGAGCTCTTCCCTAGTACTATGGTAGTCATTATGTGCCTGATTGTCCACTGGTATACTGGCATAAAAACAGTGTGACTCTATTATTATCATCAAGGTAAAATTAGTGTAAGGGAGTAGAGGATAAAACTGCAGTCAGATATATAGGGGTATTATGAGTAGGCCACGTATGGCTAATGGATCTGTACATTTTATGCCTGTAGCCTTAAAACCTTGATGTGAGATGTAGTAGGAGAGGGAAGACTAGAGTGGACTACATCAGTTCCTCCTCTCTGTGGGTTTGCCCACACTCCCTGGGAAAACAGACTTTTTTGGGGGGTAGGAAGGGTGAAAATGTAAATTACATCAGCTTTTCCTTCAAATGTTTCAACAGAGTGTTTTTGACAAGTTCTACTTTTGTTTTTCTGACCAAAGAGGATGACATGTTGGAGATGAACCCAGTTTCTGTTCATAATAATGTCTTCAATATAAGAAGGGGGGAAACCTGTTGGCAGTGATTGAAAAAGAAGAACAAATAAGATATGCAAAGTATCGTCATCCCAGGTGACTTTCAATGATGCACCTAGAACTGTGGAGTACTGCTGTTTTATTTCTTCTGCAATTGCCTCTGTTGTAAGAAACTGCTTTAGAAATTATTCTTTTGAAATGCATAAACTGTACCATATTTATTTATTTTAGTTAAAGCAAGTGCATCATTTTGAATCTTTTTTCATAGTTCTAATATCTTTAGGAGATATGATAGTCAGTGTGTATCTGTTTAACCTTAATTAATTTCTTTGTTGCAGTCAAGATATATGCATAAGATTCCTAAGTAAGTTCATTGCCATATTGTTCTTTCCTTCATCCTTCTCCTCTCCCAGCCCTTCTTGTGTTATCCTCTCTTCTTCTTCTCATCTTCATGTATGGGACCTTGTCTTACAAATACTTAAAGTTTGTCTTGGACCAGTTACAATGGTTGTCCCAGAGAGAAATCCTGACTCCAGTTTGTTCAGTAGGAGCTTTACCATTTACTAGTGGAACCAGGATGTTACATAATAATGGTGTGTACAAAGTACTATGGTGCTATGTTGAAAAGAATATAAAGCTCTTTGGAGTAGGGGCCAATGGTATCTGATCCTGAAGGGGGGTTTGGATGCTATCACAATACAAAGTATTAATAATAGTGTCTCTATTCCCATTAGTTCCTTTGGCAAATTATTCTAATTTACAGTAATCCTTTTAGAGGGTGGGCTTTTGATTTTTCATTGAAAAATTAGAATTGTAAATACCATAATATAACAGCAAAAAGTGATACTTGCAGCTTTCTTTGTTGGCAAAATTTCCAGAGGACAATCTTTGCTCTTTTAGACAAACTATCAAGATATTGTACTAATGAAAGGAAATCAAATACAATGCCTGTTTCTTCTTGTTAAGGTTGTGACACAGAAAGAAGTAAAGTCATACCGTAATGGGGGAAAAAATGGTACAGTTAAGGACAGTTTCAGTCTACCTTTTGAATTTCATAGCTTTCGTTTGTGTCACAAAGCTTAGGGCTTGATTCTGATCTTGCTTACAGTGGCTTAAATCAAAAGTAACTAAAATGACATAGGTCTGAGACAAAACAGTGTGAGGTCAGAATTGGGTTAATAATGCTTTGTATGTATGATAATTGAATTCTCTGTTTGGAACTTTTGAATTAAATCTTTAGACAGTAGATAAACATATCCATGAGACCAAAACAGTTCCTTTAGGTCATAGACTATCCAGGGGCATGGGCCAGGTGGAGGTAAGCAAGGACATAGGTCCCCCAATACTCAGTGGGGGATGTAGAACTCCTTCCACCCTGGGGCTGCGGAAGGCAGAATGAGAGAGAGTCTCTCCCCTGGGGCTGTGGCAGGCAGAGTGGAACTCCTCCAACCCTGGGGCTGCAGTGAGGAGAGTGAGCTCCATCTGCATGACTCCCCTTTGCAGCTCCTAGGAACTTTGTTACTCAGTGCATAGGAACTTTCCTGTGTAATTCTTCCAGGTTGGCAGAAGAGTTGATACACATTATCTTCACTCCATCCCTGCCCCTCCCTGGGACATGGGACTAGCTAACTCCTCTTTTCACACACTTAGGTTCAGATCCACATGTGAAAAGTCTTACTCTTTGCACAGAACTGGGGGGCTCAATCTGGTCAAACATAATCATCACTATTGAAATGAGTAAAGCTATTCAAACGTACCATATTATTTGGTGTAGTTACTGATAATCTACTACAAAGTGCAGCCCTCTGGGGTCTTGTATGGTGGGTGAGTGGCAGGGAAAAGACAATCTCTGATGCCCTAGGAGGAGGGGCAGACTTGGCTGCTCTGGAACCTTCCTCCTGCCCAGACTGCATGTGGAAATTATGCCTGGGCATAGAGCAGGCCAAGGGGGTGGGGAGTTCTGTACCTCTCTGTCATAAGTATGAAGTGCCTTAGAATTACTGTTTTACCTGTGAGGGGTGGGTTAACCTGAAGCCAAAGAAGCTATGACGTATTAAAAATGCATTCCTAGGGACAAAGGACTGTTAGTTTCACTTCTGTCCGGGGATCAGGCTGACTCCATCTTCTTTCTTCCCGGGCTATCGGGAAGTGACTCACCTTCTATTCTTCCCCTAACAAGTTCTAAATTAGACTAACAGTAAGTAGAACTGTTAATTGTATAAGCTTTGCAATTGATCTGTGGTGTCATTAATCTCATCAGGGGGAGAAATCCTGGGGAAAGGTTAAGGAGGGGATTGAGTAACTGTGAAGTCTGTTTAAGTTGTATGCTTTTCTCTTTTCTTTATTAAACTTTTTATACCTATAAGAGTTGTCTGTATTTCCATTGAAGTGATCCCAGCTTTGGATCTAGCACGGTGTAGCCACGGCTAGTGAGAGTCTGTGTGCTTGAATCTCTCCTAGGTAGCAGGGGGGAGGGGCTGTTTCTTGGAGTCTGTGTTCTTTTCTCTCTCAGGTGGCCTGAGAGAGAGGGGGTTTTTAATGTGCAGCACTCCATGGTCTTGGAGACTCACATTAATGGTGGCAGTGAAATTCAAAGTCCCAACTGGAGAAGTTTGGGTTTTGGGGGGAAAGGATTTAACCTAGGCTGGGAAAGTAGCTGAAAGTTATTTGGTCTTGCATATAAGAGACCCCCACACTTTTACCCTAGAGTTTAGAGTGGGGGAAGGGTACTCTCTTACACTCTCCATGATGCTGTTTGCAGGGGTGGGTGACTTGACTGTCTCTTGCTCCATCCCCTTCCTGTATGTGAAGCTCTCCGGGCATGCATGCTGCTGGGGTTTCTGCCCTGCCCATGATGGATGTATTGTTTGAACTGTCTCTGAGATGCTGTGGGTCTCACTACCAGAGTTTGAGATCAGGAAGAAATTTTTCACTCAAGACAAAATCGACAAAGAATCAGTGGGTTTTTTTTCCTCCCCCTTCCCCTCATCCTGGAGGTCTGTTGTAAGAGCATGAAACAGCCAGCAAAGGGTTAAGGGCGACCTGCTTGTCACAGGTCGTAGTCGGGGATTTAAGGGCAAATGTGTCCTCTTTCTGGGGCTGAGAGCAGCCTGCTTGGAGCCGGGGAATCACTGGTGTTACTCTGTGAGTTTTTGTGCTTTGAAAAGTAAAGTAGGCACTGAAGTAAGGACAGGAAAAAGCACAGGTGTAGCCAGTCCTGGTTCATTCCTGGGCTGGTAAAAAAGTCCTTCAGTCTGCATCTAGTTTTGGGACAATAAGGAGGCAGGACAAGTTTATAAGTGTTGGCTGGTAAATAGAATTTGGATTTTATTTTATTTTTTGTCACCAAGTAGCAGCCAGTGTGGACATGAGTCTGGGGTTGTGCTCAAAAGAGAGAGGGGACCTGAAATCTTCAGAGAATGTTACCCTTGGTACCCAATGTAGTCGTTTTGATATAAGTTTGTGTCTACAGCAGCCCTAACATGATTCTCTAGGCAGGGGTTTTCTGCCCACAGCTGCTGAACATAAGAACATGAATGTGCTTCCTTGTTCAGTGATCACTCTCAGACAAACACAATAACACTGGAGAAGGGGGTGGGGGGGAAGTGCTAAGTAGCTAATTGTGATTCTGATGAGGTTCTGGCACATTCAGAAGTGTATAAGCAAGTAAATGACTTTATATTGTGTATTATAACTTTCATCATCAGCATTCCAAAGAGACAGACAAATCGTCCAGCTGTCTCTGTCATATTCCCAAGTGTGCCTTTAGTAAGGGAAATTGTGAATGGCTTTTTATTTGATTTGCTTCTAGCCGTCCTTAATTATACTCCCTATCATTTTCATTTAAAAATCCATGATCCAGAGCTCACAAATGAACTATTGAAAAGTTACATTTACTGGGTGTAAAATTAAAACAGACAAAGTTTTTCTAGCTGAAACTCATTTCCTTTACAATTTTGTTTTATATACTAATTTTGTGATTATTGGTGTTATAAAGAGCATAGGTAGCCTGGCTCATAAATTGTTGATCAGATTCAAATGTGATCAGTCAGTCACTAACCTGCAAATGCTCTCCTTTATTTCTGCAGAACACAGTATCAGTGTTTAATTTTCTGTTGTTACATGCAACATACAGTAGCAGAGGAAATGAGCAGGACATTTGGAGGAAATTACTTTTTTTATTGAAATTGTATCATTTGGTTTATCTTAGAAATGTTTAAGCCATTTCACATGTGGTGGTGGCCTTGAAACTACATCTTGGTATTTCTGCCTTATAAGTGGATAATAAGTAATTGGATCCTATAGCTTACTGGAAATAATGAGACACTGCAGTCAAAGACCCAACATGACACAAAGCTTGTACCTCATCTGCCAGTTTTCAGCCAGATTTCTCCTCTGTAAGGATGGTTTAAGAATCACACCGTGGTGCAAAGCTGACATAGAAACAGCTCAAGAAGCTACAGGAGAATGGCTTCTCTATACACTAGCTCCAAATTGCACTGGGCAACTGAATAGCCATAGAGCTGCACAAGGATCTTGGTAGCACAAGAGTTACCCTTTTGCACCTCTCCTCACCCAAATTGCCTGAAAAACTCCTTGGCTGCAGCTGAGGTTATGGGCCTTTTGTATTAGTAAAATTCTAATTAGAGCAGGGAGAATAAATTGTAACAGACAATTTACTTGACAAGTGTAACCTTTTTTCCTCATGGATGTTAAGGCCACTATGATCATCCTGTCTGACTTCCAGCATAACAGGCCCTAGAATTTCACTTCGGAATTCTTGCATCATGTGCGTGAGCAGATAGATCATGACTGCCTCATATTTACTAGTTAATCAAACTACTCAGATTTCCTGAATTTTTAAAATACAGGATGGATGGATCATAGAGTGGACTGTATTTTAATGATATTTAAATTTTGCATAAGCGACAAAGAGTCCTGCGGCACCTTATAGACTAACAAACATATTGCAGCATAAGCTTTTGTGGGCTAGTACCCACTTCGTCGGATGCATGCAATGGAAATATCCAGAGGCAGGTATAGATATGTAGGCAAGAATCAGGCTTGAGATAACAAGGTTAGTTCAATCAGACTAGAGATAACAAGTGGTGGAGGGAGGGGGAAATGTTTTCTATTTATAAATCTAGTCCATTTCAGTTAAAAGTAGTCCATAGGTGACAATATGATTTGTGACAAATTCAACGGGGTTGAAATTTTGTCCAGAAATGTTGCAATTTGTAAGAGGAGTTGAAAGGAGGATGGCTGTGGAGTTCTCTGTGTGTCTATGAAGTCATAACAGACAAAGCCATGTGGAAGCTAACACAACATCCTGTTGATTCCTTCATAAATTCTAACCCAATCCTGAGAGCTGATAGCCACAAACTTTTCCTGTTGTGGGAACTCCAGATAGGTAGTGTCATAAGTATGAAGTGCCTTAGAATTACTGTTTTACCTGTGAAGGGTAAAACCTGGAACAGGAGGGGATGACGTATCTGAGCTGCTAGCACCTAGCAGACAAAGGGTTTAGTTTCACTTTGTTCCCGGGTTTTTCTGTCTGTCTTTTCTCTCAGGATACTGCCTACCTGTCTGCATTTCCTGGCTCTGGGGAAAATTATATCTATATTTCTATTCATCATTTCAATAACCTGCTAAGAAAACAAGTGACAGTAAGTGTATTCTTGAATTGTATCACTTTGTAATTGATCCACGGTGTCCTTAAACTGTTAAGCCAACAGGGAGAGAAATTCCAAGGGAGGGGGCTCCACGAGAGCTGAGTAATGCTAGAAGGTTAGTATCTATGGATTCTGTAAAGTAGTTTATGCTTTTCTCTTTTTCTTTATTAAAATCTTTTTTTTTTTTTGGTAAGAACTGTCTGTTTATTTCCATTGGAGTGATCCTAGTTTGGATCAGGCTCGTCTCACAGCTAGTGAGGGTTTGTGTTCTCGAATCTCTCCCAGGTGAAAAGGGGGGGGTATTACTATCGGGGTTCCAATGTGCCCCACCCCATAGTTTTGGGGGACTCACATCAGTGGTGGCAACAATTTCCAAGACCCAACTGGAGAAGTTTGGGGTTTGGGGTAAGATTTAACCTAAGCTGGTAAAATAAGCTTGGGGGGTGATTTATCTTTCATGCGGGGTCCCCACATCTTTACCCTAGAGTTCAGAGTGGGGAAATAGAATCCCTGACAGGTAGTTACATAGTTATGAAGGGAAAGGTGAGTGGACGCCCGGAAACATGCAATGGTAGGGGGTTTCTGTCTTCTATATGGTTTCATTATTTTATTTCTTTGTGCAATTTGTTTTCTTTTAAGATTCAGTTGTTACTGGTGTGGGTGTGGTAATTGCGGCTGGCCTGCTGGGAAGTGGCTTCATGTATTTTTCTAATACATATTTACAGATAAAGCTCTTTATATTTTATCAAGAAAGTTACTGCTTTCACTACATCACATCATACAATCTGTATTTAAAATAATAAAGGTAAACACATGATATGGGACAATTAAGAATTAGTAACAAACACTATTCCTCAATACAGTTGGGTACATAAATTCACACTTCAAACACCTCCTTTTATGAATCCATATTGTGAATCAATCTCCCCCCCCCATTTGATAAAAGCCCATGTCATTCATAAGTACTTTGCATTGCAATCTCTCCCCCATCTTTCCCCAAGCACTGAAACACCCCACAAGCACATTCATCAACATACTATTCTCCCTCTCCCATTAGGCCAGGAAAGTCCAAAATGTGAGAGCACAAAGCACCCCTGACTTCTGCTACCCAAATATCTCCAGATCCAGATGTGGTAGGTGCACTTTCTGGCTATGTGTACTGATTTAGTGGCTCTTCACTGTCCCAGGTCCATTCAGAGGGAAACAGCTCACTTCTGGCTTCACAGAGACTGTGAAGAGCATAGCAAGCCATAGTCATGTGGACGGCATTGATGACACTGGAATTTGAAGGGTTCTGTAGACATCTCCAATGGGATTTCAATCTGCCAAAAGCACATTCAACAACCATTGTACATCTGCTGAGAGTGTAATTAAACTCTCTTTTGCCAGGACCTTTAAACCCAGGGTCTGGTTTCATAAGTGAAGTCACAAGAAAGTATGCAGGGTCTCCAAGAATAATGGTGGGGACAGTAATTCTGTCATCTGGTGGGAATAGTGTCCCAGCCTGCCCATGAATATAGAAAACCAAATGACACAGAATTGTTGTGTCATGAACCTTTCCAGTGCAACCCATGTTGACATTCATGCATTGACTTCTGGTCTACAAGAACTTACATAACAATGGAGTAGTACCTTTCTGGTTTAAGTGCCCTTTGAGGACAGCAAACTATGGGCACATGAATCCCATCAAAAGCCCTGGTGCAATTTGGAAACCCCAACTCTCAAAGCCAGCAGTTACTTCAGGCATATGAGGTAAACCACATGCCTGACTGTTTCAGAAACATCGATCACCACTTTACTCATAGTCAGTTTTCCAACACCAAACTCTTTGGCAATGGACCCACAGCACTTCAGGATAGCCAGCTCCCAGACCATTATAGTAACCCACCTCTGGATCCTCAATGTCACTCTCATGCTTGTGTCTTCATTGAAGACTTGCGGCAATGTAGCTTTCTTCATGCAAGCTTCTGGACCCCCATAGTCATACCAAGTCTGCATGATGATGTGGGCCCACTAGTCTGTACTTGTGGCCTTGCTCCAGAAGCAGTGGTCTACGTAGTGGGCATTAGCGGCTGTATTAAGTGTCATGAGCAGCACCAGCCAGTTTGAATCTGCCATATCTGTGTCCTCCTCCATCATAAGCTTTCTATTGCCTTTGGCGGATCAGAAAATGCTGTCAAAATGTCCACCAGCATCTCAGAGAAGCTCTGCCCGTTTCCTGACACAGGAGTGAAACTACAATTAAGAAAGTTCTTCAAAAGGAGCTGCCTCTCTGTTGCTGGCTCTGATACCTGGGAGTGCACCAACCAGAACTAGTACTCAGCAGGTGTGCTGCTCAAACTTCCTGTTACAGGCAGGGTGGACAGTCAAATTTTCCCACCCAGGCCCCACAGTCAAAGGGCTAGGAGGCCAAAGAGTCAGGGATATGGTTGGTTTGACTTGTGTCTCGATGCCGCAGTGTCCACACCAGAGCAACAGGTCCAGGATGTGCAACCCTCACTTTTCATTGGTCCAGTGGACTTTTCATCCAGATTACCCTATGCAGAAACCTCCCTATTAGCTCAGAAGGGAAATGTTGGGAAATGCACTCAGGGAACTCTGGAAGACATCATCCTTTGGGTAGGACTCCCTAGAGGCTCAGTCCAGAGTCCCAGGACTGGCACTTTCCATATGTGGGTTACAGAGGAAATAAACTTTAAAGGGAGGAGAGATTAAGGAGTCTGTGGTGTAGGTATAGGTTAGGGCAGGGGTGGGCAAACTACGGGCCACATCCGGTCCATGGGATCCTGAGCTCCCTGAGCTCCCAGCCAGGGAGGCTGCTCCCAGTCCCTCCCTTGCTGTTCCCCCTCCCCTGCAGCGCACCCCGCCGCCAGCACGATGCTGTGTGCGGTAGGGCTGTGAGCTCCTGGAGCAGCGCCGCTGCAGAGCCGCAGCCTGACCCACTGCTCTGTGCTGTGCAGTGCGCTGCTGTCTGTCCTGCTGCAGCTGCCTCACCAGCCACCCGTGCTCCAGGCAGCATGGTAAGGAGGCAGGGAGTGAGTGGTTGGATAGAGGGCAGCGGAGTTTGGGGTGTAGTCAGGGGGAGGAGGTGTGGATAGGGGTTGGGGTGGTCAGAGGGTGAGGAACATGGTGGTTGGATGCGGTAAGGGATCCCCGAAGGGCAGTCAGGAATGAGAGGAGGGGTTGAGAATGAGAGGAGGGGTTGAGAATGAGAGGAGGGGTTGAATGGGGTTGCAGGGGGCATTGAGGGGTGGGGGTTCCAGGGGCGGTCAGGGGATAGGGAGAAGGGATGATTGGATAGAGCAGGGATCGGGGGACGGCGGGGGGGGCATCAGAAAGGAGAAGAGTTGGATGGGGCAGCGGTGGATAGTTAGGGGTGGGAGGTCCAGTTAGGGGCGGGAGGTCCAGGGGCGATCCAGAGACGGAGAGGGGGTGGATGGGGCAGGAGTCCCGGAGAGGCCATCAGGGGGCAAAAAGCAGGGGGAGTCGGATAGGGGCCGTGGCCGTGTCACACCTGTCTCCCCTAACCAGCCCTCCATACAATTTTGGAAACCCATTGCGGCCCTCAGGCCAAAACGTTTGCCCACCCGTGGTTTAGGGACTATAAATCCCAGGAAATGTGGGGAGGGGAACATCCAGTCAGAGGTGTTGTTTTTCCATGCTGTTTCCTTAGGCCTCTCCTATGTTAGCAGCCATCCTGGACCTGTGCTATATAATGTACATTAGAGGGTGGAAGTTCAGAGCCATAAGTCAATGTTATTTGAAACAGAGCTCTGCTCAGACATTTGCTGCTTCTTAGCTGAGGCCACGGCTCCTGTCCCAACTAAACCAGAGTTCCAGGAGAGAGGCTTGCATTTGTTTCCTAGGAGAGGCGATGAGGTCATTAAGAGGTCAATCCCCTTTCTATGCCACACAGGAAAGATCCATTGGCGTCTCCTCCACTCACCTTAGTGGTGGGGCATTTGGAGTCCTATGAAATCTAATCTACTGCCTCTGGGAAACTAAAGGTGATTCAAAAGAGAAAAAAAAGTGTACCCTTTGGTAGTATAACAGTTTGGTCTCTTCCTCATTAAACATATGCTTTCACCTTCTTGGTTACAAAGAGAAAAGAAGCTGTTTAAAGTTGCTTAATTAAAGGCAATTAGAGGACAAATGAGAAGGGATATGTAAGATGAGGAGGAGGGAGGTGTTAATCATTGTGTGAATGTGAGCACAAAAGTTTCTTCCTGCACTTTATTGATGATGTGACATTAAACCTCATTTTCAGCTACAAGAGGACTGACTCTGCACGCAATGTTAGATGTGCAATCGGGCAGCGCATCTCATTTTCACTTCTGAAATGAATTCTACTTCTTTGGGGTTTACATATCACTGCCCCTAATTTGTGTGCTGAAAAATGTACTGTAAAAATCTAGCCACATCACTGTAGTGAGGCTTCATTCATTTTTAACTGGATTGCATTGCTGTGCAATATATACTCCCAGCATATATTTGTGAATAAAATATACACTGTGTACACAAAGTGTAATATAAGTATCTCTTTGAAATGAAACAGCACAGTGTCCTACATGAGAAAATTTGAAGGACTTTCCTTGAAATCCGTTGTAAAACTCCCACAAATTTAATGGTAGAAGATCAAGCCCTTAGAGGAGAAGAAAAGTAAGAGTCAAGTGTGTGTGCAGTAGAGTGTGAAATTGTTCTTCTGTTGTGACTCTTTTCTAATGTGCAATACCCGTTATTCTGTCAAGGGTTGACTTTGTTTTATCCTTAAACACAATGGGGCTAAATTAGGACTTGGTTTATGATCCCCCACAATAGAACAAGAAGCTGTAAGAACCCCTCTTACACCCACTCCCATGCATGGGCTTCCTGGACTTTGGCTTTGGCTATGTAAGAGGTAGGGTGACCATATGTCCCGTTTCAGCCAAGACAGTCCCTTTTTAAAGCCCTGTTCCAGCCATTCTGACTTTTTGGGGAAAAGTGGGCATTTGTCCCTGATCAAGTTGGCAAGAGCAAATGTGCCAAATAAACGTGGGAGGCAGGGCTTGGGCACGGGGCAGGGAGGACTCGAGTGAGCTGTGATTCGAGTGTCAGCCCCATACAGAGGAGCTTGGGCAGGGGCCAGGCAGGGCTCAAGCAAACAGTAAAGCTGGTGCTGTGCGCGCGCATGGGTGTGTGTGTGTGTGTGTGTGTGTTGCAAGTGGCTTGGGCCAGCTTGGGGGAGGGGCTTGGGCCAGTCCCACACTGTCCCGTTTTTCCTTTGGAAAATATGGCCACCCAGATAAGAGGGCTGTGCATTCCAGCTTGCCTAGCCCAAATTCTCTCCTTCACTACCAGGCAAGGATGAGCAGGGATTGGGCAGAATTCTGGTGGAGCCCCTTTTGTCCTGCTTTCACAGCTGAGGTGCCAAGAGGGTGTCATAACATAGGTCTGCAGCAAATTACTAAAACAACCAGGAGTCCAGTGGCACTTTAAAGGCTCACAGATTTATTTGGGCATAAGCTTTCATCTGTAAAAAACCCACTTCTTCAGATCAATGGAGTAATTTTCACTCCATGCTTCTGAAGAAGTGGGTTTTTTACCCACAAAAGCTTATGCCCAAATAAATCTGTGAGCCTTTAAGGTGCCACTGGACTCCTTGTTGGTTTTGTGGATACAGACCAACGTGCTACCTCCTGATACTTGACAACAAATTACTACACCCCAACCCAAACCCACATAACAAAAGGGATTCAGGGAAGAATTGTGACTTGGAGATATGTATATCAGAGTCAACATGCCTCCCAGGGCTTTACCTGGAGTGATGCAATTTGCAAACTACCCTTTTATCGGAGCTATGCTTAAAGTGCCCATAAGGACTAGAGTGTGAATTTGTTGGTCGATAATCTGAGTTTTTATTTAAGCTTTGTTTGACGAGTATGTAGCTGGGGCATTAGGACAAAAGAGCAAAGGAGTCCAAGATTAATGTACAAGCTGAATGTATCTTGGAAATCTGTATTATTAGTTTGATTTGCTTGAGGTGTATTGATATGGCTCCAGTAAAATGCCACATTATGAAAAAGTTCCTTTTATAAGAAGAGGCATAGTTGCAGATATGAAATAAGTAAATCTCAGATTATAATAAAACCAATATATTGGTAGCAAGGGTCTGTAATAAAAATGGTGGAATTTCTTTCTTTTTTAAAATTTGACTGCCAAATAGGAATACTAAGAGCTATAGTGAGCATTTTGCTGAGTTTCTGCTCACTGTATCATGGAAGGAGTGTTTTATCACCTTTAGGATTCTCATGTGGCATGATTGGTAAGCTGATCCTGCACCCTTTAAGCATATCTAACTCCAATTTAAATCAACAGTTTTTAGTATTAGTATTTTATTATTTTATTTTGTGCAACTGAAGGATCACTTTGGTCTTGGAACTACCCGCCTTCCAACCTAAAAAAAAAAAAGGTTACCGATTTTTCACAATGATCACCCTACTTCAGCAGTGGGTAAAAATCATCACTGTGCAGGGGGATAGCATGAGGCCTAGACATTACTAAGTCCCACTGAAGGCTTATGTGTGTTAGCATAGGTGCCTCTAAGGGCACAGGCCTGAATTTCACCCTAAGTTACTGTTCATAAATGCAAAGAATTGTTTATTAGCTTGACTCCTTTATCAATAAGGTGCTAAAACATGTTTATATAATCTAGTTGGGCTACAGCTGCACTCTGGCATGGAATTAGTTAAAGCAAGCCAGAGAGTCTTCACAGAGCCCAGGCCAAACATGAAAGGCTTATTGGGAGACAATCAAGTGGAGGCTGAAAAGCAGCCAATGAGGGCCAGGCTGAGCCCTATTAGAAGGCTGGAGGGCAGAGAGGAGGGCAGTCTCTCTCTGGAGGGCAAAGAGAGAGAAGCACGTAAGACAGAACAGAGGAGGGCTGCACAGGGTCAGCAAGGCTGGGAGAGCTCTAGGCTGACAACTGCCAGACTGGGCCCCTGACACAAAGGGGCAGAGAAGGTGCTGGGGTTATGGGAAGAGGCTCAGGAAAGCAGGAAGGAGAGGAGAGTTGGAGGAGGGCAGTAAGTTGCTGCCACTAGAAGGTCCCTGGGTCATGGCCCAGAGGAGCGGGCGGGCGGGCAGGACTGCCCCCCGTTTACTTCCTTCCCACACACACTTGCAAGTGATGAATGGCTAAGCCAGACTGAAGTTTGCCCTTGGAGGAACGGGCTAGACCAGGGATCCACAACCTTTGGGACGCGGCCTGTCAGGGAAATCTACTGGCGGACCGGGACAGCTTGTTTACCTGAAGCATCTGCAGATTCAGCCAATCGCAGCTCCCACTGGCTGTGGTTTGCCATTCCAGGCCAATTGGAGCTGTTGGAAGCGGTAGCCAGCACATCCTGCAGCCCATGCTGCTTCCCGCAACCCCCATTGAGGACCTCAGTGAGCCACTGAGGTGAGTGATAGAACCAGAAGTTGCCGGCCCCCTGGAAGAGGGAGAGAGCAAGAGAAACGGGCACAGCCAGAGGGTAGTGTCCAGAAGTGGATGCCACGGTTCGGGAGTGACGTGGGTCTGACTGTGAGGACGGTGGAGACTGAGAGAGTAACCGTGGGTGGAACACCACTAGCGACACCGCTGCTGAAAGAGCTAATTCCTAATGAACCAGCAGGAGGCACCGCTGTGGTGAGTCAGACAACATTACACAAAGAAATGTATTCCCCTATAATTGATCTTCCTTTTTCGGTTACACTCTGTCGTTTGCAACAGAAATTGTTGAAATACAAATGTGTTTGCACCAATTTAGTTTTGAGATATTCATTGATCCAGCCGGGCCTTGAAGTGGGATGACTCTCAACAGTTTGCCAAGCCAGTTTGAAGCTGCCATAATCTGTTCTTTAATTCTCAGTTTTTATTTTTTTAAAACAAACTAGTCTCTACCCTTGATGATTGAAGAAAACCTTAGAAAAGTCAACTGACCATAGCAATAATATCTGCTTCAGGGTTCAGAAAGCCCAAAACAGAAACACTGAGTTGTGTGAATGGCCTATTCATCTCTATAGGGTGTTAAAGCTGATAAATTAGAATGGCCACATTGTTAACTGTTTCATTGCTGATCAAAAAAAGACGGGAGAGTAGAAACTTATGAAAATCTTCAATATTTATTGAATGATTTCTGATTTGCCATCAGAATGGCAGTTGGGAGATGATCAACTTCTTCCCTCCAGCCTCTGCCCCACTTAACCTCCTCCCAATCTCACCCATTGGGCTAATCAGCCATGAAGGCAGAATGGAGCAGAACTTGAAGATATGTCTGAAATCCATTGAACCCAGGAGAGCATCCAAGCTCCATCAATGGAGAACTTAGCAGAGCTAGTTGCAATTTGAAATTTCCATTTTTCAGGAAAATTTGCATTTTTGACATTTATTTTAATTCCAAAGGGGAAATAATGCATACTTTCAAATGTCCTGTGCAATGGAAATCTTATTTTTGGGAAAAAAATGTTCTGGAAAGTTGATAATTGTGTATTATTTTCACATAATAATGTTATTTCCGTAATATCTGCTGCTATTAAGATGTCCTAATATGGCACAATATAATAGATGGAATATTCTTTGGTTTCAATTTTTAAAATTATGAAAAGCAGCTGCTACTTAGTACTGACTGAAATTTCAAATTTTCAGTTCTAAAACAAATTTTCCAAAAATTGGAAAAAAACAAAACAAAAAAGTGGGAATGTACATGTTTCAGTTGAAACAGCATATTCCATCAAAAAATGTTTAAACAAAAAGTCTGCATCCAGTTCTCGAATGGAGTCCAGCAGGGTACTGAAGTATCACTGGGGTGGAGTCCAGTACCAGATTTACAATGGTGCCAGTGGCACCAGAGATGTGGGCCCACACCAAGAAAAGGCTCTGCCCCCCGACTCGACCTGCACTCCACCATGAGGGCCTGCCTGCTACTCACTCCCACTTCTTGCCCCTTTCTGCCCCTTCTCCCCACTCCCCACCCCCCATGCGAGCGGCAGGTGGGGCATTAGGGGAAAGAGGCCAAGCAGGGGTCGGGCCTCAGGGCAGAGTGGGGGACATGGCCTCAAGGTGGAGCTTGGGAGCAAAAGATTAATCCGTCCCTGGTAGAGTCTAGTTCCTATCTTTGAGTGCATGCAGGATTATATTTTGGAACATCTGCACAATCTACTAGGTGTCTCTATTTGTCTCAAATGGATAAAAGATTGCCATGGCTTTTTCCCTGCATGGTTTAATTCCTGAACTTGGTATTCCTGACATCTTACCATTGTCTTCCTAAAAGTATAGTTTTAAGACATCTTAGCTAAGTAATCTGTTACAACTACAAATGCCTTCTCTACTGTAGGATTTTAACTAATGTGTTAAAATACACCTTTTATTCGCTGTATAGATGATGTGGTTTTAGTGAAGTAAACATCATACACCAAGTTGGGCCAGTAAAGAAAACTTACTTGTTAATTGTTATCCCACAGCTGCTGCCACCTGCTTCTTCTTTTTCTGCTTCATCAACTAACAAAAGCATTTAGTAGCTCAATTTACACTTTACCATTTTGAATTCACTTTTACATTTGAACAACTGTTCAGCAGGAGTGCCATATGTGGGAATGAGGTGGAAATCAGGAGAAGGATACTAAAGCAAAAGTCAAAGGTCATGTTTCAGTGCTTCATTTAAGAGGATAAGCCTTTGGCTGTGTTCTACCATAAAAAAAAGTCTTGCTGCAGAATGTGTTTATTTGAAACTTATATTATAAATAATTGTGATGGCTTTATTTTCTTATGTGCATGTCTATTACTGGAATATTATTTACGCTTTCACTGAATCACTAAGACTTTTATCCTTCTATCTACAGAGCATGTTTATGAATAATAAAACTGGAATTGCATCAACTTTAAGTAGGAACAGAAGTGTGTATATATAAGTAAGCCTTTTCTCTGCTGCCTGCATAATTGACATGTCATAGGGAGAATGCTCATTTCAGGGTTCCTCCCCCTTTCAGTTGTAAGGCCTGTAAGCTCTGGCTTTTTTTATGATGTATCACCATAGGGTTCACCTGGGAATTCTCAATGAGATAGATTTTCTTCCTGTTGTTGAATGTTTGAGCCTCAGGTAAAACTCCTACACAGATTCACTCAGTGCTGGATTACCACATCTGTAGAATGAGAAGAAGCACGCCAATTTGTTACTAATGAGTAGAGAACTTTGTTGTGATACAATATGTAATCCTTCTGCCAGGTGGTTTCAGCAGGAAATAGAGTCAGGACCAATATTGAGGGGTTTCTCTTAACATTGAACTGGGACACTTCCACTGCTTGCATCCGACGAAGTGGGTATTAGCCCACGAAAGCTTATGCTTCAAAACTTTATAGTTAGTCTTTAAGGTGCCACAGGACTTTGTTACCTTTGTAACTGGCTTGAGCTCCCATCCAGAAATCTGGGATTTAGGCATTTTAGCCAATAGGTCATGATTCACTGTTGGAAATGGAATTCAAGCACTTTTGAAAAATTTGCCCCAGGTGACCAGTTTTTGTTTATACAAATGTTTGAGGAGGAGGCTTTCTTTTAAGGATATAGTTATTTGTGAGTAAATGAGTCTATGAATGCCAGAAGTTCTTAATGGTTCCCATATATGTATTCAATTCCCTAGTTTGAAGGTGATAAGATAGATTTTGAATCTATGTGCATTTTTCTTTTATCCTCTTGTACCTTCAGGTGCCTAGTGCATCCACCAGTTTTTTCCATTATTTTGGTCATGTGCTGATCTGTTCAGGTTTCTGAGTGCCACGTTTGTGGAGCTGGCTTTGTCTATTATTCTGTACTAGTGTAAAAGCTCGTGTACATGGGCCAACCGTAAGGGCTCATGGCCCCCCCGTCGCCCAGCTCCCTCCCCCCCCCAATGCCCCCTCCGCCCATTTCCCTCCCCCCCAATGCCCAGCCCCCTCCCCAGCCCCCAAGGCCCCCCCTGCGCCCAGCCCCCTCCCCCTCCCCCTCCAACCCCCCCCTCGCCCAGCCCCCTCCTCCCTCCAAGGCCCCCCCTCGCCCAGCCCCCCTCCCCCTCCAAGGCCCCCCCTTGCCCAGCCCCCTCCCCCTGCAACGACCCCCCCGTCGCCCACCCTCCTCCCCCCCACTCAGCTCCCTCCCCCCTCAACTTCTCGTCATGCGCCCGACAGCCCAGCTAACTTTATATGTATAACTGCTCCTTGGTGCTGTAGCTCCGTGTGAGTGAGGATCGCTCAGGCGGGCACGCGCAGTGGCCATTTTGTGCCTCCGAACTACAACCCCCAGCATGCCGTTCGTCAGGGCCGTCTCTACTGCGCATGCCGTTCGTCAGGGCCATCTCTACTGCGCATGACGGCTTCACACAAACTTCCCCTGGGCTTTTATTATATAGGATTGTTTTTCTCTAGGTCACCCTCGTTCTCCTTCCACCTGGTGTCTACATTATCACTTGCTGTGAAAGTTGTGTGACATCCTTAAATCTTGTCCTAAATGTGTCCAACATCCTCTTCTTACTATGTTTGATGCTTTAGATTGTTTGTTCTATGTAGCATTTCTGATGTTACAAGAAACTCTTTCCAATGGACTGTGAAGAACTTCTGCAGATATTTACTTTGGAATGATTGATCCTCTCATCACTTTTGGTTGTAGATCTCATGAATCTGCCCCATAAAGGAGGACAGGCACGATTCTGGTGTTAAACATTCAGTGCTAATCATACTATTTTTCCAAATCTTTCAAGTTTATGAAAGTCGTTTACTACTTTTAATATTAACTGCTTGACATATATCATTGTGTCATCATAATTGCACATCTGACTCCCTAGAAAGGTAAAATGACTTACTTCTTCTAGTGTTTCTTCATCCGCTCCAGGGCTACCAATAAATCTGGTTTATATCTTGTTCTCTCCTTTCATCAGGAAGCAATTAAGTATTTTTTAAATCTCGGGCTTGGTTACATTGACAAATACAATGTTCTTTTGTGAAAAAGAGGTCAGGAAAATGTCCTATAATGTTTTAGCCCTGCTTGTCTCCTGCTATTTCTCTATAAAATACTTCCCATTTCCCCCCAGGAAGTTTTCACTCCCAATGATTTATTCAGACTCTTGACCCATTAACAAAGGTTAAACACCAATCAGGAGCAGAAACATAGCTGACCAGCCAAAAAACAGCTTGAATACAGCGGGATCCTTCTGTTAATACTTAAATCAATAAATTGAGCAGGTCTGAGCACTCTATTTTTATTGAATGAGGCAATATGTTGCTAAAGAAGATTATTAAGGCCAGGCCCAAGATGAGATTTACTTTAAGTGACATCAGGACTTCATGCATATTCTTTGAGATGTTTCCTTTATCCAGTGAACTTTCCAATGAATGTCACCTTTCGTTCTAGATCATTGGAATCACAAGAGATTTCTCTGTTCAAGAATCAAGAATTTATGGACAAAGTAATTAAAATATAAATGTTTCAGAGTTTTTTACATCTCTTGTCTAATGCTCTTTTTGACCTTGATAATTTAAACTTGTTTAATTTCCATAAGGTCTTTTTTGGTTTCTGTGAAATGTGTAGGTTTTTTTCATGGAGAGATGCCAGAAACCAATTAATGCTATCAAACAGGCTGTTTCAAATGTGAAACTTTTGCTGCCCCTTTACTGTGAAATTTCTCATTAAAATAGCTATGTAGCTCATTCGAATCAGTGTAAAATACAACTCATTTTAAATTAAGGCACTGGCAAAGAATTCATATTTTTCCCCATAAACAAGTTTGATTTGATGCCATCAGTACTGTTGAAATTGAGCTGTCATTCATTTGTCAGTGCTATTTAGTTAAAAAATCTTCCAAAAAAGAAAGCATATTTCTTGCTTGTTTTTTTTTTCTAAATTGGATAAAATGTTTTAAAAAATGAAATGATGCTGATATGTATTTTAGAATCTAATTAAAAGCTTTGATGTTAATTTGTTTAAAACATTAATTTACTTATACATTTGTTTAATCATTATGAAAAGCTTTTGTTTTTCCTGGGAGGGGGTTGTATATGGCAGATATTTTATTTAGATTATACAATTTTCAATATCTTGGGATATTATGATTTCTTGGTATGTTCTTGGGAAGATTTTTAGTACCTCTTTAGATGTTTAAGGCAGGTCTAAATCTCTTTTTCTATTTACATGCCTTATATTATCGATCTTATGGCTTTATAATTCTAATGACAGATTTTAGAAGATTATGGATGTGGCAGTGCCTAGCCTGCCTGAGATTAATTTTACTTACTGTGTAAATATTGTTGATTTAATATCCAGTATTTTGTATTTGTGCTTCTTTAAAATACTCTGATTCAGAATTAGATTTGTAAGCTAAATGAGACTTGTAAGAGTTATTTTATTCAGATAATATGAGTAAATACTAAAATTTAGGATAAATCTCATTTTGCACATAGATGGTGTAGTGAGGTACAGTGGGAATGAATCGTAATTGCTCTCTAAATGCTTTATTGGTTATATATACCTCTGTGATAGCCGCAAAATACCAAAGCGAGGCAATGTGTCAATGGAAGACTTAAATGGCTGTTGGCTGCAAATGGTAACATACTCTAAAAATGTTGTACATGCACCACAAGCTACCAGTGTTGTGGTCACTTTCATAATAGGCATCCAACAGGTACAGCAAACTCATAGCACTTGTGGAAAGGAGCTGTAATTGACCAGACCACAGTGACTCTATAGTGGGGAGTTCAGGAGAGATATTGATGGATTTGCTTGCCATTCAGACATTTATTTGTCTTTATGGGAGAAATCTACAACCTGAATTAATGGCTACTTAAACAGACCTCATAGTGATTTGGAAGTTAATTAAAATTGTATTCAGAGTTTCCCTTCTGATTTTACTACAAACCCACATAACTTTAAAAATACTAGAAAGATTAAATTTAAAAGAAAATAGAGGATCCGTTTTCTGATAATGGTCAAAGCCAGAGGTAATACGTAGGAGGGACATTGTGGTCAAGTACTCTGCATCCCAGCCAGGTTTTCTCGGGCTGAAGTGTCTCCATCCAACTCCCCACTTGGCTGCCAGAGAAATCAGACAAATGTGTGGGAGAGGTGCAGGGAGAGAAGGACTGAAACCCCCTAACCCTGCACAGGTAATGTGGGGCGGGAAAAGAACTTCAGCCCTGGGCTGGGCACAGGCAGGAGGCGTCACAGGGCAGGGGAGGCTCGTGGGGCAGTCACATGTCCTCTCCTTTAGCTTGTGCCCCCTCCCCCAAGTATGGGGAGGCACCACTTGTCTATGGTCAAAGCTGTTGCAATGTGTCCCACTTTGGATATATCTCTGGATTTGTTAACGCAACCAACCTACAGTATTGAAGCGTGCTTGCTGACTCTTGTTCTTTTTGTAGCTCCTGTGAATGTCCATGGGTGCTACTTGGTGAAAAGTTTTACTTTCCTGACAGTATGAAAAAGCCACTTGAGCAACGGAATATGAACACCACCAGTAATGGGTCATGTAGTGCTGGGTAATAACATGAGAATTCCATTTTCATTAAACTAAAGTGGCTCATTATTAAAGCAACTATTTTAAGAACTACTCCAACTGGAGGTAGTTCCTAACTATGAGCACACAGATTGACTCCCTGCTGCCTCCTCCAAATTCTTTCCTGTGAAACCCAATTGTCTCCCTCTATGTTCCATGTGGGAGGCTACAAATAGCAGACCTGACAGCTTGTTACTCCTTCCTCTCTATCCATTAGTTCTTCATTAAACAACCCAGAAGAGGTTTTGTAAAAATAAGGGGAATAATCCTCACCACATGAAACTCGGGGGCAAAGCCGCTGACTTCAGATGGGTCAAATTATAATTTAAGAATTCAAACTACTTACAACTTGAGTTACAGAGGAGATTATTGGTAGCAATCTAACACGAATTCCTTGAATCTATTCTCTCTCACACACTCATGCACAAAAACTTGGTTAAGGCTAAGCTATGTAAGTAAGTTACATATCAGTAACTTAGGGATAAAATTCCTTACAAGGATGTTAAAGTTGTTGTTTTTAATAATAAGACCATGAGGTATTCTAGAGCCAACAAAAGCTTGTTATTGGAAGACCTTGGAGGAGCTGGAACTAGTGATATTCATTTCTCAGCGAGAGTTGTGCAAAATCTGCTGGTAGACAAAAAAAAAAAAGGCTAGGAGAGGGAATAGAGGGTTGAAGTGAAACACTTTGGCTGAAGCATTTTACACACACAGACTGATTAATACAGGAGACAAGTCAAAATCAAAACCCTGGATTCAAACAATTACAAACACTGGAGGGATTCAGAATCCAAACCTGTATCTGAATTTTACAGCTGAATTTTACAGCTGTATCTGAATTTTACAGCTGTCAGGCACCAGAACTGAAGTGTGCAGTTTATTCCAATCCTCATTTACAAATGTGGGAAAAATAAACACTCAGGGAACAGTTTCCGCCATTCTTACTCATGTTGAATAGCAACATACTTCACCATTAATCCCATTAATTCTGATTGTCCTGCATAAAATGGTTCTACTCATCATGAGGATCTGGCTATAATCAGGTATTATAGAATTACACCTACCAGAAAAATATTGCAGATTGTTTTTTAACCAACAAAAAACCCATTTCAGAACAAAACTACTTGTAGACTTTTAACAAGTATATATAACTCATGTGCCAGGTGGAGTTGGCAGCAACAAGGGCCAGTTCCAAAAGCTATGGGTCCCTCTTAACAATACAAACCAGAACCATTTTAAGGCCTCATCCAGTAATCTGGGAAAATTAAACACTGCCCCTGGGTGCCTCTAAGAGAAAATACTTCCCCCTTGAAAGCATTAAGTCTGTGTATAACAAAAGAAAACTTGTATTACAAGGGAAAGGGAAGCCAGCTTTAACTTGTAAAAACACCATAACTGTCCTTCAGAAGCATGTAATCATAAGCAAACACCCACTCTGGAGTGCACTTGGGTACTGTCCTTTGCCTCAGTTTCCCACTCTCCTTTCCTTCCACTGCATCCCATGCAGTTGGTTGTCCTTGGTCAGAGAAGACCCACTGTTCACAGGTGCATTCACACAGGTTCACCTCCCACTCCTGAGAAGGGTGGGGGAGCAATGCCTCTACTGCTGTTACTGCCTCTACAACTGGCTTGCTGCTGCTGCTGTCTCTGCCATTGTGTGCTGCCTCCGCCATGGTTATGACTGCTGTTGCTTGCAGCATTCTGAAGTTCCACCACCCAACCCTGCTCTTAGTGATTTCATTGGGTAGCAGGGAACCACACTGCTAGTGCAGTTTCTGTATTGTCTTTCACTGCAACACAGTCCCCACACCAAATCTAAGGTTTAGCCTCTTGGCCTGCTCACCAGTGGTTATAGCTTCAGTAATCACCAAACAGAAAAAGGATTCTCAATTGAGTCTAAGCAGCTCTATCTCTAAACTCAGGGGTGGGGGATGGAGAGGCGTGGGAAGAGTCAAACAGTGTTGAGGATGCTTTAGGAAGAGTCCACACAAATAGATAGGAACACCCATCTCCACCTCCTGTCTCTTTCAGCATCCCTACCCCATTTAGCATCCCTACCCCATGCTTAGTAAATCAGATACAGATTAGGTTGACACCCTCAATCAAGGCATGCTAAATACAGTTCCGGTGCCCTTCATTCATACAATGAGGATAACAACATTTCATTACCTCCGCATTCAAAAGTGAATTGTAACCCCAAAGCAGCCAAAATTCATTACTTTCGCAAAGCAGTTCTGACTGTTGAACACCCCCAGAGTAAGTGTGTCTATGCAAATATAGTCTGTTTCTGAATTTTTGTCCCCCCAGTTTGTCACTAGATGGCAGAGGAAAGCTCATTCGGACCCTCGTTTCATATTTTATACTAGAGAGCATCTATCATCATTGTTTTTTTATATACCACATGAGAATTTGTGCTGTGCAGTCCTCTAATTGTATTGGAATGCACCAACTTCCTAAAAAAAGGGGTGGGGGCTTAACTGATCTTCTAACTTATTTAAAGCTATTGTTTTACTGTCTTCACTAAATGACCTGTCTCAGCACTCTCTCCATTGACAAAGTTCAATTCTGAAATTTGCTAGTCTGCAAAGCAGAGATGTCACTCACCCATTATTCACTGTCTGCATTGAACTATCCAATACAAACAGCAGAGTGATAGCAATCCAGCTCATCTCTTAGCTATTGCAAAGCCCACTTACACATTGTGTGAAGGACTGCAGATTGAAAAGAAGCAGCCTCCTCAAAGGACAGTATTGATGACTTAGCCAAAAAAAACACTTTTTTTTTTTGGTAACCACCCACTCAGTAATAAAGAAGAATTTGTAACACAGTGCAGAATTTAACTTCCCTTGCAGCTGGAGAAGCTTTTTGTGTCTATGCCAAATATTTTCCTGAATGTTCTTAAAGGAATAGTCTGCACCATTAATATCTTCCTCTTGGAAAAGAAACACACATTCTAGATTAAATAAGGTTAATTTAGACTAATTTAGGGTTTATCCCAATCAAAGTAACTAGAGTTTAGGAGAGTTAACAAAGTCCTGTGGCACCTTAAAGACTAACTATAAAGTTTTGAAGCATGAGCTTTCGTGGGCTAATACCCACTTCGTCGGATGCAAGCAGTAGAAGTGTTCACAAACAGGCAGTTATAGAAAAGTAGGTAAGAGCCAGGTGGGAGGTGAAAAGGTTAGTCCAATTAAGCTGAGCCAGCTTGTTATCTCCGATCAGGGAGTGTGGATTATTCGTCTAGCATTTGAATGGGGTCTGTGGACATGGAGAGATGAGAAACAATGCCTGTAATGAGCCAACCATTGTAGATCCCGGTTCAATCCCAAAGTGTGTGTGCCGAATTTGCAAATGAATTGAAGCTCTGCAGTCTCTCTTTGCAGTCTGGATCTGAAGTTCCCTTGAACCGGGATCTACAATGGTTGGCTCATTACAGGCATTGTTTCTCATCTCTCCATGTCCACAGACCCCATTCAAATGCTAGACGAATAATCCACACTCCCTGATCGGAGATAACAAGCTGGCTCAGCTTAATTGGACTAACCTTTTCACCTCCCACCTGGCTCTTACCTACTTTTCTATAACTGCCTGTTTGTGAACACTTCTACTGCTTGCATCCGACGAAGTGGGTATTAGCCCACGAAAGCTCATGCTTCAAAACTTTATAGTTAGTCTTTAAGGTGCCACAGGACTTTGTTAACTCTGCTATTCCAGACTAACACGGCTACCACCCTGATTCTAGAGTTTAGGATTCATCTCTCACTTTTTAATTGCACCAGGGATCTTATTTAATTGAACATATTGAATGTGCAATATTCTGCAGCCTGAAAAGCAGCGGTGGTATGGTGAGGGCATGAGGATGAGTTAAAACTTACTGTTCAAACTTTGGGAAAAAAAGAGGAAGAAAAACATCTAAAAGGATTTAGTCCCTTTTTTGCTGCCAGAAGAGAGCCCCCTAGTACCACGGGCAAACCTGCTCCAGTGGCAACCTGTCATTTCCTGCCCTTTCCATACTTGCTACCTGTACTTTTAGTCAGATCCTTGTGACTGCTAGAGAGCTTCCGATTTCTGGGTCTCCAGGTGGTCTATATATGCCCTGAGCTGATAGCAACATGAAGTTAGATCTCAGTTGTGACAGGCTGGGATACAGATAGAATAGCAAATGTTGAAGTCATCATAAGATTAAGAGGACAGAAAAAGACTAATCTAAATTATGCTGAAAATGCTATCTCCATTTAACAGTGAAAACTAAGCATTTAAGGAACCACATTCAATAGCAGAATACTGCAAATGTGTAAAAATAAATAAAAAAATTAAAATAGTTTTTTAGAAAGCTGCCATACTGGTTTTTCTCTTATTCATTTGGGAACTCAAATATTATGGTAATTTGTGGCAGCTCAGATATTATGGTATTTGTTATATGTAAGTAGATCAAAGTTGTCATAAAAAGAGGATAGAAAACAGAAAAAGACCTACTATGCTGAGTTGTGTAACCATTTTATACATGTAAAATATGATGTTATTATGTATTGCATAAATGAAACTACATACACTTGTAAGTAATAATGTAATTAAGCCTTTTTTAGACTTTTGTTCTTGGCTATGTAAGCCATTTATTAGAAGCATTACATTCTTTTATAGTAAGGTCAGTGGTTCTTTGTGTTTGGCAATGTATAAATGCTTCTTTGTGCCCTTAACTATTCAATTGCACACTCTGAAAGAAGAAAATTCAATTATTATACAAAATCAGATGGAAGCTTTATTTTGCATTTGCTCAATACAAGGCAGAAACGATATCTGTTTGAAGATCTTGTAGAACAAACCATGAATTTGCTTTTCAAGAGGAATTTTTTAGAAGTATTATCTCTTATACTTTCGTATCCAGCACAGGGATAATTAATTCTCTAGAAAATATTCTGAAATGTCCTTTAGTTCTAAAGGATTTTGTTTCTGTTTCAATGTTATAAATATTTGTTTGTCACTAAATAAAGGCTTCCCCCCCCTTTCACCTATAAGTAATTTTCTGTTTCAAAGAAATTTTTAGATCATATCATCAGCTCTGAATTCAGTTTTTTGTTTTCTTCTAAGCTAGAGGCTTTTTTTCTTTTCTTTTCTTTTCTTTTTCTGAAGGAGAAAGTTGTCCCTCCCTGCCACCTGGTGTATTTCCTGAAATGGAAAAGAGTGCAATAAATAAATAAATACATAAATAAATAAATTAAAAAAAAATCTATAGCATAATTCCCTTCTTAAATGCCTACCAGCAATATGGCAACTGATTGTCAAAGATGAAACTCTAGAGCTGGCCAAATTAGCTTTGGTAAAATGAAATCTCCTTCATCTTCCCAAGACAAATATTTTAATCTGGAAAAAGTTTACTTCACATTCTTTTTCCTGCATTTCTTTTATTTTTTGTTCACATCTGTCTTTCCAGGTTTCAGTTGGACCAAAACTAGAGGTTCTGAAACAACACAAGTTCTTGTGGTATTTCTGACCCTTCTGAAAGTAGAAATAATTTATTTACTCAGAAAGGCTCTTCTTAAAAGTCTCCCTGAATTTTCCAATTGAAGAGGCTGCATTATTTAGTTTTAACATCCACATGTGGGAGCTCAGTTGAACTTAGTATGAACTCTGAACCTAGAGAGTTTTGTCCCTGACCGATACTAAACTTCCTTTTCTTCTCCAGATCTACATTAAAATACATGGAGTGTAAAACATTCAGTAGTAAATAAGAGCTGACCATCAGCCAAGGGCCTTTAGTTCACTAATGGCTTGATGAAAAAGACACAGAATCTTTCCATTGATTCAGTGGGTTTAGGATTGGGCCCTGATTAGCTAGTACAGCCCGCAAGAACACCACTCATGTCCCTTGCTCCTCCACTCACTCGCAGAGCTGTGTAGTTAGTACGATTTGCTCAGGCTTATACATGGCAGTATCATTAGTGCCCGCGTGGATGAGCAGCATGGTGTAGTGGTCAGAGAGATGGATGATCTTCAGCAACCTTTCTGTAATGTCTCAGAGGCAGATTCCAGGCAGGCAGCGCACATTTGGGGACATTGTGTCAGGTTGGCACATGGGTGCCGCTGTCCCCTCAGAAGAGAGACCCTGACCATCAGCATTCTATACATCCTCCTCTTTGGGGTGGGTGGCTAGGAGCATCCCAGCCTTGGGGCCAGCTGGCTCCTCCTTCTCAGCCATTAGGGTCTGCTCCTCACCTCCTGTTGCCAATACAGCATGCTGAATATTCACACGAATAAGGTGATAGATGTATCTGATGCATTAAAAAGTAAGCAGGTAAAAATTAAATGTATGGCAAACTAGCTTCTGTGAATGCGGTCAAGTGGCTATGAGCATGCATCTCCTGCAGTGTCCCAATGTGGAGGAAGGTGGTTCTTGTTAAGCAGGCTGAACCACCTGTTCCAGAACTCAGATCGGAAGATGAAGGAGCTGAAAAATATGAGTGCTGAAGATGCAGGGGAATCTCTCTTCAGAGTGTGTTAGAAATAAAAAAGTGTATTGAAAAGATCTAATTTTACACAATAGTGTGAGGTATTTGGAAACTATGTCAGGAACCAGACCTCTCCTTTACCCAGGATCACACTAGAATATTATTACCACAACCTTGTTTGGTTGTAGAAACTCTTGTGGGATGTGCAATACAGTCAGAGATAGCTATGAAACTCAGCATTTTGTTCATAAGAACAAGAGATGATTTGCATGAACGTCCTTCTTTGGGAAGTGTTGCAATTCCTTACTATTTGCTTTGTCCTGCTTTTTTTGCTTTCAGAATGCTGTACATGGTATGTATTTCTCTGTGTCTGTGTGCCTTCCATTGCCAGAACAAAATGCTATTGTTAATGACCCAGTAGTTTGCTCCAGAATGGCAATCCACATATGAAATCCCTGTTATGAAACAATTAATAATTCTACATACACCATACATAATACTAATCCACTGTAACAAATAGCTAATATTAGAAAGTTCATGTTGAAAGAGTTTTGAGTTCTTAGAGTTTTGATAGACACTCAATCTTCTGAAGCTAGCACAAAAGTAGTTAAAATAACCAGGAACTGGCATTTGTCTACTAAGTCTGTTTACATTTGCTAGTAAACATCTTAAAGTTTATTGAAACCAAAGAGTGTTTGCAGCCACTGTTGCAGAGAAGATGAAACATTTGGGAGAGGAACTCTAGGGATCCTGCTTTAATTAAAAACAACCATAATCATAACTGAACATACTGAAACATATATATTTCAGTTTCTAGAATAAATAAATTCTTGTCTCGAATAGTCTGTTAGAGGTCAATAATAATATCACATCTCATTTCAGTTTTGTCCCCCATACTCTTTGCAACCTTTGATGTTCCTTTAAGAAAATATTCCCTGCAGTGGATATTTGTAAGTTTCAATAGCCATGATACATTTGCTAGCTTGTAGAATATTGGATTCAATTTAGATATTGCTAGTGTCACCTAATGGGAGCAAATGCGGTATTTAAAATGCGTCTGACTAATTTGCATATTTTGAAATCAAAGTGTGATAAACTTTTTATGGTTTTTTTTTTGATGTTGTTAAATTGCTTCTTCGGGTGCTAAACTGAAATAACTACACAATGAATAATTACTGTCTATATGAATGTAAATTTGTTAACCCACCTAGAGGTCAAACCCCAAGCTAGACAACCAGCCCAGAGTGACTAGAATTACTTGCTACACTGTTTAGCTGGCCAAGCAGCTCTCCATGGATGATGGTTATTGATGAGTCTGATAGAATCAGCATGGATGTTGGTCCTTTGCCCATGATTACAAGGAAGTTGTCATTACAATGATTAGTGTTCCCTGATGTATTTGAGTTTGAACCAGGCAGACCTGTGACAGTTGTTGCCTCAATCATGCCCTTATCATACATTAAACAGCCAGGTTATGGTGTATGTAAAAGGATGTGTACCTATTTTGGGGTGGGAGTAGGGAGGGAGGCAGAGGATAGGGAACTGTTTATATGGACTAAGCTTCAATCAGATCACTTGCACAGGTTTAAATATATATCTTTATTAAATTATCAAGCCAGTGTATGGCAAAGCTGCTCAGTTAAACTCTATTAGAAGCTATATTGGTAGAAGAATGTTTCTATAATGAAAGGCCTATATGGGTGTCAAGAAGGCCTTGTAGTGTATGAGGGACTGCATATTCAGATGTGTCTAACTCTGGCATCCCTTGTAATTTTCCATCCTATTTTGCTTTCCATTCAGCTTGTATTTAAAGCACATTGTCAGTGCTGCTGATGACATTTTTTATACAAAGAGGGGCTATGCTTATTACAACAAATTTTGAAATATATATTTCTCACTGACTAAGCAGCAGTCTGTAAGATTTCCTGAAATATACATGCACCCGTATAGCCAGGGAATACAACTAAATATATTCCCAAGGGGTCTGATACCTCTCTCTCTCTCTCTGACTGAAACACATTTAGGCAATCCCTCTGAAAACTTGGCTGCTGACTGGTTTGATAGCAAGTACAATCTGACACATTATTGTGCTAGTTATGCGCAGCTGTGTACATAGGCTTCTGCAGAATTCCATATGCTAATTGCTTGAATCAAAGTAGGCTGGATGGGAAGATGTATTAGAGAAAGAAAGACAATAGAAGGGTATTTAAGCAGCATATTTCCCCTTTGTTTTCCCCTTGTTATCTTCTCTTGCATTTCTCTGATGCCTCATCATGGTGTCTCACGTCTATATGAGATAAAATATGTGAAACTGGAAACAGTAACCCCTTTGAAGCCAATCCCACTTCAGGATGTCTCTGGGAGCACTATGGTACGCCAGTCCCCTCTGGACGTCTGACACCATATTGTGAAGGTTCTCCAAACGCTAGCATCTCCAGGCCCTAACCCTCAGTGGGTACGTCCACATTGGAACACAAGACCCGTGGCATGACCACAGCTAGCCTGGGTCAACTGACTTGACCTTGCGGGACTCAGGTTGTGGGGCTAAAAATTACAGTGTAGACTTTTGGGCTTGGTCAGGAGCCCCAGCTCTGGTACCCTCCCTTCTCTCCAGGTCTCAGAGGTAGGGCTCCAGCTTGAGACTGAATGTCTGAACAGCAGTTTTACAGCCCTGCAGCCTGAGCACTGAGATTCCAAGTCAGCTGACCCTGACCAGCCATGGGTGTTTAATTGCTGTGTAGATGTATCCAGTGGGTCCCCATTAAGACTCATATACTGAGGAAGTAGCGTAGGGGTTTGTAAGGCTACTGGAAAATAAAAGTACAATTACCCTGTGCACAATTTTTTAGCAGTTACAATAAATCTCAGTCAACAGTTTATAATGCAGCTCCCTTGTGGGAAGACCAATACAAGGATAATCATGTCTGCTTGGGAGTGCTCCACACTAGAGGTGGGAAAATAATGGACTTTTAATTTGGCAATTTTTAAAAGTGAAGGTGGGAAAATGTTTTTGTTCACAGCAAAACTGACTTATTTCTAGTTGAAATTAAAAACTGGAAAAAATTGTTTTGGGTTGAACAAAACATTTTGTTTGACCTGCCGTTTTTTTTTGTTTGGTTTTTGTTTTTCATTTTCATTTTCTGGTGCTTATACCATTTGTTTGTGAGGTGGTGGAGTTGGGAGGGGAATGTTAAAATAAATATGGCTAAATATTGAAATGAAATATCATTTTAAAATGAAAACCATTTATTTAGAAATGGTTGAAAAAATCATTTTGACTATTTCAGAAAAAGTTTTCTTTTTTTTTTCATCTGAAAGTCTTTCATGAACTCAACATGAATTCACAAATAGTTTTGGTGCTTCCCAAAATACAGTTTTGTGAAAAAATACTATTAATTGAAACAAACAACAAAATCATGTTAATATCTACTGCCACTCTGCCTGCTTGCAGTTTTCAGTCTCAGTTCTCTGCTACTCAGACATTCCCCTGGAGCCGGCTACCAGCCTGCTGTCTTGGGTGGCCCATACAATGGGTAATTTCCCTGGGAAACAACCATCCAATCCAAACTTTTGAATTCATCAGTAGCATTCCATTACCAGAACTACCTGATCTTTCCTGGATTCGTTTGATGCACTAATGAAAAGTTCCATAAAAATGAGGGGAGATTGGGTGGGTATGGAGAGGGACAGTGCTTGACTGAGATGACATGACTGAACTGACAGAAACAGAGGTAAAAGAGCTAACTGAGAAGAACACTAATGAGAGACTTGGAGAGCTGTCAGTAGCAAAATCAATTAATGAACCATAGCAGATGAGCACCTTTGAAAAAGAGTTTCAGTCCAGAAGAAAATAGGCAGAAAAGACTAAACAGCTAAAGGAAGTTTTACGGGTCCAGATTCACAATTACAGACTATAGTTTAGTGCACTGTAATATTAGATTGTCTGATTCACATGCTATTTGCAGCAGGACCTGTACAATGTGACACATATCAAAACCAGTAACGAGCTTATTACTGTGACAGGCAGCAATCTTTTCCAGTAGTATCCTTGTAAACTGAGGACTTGTGGATATAGTAATAATTTAAAAAATGTTAATAAATTCACAGTAAACTTCATTTACTACCACAGTAGGTACATTAAGTATTAATGCAAATAGGTAATGATGAAGTTTACCCAATTCTTTGTTCCTGTTTAATAATGTAGTAATTCAAAAAACACACTCATTATAGAATCATTATAACTCATTACAGAATAAGTTAGCTAGTTATAAGTACAACAATATTAGAAAATTAAGGGACAGGCAGGCAAGCAGGCAAATATTTTCATTATCTTAAGGGCTATATTTAAACCAGTAATATTAGCTAAAGTAAACTTTTAAGGAACTTGTTTTAAAATAAGCCTTTAACATTTTGCACATGCTTTTTCCATTCTCACAAATTTTCCAAAGTTTGCTTTTGTATACACAAATAGTTACATGCACAGTTAATGAGTTGTATTCACAATTGTCTTCACATGCAAAGAGATATACTTGTAAATGTTCTAGTTGTATTTATATGGATATGGCTTTGTAGAAATGGGTTTCCCTAACTGTGGAAGGCGATAGATGGGATACATTTTCCACTATTGGCACTGGACCACCTTGTGATGGAGTACATCAGTGGCGGCCAGCACCACACTGCTTACCACAGCCCCCATTGGACTGGAGCAGCGAACTGTGACCAGTGGGAGCCGCGATCGGCCGCACCTGCGGATATGTCAGGTAAACAAACCGGCCAGGCCAACCAAGGGTGCTTACCCTGCGGGGCCGCATGCCAAGGTTGCTGATCCCTGGAGTACATCAATAGGAAAAGGTATTTCTCCAAGGTATTGCAGGTGCTTCTAGATCACTGCAGGCATTTCACTGACATCAATGTGGGGTGGCCTGGACATGTGCATGATGCATGTATCTTTAGGAACACTGGCCTAACACTAGCTTTCATTTGAAAAGGTGTCCATGGGGTTGGAATGAACTGGAAACTGAGTAGTGCCAGACAGCAGAAAGGATTTCACGGGTGGAATTTGGGGAAGCCAATTATCAAGTGTGGTGCCTACATGAAGGTTTGATGACAAAACATTTGCTATGACTCTCGTCGAGATGGTTTTATTTTGTCCCCAAAATTGAGGAGTGTGATGGGTTCCCCCTGGGGTGCTCTCTAGAAGTGGGGTACTACTTTCCCTCCCTTATGCACAAGCCTGGGATCCCTTTACACTGTACTGCTGTGACCAGCCTGCTAAGCCCTCTCCCAGGCTCTGGCCTGCACTTTTAACCTCACAAATACAAGCAGGGACACATCCAGCTGAAGTTACACATAATACACACAGATGCCATGATCATCTCTGCAAAGAAAGACTTGAGCTAAGGTAGATCCCAGCTACTCAGGTACACTCCCACCCCTAAGGTACAAACCAAAAGTGTTACCATCTTGTGCTGCACAGAAAACTTATACACCATAAGATCCTGAAGTTCTTCCCCTACCCCAATGTGGAGAGGAAATATGCAACAGCTTTCTACCCTGAGTTATGATTTCCACAAATACCGGTTTTAGACAAAACAAAAACAAATTGATTAACTACAAAAATAGATTTTAATTGATTATAAGGGATAGCAAACAGATCAAAGCAAATTACCTAGCAAATAAAACAAAACACAAAAACTAAGCTTAATATACTAAAGAGACTGGATATGAATAGCAAATTCTCACCCTAAATCATGATACATGCAGGGTCTTAAGGGGAAAGCTGCACTGGCATACAGCTTGAAATCCCCAGATGTTTCATTAACAGGCTAAAAATCCCTTTAGTCAGGGTCTAGCACTTTCCCCACATTTCGGTCTTTGTTCCTCAGGAGTTTCCAGAAGTCTTCTTGGGAACAAAGTCAATGAAGAACCACAGTGATGTCACTCCTTTGCCTTAAATAGCTTTTTCATATGGCCGGAACCCTTTGTCGCAAAGCTTGGTTCCCATGCCCGTCAGTGGAAAAACACTGGCCTCCCAAGATGCAGTCCAGCACCTGGTGACCTGTTCACATATCTCTATAGTGTTATAGGATCCATAACTTGGAGGTTTAGTTTAGTTTGCACCCACAGAGTTTGCATGGGGCAGTTACAGCACAATACTTTGGTGCTCACTGCTATTTGGTGCTCACTGCTATTTGGTGCTATTGGTGCACTGCTATTAGCCAATAGCAATAGCAGTGTACTATTGGTGCTCACTGCTATTGGTGCTCACTGGTATTTGGTGCTCACTGCTATTAACAATCAAATTCATTATGGTGATGGCTATCAAAAATCACTGTTTCTAAGTGTTCTGTTTATTTAATTTATTAGGGCAGCTGGGATGTGGCGAGCTAGATAGAAGAGGAGATGAAGCAACGGGACCAAAGAAGTGATTAAAAAAAGTGAAAAGGAAAAGAGACATTGAGAATTGATGGAAGGTTGATGGGAAAAGTTAAGAAGGGAACTGATTGCTGTAGAACTAGAGCAAAACATTCAAATGACACCAGCAAAGTGTGATGGTTACAAACAATTCTTGCAGCAAACATCTTTGTGATGACTTCTTCTCCATGGACATGTAGTGACATTATTTGTTTCCATTTTCACATGGTATCAGATCAGTGTTGTCGTAGATTTGCATGTACACTACTTGCCTAGCTTGACATCTTAACATCATCCTCCGATTTGAGATGACAGTGCATTGAGAATTTTATGACAACAGTTAAATCAAATTGATGTTGGTCTACAGCCTGGCAACAAAATGTCAACATCTGGGTCAGAATTGGGAATTTAGGGGGATATTACTTGCTTGAAGGATAAAAAGAAATAGCTCAATTCATTGAGACCACTTTTTGGTTTACACAAATTATCCATCCATGCATTAGCTCCAAGCTTCATCTCTGTCATTTTCATAGAGCCAAAATATTAAACCTTAAAAAAACTGCATATAATAGAAAAACTAATTCAGTTTTAGTATTATCAGTGTCACCGTTTCGGCTATGATGAAAACTTGGATTTTAATTCTAGAACATATGTTTCTTTTCTTTTACTATGGCTAATGCTGTATTCATTCTCTACAGTCTGGCCACCTGTGCATAGTGTGACAGAGGAATACTGTGATAGAATACTGACAAAATGATACTTGTGCATCAGCATCAAGGACAAAATTAAAAACAGTCTCAATTTAATGAGTTCTCTTGAGATTTGAACATCAAAGGTCTAGTCTCTCTGACACTCATTTACATAAGAAATCCATTAAAAAAAAAAACAGAGATGTGCCAAACACTGAAAAATGTCACTTCCAAACTTTCTTTTTTAAGAGACTATGTTTAGCTTAAGTATCATTTTTAAAGTATCAGGCAAACCAGAGGTGGGTGTTGACAAACTGTCTTGGAATTAAGAAGACATTCCCACTCCAGTCCACTACATACACATTTTCCCATTTCAAATACTGAACTTGAAAATAACCAATAGTTGTTTTTAACTGGCTCTCAAAATAGATACCTGTTATCCACTGCTTAATTTGTAAAGAAAGAAATGCTGAGGCTCAAACAGTATACACCACATGGAGGATGCCATTTTACAGAGCTGTGCTGTCCCACCCTCCAAGATGCCATGACAGAAGAGTGTTTGGGTACAAACGAGGTGCCAGGCCAGAGCCCCAGCAAGTCCTGGCACAAATTATTAAACTTTGCTCTTTTCACCATCTCCATTTGGCTAGTGGTACCAGAACTAGAGAAACACTGGAGAAACTGCTATTGCTTTTTGGCCTCACCATCAGTCTCGGGAAGATAGAGGTCTTGTTCCAACCCCAGCACCTCATTCCAATGCCCCAGTGCCAGCCATCTTCCTCCAAGGTACACAGTTGAAAAATGTGGATCACTTCAAGTATTTGGACAGTACCATCTCGAGTGACAGTTTCCTTGACAAGGAAATTTCCTCCAGAATTAGTAAAGCAAGGAAGACCCTTGGCCGACTTTGAATAGCACAACATTTGTTTCTCCAACAAATTGAAGATCTACAGTAAAGTGGTTCTACCATCTCTCCTGTATGGATCTGAGACGTGGACTCTCTATAGATGTCACATTAAACAGCTTGAGCAATTTCACATGTGCTCCCTCAGCTCCAAAATGAGAATTCACTGGCAGGACAGAATGATAAATATTAAGTTCCTTCTGAGAGAAAACACCACCATTATTGAAGAAATATTATTGAGAGCACAACTTAGGTGGACCGGGCATGTCATCAGCATCAAAACATCTCACAAAACAGATCTTTTATGGGGAGCTGAGTCTGGGCAAAAGAAAGGATTGTCCGTGTATAAGCACTTCAAAGATAATCTGAAGAGCAGTCTCCAGCGGACTGGCATCAATCCCAAAGAACTAGAGCAAATGGCTCAGAACAGGACTCACTGGTGGTCTCTGACAAGATCAGCATGTGACAAGTTGGAGCAGAATCCACAAAATTATCTCCAGACTGCACATGAAAGGTGTCACAGAGCTGCATCATCAAGCACTGCAGACACAGGCTTCCATGCCCTCAGTGTGGACAACTCTGTGTATTAGGATTTGGACTGCAGAGTCATATGTGTAGCCATATATGAGAACTGCAATAATATCATTGTCGTCGTCAGCAAAGGACTAGAAACATAGTGGTACCAGAACTAGAGAAACACTGAAAAAGCTGCTATTGTTATATCTGTTCTTTACCTGAAGCAGAAGACCTGCAAATTATACATTCTTGAAAGATTTCCAACATGGATTGCAGATCCCAGAATAATTGATAAGATTTGAAGAAGACACATCTAACTTTTGGATGCCTACTCAACTCCGAAGTCCCAGTTTTGAGGTTTTTCCATTTAGCAGTTAATACAGTGAAATAAAAATCTTGCTCTGCATAATCCTGCAAATGTCAGCCTTATAAATCCCCAGAAATAGGGGGAGCAGGAACAACACAGATACACAGTCATTTACATTTAATGTAAGTTAATCCTCTTACCATACTTAGCTAACTGTAGCACTTTCTTTCAATAGAACCTGATGCAAATGCTATTAAATCAATGGAAAATTTTTGAATTCCTCCTTTTGTTTTTCATTCCTGTTTTTTTGTACTCAGTGGAAACTAGCCCCATGGGAGTGCTGGCCTGGAGGAGTATCGGGTTTGCCAGCTGAGGTATACTGTGCCCTAGAGTCTTTGGTTCAGGTTAGCGGTATATTTCAACTGACCATTTGTTTTGTTGTATGATTGTTATATATCTACCATTAGGCAAAACATACATGCACTAAACAAAAACATTTCACACAGAAAAATTACAGAGAGGCTATTAATTATTCCTCCCTAGTTATATCAGAAGAGGATAATTATTTATGCAGCACCTCTATTTCTATCTTACAAATATTGACTAGCTAACTATTACCCATTTTGAATCTCTATTGCTTACCTCAGCTGAGAACAACATATTTCCTTATTTTCTCATACCTATCTATGATCAGTTTTTATTTTCATTCTTTAGACTGTCCTAAGCCCTGTCTTTGCATTATTAAAGTCAATGAATTTTAATGAATGAAGAATCAAGCTCCTAATTCTACAGAGCAAAAGTATCCTATCTGAATCTCTAAGCTACTAGAACTGATGTAATTTGTGGGAATACATTTTCTGGAATAGTAACATTTCACAGATTTTAAGTCACAACACAGTGTTGTTGTACATTTAAAAGCCAAAGGCTATGAGTAATGGCTACTCTCTCAGCCAGCACACCAGAGACAGGCAGAGCTCAAGGCAAAGGCATAAGCTTCTTCAGCTTGAGCTAAAGAGACACACTGCTACAGTAAGTCTTTGTCTACACTGCAGAGTTTTTTTTCTGCCAAAAGGCTGCTTTTGGCTAAAAAAGCAGCAGAGGTGTACATGCTGCAATGCCACTTTCATTGACAAAACTCCATGTGATACTACACATCATATCTTTCACAGTGCTATTATGATAGGACTATGGCATAAGTATAAAGTATTTTATGCAAGGTCAGCCATGTGAGATCAGTGGAAAGGTTATGAGTTCCTGAATAGGATTATCCTATTCATATGCATGCATCATTTTTGTATCTGAAGTTAGGAATACTGACTATATCTGAGTCGTAAATGTGTTTACACCTGGGGAATGCCCACTAGGCAAAAGGCTCTCAGTTTAGATGTTGACTGGGAAGGGACCATTCAAGTTAATGAACCATTAGGGAGAACAATGGGTCTTAGGCTTGGTCTACATTAGAGGGAGGGGTCAACCTAAGATATTCAACTTCGACTATATGAATAGTGGTTGACAACAGGCTCTCCCGTCCACTGCAGCTTGTACCTTTTGGTGAGCTAGAGTTCCGGACTCCACAGGAGTGCCTCTGGGGATCGATTTATCGCATTTTGATGGGAGGCGATAAATCGATCGCCAATAGATCAATCATTACCCGCCAATCCGGTGGGTAGTGAAAATATACCCTTAGAAGAAGCTTATTTCCCACTGGGGCATGTCCTGTGGACACTACTAAACTAGGTCCTTAGTTTACATTAATGTAATCCTGTTTGAAGAAGACTGTGTTAACATGAACTAGAAACCCTGCAGATCACACCCACAGGGTCCATATAAGGGAGTTACAGAGCAGTACTTTTGTGTACATTGCACTTCACACCTCTGTACTCTGAACCACAGTCAGCATAGCCGTAGACAAACCGTGAGCAATTTGGGTCAGGGACTCTTGCTCTGCTATGTGAATGTGCAGCACCTAGCACAATGAGGATTGTTGAAGCCTAGGAATTGCCATTCTGGATCAGACCCAACACCTAGTTAGCTTACAATCTTGACTCTGACTGTGGCCAATACCAGAGGCTTCAGACGAAGGTATAAGAACTCCACATTAGGCCTATGGCGGGAGGGTAATCTGCCCCCACAGTAGATCTCATCCTGACCTCTAATAGTTAGAGATCAGTTTAAATTCTGAAGCATTAGGTTTGATAGAACCTCCTCAACATTTTTGTTCTTAATTACAATAGCTCTGAATACATAATATCCATATAAATATAAAATCACCTCTGAATCTTGCTTAATTCTTGGCCTCAGTGACTTCCTATGGCAATGAGCTCCACAGCTTAATTCACATTATGTGAAAAAAATATTTCCTTTTATTAGTTAGAATTTCCCATTTTTAATTTAACTAAATGTACCTTTGCTCTTGAGTTTATGAAACAGGGAAAACAGATTTTTCTGACTTACAATCTCTAGACTATTCATCATTTAATAGATTGATATCATGTTCCCTCTTATTTGTCACCTTTCTTCAATAAACAACCCCAATCTTTCCAGTCTCTGTTTCCAGACCCTTGATCATTCTTTTTGCCCTTCTATAAACCCTCTCTAGTTATGCAAGATCTTTTCTGAGATGCAGTGACTCAGTATGTTGGAAGAGGCTGCACTATTGATTTATATGAAGGCATTATAATATTCTATATATTTTTTTCTATCTCATTCCTCTATCTCATTTCTCTTCCTCACAACCTAACCATGTGCTTACTTTCCTGACACAGCTGCACATTGAAAAGAGATCTTCATTGAACTGTCAACAAGGATTCTCAGGTTCCTTTATTTAATTTATGGAGTTAATTTTGAGGAGTACAATTTACTTATATTTCCCTTTCCAGTGTGCATTACTTTGCATTTATGAACACTGAATTTCATCCTCCATCTCTCTGAAGTTACTCATAGTATGCTCTACTCCTGATTAATCCAAACTTTGTGTCATCTGCAAAATTTGCTTCTTCAATACCCACTCCACTCTCCAGATCTTTAATAAACATAATAAACAATGTGTTCCCTAATATAGAATCTGTTATGAGTTGGTGACTCATTTCCCTGATGAAACCTGGCCATTTAATCTTAATCTTTGGTTTCACTCTCCAAACCAGTTTTTGGTCCATGGTAATATTTTTGCCTTTCACCCAGTGACTACCGTATTTTTCGTCTTATAGGACGCTCCGGCCTATAAGACGCCCCCTCGTTTTTTAATAAAAAATCCGGACAAAAAAAAAAAAAAAAAAAGCACCTCGCTCTCCCGTCCCCGCCGCGCGGGCGGGCTGCCGAGGTTCCCCCCTCCCCGCCGCGGGCGGGCTGCCGAGGTTCCCCCCTCCCCGCTGGACCAAAAAAAAAATGTGCGCCCCAGTTCCCCCCCTCCCCGCCGGACCAAAAAAAAAAAAAAAAAAGCGCCTCGCTCTCCCGTCCCCGCCGCGTGGGCGGGCTGCCAGGAGCGGGCAGGGAGGGGGGAACCGGGACGCTCCCGGCAGCTCGCCCGCGGCGGGGAGGGGGGAACCTCGGCAGCCCAACCGCGCGGCGGGGACGGGAGAGTGAGGCGCTTTTTTTTTTTTTTTTGGTCCGGCGGGGAGGGGGGGAACCGGGGCGCACATTTTTTTTTTGGTCCGGCGGGGAGGGGGGAACCTCGGCAGCCCGCCCGCGGCGGGGAGGGGGGAACCGGGACGCTCCCGGCAGCCCGCCCGCGGCGGGGAGGGGGGACGGGAGAGCGAGGCGCTTTTTTTTTTTTTTTTTGCCCTATAAGACATTCGCCCTATAAGACGCACCAACTTTTTCCCCCCCGTTTTGGGGAAGAAAAAGTGCGTCTTATAGGGCGAAAAACACGGTATTTAAATTGATTAGTAGCCTCTTGTGGAGAATCTTGTTGAAGGCCTTTAAGGTGTGTCTACACTGCTGGCCTTTGCTAGCTGACTTGGGTTCATGGGGCTCAGAATCAGGGAACTGTTTAATTTTGTTGCAGACATTCAGGCTTCGGATAGAGCCTGGGTTCTAGGAGCTTGAATGGTATATTTAAGGTCCTAGAGCTCAGGCTGCAGCCCAAGCCAAAATGGTTACACCACAATTAAACACTCCCTTTCCCACCCACCCAAGCCTGAGTCCTGTGAGCTCAAGTCAGTTGGCATGGGCCGGTTGGGATTTTTTAATTACAGTACAGACAAAACTTTGGAAAGCTAAATAAATTGTCAGACAGTCTTCTTGATCTGCTACTATGCTGGCATGTTGAAAGAATTGTGAGAGATCAGTGAGACACAGTTTCATTTTGCAGAAAATGTGCTGTTTCAACCCTATCATATCATGATCTTCCAGGAGCTTTGTTATTTTGTTGTTATTTTTTTAATTATCATTTCCAGCAATTTGGTCTATATTTCCAGAGATCACCCCTTATTTAATTATAGTGTCTTATTTAAAATAGGTACAATGTTTACTACTTTCTGAACTTCTGGAACTGATTTTTTACTAGATCTGATCTAGTGGTTTTACTAGATCTGATCTTGATTAGTGTCAGTGGATACTACTGTAATATAAATAATTATATAGGGCCAGATTCTCTGCCATGTGTAGTGGAGAATGAAGCCCTGGAAGATCTATTAGTGTCTCGCATTCATCATGCGAGATGACAGCTCTGATTGCAAATGTGATCAATTCTAAAGTCTCTGTTTTCTATCTTGACACTACTAGATATTGATTTTGAATGAAATTTTTGCTCAGAACATCTAAAAATGAATGCTTTTGTTTCTATACCTATTGTGTTACAGCTACAATAGTGAAAAAAGTAAATGGAACAAATTGACAAAGTTAGAATCAGAGTGGGTAATTAGAAGAAAGTTAAAAATGAGAAATGAAAATTGACAGAAATGTGGCTAGATAAACACAGATACAGCTTTAAATGGCGTTAAAATATAAATAAGTAAAAAGAAAGAAAGACTTTTATCATTATTAAAGGAACTACCATATCAGAAATCTCACAAGGTCCTAAACTGCACCTGGAGGAAACATAGTGAGTGCAAAGGCCTACAGCCCCTACCCCCAGCTGGATTTCATCTTCAGTTAGGGCCTAACTGAAGATGAAATCCAGCTGGGGGGAGGGGCTGGGGAGGATCTATAAAGAAAGGAAGTTGGCAAGTTCGGGGAGGAAACCAGTAGTTGTACTCCCTGATACAAGGAGGCAGGGTGGGAAGGGGAGAGTAGGAAGTAGTCCAGGGAAGGAACAGGGAAGAGTAAAACCTAGAACTGCTGGGTTAGAGTCCCTGGACTCTACCCAATGTAGCAGGTGCGTCTTGGTGCCTCTACCAGCTATTGTGGGAGTAGCAGAGGTCTGGCAGTGTGGAGCAGACCACTGGGACAGTTTGCCTCAGAGGACTTGTAATAGCCCAAAAGAGGGGAGAATTTTAATGTGTCTTAGTTGGGGGATAAGCTATGAAGAGGACAGTGCTGTCGCTCCCTGCACACGAGAGGCCATGGAATAACTGAGGAGAATGACTGACGGAGGAACCGCAGGAAGGGGTATCAGACCAGGTGCCAAAGCTAATTCCCAAGATGAGCCACACGGAGATCCTGCTGAGTGATGAGTAGAGCACCCCCATCGCTCTCCTCATTCCTTAACACATTGTTTTAACTTATTACTTTGGAAATTTGGCATATCCATAGAAACTCACTATGGCAGTTGATAAAACATACTTCAAAAAAATATCTTTTAAAGTTGTTAGTTTTTAAAAAGGAACAGGGGTGCTACGGTGCACATGGGCACTTCTGAAATGAGCTTTGTTTCATCTGAATTGCTTCATATTACACACCAACAACTGAAATGTGTTTTTCAGTTGCAGTGAGGGGCTCTGAAACGACCGTACAATAGCAGCTTTGGATTTGAATCTTCACTTTACATCATACATTATCTGTACTACATCAGTCACCTTTGTACGCCTTCTGATCTCCTCATTCCGTATGTGATCACGGAGCAATGTCTTGCACATTTGCCTTTCCATTGCTCTCTGGGTGACAGCAAATTTTTCGTCCTCTGCTTTTGTTGTTAAGTTTTCTGCTCTGTATATTGCTGGCAGAACAGTGGAGTTAGTTTTTCCTTTTCTTCATGGGCAACTCATCATCCATTAGAGACGTCTTTATTTTATTTTATAGTGGTAGCTGTGTTAGTCTGTATCTGCAAAAGAACGAGGAATACTTGGGACACCATAGAGACTATAACAAATTTATTTGGGCATAAGCTAACTTTTGTAGTGATAATCAGGATGGCCCATTTCAAACATTTGACAAGAAGGTGTGAGTAACAGTAGGGGAAAGCTTATCATGGGGAAATAGATTTCAGTTTGTGTAATGACCCAGCCACTCCATTTTTATTCAAGCCTAATTTAATGATATCTAGTTTGCAAATTAATTTAAGTTCAGCAGTTTCTCATTGGAGTCTGTTTTTGAAGTTTTTTGTTGTTGAAGAATTGCCACTTTTAAGTCTGTTACTGAGTGAACAGAGAGATTGAAGTGTTCTACTATTGGTTTTTTAATGTTATTCCTGATGTCAGACTTGTGTTCACTTATTCTTTTTTTTTTTTTTACTATGTTTTGTCTATTACAACCTATCTTTGTGAATCTTCTCATGATAGGCACATGCATCTGGAATAATTTTAAAATTTCCAAACACCATGCTAGACAGTCCGTATACCTTCAGTCACATTTTTTTAAAGAAATGCAGGAAAGAATTATCAGTTTATGTTGGGTTAAGATGACACTGCCTTTTGCTGTTATCAGTACTGTTGTGAGAAAATTATTATCTGCAGTAATACATGTTAAATAGATTGACACATTTTTACAACCTTCTTAAAAGATGTACCTAACATCAGGCTTTTAGGACCTGATTAGCACTATGGAAATCATAGTAGTATAACAGAGCGGTAGATTTGCTATAGTTAAAGTTAAGACCAGCTTTCTGTTTAAAGTTAACAGATTTAAATGCTCTACAATCTGTACAATTACTTGGATTGCCTTTAATTTAGTGTGCCTCATGGCAATTTATTGTACGATCAGTGATCCAAATTCGACGATATTTGGCCCAGGAATTCCCAAAATAGAGTCCCTGGAAAATATATCTTTTATTAAAGTTGATCTATTCTTGCAAAGCTTGTTTTCACACAGATAGATATCAAACCATGGTTCAGATTATCACACCAGGGTCTCCAGGGTTCAAGAGTTATCCCAACAGCATGCATGGCATCCACTAACCCTTTGGGGGGAAATCAGATTAAAGTATTATTTGAAAAAAGTTTGCTTCTCCAGTTATGTGTCTGTCAAGCAATTCTAAGGATTGTGTGCTGAATGAACAGGTATGGATAATGGTGTTAACAGAACTTTTAGCCTTCAATGTTTCACACCAGCTAGATAGCTCAAGGGGTAAGCAGTAATTCTTTAAACCTGACTGACTCTTTGTTGGGCAGGTAGCTCCTTCACTTACAGTGAAAAGGCAAAGTGGAAGTGTGTGTGGTATGCATGTTTTGGGGCATCCCTCAAAGAGGGCAGAATGAAGGTTACATGGGCATGTACCTTAAATCTGTATTTCCTAGTTTCCCAGTGTTTGAGGATTTCTAACTCAATGCTCTGGAAGGGCAGGAGGTATCGCTTTAGCACTGGAATGGGTTACCTAGAGAGATGGAAGAATCTCCATCCTTAGAGGTTTTTAAGGCCCAGCTTGACAAAGCCCTGGCTGGGATGATTTAGTTGTGGATTGGTCCTGCTTTGAGCAGGGAGCTGGATTAGATGACCTCCTGAGGTCCCTTTCAACCCTGATATTCTATGATTCTATTATCACGGGGCAATTTTAATTCTTGTTAAGGATATTTTTGCCTCCAGTAATCTATATATATAAAAGTCAAATGGTGTATGCGTGTATGTATGCGTGTATGTATGTGCACTTACTCCTTCCACACCGTTTGAGCTAGAGACTTGAAATTTTTTACAGTTAGAGGTCTTAGGGTCCTAATCAGGGTAAGAGTCGAAAAATTTTCAAATCTCACCTATGACGCCCCCCAGGGGTGGAATTCTTTAAAGCCCATTCACATCAGCTGGGCAGCTGCTGTTCTCTGTGACATAGTTATGATGTCATAATAACCCCTCCAACGGACCCTGCATTCGCTCGGCTCTCTGCCCCCTCCCCCCTCCAACGGACCCTGCACTTGCTCAGCTCTCTGCCCCCTGCCCACCTCTGACAGACCCGAGTTGGGTTTGGTCGGAGCGTAAGTGAGGTGGGGGTGTCGGGTTTGGTCGGGGGGTGAGGTGGGGGTGTCGGGTTTGGTCTGGGGGGGTGGGAAGGTGTCTGGGTGGGTGAGGGGTGAGGTGTGGGTGTTGGGGTTGGTCAGGGGGTGTTGGGTTTGGTGGGGGGGTAAGGTGGGGGTGTTGGGTTTGTTTGGGGGTGTGTGGAGGGGGGTCGGGGTTGGTCGAGGGGTAAGTGAGGTGTGGTGTCGGGTTTGTTTGTGGTGGTAGGTAGGGGGGTCGGGTTTGGTTGGGGGGCAAAGTGAGGTGGGTGTGTCAGGTTTGGTCTACGGGGGGTGAGGTGTGGGTGTTGGTCAGGGGGTGTTGGTAGGGGGGTGACGTGGGGTGTTGGGTTTGGGTGGGGGGGTGAAAATGTGAGTCAGGGTTGGTCGAGGGGTAAGTGAGGTGGGGGTGTCGGGTTTGGTCGGGGAGGTGAGGTGGGGGTGTCAGGTTTGCTCTCTGCCCTCTCCCCCCTCCAACGGACCCCGCACTCGCTCAGCTCTCTGCCCCTCCCCCCTCCACCGGCCCCGCACTCGCTCAGCTCTCTGCCCCCTCCCCACCTCCGACGGACCCGAACAACGCCGGGTATTTTCGCTTGTCATTTATATTTGTGAAGGATGAGTATGAAAGTGGCGACAAATTGTTACTATTCTGCTATGGTGGAACATTAGTCCCACTTTGTAAACACTTTTCACTCGTTTAAATGAATGGACAAATGCAAGGCAGTAGAGAATCTAGGTCCAAAATCCTTATTTAAGTCTGTAAATAAATGCATCTCATAGGTTGCTGTAAATTTTGCTGGGGTCCAGTTGAGCCCCAAGCTGTGATAAGGATCAGGGTTATGGATAGGTGAATATATGGGGGTGGTGGTTGTTCCTCACAACCACCCCCATATCCTTCATCAGGTACAGCTCCTGTATCCAGAGATCTAGTCCCTCATATCAACACACTAATTCTGTCATGCAAGGACATTGTAAGGATTTGAGACAGTTAGAAAGCTTTGTACTTTTCAACTAGTGAATTAATTTTAGTACTGTACCTGTATAGTTGGCATTATTAGAACAGATATTATATGAATAACCATTTTATATTTCAGAATGTACTCTGTTACACCAAAATTATATATTGCTACACAATGGTGGCATGGGCCCATCCCAAATGATGGGTTGAAAGTGCTTGAGACCACCCTTCCCTTTTCTTCCTTCTCCCATATGCCTGCAAGCTCTAAACACAACCATTTCCTCATATTTTAAGAACAATGTATTACTACTTTTAACAATGCATGTACTTGTAATGTGACAACTTTCTGCTGAGATTAGTTTGGAAAATTCATACCAAAAAGCAAGAAAACAATATTAATTACTTCACACCCCCTATTCAGCTGCTAGAAGAATAACCCACCCTCCCTGATTTGAGAACAAGCTGGTTCAGCCTAATTGGACTAACCTTGTTACCTCCTACCTGGTTCTTGCCTACTTTTCTATACCTGCCCCTGGACACTTCCACTGCTTGCATCCGACGAAGTGGGTATTAGCCCACGAAAGCGTATGCTTCTATACTTTATAGTTAGTCTTTAAGGTGCCACAGGACTCTTTGTTACCTCTGCTATTCCAGACTAAGACAGCTACCTCTTTGATTCTTAATAGTATCAGAGCATAACTTGATTGGCAGTCCAAGACATAATAATGAATATATTATACTGTAAATCATCATTCAAAAGTGGGCAAAAACACTGCAATCTCAGAACCACGTTTTTAACATTTTTAAAAAGAGCTCCAAACATATATCTGGAACATACCTGGAACAATACACAAATTATACAAATCTACATTACAATTATTGTACAAGTAAACATCCACATTACAAATACTCTTCTTATACAAATTAATGCAACAATCTTGTAAACAAAAAAAGTCTACTAACAATTAAGATTATAATTTTAGTCCATCTTTCTATAATCTTTTTAATTGTATATTGGGACCTGTCTAATTTACTATAAAATATCCCATACACAACTGATTACTGTTTTTTCCCAGTAACAGATAAGGTTACAGTAGATAAAGGCAGAAGAAATTAACAGTCTAAATATATCAACAAAATTTTATATAGCCAAAATGATTGTACACCTGCAGATGGTGCTGTTCTACAACATTTTCCTTATAAAATCAGATTAAAATGCACCAGTTGGTCTAATCTTTGAACTTCCATTCTATATAGTCGTAGGGTATATGGAAGCCTTTAAAAATATAATGTTAATGAGGATTAAGCCCAAACTAAGTAAAAAAGGTACACAAAAATGTTTTCATATTACAAACAGGAGATATTCTCCCCTCCTCACACACACCACCACATCAGCACTGTGCTAGCAACTAGCCAGACATTCGGTATTGTATTTCTTTTGTATAAAACAACGTGTTGCTACACCATTGTCTGTAAAGTAAGAATTCCTGAACACAGAACCAGGTTACATTTGTATAGCTTTTGCATTTAGATTTTTCTATGGCATATAACTGTTTGTTAAAAAATTGCTGGTACCAGGAATTATTATGTATGAGCTTCTGATAAAAAATTATATCATGCTGACTGTGACTCTGAGGGCAATAGGAATAAAATATTGCTCCATAGAGAGAGAAACTTGAAAAAGACTGAAGACAGAGGGTAATATGCACTGTCTAGGGAATTATTTTATACCTTTTGGCTTATAAATTTAGTACTATTATCCTTGGAACCAGTTGGCATTTGTTTTATTATCCCTCTTTGGGTTTTGTTTTATCATGAATGAAGAAATCTTTTTTATCATGAATCATTGTCCTGTATACAATGTTTTATTTACTAAGCACTAAATTCAGCTTTCTACTCCAAGGGTGCAATCCCCTTTAAATTAGTGAAACTGCATCATTGGAAATGAGATGAGAAACTGGTTCCATTTTGTGAATGATGAGAAATAAGTAGAATTATTTTATTTTTTGTACAAGTTTTTGATATATATTTTTTGGGGGGGAATAGAAGTTGGAGCATTTTTCTAAGTTCTAGAAAATGTAACATTTCAGAAATGTGTTTAGAGAATATTAATACAGATTGCAGCATATTCTGTAATTATCTCTTCAGTGATTTCTGTAATGTTTAGCAACTGCCACAGAAAATAAAAGCATGGTAGTATTTTAAAAGAAAAATTGTAAGTAGTTTGTACATATCCATTAACTATTTCTGCATTTAAAATATTAATGAATATTAAACTTTTTGCAACAGGACCATTTTTGCATAAATACGGACACATTTATAGTGAATATTTCAATATATTTTTTTTGTTGTTAAAGGTATAAAATAGGGGAATAAGGGAAGTTTTTAAGGTTGAAATAATATGTTAACTCTATGCTCAATGCTATGGGTGACATCCTTAACCAGTGCAGTCAGTGGGAATTTTGCCAGGATTTCAATAGACTTCATGTATATTACTAGCACAAACAAAACTCCCCTTGAAGTCAATGGGTGTTTTGGATATTGGTCATTATGATGTGTTAGCTGTGTGAGTTATTTTTAGGGATTAAGTTGCACCCTCTTACAAAAATATTAAGATAAACCTGTGTGAGAGGGCAGAGCGGGAGCTGTAATTAGGTTGGTTTTGAGAGTGAGGCCAGCCTTTTATTTCTGTCTGTGGGTGTGGCTCTTCTGATGTTGGGGCAAATTCTCAACCGATGTAAATGGGCAAAATGTACAGTGTTTCTCCAAGTGTTCTGGTGGGAGGTGGGGAGGAAAAGGTAGAAAAGTTGTGTCCATATCTTGTTTGGTTTTGTTTTCAGAAGTTCATTGATATTTGCCATTCAATGTGAAATCTTCCTACCTTCCGTTTGTGTTTGCATTGAGGATTTGGCTTGTGTTTTCCTGTTTTCCTCTTGGTTACTTCCTGGTTCCTCAATAGTAATAGTATATGAGATAAAAGGATTCTCACTCAGTGGCTGGCTGCCTTGGCAAGGTATGATGGTTTTGGTAAAGCTGAGAGAAAGGTAAACATTTTTGTGTGGGAGAGTTATGCTTTGTATTACCATGGAACCTAGGTGCCCCAGTCATGAAGCAGAACCCACTAGGTGCTCTACAAATACAGAACAAAAGGAGTGTATAATCTCAATGGAGGACATGGGATGACAGGGAACACAAGTAAACAATGGGAAAAAATTAGTCAGTATCATTCAAAATAAATTAATCCATCATGTCTACATGCTGATTTTAGGTACTGCAGCTCTGAGGAGGCATCCACACTGATAAACAAGATATATTCTTAGCTCATGTTAGCTAACTTGAGGTAACTAACATGAGGTAAAATCCTTGTGAAGACAAGACAGTTTTTTCATGTTCACACATTAGCAGGCTGAGTTAAATATTAGGGGTTGAGGGTGAGGGAACCTAGTATTTCCTTGCATGATGTCAAGAATCAGGGAGGTAGCCGTATTAGTCTGGAATAGCAGAGGTAACAAAGTCCTGTGGCACCTTAAAGACTAACTATAAAGTTTTGAAGCATAAGCTTTTGTGGGCTAATACCCACTTCGTCGGATGCAAGCAGTGGAAGTGTCCAGAGGCAGGTATAGAAAAGTAAGCAAGAACCAGGTAGGAGGTAACAAGGTTAGTCCAATTAGGCTGAACCAGCTTGTTATCTCCAATCAGGGACACCATCCCACCAGCAGCACAAGAAGAACTCCACATTGACTCCTCCTGAGGGTCGAAATGACAGTCTGGACCTATACATAGAATGCTTCTGCCGACGTGCACAGGCAGAAATTGTGGAAAAACAACATTGCCTGCCTCACAACCTAAATCGTGCAGAACGCAATGCTACCCACAGCCTCAGAAACAACCCTGACATCATTATCAAAGAGGCTGATAAAGGAGGTGCTGTTGTCATCATGGACAGGTCACACTACCAAAAAGAGGCTACCAGACAACTCTCCAATACCAATTTCTACAGGCCACTTCCCTCCGATCCCACTGAGGAATATACTAAGAAACTGCACTATCTACTCAGGACTCTCCCTGCACTAACACAGGAACAAATTAACATACCCTTAGAGCCCCAACCAGGGTTATTCTATCTACTACCCAAGATCCACAAACCTGGAAACCCTGGACGCCCCATCATCTCGGGCATTGGCACTCTCACTGAAGGACTGTCTGGATATGTAGACTCTCTACTCAGACCCTATGCCACCAGCACTCACAGCTATCTCCGTGATACCACCGACTTCCTGAGGAAACTACAATGCATTGGTGACCTTCCAGAAAACACCATCCTAGCCACCATGGATGTAGAGGCTCTCGACACAAACATCCCACACAAAGATGGAATACAAGCTGTCCGGAATAGTATCCCTGATGATGCCACAGCACAGGTGGTTGCTGAGCTCTGTGACTTTATCCTCACACACAACTATTTCAAATTTGGTGACAATACATACCTCCAAACCAGCGGCACTGCTATGGGCACCCGCATGGCCCCACAGTATGCCAACATCTTTATGGCTGACCTGGAACAACGCTTCCTCAACTCTCGTCCACTCACACCCCTTCTCTATCTACGCTACATTGATGACACCTTCATCATCTGGACCCATGGGAAAGAAACTCTGGAAGAATTCCACCACGCCTTCAACAGCTTCCACCCCACCATCCACCTCAGTCTGGACCAGTCCACACAGGAAGTCCACTTCCTAGACACCACAGTGCAAATTAATGATGGCCACATCGACACCACCCTATACCGAAAACCTACCGACAGCTATGCCTACCTTCCTGCCACCAGCTTCCATTCCGGACATACCACACGATCCATTGTCTACAGCCAAGCAATGAGGTACAATCTGATTTGCTCCAACCCCTCAGACAGAGACCAACACCTATGAGATCTTCACCAAGCTTTCTATAAACTACAATACCCTCACAAGGAAATAAGGACACAGATCAACAGAGCCAGACATGTACCCAGAAGCCTGCTGCTGCAAGACAAGCCAAAGAAAGAAAACAACAGAACACCACTGGCCATCACCTACAGTCCTCAGTTAAAACCTCTGCAACGCATCATCAGTGACCTACAACCCATCCTGGACAATAATCCGTCACTTTCACAGGCCTTGGGAGGAAGGCCAGCCCTGGCACACAGACAACCTGCCAACCTTAAACAGATTCTGACCAGCAACAGCACACTGCTCCACAATAACTCCAACTCAGGAACCAATCCATGCAACAAACCTCGATGCCAACTCTGCCCACATATCTACACCAGCAACACCATCACATGACCTAACCAGATCAACCATACCATCACTGGTTCATTCACCTGCACATCAACCAATGTCATATATGCCATTATATGCCACCGGTGTCCCTCTGCTATGTACATCGGCCAAACTGGACAGTCCCTAGGAAAAAGGATAAATGCACACAAATCAGATATTAGGAATGGCAATATACAAAAACCTGTAGGAGAACACTTCAACCTGCCTGGACACACTATTACAGATTTAAAAGTCACCATACTGCAGCAAAAAAACTTCAAGTCCAGACTGCAAAGGGAAACTGCAGAACTGCAATTCATTTGCAAATTTAACACTATCAATCTGGGACTGAACAAAGAGCTTCAATGGCTTGCTAATTACAAAAATAGCTTCTCCTCCCTCCAAGTTCACACCCCCTATTCAACTGCTAGAAGAATAACCCACCCTCCCTGATTGGAGATAACAAGCTGGTTCGGCCTAATTGGACTAACCTTGTTACCTCCTACCTGGTTCTTGCCTACTTTTCTATACCTCCCTCTGGACACTTCCACTGCTTGCATCCGACGAAGTGGGTATTAGCCCACGAAAGCTTATGCTTCAAAACTTTATAGTTAGTCTTTAAGGTGCCACAGGACTTTGTTACCTCTAGTATTTCCTTGAAATGCCAACACTTGTTAATACTACAACTTCCTTCTCTTCACTGAGTTTTTACCTCATGTAAATTACCACCTCTTATCCAACATGAGGTAAGAACTTCCTTTTTTCCTGAAGACAATGACATAGTGGTAATTAGGAGGGTTGAGATTGATATGGACCTAATGACCTCAGATGTGCAACAACATATTTTTGTCCCTGGTGCACAGCATATTTTCTCAGGTGTTTGTTACAGGGACTCTTAGTACATTTTACTTTTTGATCATGTGATCTGTTTTTAACCAGTCTCATTTCTTATAAAAGTCAGGTGATAGATATAATTTTCTTCTTCGTGGGGAGGGAGCATGGGTGAAACAAAACAAGTTTTCATTTTATGTTTAAAACAGGCGACCAGAAAAGAAAATGAGATGACATTTTGTAGAAAATGATGCCATACATCAAACAACAATACATTTCAGTTCAGTTAGGTGAAATGCCAGAGCAGGTTTCTGTTTATGTTGTGCAAATGACAGCCTGCTCTGTCCTGACAAAATGTCACTATCAGTGTTTTTATATATTAAATGTGCTGTACAGGTGACTCTTGATCACTTAAGACTGTATAAGTAACATAAATTTTCCTTGTTTTTAAATTCAGCTTTATTTTTATAAGACTCTATTTCTTCTGTTACTATTTTATATGCATATTTAGAAATTATGTATTTTGTTCATAGAAATATTGAAACAAGTAATTACAACTATAGAAAAACTAAATAAAATAAAATAACTGAGTCACCACATCATTGAATGTTTCATCTTTAGTTATATATCTTGAACCATTTCAAATATTGGTCACTGACAAACATTTTTATAGACATTAAACTACACAGAAGAGAACTCTGTCATCTGGATGCATGTGTAACTTGCACTTCTATTCATTAGATTAGCAAGTACATGTAAAGATGAATAAACTTCAGTTTTTTAACTGTACAATATTCTCCAGTAAAACTGAGGTTTTACTAACACCAGTCTTGCAAACAACCAGCTACACAAACCATTTTTCCCAGTTGGATGGGTGGGGAGCAATTATGTAATGAAATTGTTGTTGAAGAACAACTCTACATTCCTTCGTATTCCAATGCCTTCAGTGCATTGGATATTGCTTTGCATCAGTTTGAAAAAGAAGAAAGCGATGCAGTGCACCCAACTGCAACTTGTGCACAGTACCTACTGTAATTTTGAGATTGTTCAGTTATGATTTTTCTTTTTTATGAACTCCTCAAATCCCATTAGATTATCAAATAAGGGTTCTACTGTACATAAAAAGAGAACCACCTATTTCATAAGTGCAATCAAACATCATTTTCTGAAAAAATATATATTGGTGATTCTTAAAATATTGAATTGATTATATTTAAGGGTGTATTTTGTTCCATCTGTCAGAAGTAATGAATTCCCTTGGATTGGGATGTTAAGAACTGCCATATTGATCAGACCACTGGTCTATGAAGTACAATATTCTCTCTGAGATCCTGTATTTTGGTAGGTCAGTGTGATTGCTTGTAATCTCTATTCTTTTTATAGATAATGGTTTCTGGTTATTGCCACATCAACGTAAAATTGTCATGAAGTACAGATTAGAAGATGAAGTGTTTCATCGCTCCGACATCATTGACAACCAGATAGAACATTAAACTGTAAAACATTAATTTGAATCATTTCTCAGATTCAGATTTATTTTTTGCCAAAATACCACTTTTTGCTAGTGCAATTTCACAAGTTTTCACCTTACATCTAAAGAACAAAGAAGTATTTGGTAGAAGAGATTTGTCATAGAAAGATGATAGGTTAGTCCTCCCAGAGGCAGTGTTAAATTTACATCCAACAATTCACAGGTAAATGCATATTGGTTACTTGATCTAATATAAGTATGACTGATAACTACCTCTCTAATAAACACAATGAGATAATACTGTATGTAGTATATGAGGACTGATATTATCCATAAATAAATTCAATCTTTCATATGCAGAACTGCAACAGAGCTCATATTTAGAAATATGGGACTGATTCTTATTTCCACCCACTGTGGGGCCACTCTATTTTGCTAGGGCAGTATTAAGGAGTCTTAGCCCAGGTCTACACTATGAAGTTAGGTTGAGTTTAGCCTTGTTAGGTTGATTTTAAACTCAATGTGTCCATATAACCAACCCCGTTTCGTCAACTTAAAGGGCTCTTAAAATGGACTGGTGTACTTCTCTCCAGCGAGGGGATTAGTGCTAAAATTGACCTTGCTGGGCCGAATTGGGGTAGTGTTGATGAAATTTGACAGTACTGGCCTCTGGGAGTTATCCCAGAGTGCTCCAATGTGACTGTTCTGAACAGCACTTTCAACTCCGATGCACTAACAAGATACACAGGAAAAAGCCTGGGAACTTTTGAATTTCATTTCCTGTTTGGTCAGTATGGCGAGCTTGGCAGTACAGGTCCCAGAATTGCAAATGAACTCCAGCATGAACTGAACGGGAGACACTGGATCTGATTGCTGTATGGGAAGAAGAATCCATGCAGGCCGAACTCCGATCAAAAAGAAGAAATGCTAATATATATGCCAAAATCGCCCAGGACATGTTGGACAATGTGCAAGGTGTTTACAATGCTCACAACAGCAGTGGTGAGCTGAGCAGGCTCCAAACTTGCAGTATTATGGCGTCTGCACTGGTAACCCAGGAAAAAATACATGAAATGATTGTGTGCCATTCAGGGCTGGCGACAGAAATTTGGGGCCCCCCTACTCCAATAGTTTGCCCCCCCCAGCCCAGCCGCCCCCCCCCAGCCCAGCCGACAGCAGATGGGGGGCCCCCCCAGCCCAGCCGACAGCGGATCGCCCCCCCCCCCAGCCCAGCCGGCGCTCCCCCCGGGCAGCTGACAGCTGGCGGCAGTGGGAGTGAGAGCGGTGTGAGCCGCCCTTTCTCCCCCCCCCCCCGGACAGCGCTGCTGCCGCCGGCCGGGCTCTCTGCTCCTGCCGGGGCCAGGCACACTTGTCCGGGGGAGAGCCGCGCCGCCTCCCCGCCCCTTCCTCGCTCTGCAGGTCCGGTGACATGGGGGGACACAACGGGTACAGTGGTGTACCGGGGCCCCCCTAAAGTCGGGGGGGTCCGTAGAGCTGTACCCGTAGTACCCCCCTGTCGCCGGTCCTGGTGCCATTGCTTTCATAGAAGGGGAGAAGGAGGGAGAGAGGGCAGACTGACGACATGTACCCCAAACCACCGGCAACAATGTGTTTGCCCCATCAGGCATTGGGAGCTTAACATAGAATTCCAATGGCCAGTGGAGACTGCAGGAACTGTGGGACAGCTACCCACAGGGCACCGCTCCATGAGTCAATGCTAGCCAAGGTATTGAGGATGCACTCCATTGACTTATTGCGCTTAGTGGGGACACATACAATCGACTGTATAAAATCGCTTCCTAAAAATCAACTTCTATAAAATCAACCTAACTTTGTAGTGTAGACATACCCGTAGTGTAAAGGAATGGGAATCTGAATATCAAAACGGTGTGGGCAGGTGTGTGTTTTAAGTACTAATACTCTAGTTGGAGAAAGTGATGTTGATAAAAATATTTTAGTTTCTTATATAAATAAGCCTTATTTATTTTATATATTTATTTGAAGATGTCTCTGATTACACATCATTTAGAAGCAGCATAAAAGGAATTGCATGTAGCATTATAACAGAGCAAGCTATAAAATACATCCTACTTAATGAGAATTCTATTTTCTATAAATAACATTCCCCTGTGTTTTTGTTTAGTTGTTGAGAGAGAGTTTTAATAACTGATCAGACAAAATTGGATTAAGGGAAATAACAAAAAGGCCCTATCATCTGTCCTAGGTAATGTATGTATCCTTAATAAGTATGGCCTGACACATTTGAATTCATATCATAAACACAAACTCTGACATAAAAAAAAATGAAGACAGTTACGGTAATCCCACTTTTGCTTTCAAAAGAATATATTACTGCTCTGATATTTATTTCCACACCCCTAGTCTTGCAACCACTATAATCTAAGGGCAAATAGATTTACTTGTGTGCCCAAGTTTATCAATATCTTTTCAATATAACAGGTTCTAAACAATCTGCCACTATTTTGTGTTCTGCTCAAGTTCCAGCATAAATGGGGTGGGCTGAGTGAACAAGGGGCTTTCACGTACATATTTTCAATTCTGGGAGGAAATGGTCCCCTCCAAGATATAATACCATCTGGTTCCAGAGACTTTTCTGCATTGCAGGAATTATGCTAGGTATAAAGGGTGCTCCTTGAGAGCTGTTTTAAATGTCTTTAATTTTACATGTTGGTCCTCTTGCTTTCTCATTTTTACCAGGATGAAAATAATTAATGTTGGCACCGTCCATGTAAATTGATGCTTAGGTCTCTATTTTGTCTATCTATGGATAGATATGCAAATAAACATGCAAAAATGTTAAAAGTACATTATTAACATTGCAAAGTCAAGCACTCAAAAGTTAGGAAGTGCTAGAATTAAGACTGTGCAAACTTAATTTCACCTCCCTTTGTCTGTATGCATTACGATACAGTTGTTAATTGCATGATCATATGCTATTATTTCCACAGAACCCCTCTTGTTCAGTGCAAAGGATGGGCATTGCTCAGTTAAGGGGCCTTAAAATGGATGAAAATTACAAATACACCCACAGTATGGCCCTTTTGTACTCCCAAAATAGTGGCCTTAGTGTAAATGGCCTTCTGAGACCTCTTATTTGGCTTCCAAAGAATAATTAATAATGTCAACCAGGAGAGTGGTTATAGGACCAGATACTAATCCAGTGAAAATTGTACCAACACGCTGGTTAAAATGAAGTATCTTTTGCACAGTAGCACTGCCGTAGTGCTACCACCACTGAATTTGCACTGATGTCATTCACTTTACACCCTGATCCTGCAAGATTCATGCCAGTGAGTAACTTTACTCACACAAGTAGTCCCTTTGAAGTGAGATTACAGATGTAAATTAAAATACTCACATGCATCAGCCTTTGTAGGACCTGGGCCTGACCCAGTGCCCATTCAAGTTAATGAAATAGGTCCCATTGGCTTCCATGGGTAGTAGATTTTGGGGGGTTGGAGTATAAAAACTCTTTTGGTGGTGAATGTCTCTCTGCATATGTTCATACACTACTTGGTATGATCAATCCTGATGGAGTCCTTTAAAGTGTCTACTCTGCAGAGAATTCCCCCCCCCCCCCCCCAGCAGCAGTGAGTCTCTCTGAGACTGGGTTAACTGGCTCAGGCTGCAGGGCTAAACACAGCAGTGTAGACGTTCGTGCCCAAGCTGGAGCCTGAGATCTTTGACACTACCACCTCACAGGGTCCTGGAGCCCAGACTCCAGCTTGGGCTCAGAAGGCTACACTGTAACTGACTAGCCCGCAACCTGAGCCCTGTGAACCTGAGTCAGCTGACACCAGGGCCGGCGACAGAAATTTGGGGGCCCCCTACTCTAATAGTTTGGGCCCCCCCCCAGCCCAGCCAGGGCCCCCAGCCCAGCCGGGGCCCCCCAGCCCAGCCGACATCGGCTGGGGGCCCCCCAGCCCAGCCCAGCCGACAGTGGCTGGGGGCCCCCCCAGCCCAGCCAAGCCCCCCCCCAGCCCAGCCAACAGCGGCTGGGGAGCCCCCAGCCCAGCCGCCCCCCCAACCCAGCCGGCGCTCCCCCCCAGCTGAGAGCGGCTGGGGAGCCCCCAGCCCAGCCGGCCCCCCGCAGCCCAGCCGGCGCTCCCCCCCCCAGCTGACAGTGGCTGGGGGCCCCCCAGCCCAGCCGGCCACCTCCCCCAGCCCCGCCACCCCCCCCCCCAGCTGACAGCGGCTGGGGGCCCCCCAGCCCCGCCACCCCCCCAGCTGACAGCGGCTGGGGGGCCCCCAGCCCAGCCGGCGCTCCCCCCCAGCTGACAGCAGCTGGGGGCCCCCCAGCCCCGCCGCCCCCCCAGCTGACAGCGGCTGGAGGGCCCCCAGCCCAGCTGGCGCTCCCCCCCCAGCTGACAGCGGCTGGGGGGCCCCCAGCCCAGCCCAGCCGGCGCTCCCCCCCCCCCCAGCTGACAGCGGCTGGGGGCTCCCCAGCCCAGCCGCCCTCCCTCCCCAGCCCAGCCGGCGCTCCCCCCACCAGCTGGCAGCAGCGAGACCCGAGAGCCGGGGAGCAGTGAGACCCGAGAGCCGGGGAGCAGCGAGAGCCTCCCTTGCTGCTCCCTCCCTCCCTCCCTCCCCCGGACTGAGCCGCTGCCGCTGGCTGGGCTCTCTGCTCCGGACGGGGACAGGCGCTCGTCCGGGGGAGAGCCGCGCCGGATGACTACGGGTAGGGCTGTACCGGGGCCCCCCTAAAGTCGGGGGGCCCGGTACAGCTCTACCCGTAGTACCCCCCTGTCGCCGGCCCTGGCTGACACAGGCCAATGGTGAGTGTCTAACTGCAGCATAGATATACCCTCAGACTCTATGCTGCAGGGTTTTTGTTTTTGTTTTTGCAGGGGAGGGGGTTTGCAGTGTAGACATACTTTAAAGTGTGATCTCTGTATTATGGGAACATTTAAGGATAAGGTTCCCTTTATAATTAGTTTATAAAGAGTTAATGTTATAAGGGTGTTATTTACATGGCATGTGTGAGTTAGATGGTTATAATCACATGAGGAGAAAGAGTTACAGATGGCTACAAGTCATGTTTACAAGCCTATTGGCTTGCTTGATTCTATACAAATCTATGACTGCGTATTTATTACAGATCTAAATGAGCTGCTGTCTACTGTTTTGTCTAAAAATATATATAATCTTTAAGTGGAACCTCAATATAAAGTGTCACTGATAATAAACAATAAGAACAAACAATTATAAAAAATATCTTTCTAAAAAGGTCAGTAAGAAATTCAGGTAGTGAGTATTTAGTATGCACATTTCTGTAAAAGCACAGAAGTCATTTTTCATTGCCAGCATGCCTGATGTTTTATCTATCTAGTCTTGTTTTTTTTCTTCTTATGGAATTCATTCTAATTCTCAGGAGTAAAACAAATTTCGGAGTAAGTACTGCTTGACATTTACCTTTACATACATGATAGATATTTGAAAATGAGCATCTGTCAATGCTATAGAATTAAATTGAAGTGTATCTTATTAGCCATGCAAATAGCTTGGTCCTGGACTGGAATCTAAGCAGCATCTCTGTGGTACTCAGAAAAACTCTTGATTAAAGAATTGTTACTTAACAATTTACTTAACTATTGCCATAATTCAAAAGACATACAAAAAAGGATGTTAAGTGTTCTGATTATATTAATTCACCTTTTACTGTGGTGATTTTCAACTGACAGTGTAAGAGCATCAGTTTGTAACAGTGGACAGAGAAATGATGTTAAGTTGTAACTTGATGAAATTACCACAATGATGTTTTAACAATAGTGAATTAATCTTTAACCAACAGTTTTTAACATAACATTTTTATACCCTAAAGGGATACCTCAAAGAAAACATTCAATCTGAAGAATTTTTTTCCGAAGTATACCTTTCCCTCCAATTTTTTTAAAAGTGAAGAAATCAGAAATTATTTTTTACTTTTGGAACAAATCAAAACGGTTCTGAAATGCTTTATTTCCTATTTGTGTTATGTTTGATGCTTCTAAAATTTTTGAGAGCTCATTTTGAAAATATTTCCTGGAATGGGAAGACAAGCAGTGCTATTCACAGAGACTTAGGGTCATTTTTATCAATGAGTAATAAATGAATAGTTATCTTCTTAAAACATGACCACAAGTAATTGGTATACACAGTAAGGGCCTACTTCTCTGTTTCATTTCAGGGATTGGTGCCTATATTCCAAGCACTTTAAGTCATTGTCGTTCTTCTCCATTTTCTCAGACTGTTTGGGAATCTACTTGGCTTCCAGAGTAAGTTAGAACTGCTCTAACTTGCATACTAGCTGAAGTAGCCAGAATTTAGTAAGCTTTAATGGTACCACTTCCTGTTTTGACATTTTCCTTCCCTGCTCCTAGTGTACCCCCACATACTGGTGTGGGTGTCATGTAGGGTTGCCCAGGGATTTTCTTTATTAAATTACCTTTCCCCATAGGCTTTTTCCACATCTTTTCTGGGTCTTTTATAATGCCAGAACAACATCAAGAGGCCAGAGTGCAATGGAAAATCAGCCCCCAAGAGTTTTCAGAACACTTGTACTTTATACAAAGTTCAATTTGGTTTGTTTGGATTTTTGCTTTGTTTTGTTTTCTTTCTTTCCCCCTTCAGGGTTGGGAAAGTCCAAGAGTTTCTTTATCCTGTAGATGGAGAAGGGAGAACAAAATTAAGGATACAATACAGACTAATGAGTAGTGTCAAGGATTCTATTTCCCCACTTTGAACTTTAGGGTAAAGATGTGGGGACCCCACATGAGACAAATCACCCCTCCCCCCCCAAGTTTATTTTACCAGCTTAGGTTAAATCCTCCCCCAAAACCCAAACTTCTCCAGTTGGGGCTTGGAAATTGCTGCTACTACCAAAATGAGTCCCCCAAAACTATGGGGTGGGGCACTTTGGAACCCCAATAGTAACACACTTTACTTGGGAGAGATTCGAGAACACAAACCCTCACTAGTTGTGAGACGAGCCTGATCCAAACTAGGATCACTCTAATGGAATTAACAGACAATTCTTACAAAAAAAAATTAAAAGAGAAAAGCATAAACCTTACACAGAAATTCATAGTTTTTAAGTCTCCTAGCCTTACGCAGCTCTCGTGGAGCCCCCTCCCTTGGGATTTCTCTCTCTGCTGGCTTAACAGTTTAAGGACACTGTGGATCGATACAAAGTGATACAATAAAACAATACACTTACTGCCAGGCTGTCTTAGCAACTTATTGAAATGATGAGTAAAAATATAGATATGATTCCTTCCCATAGCTGGGAAATGTAGATAGGCAGGGACAGGCAGAGACAGGCAGGCTTCCTGTAGCCTGAGAGAAGAAACAGACAGACAAAAACCCGGTAACAAAGTGAAAGTAAAACCCTTTGTCTCCTAGGTATTAGCAGCTCCGATAAGTCATTCCCTCTCCTGCTTGAGGTTTAACCCTTCACAGGTAAAACAGTAATTCTAAGGCACTTCATACTTATGACACGCCCCCCCAAATCGCAAACGATGTCGGGAAGTCACTGGGTGCGATTTCTTTTTGGAGCTTTAGGAAAAAACAGAATTAATCAAACACATGCATCTCTAAACATACTGCTGGTTACAGTGAAGCTAACAATAGGTCCCACATTCCAAGGACAGTTTTAACTAATTTATTTTGGGAAACTTTCATGGAAGAGTGCATCAGCCACTTTATTGGAAGTTCCTGGAATGTGTTGTATGTCAAAATTAAAATCTTGGAGAGCTAAACTCCAGCAAAGAAGCTTTTTGTTCTTGTCAGTGACACCATGAAGCTACTTGAGCGCAGCATGGTCGTTCTGTAGCTGGAACCATCATCCCCAAACGTATGGGCGTAGCTTCTCCAGAACATACACTATGGGATAACATTCCTTTTCGGGAATGGACTAATGGCTCTCCCTCTCAGACAGCTTCTTGCTGAGAAACACGACTGGGTGCAACTGTTGGTCGGGTCTTTTCTGCATTAACACTGCTCCCACCCCACGCTCAGAGGCATCTGTGGTTACTAGGAACGGTTGGTCAAAGTCTGGGGCCCTGAGCACAGGGTCAGACATGAGTGTCGTTTTAAGCTGGTTAAAGGCCTTTTGACACTGCTCAGTCCACTGGACTGGATTTGGCTGTTTTTTTCGAGTTAGGTCAGTCAGTGGGGCAGCGATTTGGCTATAGTGTGGTACAAATCGCCGGTTATATCTGGCCAAGCCGAAGAAGGATTGGACCTGTTTCTTGGACTTGGGGACAGGCCACTTTTGGATAGCATCCACCGTGCCTGTAGGGGATTGATAGTTCCTTGACCCACCTGGTGTCTAAGGTAAGTTACTCTGTTGAGGCCTGACACTTTTTAGCGTTAACAGTTAGTTTTCCTTCTCGTATGTGCTCAAAGACTTTCTGGAGATGTTCTAGGTGCTCTACCCAGGAGTCAGAAAATACGGCCACATCATCAAGGTAGGCAACTGCAGATTCTCCCAATCCCACTAGGAGATTATCTACAAGTCTTTGGAAGGTTGCGGGTGCATTTCGCAGTTCGAAAGGGAGTACATTAAACTCATACAGCCCTGCATGCGTAATGAGGGCTGACTTTTCTTTGGCAGATTCTTCTAATGGTACTTGCTAGTACCCCTTGGTTAAGTCTAGGGTGGAGATGAACTGGGCCCGTCCCAGTTTCTCTAATAGCTCATCTGTGTGAGGCATTGGGTAGTTGTCGGGGCGAGTTACTTCATTTAGCTTACGGTAGTCCACACAAAAGTATATCTCCCCATCCAGTTTGGGGACTAGAACCACTGGAGATGCCCATGCACTTTGAGAAGGGCGGATTACACCTATCCGTAGCATGTCGTGGATCTCCCGTTTTATAGCAGCTTTGCTTTGAGGAGCCACCCGGTAAGGTTGGGCTCTAACTGGGTGGGCATTACCTGTGTCAATGGAGTGGTATTCCCGTTCAGTCTGTCCTGGGGTGGTTGAGAATAGTGGTGTGAAGCTGGTGCACAGGTCCTTGATCTGCTGGTGCTGCATGTGTCCGAGAGTCATGGAGAAATTTACCTCTTCCACGCTACCGTCACTGTTCTCTTTGTAGTAGACACCGTCTGGCCACTCAGCGTCATCGCTTCCTTGGGCTGTAAACCGACAAACCTTTAATTCTCTGGAATAAAAAGGCTTTAGCGAGTTTACATGGTACACTTTAGGCTTTCGGGGTGAGGTAGGGGATGCTATCAGGTAGTTAACTGGTCCCAGGCGTTCTTTGACTGTAAAGTCCCATGACACTTCTATCTTATGGGCTTGGAGCGCCTTTAAGACTATTACCGGGTCCCCTACTTTAAAGGAACGTTCTCTGGCATGTTTATCATACCAGGCCTTTTGCTCTTCTTGAGCATTTTTTCAGGTTTTCTTTAGCAAGGGCTAAAGAGGTTTGGAGGGTGTTTTGCAGGTTATTTACGAAGTCCAGAATGTTAGTCCCTGGAGAAGGTGTAAACCCCTCCCATTGCTGTTTCACTAACTGTAATGGCCCCTTAACTTTGCGGCCATACACAAGTTCAAAGGGTGAGAACCCTAAACTGGGATGTGGTACAGCCCTGTAGGCAAAGAGCAACTGCTGTAACACTAGGTCCCAATCATTGGAGTGCTCATTTACGAATTTCCGTATCATGGCCCCCAAAGTTCCATTAAACTTATCCACTATGCTATTTGTTTGATGGTGGTAAGGGGTGGCAACCAAATGGTTCACCTCATGAGCTTCCCACAGGTTTTTTATGGTCCCGGCCAGGAAATTGGTTCTTGAATCTGTAATAATGTCAGCGGGCCAACCTACCCTGGCAAAAATGTCTATTAATGCTTGGCACACACTTTTAGCCCTGGTGTTGCTTAGAGCTACTGCTTCTGGCCATCGGGTAGCAAAATTTATGAAAGTCAGTATGTACTGCTTTCCTCTGGGTGTCTTTTTTGGGAAAGGACCCAGAATATCTACAGCTACTCGCTGAAATGGAACTTCAATTATGGGGAGTGGCTGGAGAGGGGCCTTCACCTCGTCTTGGGGTTTTCCCACCTTTTGGCACACCCCAAAAGATCGCACATACTGAGCAATGTCCTTGCCCATTTCCTCCCAGTGGAAGGACTTCCCCACACGGTCTTTGGTTCTGTTCACCCCGGCAGGGTGATCGTGGGCTAAGCTCAGGAGCCTTGCCTGTACTTAGTTGGAACTACTAACTGTCTCTGAGGCTGCTAGTTTTCCTGGTGTCCACCAGAAAGAGCCTCCTTGTATAAAAGTCCCTTTTTGACCACAAACTGGGATCGATTGGTAGAGCTGAGAGGTGGTGCATTGCTCTGTGCCGCCGTCCAAGCTTTCTGGAGACTTTGATCTGCTTCTTGTTCAGCCTGGAACTGTTCTCTTGATGCTGGAGACATCAGTTCCTCACTGGGTTGTGGACTTGGGTTGGGTTCCTCTGGAAGTGATGTGGGTGATGGGGTTGTTTCCATCGGTGGTGGACCACTTTCCGCTGGTGCACCGTGTTGTATTTCAGGCTCTGGCTGAGCCTCTTGGGTCGGTTTAGCTGCTGTTGTCAGTGCAGATTCGAGGTTGCCCTCTGGTGTTGGGGTGGTAGATGGGGTTGCAAGTGCTGGGCTCAGTGCTGACAATGGTTCCAGTGTTGGTTGCTTCACCAGTTTCAGTCTGGGGACTGGCTTTGGCTGGGTCTCTGGGGCTGGATCTTCTAAGGCTGTTCCAGTCGTTGGCAAGGTATCCGGCTCCACCACCTTCGTCAGGGTTTCTGGTAACACAGTGGGACCCCTGGTGGAAGGCTCAGGAACAGAGATAGGTGTGCAAGCTTGCTTAGCCTGGCTGCGGGTGACTGTTCTCACCCTCTTGGCTAGCTTCACCTGATTGGCTAGATCATCCCCTAACAGCATCGGAATGGGATAATTATCATAGACTGCAAAAGTCCACATTCCTGACCAGTTCTGGTACTGGGCAGGTAAATTGGCTGTAGGTAAGTCGAACAACTCCGACTTGAAGGGTTGAATTGTTATTTTAACCTTGGGGTTGATTAGCTTGGGGTCCACTAAGGACTGGTGGATAAGTGACACTTGAGCTCCAGTGTCTCTCTAAGCTGTAACTGTTTTCCCGCCCACTCTTACAGTTTCTCTTTGCTCTAAGGGTATCTGGGCCTGAGGGTCTTGGGTGTGACTTCAGAGTAATGCACAGTGTTCGGTTGGGGTTCTTGGGGCAGTTGACCTTAACATGCCCTGGCTCATTGCATTTAAAACATCGCCCCGCGGACTGGTTATTTGGGCGAGGTTGGTTACTGGAGACTGGTGGGGTGGAACGATGAGGTGTCTGGGGTTTTCCTTGGGATGTAGGAGGGGTCTGGGATTGCCCCCTCTGGTAGGATGTGGTTCCGGATTGTCCCTTCTGGGATCTACTCCCACGGTTAGGTGGTTTTGTCTTCTCGGCCACCTCCACCCATTTGTTCCCAATGTTCCCCACCTGGAGGATAGTTGTGGGGTTAACATCTTGGATGTACTTTTCTATTTTCTCAGGAACACCCTCTAAGAACTGCTCTAATTGCATTAGGAAAGACAGCTCCTCCAGAGTTTTAACTTCTGCTCCCGATGTCCAGGCCTCCCATTCTTTTATAATGTGGTAGGCGTGTTGGGGAAAAGCCACATTCGGGTTCCACTTGAGGGCTTTGAACCGCCGACGGGCATGCTCGGGTGTTGTCCCCATTCGGATTCGGGCCTGCATTTTAAAAAGTTCACAATCGTTCATGTTTGCCCGAGGCATTTCAGCTGCCACCTGTGACAATGGTCTACTGAGCTGTGGCCTCAGCACCACCATATATTGGTTATTAGGGAGGCTGTACCCAAAACAGGTTCTCTCGAAATTGGCTAAAAAGGCCTCGGTATCATCGCTTATCTTGTAGATGGGAAATTTCTTGTGATGGAGAGTGGTACCTGGAGAAGCGTCGTTCTTCTCCATATCCCTTCGGTGTGCAGCTTCTGTGCGTTTTTCTTCAATTTTGAGCTCCAATTTTATGGCTTTTATTATCTTTTTATGTTCTCTTTTTCTGTCCTCAGCTTGGAATTGGGCTAATTCTAAATCTTTTGGGACCATTTTAGTCTTCTTGAAGTTAACTTAACTAAAACAAAAAACCGATTGAACTTGTACTACTTATGATTTAAAATTTGTCCAGGGTGTTACTTTCCTGCTTACTAGCAGAGGGAGAAATTCCCCTACTCTGACTTCAGTTTCAGAAGAACTGGATTCCCCAATTCCCCAACACAGGCACACACACACAGGAATCAACACCCTGCTTTTGTTACCTACAATTAATGTTCATTAGCTATTCATAGCTGAATCAACATCTACTCAGCTCTCCACTGTAGCCCTGGGCTATTCTGCTTTCTACATAGAAGACCCAGTCAATCCCTTTGGTTTCCTAGCAACTAATGATCTTGCCCTCAGGTATCTGCTGAAGATCATAGCATACTCAGTTTACAGAACAAACCTGCAAACTCTGGGCTAATAAGCCCCCCTTAACAAAACTGCTTAGAACACAAAATAAGCAATATCTTCTATATTACTCTGCCTAGGTTCACAAACTTACATCCCACCTCTGCCACCATGTCAGGGATTCTATTTCCCCACTCTGAACTTTAGGGTAAAGATGTGGGGACCCCGCATGAGAGACAAATCACCCCCCTCCCAAGTTTATTTTACCAGCTTAGGTTAAATCCTCCCCCAAAACCCAAACTTCTCCAGTTGGGGCTTGGAAATTGCTGCTACTACCAAAATGAGTCCCCCAAAACTATGGGGTGGGGCACTTTGGAACCCCGATAGTAACACACATATCCCCTCTTTACTTGGGAGAGATTCGAGAACACAAACCCTCACTAGCTGTGAGACGAGCCTGATCCAAACTAGGATCACTCCAATGGAATTAACAGACACTTCTTACAAAAAAAAAGTTTTAATAGAGAAAAGAGAAAAGCATAAACCTTACACAGAAATTCATAGATTTTAAGTCTCCTAGCCTTACCCAGCTCTCGTGGAGCCCCCTCCCTTGGGATTTCTCTCCCTGCTGGCTTAACAGTTTAAGGACACCGTGGATCAATACAAGGTGATACAATTCAAGGATACACTTACTGCCAGGCTGTCTTAGCAACTTATTGAAATGCTGAGTAGAAATATTTGATTCCTTCCCATAGCTGGGAAATGTAGACAGGCAGGCTCCCCGTAGCCTGAGAGAAGAAACAGACAGACAAAAACCCGGGAACAAAGTGAAAGTAAAACCCTTTGTCTCCTAGGTATTAGCAGCTTCGATACATCATTCCCTTTCCTGGTTCAGGTTTAACCCTTCACAGGTAAAACAGTAATTCTAGGGCACTTCATACTTATGACAAGTAGACATCACCCCTGCCCCTAACCCCTATGGTCTTTACAATGCTTTGCTACTGTAGATTCCAGTCTGGACTGCTCACAGACAGTAAGCAAGTCACTCCCATCTCTCTGTGTGTGCTGCAGCCAGCCAGTTATACCTTGGCTCTTACCAGCCTTAGTTATACACCAGGGTGACCACAATACACCCTCAGTCCTAGCTTTTCCCCCAGAAATGTATGTTCTGTACTGCCCAGCCATTTTCTGGACAATACACATTTATATTAAGTCTGTCATTTTATTAATAGAAATGTATGCACACATCTTGTTACTCCAAAGGGAGCTTCCCAAACACATCAATCCAAATGGCCTCAAGAAAAATAAAGGTAAAACGCAATTGGTGCCTAACTTAATGAACAGTTAAACTCAAACGAAGGTTTTCTCACTACATGCTTTCAGCAGTCTTACTGACCAAACTTCGGCCAGGATCCCTTCTCCATTTCAATTGCTGCTTCCTTTGTTCCTTCAGGGGCAGTGACTTGATAAGCAGAGAGAGAGAGGGAAAGAGTTACTTGGGGTGTTTTCCCCTCATTTTTATAGTGTCAGTCCGCTTCTTAGTAATCATTTCTGGCTGAGACTTGGGAGAAAGCGAATCTATAGGAAAGATGTTTCCTACTGCTTTTCCTCACCACTGGAGCTTCACTTTTGTTTCCTTTCTTGCTTGATGACTCTGTTTGCTGCTTAACTGCAAATTACACAGAACACACATTCCTTTGATACAGATCTGTTTGACAATTTCAGTTCAGAACATGTGGGATCTTCTAATTTCACGTAGAAGTTACATATTTTTGTCACACATTTTTACCAGGACGATATTGACAAACAAATTATGATTTTTCAGATGATCATTTACAAGGAGTATTTTGAACAAGGGTTATTACAACAGTGTGTAGAGTGTGGACATAAGTGTACATTCTGTCAGAGGGATAGAATGTTGCATCATGGGAGAAGTAGTTTGGTGAAGGAGCTTGAATGGGAACCTCAAGATTCTAAACCACAACCCCCATTAAGAAATTATTTCAGAATAGAGAGAAAAAGTTTAATGTTGAACTGACCCAAAACATTAAATATTTCATTTTGCATTTCTCTAAAAAAATTAAAAATTCTGGTAAAATTGAAATTTCCCCTGGAAAGCTTTAATTTGTCCAAACTGCATTTTGAGTTGAAAAAATCATTTAAATAGAAATTTCCCAACCAGTGCTAGTTGTTGTTAATGTTATTATTTATTGTGGTAGTATATAGCAGGCTCACTTAGGGACTGGGGCATGATGGTAACAGACAGAAGAAAAAGACAGTCCCCGCTCCAAAATGCTTAAAATTTAAACATAAGAAGAGAGACAACCCATAAGATGGGTACAACAGATGGGAGAAGCACAAAGTTACTGTTAGGTGATTATGGCAGAGGTTTGGAGCATAAGAAGGAGGTATTATATTAACTTCAAGTGTGAGTGTAGAATCCTACACAGGAAGGTGGAAAGGGTTCACAAATGGGGACCCCGGTCCAGAAAGGAAAATTTCTGTTGTCATCTTTTCTCTTACCCCGCCTGCTATTTAATCCTTTCCTTTCTGTGCTACCTCTACTTCCTTTGCTGTTTTTACTTTCTCCTTTTCTTCTGCCCCTCTAGTCTCCTGCTTTATGCATCTCTCTTTCGCTCTTCGTGAACCTCTTTCGCTGTTCTGGGATTGGCTTGCAGTAAAATGAAAGTGACCAAAATCCTGCTTTTGCTGCTATAAGAAAACACTGTGTGCTTCACACAATAGAGAGCAGCTGGGAAGTAGAAAATGGGTGGGGGTGAAAAGGAGAACAAAGGAGGAGGAAATGCTTCAAATCACTTTTTACTTTGAGCTCTGCTGTGCTTATGATGCCCTCGCTCTTTTTGGTCATAAAGTCATCATGTCTATTCCAGCTGTATTTCAGAAGTAAAAACAACATTTTTATGAATATATTTTAGCCCATGGAAGTGCTTAGATGCATATACATTTTGAGTCAAATCATGCTCTGGGGAGAAAGGCAGGGTTTTACTCTTCACCTCCCCACCTCCCCCCAGGGTAGGAGGTAGGAGGTTTCTTGTGTTTCCTGAATACAAGTGGGAGAACCAGCTAGCAGTATTGGTAGCCCTACAAATCTGAAACTGAGATGCTAGGGCTGTTCTCTCTCTCTCTCTCTCTCTCTCTCTCTCTCTCTCTCTCTCTCTCTCTCGGTTCATGAAGGCTGGTACCAGCTTCCTCTTTGTACCATCACGGTTATCACCATTGCTGTCACATTTCCCAGAGTTCTCTGGTAGACGTTATGCCTTACATAGGCACAATGCCTTCCTCCACTGCCAACCCAGCAATGCAGCTGCTCACTCACACCCTCAGCACTGCACACTGCTGCTCAGTGCTGTGATTTATCCCTTTGTGTAGACATATAATGTTGATCTGAGGATTCCACTTTTTTGGGACCATAACTGCTGCTTATTCAATTGAGTAAGCAGCATTTGTATGCAGCCTTAATCATGAATGTTTTGGAGACTGGCATCAGCCACTAAATACAATCCTGTCAGATAGCTGGCAGTGGATTAACTCTGACACCTAATGACATGCCAAAGTTTGACAGAATAAGAACTCACTGTATACCCAATGTCAATCATTCACCAAGTGCCACTTCAAATGCTTATCCTGTTAGTGGTGACATCGGCACTGGCACTTAAAATGCTGCTGAACTTTGAATGTAGAAGTGAAAATAAATGTATGATGCTCCAGATTTTTTTTTAAATGCATTTCAGAATGCGCTTCTAGCCTTAAGAATTACAGACCTTCTGTGACATGGGGATGTTGGCTTCACTCACTGATGGGCTGATTTATTTTGTACCAACAAGATGAAGGAAAAAGAACAAACATCTTCATCAGATGGTTGGCCATATGCTACATAGACAGTCTTGTATGCATGCAACCCAAACAGGGTTTTTTCCTTTCAGAACCACAATACAGGAACAATAGGTATCTGGGGCTAATTCTGCTCTCATGTCACTTTAAGGGGCTGATTCAGCAACTTCTACTCAGATGAATAACAGTTATTCACCTGACTAAATGCTACTCACCATGCACAGGAGTTGCTGAATCTGGCCTCATATTATGAGACCCTCTCCAGCAAAAGTGGGTGGAATTACACCAGTGTAAATGAGATTGTAAACTGGTGTCTGAATGTACAGTTACCAGCTTTAGTGCCTTCCTTGTTCACTTGGGGTGAATGCAGTCCAGGGAACCCAGAGTGAATAAAGGAAAATTAAAATGTCATGACGGTAAAGTAACATGTATGTAATTACTTGGAGCCACTTTGTTTTAAAAAAGGGCTTCAGATACTTTTATCAAATCTTGTCACAATATAACAGCAACAAAATGTTGAGGACCTCACACCGTTCAAGGATCTCAGAGTTGTGTTTGTAGATTTAGTGGTGAGGGAGGGAGGGATGGATGGGCATTCTACAGTTGCACCGCCACTAAGCAGGGCATCCATCCAGTAATTTCTATATCATGAGGAGTTAGACATTCTTGTTAAAAAATCATGTTTTGACTCCTGCAGGACTCCCCAGCATAACAAATTCCTTCCCTGCCAGCACTCTGGACTGGAAGCTTGGCTATGCCAACAACTGAAAATTAGTCACAGCTTCAAAAACTGATATATCAGGAGGAGAATGGTTTTCTGCTGTTTTGAGTGATGCAGTTAATTCCCCATGCCTATATGGGGTAATTCTGCGCTTAGACCTTTCTTGGCTATTGCTGATCTTGAGAATAGTCAGGAGAGCATTTCCCTTTTCTTCACTATTTTTTCCCTTTTACTCCTTGAGCTGGACTATACTTCCCTTGAAATACATTAAGCCGTTGTTCCCAGGAAAGTCTTGAATATGGAGGTGGTCACAGAGAAGTTTGCAGTTATCTGGCTCTGGTGTAGCATAAGAAGGGGATGCTCATGGGGGAAAAAGTACATTTTAAGGCAACAAGTACTATCAGCTTTCCATGAATGTAATGGTTTGCAATAGAAAGAAGTTTTTGTGCGGTTTTTTGTTTTTGTTTTGTTAAATTGCTTGGGTAGAAGTATGTTAAACCCTCCCATCTCACTTCTCTTTGGCATGCACATTTTCTCAGCAGACCTAATCCTTTTAAGGACATCCCAACAATCCTAAATGAATGAGAAGTTGTTACATATGTAATCTATTGGCCCCCACGTATGTACTAATTTATACCTATGCAAAGTGGATGTAGATTGTAGAATGTGACCAGATCAGAATGGTATTGTAATGCTTTCCACTGGTGCAAATGACTACATAAGAGGCAGGCATGGAGAATCAGGCCTGTCATTTTCATTTCTCAATGTGCCGTGTATAACATACTTCTTAATTGCCTGCATTGCTTTTTAAAAAGCCATGACTCTAACCAGACTCAGTCTGCAAACTTATAGAGCCAGATCCTCGGAACTCCTTGCCATCTTTATGCTCCTGGATTTAAATGTTCTTATTTTTTGTTTTACAATTTTTTTAAACAAAATATTTTTATATTTAAATATTTATATTTAAATTAGAAATTAGGGAAATTTTTCTGAATATCAAGAACAGGTTCAAGTGGGGGGGGGGAGGAAGCAGCTGGTTTTAAGGAGTTTAACAGTTTATGGGGATTATTTGATGGGGTTTCCTGAGATAGCAGGAGACTAGACTAGATGCCATTACCCAGAAGATCTCTTCAGTTCTATACCCCATGTTCTTATAAAAATATTTACAAAACCAGCAGTTTGTGGTCATTGTCTATATTGACCCAAATATAACCTGAGAGCTATTAAAAGGTTAAAGCAAATAAAATATATAAAAGGTGAGTAAAAGTTTTACATCTAGACATTTAAATACAGGCCCTTTGATTTAATGAAGTAGAATTGCATACATAATGTAAAGGCAATTATAGAGTTACAGAACATGACAAAGGATATAGTAAAAACAGGTAAATTGAGTTACATCCTATTTAATGTATTAGTGTATGTAGATGAAGACAAATACAAATCAACATCTATGCTAACAAGTGAATTGTGTTGATATACATCAGTACTTTTTAACATTCCTTTGAAGTTCATCCACCAGTGAATTGGTACACTTAACACTTCTTTGAGGTCTTGACCTGAGCTAGCCAGCTGCCAGCCTCACAACTTCAGGAGCAGGTAGGAGGCTCAGCTGAAGTTTTAAATAGCAAACATTTGCATTAGATGTGAATAAATATTGCTGATAGCAAACACAAGAGAAAGAAAGGTGAAATATATGCATAGGTCAAATGGATCTGCCTGATATGCTTTTCCCAATCCAAAGATCCTTTAAAGACTAATGTTGCAGTGCAACTATATTTATACTAGATCTTTCAAGAAAGTAGAGCATCACCTAAATAATGATAACCTTTACTAATCTGGTTTTCAACATCATGGCTTTCCCCTCCTACCACTACCACTGCTTTTCCTCCAGTGAAAATGGAAAACTACTCAGGAACTCTATATGTATTACAGTTATTTCTTTAGTGTTTACTGTGTCATATGAACAAACAACTTTACATGTAGCGGTAGCAATTTTCAATAATTATACTGTCACAGCTATTGTTCAGGGTCTATCAGTACTTCCATAATACCATAAACTGCTATTTGTTCATGGGCTGATAACTTCATGATAAAGAGAAATCTCCTCACGGCTGACACTCTGCAGTATAAAGTCCTAGCCCAAGAAAGGGTAGTTTTGTAAAACTTCAGAAAATACTTTTGATTAGATTAAAAATAAAACAGCAACCAGACCCAGTTCTTGCAAAGCAAAGAGGTCTAAATGAAATAAGTGGAACTCTTCCCATGAGTAATAATTAATCACAGGTGTAAGAGTTTCCAGAATCCATTTTGGATGAGGTGGTAGTTTCCCTAATTAGGATGGGACTGAATGTACAAACCCCACACATTGTTGTGTACTTCTATTAGTCTGGGACTTATCATGATGAAGGGCTCTCTAGTGTGATGAAGGGCTACTTTGGAAGTTCCTTATTATATTGCCTATCAAAAAATCCCTAGCACTTCACCTGTCCTTTCCACTTTGATCTCTCCCCTTCAAAACCCAGTGGCTCTAGCTTTCCAGGACTAATCTCTTCTGACTATTGGCTTCAGTTCTCACATCTTCACATCGGGTTTTTTATAAAAGTGTTTGGAACACACAGTTTGAGCCAAATTTTCAAAAGATCTGTGAGCAGGTTTGGTGTTGAGGTCTTCTGACAATCTGGCCATAAGAACTACTGGATACTGAGTGTGTTTGAAATTCTGGCTATATATCTCTGTACTGCATCAGTTCCAATTAACTTGCAAGCACTTTAACATGGATAATTTTTACCCTTAATTTGTAAAACGCCTGTGGCATTGTTTAAATGATAATAAATAACATGATCATATAAAGGCCTCACATGGGGAAAGGGAGACAAATAAGCCCAACCTTTTTGAGATCAGGGAGTGCCAACCATTTGAAATATTTTTAATGAAATAAGAACCCAATTTTGATTCTGCACCTGAAGCCGAGTTATGGGGAGAAAACTCCCAAAGAGGGAATCCATGAAGAATAAAACCAGCACTGTTCCCTCCTCGCCCACCTTCACTGAATGCAGCAGAATTGAGATAGAAAATGACATCTAAAGATTTGTGTGTGTTATCACTAGGTGGAATTTATCATATGCCGCAGTGGGAGAAATTGTTGCTTTTTACTCAGAGTATGTTCAACACAATCTGTAATTGAGGAAACTAGATTTGAATTATTCTGGTTGTGAAAGTTATCTCAATTGGAAGAAACTTCAGAAGATGGGCCATGACAGTGACTGATAGTTCTGGTTGTGCCCCAAGCTGCAAAGAGGCTGAAATACTCATAGCAGATCTGTGGACCTTATTGCTCACAGAAAGCAAAGTTTCAGGTTAGAATGGACAAATTGCTCCATGGATGTAGTTAGGGGGGCATAGGAGGATATTGCCCCCTCTCCCACAAACTGCAAGCTTCAGGAAGGCATGGAATTTGCCCACCAGGCATGGCCCCATTGGATTGACTGGTGCTCCTCTCTCCCCTGCCAAACATAGAAGTCAAACTACTCCTCTAAATTACAATGAAAAAATGCATAGAATATCTTAGAATGCATAGAATGAAACCTGTATAGACATGCAAAGGTATGTGGGTACAAAAAGGCTTCCCAATGAAGATAGCACCAGTATCTTGGTCTCTTGTTCCACTAAGTGCAATTACTGCTCCTAGCTGGCACCACTAGCAGAGCTAAGAGACATTTCCCAGTTGTGGCAAAGTCTGCAAGTTGCACTCTGTCTAAGGAGAGAACATTTCCAAGCATGTCAGGGAGCTCTAGCAGGTGTTTCTCTCTGTGGCAGAATGCCTCCTGGAGCTCCCACAAGAGCTTTGCATCTCCACACTACACCCACACGGGCTGGTGCTCCTAAAAAATTCTGGAGTCTTTCATTAGTGTAATGCAGCAAGGGCCAAAACAGATTAAGGATTTAACATTGCATCAGTCTAATTGCATTTGAGGGAGATCCTCAGAGGGGCAATATGTACTGTAGTTAGAGTGTCCTTAATTAGGGGTTCTGATAATTGTTGGTGTCCCTCACTGTTGATACTTATCGTCCTTATGCTTTTTTAGATAGAGAAATAACTTGAAACCAAGGCCATTTGGTGTTACCTACCCTGCTCTTTTTTATTCATGCTGGGCTATGCGTCTGAAGAACTCCTTGTTGAAATGAAGTTTGTTGGCACAGCTAGTTTATTGTATTTTCTTCTGAAACTTAGAGGCTCATCAAAAGCCTTTGTATTATTTTCACACCTTCTATTGTGTTTGATGTGAAAGTGTTATGTTAATATTCTTCCTTCAGTAAACAACATCCTTCAGTAAACAACATGCAGGTTTTCTTATTAAGGAAATAATCTCTTTTGCCTTTCACAATCCATAGCTGGAGTACTTGAGTACCACTGTGGTATGACTGAAAACTACTTGTAAGGCTTTCATATAGTATGATTGCAAGAACTAGATTCCTACTCATTCCAATTTAGTTCCAATTTTAATGGTGTTGGGGGAAGGGATGAAATTTCCCTTGTTTGTATTTTCCTTTATGTATGTTCCAAGCACAATAACTTTAATGCCTGACCTATCATAACACTCAGAACACAAATGCAATGATTTAGCCATGTATTTATTTATGTGCATCAGGTATAAGGTGTTTGTGGTTATACATTGGTGTTTGTTAATTAATATATGGAATAGTCCAGAGGGTTCCAACTGGAATATTAGCAATACTACCAAGTAATTCAAAGGGGGAGGAGGATGTTGTGACTAAAGCCAAGAACTGAAGTGAGTTCTATCCCCTGCCAAAGATTTCCAGTGTGACCTTGGACAGTATGCTAAATCCTTCTGTGCCCCAGTTTCTCCATTAGTAAAATGGGTCTAATGATATTTCCTTATCTACAGGTTTGTTATAAAGCCTAATTCATCAATGTTTTAAAGCAATGTTGAGATCCTCAGTGCAACAGAAATGCAAAGTATTAACAATGAACAGCTTAGATCTTGAAGGTTTCCATGTCTAGTAATCCGCAACAACAAATACTATGAACAAGGTTCTTTTTTTGTCATCTTGTATAAGATGTATCACAAGCTGGTAACAGATGTATACTTTGTCATAAAACTTGCATACAGCTAATGTAACACAGAATGTAGCGAGATGTATCTATGCAATTTTGAGGTCTTTGAATACCCACTATTTCTGGAACTACTAGTATTGTAATGGATTAGTGCTTTAAAATATATTTAGAATATTATTCTTGACCTTAGTGCTAAAATTCCCATTTTGGTGATGCAATAATACATTAAACCCCTTTTTAGTTTCATGGTAGATAATACCTTAAGAACATAGGCCTCGAAGGGACTTGCTAAGTCATCGAGTCCAGTTGCCTGACATCATAGGCAAACATATTATGTAATTCCTTTCATAAACTTACCAAGATCTAGCTTAAAACTACTTAAGATTCTTACCCCACTACTCTGACTGGGAGGCTGTTTCAGAATCTCACGTCTCTGATGGTGAGAAACTTTCTAATTTCCAAACAGAATTTACTTATGGACATTTTATACATATTTATTCTTGTGGCAACATTGTCCTTAAGTCTTCTCTCTTCCTGGCATTTACCCTCCTGATGTAGTTATATATAGCAATCATATTCCCTCTCAGCCTTTGATTTGCTAGACTAAATAAGCCAAGTTATTTTTGTCTCCTCTCATAAAATAGGCTCCTTATTCCCCGATCAATCTGCTATCCCTTCCCTACACCTGTTCTTGAATGTGGGTGACCAGAATTGTACACAGTATTCCTGTGAAGGTATTACTAGTGCCTTGTACAATAGCATTAAGACTTCTTCATCTGTACTGGAAATAGTTTTTCTGATGCATCCTAGGATCACATATGCCTTCTTCATGGCTGCATCGTATTGGTGGCTCATAGTCATCCTGTGATGGACTAATACACCCAGGTCCCTGTCCTCCTCTGTCATTTTCCAACTGATGAGCTCCCATCTCATATCAGAAATGATTATTAGTCCCTTATACTTTATACTATTACATTTCATAGACACCAATCTGTAATTTCACTTGCTGTTTAAAATTAGTGTTTAATAAGTACAGTGTATACGAGAAACATCTATAGGAAAGTCAGGATGGTCTTGCACAGCAACGTGAAGTACTATTCAACAAGACTGAGATTAGCAGAACTGGCCCCTTGATGGTTAATGCTTGCTCCAAATCAGTGCTCCAAATCAGTGAGCCTAGTGATGCAGGGTTAAATCTTGATTGTAATAAATAAGATTTTTACCACTGGATTCAATGAGGCCAGGATTTCACCCATTATATTCTTGTTTCTTTACCTTTCTTTCTATACCCTTAGTCAAGATTAAATATTGTCTTTGCTTACAATGCAAAACACCTCCATTACGGTCCAAGAGAGTATTTCATGAGAAAAAAATCAGTATTGTCATTGCGATTCAGCAAAGATTTTTAACATGTACTTAATTTTAAGCACGTAGGCTCTAGTTCAGGAAAGCACTTAAGCACATCCTTAATTCCTATTAAAGTTAGACATATGCTTACATTCTGTTCTGAATAAAAACACTTTCTGAAATCTGACCCTAGCATAGTCCCACTGAAATAAATGGGACTATTTGTGTACTTAAAAATTAACATGTGGTTAACTACTTTGCTAACTCAGGGCTGTAGATAAACTCTATTTTTTCTTTACATATGGAAGAGGCTAGAGAAGTTGAATTGTCACATACTGCCTTCCTATCTCTTTCATATTAATTATGACTATTTCCATTTCAATTTCTGATGTCATAGCAGTTTATTACCCTCCATGATCCTTTCATTTTGTGGTCAGGATTTCTAAAATTTTATTTCATTGAAGAATGGGAAGAAACAAGAAAATGTTAAAATGTCTACCTTAGAAAAAGTCACACCAAAAGCACTAATAATGCAGCTGTGAGTTTGTAAGGTGTATACTCCCATAATGACAGGAAACTAAACATATTTTATGTTAAAAGTATCTTACAAAATAAATATTGCAATTAAATGGCAGTAATTTTTGTAGTTTTTCTTTACAATTTTTACCTGAGCTGCTGGTACCATAAAACAGCTTTCATCTTCAGCTTTTCTCTCAACCTTTTCAATCTGATGAATAAAATTGTAATTACTAATGTATGAATGTAATTAGAGGAGTTATATTAATAAAATATGACAATCATTTTTTTATGAAAATAGTCCAAAGTGATAATTAGGTGGAGTATCAAAAATGCTGTAATAATTTTTCACATTGCAATTATTTAGCAATTTTAAAGCATACACACTGTTCAAAACTGGTTCATCTTCTGATGAAACCTTTTAGTGTGCGAAAACAAGATTCAACTGAAAGGAATGGTTTTAAGCTTACAGATTTGGAAAGCTCATGGATTTTTAAGTGGATATTAATTTAACACAATGTGTTGTGGTCTTTGAGCTGCAGCAATATTCTAAGAATGAACTTTTGCCCTGTCATCTGTGGTTGCTGGAGAATGGAACAGGGCCGGTGACAGAAATTTGGGGGCCCCCTACTCTGATCATTTGGGGGCCCCCCAGCCCAGCTGGCACTCCCCCCCCAGCTGACAGCGGCCGGGGGGGCCCCCAGCCCAGCCGCCCCCCCTCCAGCCCAGCCGGCGCTCCCCCCCCCAGCTGACAGCGGCTGGCAGCAGCGTGGGTCCTGCGGGAGCGCGAGCCACCCTTGCTGCTCCCCCCCCCAGCGCACTTTCTCCCCCGGACTGCGCCGCTGCTGCCGGCCGGGCTCACTGCTCCTGCCGTGCGTGCTCGTCTTTGGCCTCAGTGGGAGCTTCATCAAGACCTTGAAGAGAAAGAGTGAGCTCAATTGACAGATAAGCATCTGTTCTGGCTTTTCTTCCCCTACAAACGATGCTTCCATTCGAAGCCCGGCGACAAGGGGGGATGACTACGGGTACTGCTGTGTACCGGGGCCCCCCTAAAGTCCGGGGCCCAGTACAGCTCTACCCGTAATACCCCCCTGTCGCCGGCCCTGGAATGGAAGCATCGTTTGTAGGGGAAGAAAAGCCAGAACAGATGCTTATCTGTCAATTGAGCTCACTCTTTCTCTTCAAGGTCTTGATGAAGCTCCCACTGAGGCCAAGGAAAAGACACCTTTCACTGGAAGAGGGATAAAACCCAAGTATCCATGTATTTTTGATGGGTGATGCTCTAAGATATGTCACTTTCTAGTTTGGGTGGTCTCCATGTTCGCCTGCAGACAATTAATTACTCTGTTACACATGCAGACTTTTGAATGGTGTTATTTCATTTGTGTGAAGATTGAAACTTCCAGGGTTTAAAGGAACAGCTGGTAACATCCTCACTGAGATTTAGAGTGTGCTCTTATCCCAGCAACAGTCGAGAGGTTCAGGACATATTCCCTTGCAAAAAATAGACTAACTAATCACCCAACACAAAACTGCAAAAAGATTCATTACTATACAGCTTCAGCCCAACAGCACTCCAGTGTGCACTGTGTTCTCTAAATGTGCACTGTTTCTCTAAAGTTAGCGAACGCTGAAGGTGACATGCAGCATTAAACTTGTTGAAATGGCCATATATGGAACCTGTGCAAAACCACATGAGGTTATTTCCCTCTAGATGTGCAAATTTCAGAAATCCTTAAATTGACCTAGCCATGTCCTTTCTTCCTTAAAACACATGGAGGCACTTGAATTCTACAGTGATGAGAGGAATGAGCTAGACAGTAAAACAGGTACTCACTCACACATAATAATGAAAATCCAGACCCTTAATTAAACAGAGCACATTATTTATTCATAGATTTTGATTTAAGGTTATTTCTTTTCCTTTAAAACCCTGTAATCTAATGAACATTGGAGGAATGTCTCTTGCTTGTACTTTGCACTATATTTAACATAACATATTTTTTGTTTCTGATTAAGGTTATTTGTGCTACTGAGTTTTACATGGAGCTCTGAAAATGCCAGCTGAAATCTCTATAACTCCAACTCCACAACTGGAGAAAGACTAAGGGTTAGTTCCACAAAGTCTCTCCACTCAGCCCCAGGACCTACCCCACTCCACCCCTTCCCAAACATCCCAACCCCACCCTACCTCTACCTCTCCTCCTCCTTTCCCCCCCACTCACTCCATTCCCCCTCTCTCCATTGTTCATTCTCCCCTACCCTCACTCATTTTCACTAGACTGGGGCAGGCGGTTGGGGTGCAGGAAGAGGTATGGGGTGCAGGCTCTGGAATGGAGTTTGAGTGCCGGAAGCAGGTCAGGGTGAGAGCTCTGGGAGGAGTTTTGGTGCAGGAAGGAGTCTGGGGTGTGGGCTCTGGGTTGGAGGAGGGGGTTGTGGTTGCGGGAGGGGGTGAGTGATGTGGGCTCTGGCTGGGTGACGCTTACCTCAGGCAGCTCCTGAAAGTGGCCAGCACATCTCTCTAGCAGCGACTCCTAGGCCGGGAAGTCAGGGAGTCTCTGCACACTGCTGCCTGCAGGCACAGCTTCCACTGGCTGCAGTTCCCGGGGGCCACAGGGACATGCCACAGGGAACCTGCCTTAGCCCTGCTGCACTGTCGGACTTTTAGTGCCTAAAATTTCCAGGTTTGGCTTCAGTAGCCTTCAGGAGACAGAGAGGAGGAGGAGTTGATCAGTGGGGCCCATGGACCCCCTGGTGTAACCTTGTGAACCCCTAGATGTCCACTGACCCCAGTTTGAGAAACACTGCTTTAGAGTTTTGAACCAGCTTGTGGGAGTTCAAGGCTCAATTTGCCCTTCTATCCCATGTGTAGAGGGACTTGAACTTCAGTATTTCATACTGCCTAATACTAATCATAATTTGGATATGGTTATATTATCCTGAATCCCATGGAATCACCTACTCATTGCTTTGTTAGCAGTATGACTTTGATCATGAGGCATTCTGGGATTGGTCTTTTGCAATCTTCCCTGTTGAAGTTGTTCCACGGTGTGTGTGTGTGTGTGTGTGTGTGTGTGTGTGTGTGTGTGTGTGTGTGTGTGTGTGTGTAATATATATATACACAGAGGGAAAGGGAGAGAGTGTACAAGACTGGAGCAGGAGGACTGGAGTTGAGTTTCCCATGTCCAAGGTGAACACCCTAACCATTGGGCTACAGAGTAATTTTCTCTCTTTGTCTCAAAGAATATGTAATTATGTGTGCACAGTAGTGAATATTTTTCAGCGGGTGAAGATATATTGAATAGAATTATGCTAAATGGACATACATTTGTTCTGTTGTTGGACTTTTCACTTGTAATCAATTCTGAATTTCCTAAATAGAAGTTATTCTTAGTCAAGTATTCACTTTTTCCATTGGCAAAACCAATGCAGACACCCCAATCTCAGTGTGTTTTAGTGGCTGGCTGCAGAATATTTGTTTTAAAAGACCTGAGAACTTTTTTTTAGGATGCCTGAAAATGTCAGAGTTCTTCATTTCCTCTGTCAAAATGCCCAATGAGAGAGGGAGAGAATGATTCAAGCAAGAGATATAATACTAAGCAATAGTTTATAATAAGGTAAAAATATAAAAGAGAATTAATGAAATCAAATGCATTATGAAATCATTAATAGGGATTTATTAAATATTTAATTCATTTGATGAGTTATAGCAACCAAAGCCTCTTCAGGCAATGCAATTGAAATCTGATGCTACCTAATATTATCGTAATTTGGATATGGTTATATTACCCTCTATCCCATGGAATCACCTACCCATTGCTTTGTTAGCAGTATGTCTGGAACCAACTTTTCAGCATCGCTCTGATTCATTGGTTAGGCATGAATTATTACACAGGAATCTCCAAAATAATACTGGTATTTGTTGATACACTTGTAGGTTGTTTTCGTTTGGTTGGTTAGTTTTGATTTATTTTAAATTCTAAATGTTTTATTTGATGTGAAGGCACTCTTGACTTAGGGCCTGATCCAGCAAAACAATTATATATTCATTTGCATAAACTTAAGCACATGATTAGACCCGCTGACTTTAAAAGTTAAGTATGAGCCTAAGTGCTTTTCTGGAGAGGGACCTTATTAGGTAAGATTCTGAACTATTTTTACTGTATGTTCATCTGGGACACTAAACAAAATTAAGAGAATAATTCAAATAACATTAGATCAGAAAAATCTATTCTAACAAATCACAAATTGTGAGGAAGATATTTGTTTTCATTAAGTACAGATGAAGCATAAAGAAAACAGTTTAAATCTACCTATTTGCAAATATACCTGTGGTATCTGTAAAAGCATTTCTGATTTTGCTGTAATATTTCACAGTACTTATTTGCCAGATGAATGGGAATGCATATGTGACAGATGTGCCAAACTAACTGAAGATGATTTTGAGAGTTGAGTAGTGGTTGGGGAAACTTCATTAATGTGTGTAAAGTGCTTTGGGAGCCTCAGATGGAAGGCACTAAAGTGCAAAGCATTATCATAATACTGGTCAACAAACATCACTGAAATGCTTATGAATATATGCAACATAATCCCTCTAAACTGGGTTACTCTTTCTTTAGTCTATTGCACTAGAATGCAAATTCCAGAATTCTTCTGATGCTTTATCACATTTTTCTAAAATGAGCCTGAGGCATAATTTCAATAAGAGCAGAGTAGAAACATGATTAACCAGGTCAATAGTTTACACTGGGGGATTGTCTATTGTGCTTCCTATTGAAGTACAGCAATTCCATATCAATACAACTCAGTACATCTTATTTCTCCCATTTCCCCTTAATAACCTAAAGAGGCATTACTCCCTCATATGGAGAAGCTCTGGAAAAGGGCATAGGGAAGGGGCGGGGGGACAGGGACAGGAAAGTCCCCCAGGTAATCTGTAGAGATTTACCAAATGGCCAACTCTTTAAATGGGAGAAAATTAAAGAAGTGGGAATGACCAGCCGTTGTGGAGTCCCAACACTTTAGATCTCCATGCTGCTGAATATCTAGAGGCAACCACATCATTCTTAGCACTCTGCTCTGTTACTCCCCATCTTTCACCACAGGATCCATCCTTCTACTGGCTGGATGTCTGAATGGCCATCGTGCAAACTGTGTAGGCTCTCAGTAGAAATTACTGCTGATTCAAGCAAACACTTAAATATATGTTTAACCCTTGGGAAGTGACAAAGGACAATGCTTCAGGGAATGGATGATCCCTTCCATCCCTGACCATGCCACCAAAGCTACACTAAAAGTTCTGGCAGAAGCAATTCTGTAAAGTCCAAGAGAGAGGGCATTAAGATATAAATCTTAGTTACCTCATTCTAAGAGAGATCTCTTAAATCACAGTCTCTTCCATTTTCAAGGTCATTTTAGATCTTAATTATATTTGTTTTCTGTCAATGCCTTATGTTTCCAGTACTAAAACATCCTTGGAATTTCTTAAAATTATAGATGACAATTTCCTAACTCAAAAATTGTTACAACCTACATGAATGGATTGTGTATTAGACCTAATCTTGGCAGTTAAAAAGGAATGGATCGCAGAACCAAAAATTAATTGTAGCTTGGGTACAAGTGACCATCATCAGACTTATAATGTCCAAACAAAATAAAGTAAAAACTCTCTCTCTCTCTCTCTCTCTCTCTCTCTCTCTCTCTCTCTCTCTCTCTCTCTCTCTCTCTCTCTATATATATATATATACACACACACATTTGATGCTTTAATAGGGACAGTTTCACAAAGATGAAAATAATTGTGAGACAAATTAGCTGTGAGGCAGAATTTAATGAGAAAAATGTGACTGAGAATTGGGAATTGTTTAAGGCCACTTTACTAGATACCCCAAAAGCTACACTTGAGGAGAAAGGCCATAATAGTTTAAAACAAAACAAAACTGAGTTGGTTAATGGGGGAAGTGAAGATAGCTTTAATATAATAATAATAATATGCCAAATGGAAGAAAGGGGAAATTGACAATAATGAATATAAATAAGAAGCTAGGAGTTATAGAAAATTGATAAGGAAAATAAAGGGAAACAAGGGGAAATCTAGGGCCAGCAGAGTTAAGACAATGAGAAGGAGGGTTTTTTTTTAATTTAAAGTATGTTAGGAACAAAAAGAATCCTAGCAATGGTATTGGTCCATTATCAGATAGATAAGGTAGAATCATCTGTGATAAGGCAGATGTTTCCATTCTGTATTTGGGAAAAGAACCTAAGATATAGTCAGCTCATATGATAAAACTCCCTCCATTCCTCTAGTATCTCAGAAGGATGTTGAACAGCAACTACTAAAGTTAGACATATTTAAATGAGCCGGTCCAGATGATTTGCATTTGAGTTTTAAATGAGATGGTTGAGGAAGTCATGGACTGTTGATGTTAATTTTCAATACATAGTGGAAAACTAGGGAAGTTCAAGAAGACTGGAACAATGCTAATATACAGACAATATTTTAAAAGGGTAACCAGGATGACCCAACTTATTAGGGGTCCATCAGTCTGACTTCAATCGGGGAAAGATAATGAAGCAGTTTGTATGGGAGTTGATTAATCAAGAATTAAAGGAGGGTAATATAATTAATGCCAATCAGCTTAGGTTTGTGGAAAATAGATCCTATCAAACTAACTTGATTTTTTTTTATTATTATTACAAGTTTGGTTGATAAAAGTAACATTGTTGGTGCAATATACTTAAAATTATGTAAGGCATATGACTTGGTGTTTTGTGCAATGTTTATTAAAAACTAGAACAACAAAATTAATATGGCACACATTAAATAGATTAAAAGATGGCATATTATAGGGTTCAAAATGTAATTGTAATTGGGGATTCATCATAGAGCGGGTGTGTTTCTAATCAGGCCCCTGAGGGACCTGTTCTTGGCTCTGCACTATTTATTATTTTTATCAATCACATGGAAGAAAACATAAAACCGTCACTAATAAAGTTTGCGGATGAAACTAAAATTAGTTGAATGGTCAATAATGAAGACAACAGGTCACTGCGAGAGAGCTGGATTAGTAAACTGGATGCAAGCAAACAAGATGCATTTTGTTATGGCTAAATGTATACATTTAGGAACAATGTTGGCTGTACTTCCAGGCTGGGGGAATTTTATCTTAGGAAGTAGTGATTCTGAAAAGTATTTGGGGGTCATAATCAATTGAACATGGATAATCAGTTGAACATGAGTTCCCAGTGCAACACTGTGGCCGAAAGGACTAACACGATTCTTGGATGCATAAACAGGGTATTGAGAGTTGACTGTAGAGGTGTAGTGGTCCCGGGTGGGCCCCCTCCGAGGGGGAGGGCCAACAAACCGGGGACCCGCCACGGATGTCGGAGCCGAGACGGCCACGCCCCCCGACCCGAAAGTACAACCGGGGACCCGGAAGTACAAGAGGCGGGGCCGGCCGCCAAGATGCGGTCGGACAGGGACAAGGGAGGAACTTGCCGACCGACTGGCTGCCTTCCCGCCTGGACACCGACCAAAGTGGCGTCCCCGACCCCGCTGTGGAGAGCGACTGGCCCGGGGTTCCAGCAGCCACGTACCCAGCAGCCGGGGATAATTACCCGGAAGCCCCGGCATCCGGGTCTCCTGCGGAAGCAGACGCCTGGCCCAGAGTACCCGCGGCCACATACCCCACCGCCGCCGCCGACGGGCCAGGAATACCGGCGGCCGCATCCCCCGCGGCCGCAGACGACTGGCCAGGAGTCCCAGCCACCACTTACCCCAAGGAGCAGGGGATGGACTGGGCCCCCGAGGGCCCGGGACCCTGACGGCCGACTCAGAGGGTGAGTGAGAGACTGTGCTTACACTGGCTGCCTGTGCAAAGCCACAGGCCAGAGCCAGCTACCGTATAGAGACTGTGTTTACTGGCTGCCTGTGTGAAGGCACAGGCCAGAGCCAGCTACCTTGTAGAGATGGTGTTTACTGGCTGCCCGTGCGAAGGCACAGGCCAGAGCCAGCTACCTGGTAGAGATTGTGTTTGCAGTGGCGGCCGGAGCGAGAGGCCCAGACCCAGGAGACAATGACCTTCTAGACAGTGGATGGACGGGCGGCCGGTGTGAGGAAACACCAGCCGGAGGCAGCTTACCCAGAGCAGATGTGGAGATCACCCGGCAGAGGGCGCTCCAGGGGCTGGAGAAATGCTAATTCCCCAAACAACCAGCAGGAGGCACCACCGGGTGAGTGTCCACTTGCTTACAAGAGGGTTCAGAGAAGAGCCATAAGAATGATTAAAGGATTAGAAAATCTGCCTTATAGGGATATACTCAAGGAGTTTACTCTATTTAGCTTAACAAAGAGAAGGTTAAGAGGTGGCTTGATTAGTCTATAAGTACCTACATAAGGAACAAATATTTAATAATGCACTTTTCAGTCTAGCAAAGAGAGAGATAAAATGCTCCAGTGGCTGGAAGTTGAAGCTAGACACAATCAAACTAGAGATAATGTGTACATTTTAAAAAGTGAGGGTAATTAACCATTGGAACAGTTTATTAAGGGTCACTGTGGAGTCTCCATTACTGGCAATTTTTAAATCAAGATTGATTTTTTAAAATATCTGCTCTGGAAATTATTTTGGGGAAAATATGTGACCTGTGATATATAGGAGGTTAGACTAAATAATCAAAATTGGCTATTCTGGCCTCGGAATCTGAGTCTATGAAGGCTGTACACCAGCCCCGTTGACCCTTTGAGTCCAAATTAAATTATTCTCTATAGTAATTTGGTAATTTATAATTATAAATTATAAACTTTCTATCCTCCATCCTATTATTGTTCTCCTTGTTTAATAATCCATATTAAGTTTGTGTATGATGATGATGATATTTGGATAATACTATGTGTTTCCCTCCATTTTTCCTGTTTTTAATCTATTTTATAAAGATTCATAATGGTTTGGAAAACATTGTAGGGAAATTATTAATTGTGCTCTTGGAGGTGGATAATTCTGCTACACTACAGTACACCATTTCCTCTATCTTGTGTGGTAAATCACAAATTATATGATTTCTACTATTGTATGACTTGTACATCAGAAATATACCATCATTCCAAATGGCAGTTCTTTTCACCTGAATTACGTTGCCTTTGTGACAACAACTGAGGGTAGCTGCTTATATTTCTTGCACTTTACATTTTTATTGATTGTTACATCCCCCTCCTTTTCAGAAAAAAAATGGCATTGTAGTATTTTTCTGTCCATAGCCCGACAGCCCAGGAGCCCAAGAGACAAGTGATTATGGTAATGTCTTAGCCAGCTCTAGAGTTAGAAATACCGTGCTTCCCAGAAGTCATTTGTACCTTGGCAGCTGGGCCTGGCCTAGTACCTCATGGTTGTGCTCTTTGTGGATTACCTCAGTGTGTAGAGAGATCTTCAGGTTTTTCTCAGACTAGAGTTTGGTAATAGTCTGATTTCCATTGTAATTCACTTGTACAGGGATTGTGAGCTCAGTTTTATGGACCCAGTTCTCTGGAGTCTAGAAGTACAAACAATAGCATTACATGTATGGATGTACACTCCCACATGAAAATCAACTATCAGTGGCCTTGATCCTCCCAGGTTCCTGAATCATCTCTCCTCACTGAAGCTGTGGGTCAGCTCTCCACTGTTTGTAACCCCCTATGATCATTATTTAATGGCCAAACAAGCACAAAAGCCCTAGAACCTCCCCATTCTTTAAGAGAGTGTCTACATTGCATCTGGGAGTGAACCTCTTAGTTTAGGTCCACAGATTTCTGTTGGAGGGCTCATACTACAATGCTAAAAATAGCGTGTAGACGTCGCAACTCTCCCTGCCCCAGGATTCAGAGCCCAAGCTTCAGCCTGAGCCACAATGTCTACACAGCTATTTTTAGTGTGCCAGCATGAGCTCCTGATAAAACAAGTCTTTGGACCCAGGCTGGGAGGCTTGCTCCCAGATTCGGTGTAGACATACATCTGGCTGTCACGAGTGAGCTGCCTTGGTCTAGACCCTTTGTCTGTCCAAGAAGCCTATCCCTCCAGTTTGGTCTGAAGCTGTGGTGGTATTTCCAACAGCTCAATTGATAGCCTTAGCTGACAGAATCTTTGTTTTCCCACCACTCTGCTGCTAAATATACATATTTCTGATGGTTGAGTGGGTTGCAGGAAGCAATGAAAGTTAAGTGGGACTTGTGTGCCAAAGAATTATATAACTGTGTATCATATTGTGTGTGAAATAAACTTAACTGTTCGTAGGACTATCACAGAGTTATAACATATCTCCTGGTGTTTTATTTGACTAAACCACAGAATATTACCTTGAGGTCTCCTCATTCCCACCCCAAAAACTGCTGGGTGAGTTATTTCTATGGGATACAGTGCTTTACAGCCTTTACAAAGCTTTATTTTTATATCTTCTCTTCTACCTGATTTACAATGGCTTGCATGCTTTATGACTTTGCCTATTTAAGTTCGCCAGGGTCACCTTGCTAAGCTCTGTAAGTCTTAATTTTAAAATGTGAGAACTGGAGAGAATGCAGGGGTCAATTAGTCAATAAGCTATCTGGGGCATCATATACTTACCTGTACTGCTGTTTTATTCTAACAGACTTTTCTTCCCAGGCTTGCAATTTAAGATGAAGAGTGAACGTGTTTTCAATACATTTTCCTAATGACATCTGTTTAGGTGATACTAAATGATTCTGCTGAGTAATCCGTTAAATTAAATTGTGGTTTACAGGGTTAACACTTTGTGAAAGGGTAGACTACTCACTAAAGTGACTGACTAGAAAAGAAAGTAACACCAATTAAAATGTAAAAGTAAAGAATGTTAAGGATTTTTGCAACTAAACACTAGCTGAATATAGAGCATGTAGCTAAGTTTGACATTTGTAGCAGTCAGAACTCTGCTATGTACATGCCTCTTAACTTGCCAAAGCCAAATATTTGGGGACAAATTATGAGATCAAAAATCAATAAGAGAAATAAAGTATTAGTGCAGGAAGCTCCAAATCAGTTGGAAACAATTTATTTATAATTACTTTTATATAAATCTGCTTCATGAATGTGTTTCAATGTTGTGCACAATTGGTTGAAAAACTACTCAATAATAGCTATCAGCAGCGTGCTATGAAACTGGGTGGACATATCAGAGATCTGTCTGTCAGTACAAGTTTAATATTTTCACTAATGAGTTGGATGATGGAAAAGAGAATACACTTGTCAAATTCCATGATTATACAGCCAGGAGGGGTTGCAAGTGCTTGGAGGACAAGATTAGAATTCAAAAGGATCTGAATGAATTGGAGAATTGGTCTGAAATCAGTAAGATGAAATTCAATGAAGACAAGTGTATAGTATTAGTTAGGAAGAAAAAATGGGGAATAGCTGGCTAGGAAGAAGTGGTGCAGAAGAGGCTCTGGAGGGTATAGTCTATTACAAATTGAATATGTTACAAAAAAAAGGCAAATATCATTGTATCAACAGGAGTGTCATATGTAAGACACAGGAGGTAATTGTTCCACTCTGTTTGGCACTGGTGAGGTCACAGTTGGAGTACTGTGTTCAGCTCTGATCATCACACTCTAAAAAGAGGAGAACAACAAAAAATAAGAGGTTTAGAAAACAAAATCTGTGAGGAAAGTCTGAGTTAGTCATGTTTAGTCTAAAGAAGAGAAGATAAAGGGGGGAACATGGCAACAGTCTTCAAATAGGAAACCAGTTGTCAGAAAGAGGACAATTATCAATTGTTCCCCATGTCCACTCAGGGTAGGACAAGAAGTAATCCGCTTAATTTGCAGCAAGGTAGATTTAGCAAGACATTTTATTTCTAACTACGGTAGAACCTCAGACTTACATACAATCTGTATTTTCGAGATGTTTGTAACTCTGAAATGTTTGTAACTCTGAACAAAACATTATGGTTGTTTCAAAAGATTAGAGGGGTTATTAAAATTAAAAAAATCAGTAATGATGGGGGATTTCAACAATCCCCATATTGACTGGGTACACATCGCCTCAGGATGGGATGCAGAGAGAGTTTCTTGATACCTTAAATGAATGCTTCTTGTGGCACGTAGTCCTGAAAACCCACAAGAGTAGAGACAGTTCTTGATTTAGTCCTAAATGGAGCACAGAATTTGGTCCAAGAGGTGAATATAGCTGGACTGCTTGTTACTAGTGGCAATAATATAATTAACTTTAACATTCCTGTGGGTGGGGGAAAACATCATAGTGGCCCAACACTGTAGCATTTAATTTCAGAAAGGGGAACTACACAAAAATGAGGTTAAACAGAAATTAAAAGGTACAGGTAAAATCCCTGCAAGCTGCATGGAAAATGTTTAAAGACGACATGATAGAGGCTTAACTTAAATTTATACCCCAGATTAAAAAAAACATAGTAAGAGAACAAAAGAAGAGCCACCATGGCTAAACAACCAAGTAAAAGAAGCAATGAGAGGCAAAAAGGTATCCTTAAACCTTAAAGTGGAGGTTAAATCCTACTGGGGAAAACAGAAAAGAGCATAAACTCTAGCAAATGAAGTGTAAAAATATAATTAGGAAAGCCAAAAAAGAATTTGAAGAACAGCTAGTCAAAGACTCAAAGTAATACCAAAACATTTTTAAGTATATCAAGAGCAGAAAGCCTGCTAAATAACCAGTGGGGCCACTGGACGATCAGGATGCTAAAGAAGGACTCAAGGATAAAGCCATTATGGAGGAATTAAATTAATTCTTTGCATTGGTCTTCATGGTTGAGGGTGTGAAGAAGATTCCCAAACCTGAGACATTCTTTTTAGGTGGCAAATCTGAGGAACTGTCCCAGATTGAGGTGTCAGAGGAGGTTTTGGAACAAATTTATAAACTAAATCAATTTATTGTAATTGTAATAAGTCACCAGGACCAGATGATATTAAACTGAGTTCTGAAAGAACTCAAATGTGAAATTGTAGGACTACTAACTGTCAGCTGTAACCATTTAAATCTGTTTCTGTACCAAATGACTGGAGGATAGCTAATGTAACACCAATTTTAAAAAGGGCAGCAGAGGTGACCTCAGCAATTATAGGCCTATAAACCTGACTTCAGTACCAGGCAAACTGGTTGAAACTATAGTAAAGAACAAAATTGTCAAACTTAGATGAACATAATTTGTTGAGGAACAGTCAACATGATTTTTGTAAAGGGAAATCATGCCTCACCAATCTACTAAAATTCTTTCAGGGGATCCAGTGTATATATTGTATTTAGATGTCCAGGAAGCCTTTCAGAAGGTCCCTCACCAAAGGCTATTAACCAGAGTAAGCGGTCATGGGATCAGAGGGAAGGTTCTCTCATGGCTTGGTAATTGGTTAAAAGATAGGAAACAAATAGCCAGTTGTCAGAATGGCGATAGCTAAATAGTGGTGTCCCTCCTGGGTCTCTACTGGGCCAGTCCTCTTCAACATATTCATAAATGATCTGGAAAAAGGGGTAAACAGTGAGGTGGGAAAATTTGAAGATGGTACAAAACTATTCAACATAGTTAAGTCCAGGCAGACTGTGAAGAATAGCAAAAGGATCTCTCAAAAGTGGGTGACGGCAAAAAAAAAATGGCAGATGAAATTCAGTGTTGATAAATGAGAAGTAATGCACATTGGAAAACATAATCCCAACTATACATATAAAATGATGGTTTCTAAATTAGCTGCTACCACTCAAGAAAGAGATCTTGGTTTCATTGTGGCTAGTTCTCTGAAAACATCTACTCAATGTGCAGCAGCAGTCAAATCGAAGAGAACGTTGGGAATCATTAAAAAAGGGATAAATAATACAACAGAAAATATATTGCCTCTATATAAATCCATGGTACACTCACATTTTGAATACTTCGTGCACATGTGGATGCCCCATCTCAAAAAAAAATTATCATTGGTATAGGTCAGACAAGGACAACAAAAAATATTAGGAATATGGAACAGCTGCCACATGAGAAGGAATTAATAAGACTGGGACTTTTCAGCTTGGAAAAAAAAATGACTAAGGGGGGATGTAGTGGGGTGGTAACCTGCTCCAGACCTACAAGGTTAAAACTAGCCTGGGACGGGGATGTCCCTGGAGAGCCTAGAAGCAAAGACTGATTGGGAAGGCAGCCACAGCTGGGGCCAGACCCAATTAGGAGGCAGCCGGCCCTGATAAAAGGGCTGAAAAGCAGGAGCTAGGCAATCTCTCTCCAGTCTTGGAGGGAGCAGGGCCTGGCTGCCTGAGGGACAGGGTACTTGAGTTGGAGCAGTTCTGTGGAATAGGCAAGGGAGCTGGGGAGCTCTAGCCTAGCAACTCCCCATGCTGCAGGCCTGAAGCGAGACTTAAGGAAGGTACTGGGGTTAGGCAGAGGCAGGTGGTCCAACACCCCTACCTCCCCATGCCAATGATGACTAGTTTACACACTGAAGTCTTCCCCAGGGAGCAGGGTCTAGAAGCTGACTGGCAGTAGCCACTGAGGCAAGGTGGGGGTAGTGGTTGGGGGTTCCCCAGGGAGGTGAGACCCAGAGACTGCAGGGATACTGCTGGGGAAGAACCCCGGGATAAAGGGGCATCAGGATCTGGGAGAGACACGGGCCAGTGGCAAGCGGGACGGCAACCAGCAGAGGGCACTTTGACAGCTGGTGAACTAATTCCCTGAACTGCCAGCAGGAGGCACTGTGTGGGTGAGTTATGCATCACTACAGAGGGATATGGTAGAGCTCTATAAAATCATGAATGGTGTGCAGAAAGTTAATAAGGAAGTGTTATTTATTCCTTCTCATAATATAAGAACTAGAGGTCAGCACAATTAATTAAGAGGCAGCAGGTTAAAAACAAACAAAGTGTTTTTTTCACACCATGCACAATCAACCTGTGGAACTCCTTCCCAGGGAATGTTGTGAAGGCCAAGACTATAACAGGGTTCAAAAAAGAACTAGATAATTTCATGGAGGATATGTCCATCAATGGCTATTAGCCAGGTCTGCCGGGATGGTGTCCCTAGCATCTGTTTGCCAGAAGCTGGGAATGGGCAACAGGGGATGGATCACTTGATGATTACCTATTCTGTTCATTCCCTCTAAGGCACCTGGCTTTAGCCACTGTCAGAAGACAGGATACTGGGCTAGGTGGGCCTTTGGTTTGACCCAGCATGGTCATTCTTATTTTCGTATGTTCTTAAATTTACAACTGAACTTTGACTTAATACAGCTCTGAAACTTTACTATGCAGAAGAAAAATGTTGTTTTAACCATCTTAACTTAAATGAAACAAGCACAGAAACAGTTTCCTTACTTTATATTTTTTTTTTAATTCCCTTTTTTTGGTAGTTTACATTTAACATAGTACCATATTGTATTTGTGGTTTCGCTTCTTTTTTTGTCTCTGTTCCCGCATGATTGTTTACTTCTACTTCCAAATGAGGTGTATGGTTGACCAGTCTGTTCATGACTCTGGTTTTCATAACACCAGGATTCTATAAGAATAGTAAAGCACTGAAACAGGTTACCTACAGATGTTATGGAATCCCATCATTCTGTTTGCTTTTTTGATTGACACTGCACATTGAACAGATTTTTTTTCAGAAAATTACCCACAACAACTCCAAAATCTTCTATATTGGTAACAGATAATTTAGATCCCAACATTTCTATATGTATAATTAGGATTATTTGTTCCAATATGCATTACTTTGCATTTATCAGCATTGAAGTTCATCTACCATTTTGTTGCCCAGTCACCGCCCCAGTCACTGCTTTGGACTTAACTATCTTGAGTAATTTAATATTATCTGCAAGATTTGTCGCTTCCCTGTTTACCCCCTTTTCCAGATTATTTATGAATACATTGAACAGCATTGAACCCAGTGGAGCACTCTGCCAACAAGGATTGCTACAAGGCAGGTGTGCCCTCTGACAGGAGTCTTATTTGTATAAAAATAGCCATAAATAATTAGTCCAGACATTTAAAAAATTAGACTGTCTCCTTTGAAATCAAATATTCTGACCAGAGCAACAACCACATAGATAAATATGTTCATAATGCTTTCAATCAGAAGAGGGCAGCACCATAATAATCTTCTCATGTTGTAATATTTTCTTTTTATTCTGAGGTGCCCTCAAATGTGTGAGGTGCTCAAGTCATCTAGTACCTTATTCTGCCACTAGCCCCAGTGAATCATGGGTATCAGAATTTTTCCCTGTATAAACATATTTAAGATATATACAGAGAGAGTATTCAGAAGGAAAGGAAGAAAAATTTCACAATGATGGGATTGTGGATATGCCTGCATTTTGGTGGGGTTTAAAATATTCATTTATTATTTTATGTAAATAGCATTAGTCTTGGAAATTCATTTAGACCAACATTCCAAATTTGGATTGCCAAGGATAGATGGCTAGATAAATATGTCTAGCTCTGGGTATCCAAGTTTTGAAATGTTTGTCTAAATGTCCAGCACATACTTCACAGGAATATTGTGAGAATTACTTAGAGTTCAACAAACAGAGGAGAGAGTTTTTCCCAAATATTGTTTGAATTCAAAAGATATTTTTTGTTTGCCCATGTTTGCAACCTGCTAATGTTCTGTTTTTGCTTTAACAGGAAGAATCTTCATAGAATGTTGTTTGGTTTGTTTTTGTAGCTTGAACATTGGAATACTTACTGAAAGTGAAATCTGAATTTTATGCTAATTTGCCAATTATTTTAAGTGATCCAGGCATAAGAAAAAAAGTTGTACCTTGCAACATAGGTAATTAACCAGTACCCTTTAAATTTCAAAATTATTTAAATAGCAAATATTTACAACAAACTGTTGCCAAGCTGTTCACAGAGGGGAGATAAGTTGTTTTTTTTTTTTAAAAAAAAACATTTGAAAATCGTATTCAATAATGAATAAATTTAATAATCTGCTCTTGAACAAATTGTGAACAGAAAACAGCAGCAATTCAATGAATTAAATATTTACTGTAAATTTCCTCAATACTTTTTCCTCAGTGCTCCATAAACATGCTATACATTTTCAGTACTGAGGATGCCCATTTCTGTTTTAAGATTTAAAGTAGATAGCCTGGCCATTTGAAAACTGTTTTTTTTTTTCCAAACTACTAAAAGCAATAAGTCCACATTAGTCTCTTTAGTGCCGCTGCATCTGTGAACAGAGTCTTGCTGTGAAAACATTAATTGTAACATGAATATTAATTAAATAACATTACTGCTTCTGATATGGCTGCATTCCCTTCATCTCACTGGATCTTTTCCAGTGGAGCTAGGGGTATTTGAAATAACATGATGTGGGAGAAGTCAATCTACATCTACAGTGTAAGATGAACACTGCATTAGAAGTTCTTAGAGCTGTCCCGGTGTTGCTTTCTAGGCCTTGTTGGTGGTCAAACCAAAAGTGTTAATGACTAACTGCCTAAAAACATTTTTGCACAAAACATTAAATTATATGCAGTCTGTTTTAATATCCGTCTAACTTCAAGGCACATATGGAAACATTTTCATTGCAATTACTATTTTTATGTAGAACAGTGTATCTATGTATCTATGTACAGAGAGAGAGAGATTAAATTGTCAGACTATAGATTTGAGCCAAAATATTCATAGATGACCACCGGATATTAGGCACCTAATTCTTATTGAAGCATCTACAAAAAATGTCAGACTTGCAGAAGTATTGGGCATCTTCAGGTCTCACTAATGTGAATGGGAGCTCTTGATGGTAGCTCCTTCAAAAATCAGAACACTTCTTTAGTGGTCTAAATATGGAGTTGTGTCTTACTGTAAAACTCTAGCTGAAAATTTTGTCTTTTATTATTAAATCATTTTACACTATCTTCTGCTGTTCTCAAAGGGAATAAAACAAGTCCTGTCACTTTTCTAAAGACTTTTATGCTAAATTTGAAATCACTGCATCTTGAAATAGCAGTGAGGAAAGTCCAACAAAAGCCTCTGTAAATTCCTGAAAAAGGATAATGCAAAGAAGTAGTTGATGTTGCTTCATGACTTTAGTGGGACTTAACCTACATACTTTGTGAATTTGGGCCTCTAAAAAGCAAGTCACACTAATTTTTTTTTCTGGATGTAAAAAAAAAAGACAATGAATCAAGACATTCTAGCTACATCTATTATGATTGATAGATTAGCTTGTTGTTTTTCATGACTGAAGATGATGCTGAAGATGGTATTACATCTTGGAAGTGCAGTTACAGTAAGGCTGACATGCAAGTGGCAGTCCTTTCTGAATGAAGTGCACAGGTAGCTTGATCCTGAGGAAAATATTACAATCTTTGCCTGCTGCTGTTTACAACTCCGCCTCTTTGCCTCAAGATCCACAATGGTTAATCTTAAAATGGATAATCCCATCATTGACTCCCAGATATCAGTGTCAATGTTCAAGTTATGCTTCAGTGTGTCCTTGAAGAATTTATTTTTGCTGCTTCATATGTGGTTGCTCCCTTTCAATTTGCCATACTGCTTTGGCATTCTGGTATCTTCCATGCTTAATATATGACCAGCCCAGCATAACTGTGATACGATAAGCATGGCTTCAGTCCCTGTGGAATGACTGTATTTCAGAACCTCATTATTGGCAACTTTATCATGCCATTTGATTTCAAGTATGGCCTGAAGATCTCCTAAATGGGACATATGTAGAAGCTTAATGTGATGCCTGTAGCAGTTCCAGATCTGACAGCTATATAGCAAGTTGGACAGCAAAATCACTTTATAAACTTTTATATTGGTTTGAAGCTTAATACAATTCTGCTACAAGACTCTGCTTAATAGTCTGCTAAATGAGGAACTGGCTTTGTTAATATGACTTGTCAGCTGCTTGTGTATAGTCATATCATTTGACAGTATTGCACTGAGACAGCAGAAATGTGCAACAGTATTCAGCCATGTGGTGCTGATGGTGAATTTTTGTTTTGTTTTGGATTTCCCTCCAGCAGGTTGATAAAGGACTTCTGTCTTTTTTCAGGTTGCATAAAGTTTTAAAGTTCCATGAAGCTATTATAATTTGTGTCATGAGCCACCTACATAGAGATTGGCAACTATGACCACTGGCTGCCCAATGACCATCGCTTTTCTATTAACCTATCATTGTAAGATTTTCCTCCATCATCAGAACACATGCGTGAATTGTTTTTTTGTGGTGATGACTTGCACCACATTATCCCTGCTCTCTTGTCTGCTCACCTGTGCTCCAGTGATGGGCTTTCACAAGAAGATTGGCAGTGGTTAGGGTGCAGTATATAGCCATTGATAGGAAATCATTCTGTGTGCCCTTTATAGTAGTATCAAATTGCTATGCCTGCATCCACTTGCTATGCTGTTTTACGGTGTAACACTCTCATCCATCAAACAACTGCCGAGGTCTTTACTGTAGAACTAGTAGCTAGGGTTGGTTAGTGCAATGGCACTGTTAGATGCAGAAGCCTATGTGATCAATGTAGTAATTAGATATAAGAACAGTGACCAATGTAGTAATTAGATAAGAACAGTCATATTGGGTCTGAACAAAGGTCAATCAAACCCACCAAAACACAAATCATTTTTTCCCCAATTTTTCTTTTTCCCTTCCCTTTACCCAGTGGCAAAGTGGAAAAGAGGGCATGATAAATAAGGCAAGAAAAGGAAAAGAAGGGTGGAGGGGAAGTCAACATTTTAAACAACAACAAAGATCAAATTCAGATCCTTTTGAAAACATTGAAACACAAAAGGTTTTGAAATTTTTGAAACTTCTTCATGTTTATCATGTTGTTTTTAAGCCATCTCTTGAATCATGTTTTTTCTTTTTTCTTTTTTTTCCAGCCAAAATATGAAGGTACTACCCACCATGACTAATGGTTCTAGAGTGTGGCCATTAATAAGATTCATTTACTGATTTTTTTTCAAGGACACTTTCTAAAATAAATCTGTATTTAGATATAATATGTTCCTAATTTACTTTAATTTAAACTGCACAGCATTTACTATTGGAACACCCAGCATAAAGTTTACCCTCATTTTGGTTATTGATGTACATTAATCTGAATTGTTTTATAAATTAAGCTGGAAGACCTGAGTTTTTCTTTGCAATCACTGCATACTTGTTTCATGATGTACCCTGTTTGCTCCTGAGTTTTATGAGCCACCATTTCATTTCAGCACCAAAGAAGTCAACAGCAAAATTCATATTGACTTTAAGTGGGGCAGGATTTCATTTTTTTGCGTCAATATTGGATTGGAGATTTTACCTCTCATGGCAGTCTGTCCAAACTAAGCTCCTTGTTTGCACACAAGATACTGTAAAAATCCATGTTTCCCCTAGAATAACATTTTTTGATGAAATTACTAGTGTTAAGGATTTTTTTTATCTTTAGAATAGTGGGCGGAGCCGTGTATGAAACCAAGTAGGAGTGTTTGTATGCTTTTGAAAGCAGGTCAGTTCCCGCTTTTTTCTTTTGTAATCTGTGTTCTTGGAATCTGAAGATGACTCCCAATTTAGTGATGCTTTAATGAACCAAATGAATGATCTATGTAAAAGCCAGTCCCACCATTCTTAATAAACCCTCCTCTGACTTCAATTTCCAGGCTTTATACTGGGATGTCATATACTACTGTACATTCATGTGAGATATTTGGATCACAATCCCAACTGTTTTCTTTTATAAACCAGATAGTGTGCTCTCTTTTGATTGTTGTTGGTTAGTGTGCCGTCCTCGTGGAGATGGAGAGAGGCTGCCTTCTAGGAGCTAAGGGGCTGACTAGCTCTGTGAAATGAGAATACAGGCCAGATGGGAAATTTGAATACTGACTTCAAAATCTGTCAGACTAGCTCTTATTTTTCCAAAGGCTTCAGGTGTTCCCAAGACCTTTGGAAAATTAGTTTTGCATTGTATTAGTTGATGGACTTTGATCCTTTTGGAAATCATTCTTTGAATCTAGGATTCTACCAATTTATTCATCGCTTCTAGTGTATTGTACAGAAATACCTATTTTGAATATATTAGTAATGTAAAAGCATTACAGTACTACTAGTACTATACCAGTTTGTATTAATTGTAATATAAAACAAATATTATTCAGTATATCAGAGCGGATCTATAGTATTTCTACTGTAATACTGCAAAACCCCTTACACATGAGATTAATACTTACTCTTCTAGGTCAATTGAAATCAATGGGACTATTCACTTAAGGAGTGAACCAGGAAAGGACTTAATCCTGTGCCTAGCCTTAAGCATATGAAATGTCCCATGGTGCCATGAAGTCTACACCCATGAATAAAGATTGCATGAGACAGGGCCCTTGATCCTCACATAATTAATGGGTTTATATTTCTTAATACAGAGTTTTGGTCTTTATTCCATCATTTCTGTTTACCACTGTAGAACTACAATTGTTTATAATTATGCTAGGTTTTTATCATGTCATAAGAAAGATTACATCTGCTTTTAATTCATGTCATAAATATAAAATCCAAAAAATATAGAATATTTAGATCTCTATTATTAATTCATTACCCAAATTTAGAGAGTACCTTTGGTCTGATGAGGTCCCTGCTGTACCATGGGTACATTTTGTGTGTGTGTGTGTGTCACAGCTATTATGATGCTACCACACAAATGTGACAACACTGGTTTGAATACCTCTAAGGGTTAATCCTTTCCTAATACTTACTTGCATGCCAAGTTAATATTTTTAATTAGCTTGACCAACTGTGTAGAATTATTTTTAAAGGGAAAAAATGTCACAGCTACTAACTGAAAAAGATTCAGTCCACTGATTTATGACGTTTAACCATATGGATGTCTCCTGACAAAGGTCAAGCATCTGCTCAGAGGAATCCCAGGACAGTCACAGATCTGCCTTTTTATAGTCAGGTGCTTAATAAATAAATAAAAAGCATATGTACTAGTTGTATTTGTGTCCAAGACTTGACACTTAAGCAAGATCTACATTTGGTACATAGCACAAGATAACCCATTTCAGCAGCACTAACGTGCTGACAGTGCTATTGAGGAGGAAGGAAATATCAATTTGCTATCATCTATAAGAAGCAGGACAATTTGACTTTTGGTTTAGTTCTGTTCAGCAGAGGTGTATGCAAATGATTAACTTTACCATACTGTTGTTGTCAGTGGTTAATAAACTGTAGAAGTTGAACAGTTCTGCAGCCTCACGAGGCCTGTTATTTCTTGAGTATCTTCCCATATTTGTTGAATACGCTGGAAGGTTACATCTATAGATACTATAGATACTGTCTTTGGGGAGTAGTGCTTCAGCCATGGATAGAGCCATAGTATGGAGACAACTTTGGTGGCAAAGATGGGCAACCTTATATCGATAAAGAAGAAATGTCAATGCTCATGCTATTGGATCAATGTAAGCCTTCCACACAGAGGACGATAAGGCACTTCAACTCGTGTATAAGACCTGGCAGAAGTGGATAGTTTTGATCATTCCTCAGATAGAATCTAGAAATTTGATGTTTCTCTGCTCCAAAAATCCTCCATGTGGGGTTCTATATGGATCAATCCCATTCTATTTCCTTTTTGAACTTACGTATGATACATTTTGGAGGGATCATGAGGTACCACAGGTATAATATATTCTCTCTATGCACCCTTTTCAGCAAACATTGTTTGCCTCTGTCACACAGGTATCATAGTACCCCCAAAGGTAAGAAAATGTTGTTCCTGTTATTGTCCTTCATGACCAAAGATGACACTAATGACAGTATTATATCTTGAAATATATTGTTGTGGTTAAAAAAGCAGACGCACAAGTGGCAGTACTTTTCACCTTGAATGCATATGTAGCTCAATATGAAGTAAGAAATTCTAGTTTGTGTCTTCTAAATCTGTCACTATTTATGATTCATGCACTGTGATTCAAGAGCCATGTGGTAATTAATCTCAAACTAAGTAGCCCAATTGTTGACTGCTGCTCGCCAGCATGATCTATCTGTTGCTGCTGACTCCCAGATGTCAATGTTGCATTGCTTCAAGTTACACTTCAGTGTGTCTTTTTAAAGCAGTTCTGCTGGTCACCTTGTTTGTGGTTACCCACTTTCAGTGCACCATACAGCAATTGCTTTGGCATTCTGGTACCATCCATCCTCAACGAATGACCAGCCCAACATAACTGTGATTCATTAAGCATAGCTTCAATCTCTATGGAGAGTTTGCATTCCAGGATCTTATTATTGGTAACTAGCGAAAATACCTGGTGTTGCTCGGGTCCGTCGGAGGTGGGGAGGGGGCAGAGAGCTGAGCGAGTGTGGGGTCTGTTGGAGGGGGGAGGGGGCAGAGAGCAAACCTTACACCCCCACCTCACCCCGCCCGACCAAACCCGACACCCCCACCTCACTTACACCTTGACCAACCCCGACTCACATTTTCACCCCCCCACCCAAATCCAACACCCCCACATCACCCCCCTACCAACACCCACACCTCACCCCCCGTAGACCAAACCTGACACACCCACCTCACTTTCCCCCCCAACCAAACCCGACACCCCTACCTACCACCACAAACAAACCCGACCCCCACACCTCACTTACCCTCGACCAACCTCGACCCCCACACCTCACTTACCCTCGACCAACCCCGACCCCCACACCTCACTTACCCTTGACCAACCCCGACCCCCCTCCTCACCCCCCGACCAACCCCGACCCCCCTCCTGACCCCCCCAATGAAACCAAACACCCCCATCTTACCCCCCAACGAAACCAAACACCCCCATCTTACCCCCCACCAACCCAAACACCCCCATCTTACCCCCCACCAACCCCAACACCCACCCCTCACCCCTCACCCACCCCGACACCTTCCCACCCCCCAGACCAAACCCGACACCCCCACCTCACCCCCCCGACCAAACCCGACACCCCCACCTCACTTACCCTCCGACCAAACCCAACTTGGGTCTGTTGGAGGGGGGAAGGGGCAGAGAGCAAACCTGACACCCCCACCTCAACCCCCCCACCAAACCTGACACCCCCGCCTCACTTACCCCTCGACCAACCCCGACTCACATTTTCACCCCCCCACCCAAATCCAACGCCCCCACGTCACCCCCTACCAACACCCACACCTCACCCCCCGTAGACCAAACCTGACACACCCACCTCACTCCCCCCCCAACCAAACCCGACACCCTCACCTACCACCACAAACAAACCCGACCCCCACACCTCACTTACCCCCCCTGACCCCCTTCCTCACCCCCAGACCAACCCCGACCCCCCTCCTGAACCCCCCACCAAACTCAACACCCCCTGACCAACCCCAACACCTTCCCACCCCCCCAGACCAAACCCAACACCCCTGGCTCACTTACCCCCCGACCAAACCCAACACCCCCACCTCACCCCCCCCCCCCGACCAAACCCGAAACCCCCACCTCACTTACCTTCTGACCAAACCCAACTCGGGTCCGTCGGAGGTGGGGAGGGGGCAGAGAGCTGAGTGAGTGTGGAGTCCGTTGGAGGGGGTATATGACATCATAACTATGTCACAGAGAACAGCAGCTGCCTAGCTGATGTGAATGGGCTTTAAAGAATTTCACTCCTGGGGGGCGTCAGAGGTGAGATTTGAAAAATTTTCGACTCTTACCCTGATTAGGACCCTAAGACCTCTACTTGTACCAAATTTCAAGTCTCTAGCTCAAACTGTGTGGAAGGAATAAGTGCGCATACATACACGCATACACGCACGCATACACCATTTGACTTTTATATATATAGATTTATCCTGGCATTTGATGCAAAGTATGGCATGCAGATCTCATAAATAGAACTTATTAGAAGTCTGATGTGATGCCTATAGCAGGTTCAAGTCTCACACCCATATAACAAATTGAACAACACAACTGCTTTATAGACTTTTAGCTCTGTTTGAAGTTTAATTCCATGTTCCTGCCAGAATCTGCCTGATAATCTGCCAAATGATGGACTGGTTTTGTTAATGCAACTTGTCAGCTCCTTGTCTATTGTAGCATCATTCGACAATGTGCTGCCAAGATAGCAGAAGTCTGTAACAGCCTTCAGCTGTGTGTTGCTGATGGGGACTTTTGGTTTTGTGTTGGGCTTACCTACAGCAGGTTGATGCATGACTTCTCTTTTTCAGATTGTCAGCCTATACTCTTTTGCAGATTCTGCAGATCTGCCTGTAATGAGTTGAATCTCTTCTTGAGCATGTGCCTCTAGGGCACAGCCGTCAGCATAGAGCAGGGGTGGGGAACCTCCGGCCCGCGGGCCTTATACGGCCTGCCAAATCATTCCATCCGGCCTGCGTGCGTCCCTGGCTGGTGGCTCCCCCAGGCGCTTCCCGGCCCCTTCGCCGAGCATGGAGCCGCCCCCGCCTGGTGGGAGGCGTGCGGGCCGCCAGGCGGGGGTGGCTCTGCGCTCAGTGAAGGGGCCGGGAAGCGCCTGGGGGAGCCGCTGGTGCCGCGCGGCCACCATTAGCCGGGCGGTGACAGGAGGAGCCGCGGGGAGCTGACGGTCAAGGGGGCGGGGGGGGAGGGCTGGGCTGGGGGGCAGGCAAGGGGGTGGGGGGGGGAGGCCAGGCTGGGCGGACGGGGAGGGGGGCAGGAGACTAGGCTGGATGGGGTGGGCGAGGCGTGGGTGCGGGAGGGAAGGAGGTTTGGTGGGGGGGAGGCTAGGCTGGGCTGGGTGGGTCAGGCATGGGGGGCAGGAGGCTGGGTTGGGAGTGGGAGGGGGGAGGAGGTTAGGTTCGGTGGGGTGGGCCGGGCCAGGCAGGGGTGGGGGAGGAAACGCGGTTAGATGGGGGGAGGGTGAGTGGGGGCAAAGGAAGATCATCCCCTACACCCAGGCTGATAGCGGGAGCTGACTGGGGCAGGCGTCAGGACCCCGGCTGGCAAGGGGCCAGCGGGGGAAACCCCAAAGCAGTGCAGGGCTAAGCACTCCACCTGCCACTGCTTTGGGCTTTCCCCCGCTGGCCCCTTGCCAGCTGGGGTCTCAGCTCCCGTTGCCATCGTGGGCTGGATACAAATGGCCGGCAGGCCGCAGTTTGCCCACCTCTGGGCTAGTGACATCATCCCTACCCATCCTGGCTAATAGCCATTGATGGACGTATCCTCCATGAATTTATCAAGTTATTTTTTGAACCCTGTTACAGTCTTGGGCTTCACAACATCATCTGACAAGGAGTTCCATAGATTGACTGACTGTGCACGGTGTGAAGAAATAGTTCCCTTTGTTTGTTTTAATCTGATGCCTATTAATTTAATTTGCTGACCCCTAGTTTTTGTGTTATGAGGAGGAGTAAATAACACTTCCTTATTTACTTTCTCCACATCATTTTATAGACCTCTATTATATCCCCCTAGTCATCTTTTTTTACAAGCTGAAAAGCACCAGTCTTATTAATCTCTCATACGGAAGCTGCTCCATACCCGTCATCATTTCTGTTGCCCTTTTCTGAACCTTTTCCATTTCCAACAATTAATATATATTGACAGGAGACAATCATTATACCTTTTTGTTAGACTTTTGAGCTTGACAGCAATGGTGTTGCTAATGAATTGTTTTCAGTTATTTCTGTTTCTTTGGGGAAAATGTCCATAGTGTCTTATCTTCTCTAGAATTATCATAATCAGAAGAACAAACAAACAACTAAACAACTGCCTCTCTCAGTGGTACATGTGCTATGTGGAATTCATTAGTTCGCTTCCTTTACGGTCTTCCTTCCTTTGTTTCTTACGTATTTCCTCTGGCTTGTGTAGAGTACATAGAGACATGATTTTAGTTTAACTTGTGATACCAAGTATGTTGTCATATGGGAATATTTCTCTGTCTCTTTAATGCCTTTTCAGAAGCAGTGGTGGGGGATCAAGTAACTGTCATTTCTTCAATTTCTCTGGAATTTTGTGGTCACGCTGTACACCTTAAAATTCCAGCTTATAACTAGCAAGGCACGAAACTGACTATCAAGCCAAAATAATGTTGTTGGGTTTTTTTTCCTTCCATAGTGTTCTTTGTAGCTGAGCTTGCCTCATGTTTTTATTCATTTTATTATTTATTTTATTTATTTATTCATTTATTTATTTATTTTGTTGTTGTTTTCTTGGATTTTGTTTTGCTGCTTCAGCCCTGCACAAACAGATGCTGCAAAATTTTGAATTAACAGTGAAAGACCGGTAATGTTTTAGGTAAGCAAGTTTTGGGCTATTTTATTATCTATAAATAATTATAATTAATAGAGCTGAGCCATAACTAAAATCACAGATTTTAGCTATGGTTCTAGATCTTCTCATATCTCTCTAATAGGCAGAACAAAAATTGTAGATCTAAACATACCCTAACTTGGGAATGTAAATCAATGTGCTTTGGAATCGGACAAACTGAATCTAAAATTTCCACAAAGATCAGTGTAAATACATTTGATCCATTAAAGAGAACAGTTAAAACCAGACCTGATTGTGTCTAGATCCAGGTTCTGCATCCAGGTTCTCTAAACAGAAAAAGGTATATACAAACCCAACTTTCTCTTCTTCCACACACACTAAAGCACTTTGGGTCAGATTTTAAAAGTTATTTAGGTACCTAATTTCAAATGAAATCAATGGCTGCATAGCTCCTGGGGCCAAGTTGTGAAGCGTGTCAGAAACACTATTCATGCTATCTGTTCTTCAGTCTAGGTTTCCTTAGGGATACATTCTGGTTTCCTCAGTGGGGAACTTCATAGAGTTCACAGGTGATGCTCTTTTCCCCATTGCAATATTAGAAATCCCTCTCCCTAGGGGCAAAAGGAATAGGTAACACTATGAAGTGAAACTAGTGGAGTCGCTATAGGGCTTTTACACCAGCTGTCAGTCCTCATGTTCCTATCAGGGCATACCTATGTTTGTTCCTAAAATAAAGGGGTATTTATTTTAGTGAAGGATGCTATGCTTTTTGTTGTGACAGGTTATATGCTCTCAGCATACTCATATAATATGAAAAAAAAACAATTAAAGGTTAAAAACGCTATTTCTTTTTGTACGGATGAAAGTAAATGGCTGATATTATGGCAATGCCTATATAGAAATAGGCTCTACAAGTTCCACTTTGTTATACTGGTATTACCGGGGCAGCAAACTGAAATGTATTGCATGGCTGTTGCAGTGTGGTGGGAGACACAGCGGATCTAAAGGTGAGAGCGCAGGCTTGGGCATTCGGAAACTCTTACGTTCTACTTCTAGCTGCCACCGACTCGCTGTGTGGCTTTGGGCGAGTCTCTATGCTTCAGTTTTCTGCTCTCTATAGTGGGGATAATAACATTCACCTCAAAGGGCATTGTGAGAATTAGAGTTACTTTCAAATTCCCAGAAATGTTTGCTAATTCTGGGTGCCCAACTTCAGGCACCGTTTGACTTATTTGCAAAGATGCTGAGGAGATGCAGCTTGCATATAAAGGGGCAAAGGGATCCTGGCTGCTATCACACCCCTCTCCACTCCCTTTAGGGTAGATTGCACTTCTGAAGAGTAGGGTTGTCAAGTGTCTGGCTTTTCACCGGAACGCCCTGTTGAAAAGGGACCCTGATAGCTCAATTTGGCCCTGCCAACCGAGCCGTTAAAAGTCTGGTTGGTGGTGCAGCAAGTGCCCAGGGCTAACCACGACCAATGTGAGCTGCAGGGATGGCACCTGTGGGTGCAGGGGCAGCACACAGAGCTTCCCTTGCTGCTCATGTGCCTAGGGGCTGCAGGGACCTGGCTGCCGCTTCCTGGGAGCCATGGTAAGCGCTGCCCAGACACTGAATCCCCCCACACCACAATCCCCTGCCCCAGCCCTGACCCCCCTTCTGCATCCCAAACCCCTCATCCCAAGCCCTACCCCAGAGTCCACACCACTCGCCGGAGCCCTTACCCCATATACACCTCAACCCCAGCCCGGAGCCCTCTCCTACACCCTAAACTCCTCATTTCTGGCCCCACCTGGAACCTGTACCCCCAGCCAGAGCCCTCATCCCCCTCCCCAAACCCAACCCCTTTTACCAGCCTGGTCAAAGTGAAGATGGGAGAGAGTGATTAACAGAGGGATGGGGGATAGAGTGAGCAGGGGCGGGGCCTCAGAGAAAGGGTGGATCGGATTGGGCATCAGGGCAGGGTCAAATTGGAATGATGACAACCCTACTGAAGATGCAAGGATGGAGAAGTTCTTCTGAGCACAAGGACTGTAATTGTGACTGGCCTTTATCATAACCATAACAGGGAAGTGAGAGAATGGGGAAAGCTCATTATTTCAAATGAGTTACTCTGGCTTAACTGAGATAAAATATATTTACATGCCTGATTGCTTCTATAAATTAGTGGCAACAGAATATGTAAGCATTATCAGATTTTTATAGCACAACATATTAAACATTATTAAGTTGAACTGTGAGGGGCATACACAAATTCATCATATTAACTATAATTTATTTTGTTTTTCCACCTATCTCTTATACAGAAGTATATTGAAAAATCCATAGGACATTCTTGAAAACAATTTATGATATTGTGTGACAGATAAGATATGGCTGATCACGACATTCATACTTAATATATATATTGAATTTGCCTTCGATTTTTTTATATAAAAGCAATGTCCTGTGTTTAATCCAGGGTGCAGAGCACCAGGAATGATAAAATCACCCACTGGCACTTTATACCATTTTGCAGTAATTGTTAATGCTGCCCTGCTATTGTATTTTCAGATCAAAACATTAGTCTCTATTTTGGTAAAAGACCATCCCTAACCAACTGACATGCTCTTAAGATTCAGAATCATATTTCATGTGAACTGAAAAAAATACTTTGAACAGTTTTCCACTTTAAATAACTCATCAAAATAAAAATGCATCTTTGTGTGCAGGAAATATTTATGCAGTGCATATTTAAAATACAGGGTTTTTTGTTGTTGAGATGTGCTGTAGCTGAGGACAGATACAATAATAACACCTATTTCTACATGCATACTTCTTTGGCACTGATTTAATTTATATCTGTATAACTCAGTTTCATCAAAAAGGTAAGCATTTAACTTACCCCGTTAAACTCTTTAATAATATCTATTTCATAGATTTAAGTTGCTGAACATTTATATCTCAAAAAATATGGTAGGTTCAAATCTTGCAGTCTTTACTCAATCACAATTAATTAAAATTAATGATAAAATCTGCAGTTATAGTGAATGAGAGGTTACAATTGTGAGATTTGTAGTAATTTATTATAATAGGAAGTTCAGGTAGTCATGCCTATAGTTACAGTTCCCCAACACTTTCCATTATAAGACTTGTTTTCAGTTTTGACCATTTCATCTGAAATTTTCTCTGTAGGTGTTTGCTTCAGGCTGGCTTCTCTCTCTCTTTCTCTCTTTCTCTTTCTCTTTCTCTCTCTCTTTCTCTCTCTCTCTCTTTCTCTCTCTCTTTCTCCAGAAAAAAAAGTTACCCATTTTCTCAGAAACAGGTTAAAGCAAAATAGGTTGTTTTACCTAGGTTAAAAATTATGACAACCTAGTCAAGAAACTCTAGCACCTCCATGCTTTTGAGTAGGGGTAATAGATTTTGAAAGGGGATTTCCTGGTGTTATGGATGTGTCCTTCGTTATTCCCATGAATATCTGTCCAAATGTTGCCAAATTATGAGCCTCTGAAGAGATTTGTTGGAGTCTGGCAGCTAAATTCTCGGAATTCCATCTTCACTGAGCATGGTTCAGCCTCCAACCCCAGCTCCCACTATGAACAGATTGTGCATGTGCACAACATGTTCCACCCCAGAGCAGGGAGACTCTCTCTCTCTCTCTCTCTCTCTCTCTCTCTCTCTCTCTCTCTCTCTCTCTCTCTCGTACTGCAATGTACTTTCAATGTTACCCCTGCTGGCACCCAGGTGGTGAGGAGGACAAGGGAGTAACTGCTTGACTCTAATACAGAAAGGTCAGGAGCTGAGCCTTGGAAGAGACTGAGGTGTGTGAGACTGGAACAAGATCTTGAGAGGCAGACAGGGCTTGGAATGAGCAGCTGAGGGGCTTTCTTTTCCTGCAATTCCCTGCCTCCTTCACTACACACCTTCCAGTTTCTTCTAAAGACAACACCTTCCTTCACTACAAAAATAAGATTCAGTCCCATGACAGGCCATCCTGTGCACTGATTGAGGCTGGGGTCCTGTGAAAAAATAGTATGTGATCATGTAATTTAAGCTTGTATCATAATGCGTCTGCATAAGGGTGGCAAAATAAAGTTGCACAGAACCAAAATTATGGCATTTTCTAGCTTTTACATAGATTCCAAGGCCAGAAGGGTTTATTGTGATCATCTATTCTAATCCTCTATATAGGACAGGCCATAATACTTCCCCAAATTAATTCCTGTTTGAATTTGGGCATATACATTTTAGAGGAAACATCTAATCTTAATTTTAAAATTTCCAGTCAGGTTTTCCCACACACCTTGATAAGTAGTTAAAATGGTTAATCACCCTCACTAAAATGTGCATCTTATTTCTAATCTGCATTTCTCTAGCTTCAACTTCCAGCCATCTAAGTTTATTATACCTTTGTCTGCTAGACTGAAGAGCCCATTATTAAATGTTTTTTCTATATAAGCATTTATACACTGCTTTTGGGTGCTCAACTTTTCAACTAACTTTATTTATATTTTTTCTTTATCTATAGCTGAGACTGGAGAATAAATATTGCTTGCTGTTTCAAAGCAAAAGAGATTAATCAAGTAAAAATGATTAAACATAATTCACAGACTTAAGGACAAAAATTCACCTTACCTTTGAATTTTAATTAATTTAGAACTTTTTCCACTGCTGCCAATTTTATATGTGCTGCTCACCTGAAAATGAATTCCTTGAAATTGCTCAAAAAAAAAGCAACAAGAAATGGAGTCAGAAAGCAATCAGAGAGGAATTAAATACTTAAGAAGGGGTTGTTCTCCCTTCATCTGTATGCTGAGTGAACCTTGACCTTGCCAAATTTACAGCGCTGGGCCATATCAGCCTAGTGATCAACTTCTGGAATTCTATATAAGCAGCAGGAGGAAGGAGCAGAGAATATGTGAGGGAAACAGTTGAGTCTGGATGATGCATGTCTTCCCCTGGGGACTGTGTAAGAGTGAAAGGGGTCAAATTTTATGATTTTGTTCTTGGTTTCAGTTCGTTTTTAAAGCTGAAATCTGACAAACTGGATTTTCCAGTTAGATAAGTGTTAATAGAATATCCCCTTTCTGCTGAATCCAGTGAGCACTAGATTACTAATTTTAATACAGAGTTCTTTTCAGGTCACCTTTTAACTTGAACAGTAGTTCTTAAATCAGGACATCTAATTATTCTTAGTGAACCAGCAATTTATCAGCTCACCCAGAACCACATTAATATACAATCAACAGTTCACCATTCAAGTGCAGACACTACTAATGTTCTAGGAGTGTAGTGGACACCCAGCATGGTCTTGCAAGCCATTAGCACAGACTGGAGTTGAAGCTCATCAGTTTTATCAAGGAACAATGCAAATTACCAAGATTTCTTTTTGCATTAACTTATCATCATAAATTCTCAATTCCTAACACATTTATCATGCTTCCAAGGATACACTTGTCTTTAAGGCACTTTGAAGAGTGTGGTTAGAACAGGTCGAATGAATTGGTCCAAAAGGGATAATGTTTTGAATAGTAAAAGCAATTGCTTAAAGTCATAGTTTTCAATATCTCGTAGGCAAATTTGCTTGGATTTATAAAGGAGATAGAATCTAAAATATGGTTGCTTGAGTCTCATTAGGAAGTATACACTCAGCAAGACAACCTTCATAAATTATATTAAATAAAATAAAGGGCAATACGATCTTTAAAATAAAATCTGACCACTTCCTCTTATACTACTGACACTGGGATCGGGGAGAGTCCATTCCATAGGCGCCAATTTGGTGGGTGCTTTGGGGCTGGAGCACCCATGGGAAAAAATGGTGGGTGCTGAGCACCCACTGGCAGCCCACCTGATCAGCTCTTCCCTCCCCCCCCAGTGCCTCCTGCCCGCTGGGGGCCCAACTGATCAGCTCCTCACCTTCCCTCCCAATGCCTCCCACCCACCATGGATCAGCTATGTAGTGGTGTGCAGGAGGTGCTGGAGGGAGAAGGAGGAGCGAGGGCACAGCACATTTGTAGGAGGGGGCGGGAAGGAGGTGGGAAGAATGGGTCCTTCAGGGAAAGGGTGGAGTGGGGTGGGGCCTCAGGCAGAGCAGGGGTCAAGCACCCCACCCCACCCCTGCCTTATTAGAAAGTTGGCGCTTCTGGTCCATTCCAGTTCTGGGTATCAGTCACACTTAGGATTCTGCAGCCTCTTGAGGGTTCCAGTCAACACTCTTTCACACATGGTGGCTTCAGTTTTATATTCCCTTGCTTCAGGGCCACCCTCTGCTTTGTATTGGCATGTACCAAGTGAGTGCTCAAATTTCAGATTCTTTAGTTTCTCTGTTTCCATCAGTATCCAGTAAATGTCACTGGTGTATAACAAATGTCTTTAATCCTTTTCTTATTGGAGACTTTTAAAGGTTGATTCATTTCAAGCATTGTGCCTCACTATTAGCCCTTACTATTCATTGGGATCCTCCATTTAAACAATTTATCCTAATATTCCAAAGTTATACCCTGGTTTATATCTTTCAGCATCCCTTTTTCCTTGTGCCAGCTAATTCCTGTTACTTCTATAATGCAACAATTTATAATGAAAATAATAAAATCCCCTATGATCTAACTTTGAAGGGCATACTCTGTATATTTTTTCCTTGTATGGAAGCACTTCACATAATTTATGAGTTACAATAGAACAAGAGATATGTTCCACATATAGAAAGCTAAAGATCTAACTCACAAGGCAAACAAATGTGCAGAATCCAATTTGGGGTGAAAAAATAAATTATTTGTTCTATGTTTGAGTTACAAGGAACACAGTGCATAGCTTTTCATTTGGAGTGAAAATGTGATTTGGATTTCTTAAGGTAACAATTTTCCCAGTGTAATCTTCAGTCTTATCAGTCATTTCTAGTTTGCTTAACTTTCATCTGCCCCACTCATCTCTTGACCCATTCACAATTGACCACTTTGGATAGGAAAACAGGGTGTGGCCTTTGCTTGATAATGGAAAGTTCTTGTTAGCTAGATTGAAAGGGAGAAAGAGGTTATGTCTATATTAAAATTGTGAGAGATTCTTGCCTAGCTGATTAACGATAGTCTCATTTAGCCATTTTAGTTTCTATTCTTGTGGAGAGGAACTCTGGACTTTGGCTGATCTATGGGTCCTTAGACAAAGTGTCTCACATGATGTGAAGTGTTTTCTTATTATCTCTACTTCTTGAGTAGAGCCTATTTTGGGATAAACAGGTGATTCGCTTTTCTAATTTTTGTGAGCCAGAAGCAATTAGAAATTAATAATCATTCAAAGCATCTGTTCTATAGATCCTTGTCACAGGTGTCACAGTCCCTTGCACAAGTCTGCAGTTCTTCTCTCATCCCAGGAACTGCTGCATTCTCGTTGTGACTTAGCTGCCCAGTGAGGTTACTCGATGTTCCTCCTGCTGGGGTTCAGTCCATCATCAGTCCTAGGCAGTCTTCACAATCACTGCCCTGGCGCCACTCCCTGGTGCCATTTATCTCCGGGAAATCCAGGCCTGCCCTCTACCTCAGGTTCCAGTCCAGGGGCCCTCAGTTCAGCAGTTCTGGACTTCCTTGCTCTACCCTCATTGTTCCTCCCCTAGACTTTTTCCTACTCTGGTTCCCCTTCTCTCTGGATGTTCTTTCTCCAAAACCCTTTCCCTCTTCCCAGGAAGTGACTGCTGCCTGCCTTTCTGCAGCCTTTCCCAGCCTAAAGCAGCCTAATTAGTGAATTGGGTCCACCTGGCCCAAATCAGTCCTTGCAGGGCTAGTGAGGGGAGCACAGGCCATCACAATACCTTGCAACTATACATGTAATATAGCTGAAGTCTTGTCCCCTTCCCCCAATTCTGCACTTTTGAACCTGCCTTTGTGGAGAGCACCTGGGGCAGCCGCTAGGATTGCCAACCCTCCAGGATTGGCCTGTAGTCTCCAGGAATTAAAGATTCACTTTAATTAAATATTATGTCATGTGATGAAATCTCCAGGAACACATCCAACCAAAACTGACAATCGGAGCAGCCAGTAGGTTGAAAAAGCACCGCAGCCAAGGTGGGCTGTGGATCTGGTGCAAATGTACACATGGTTCCATGGTTTTAACAAATCCCTGAGATCTGTACACGTTGGAGGGATCTATGGACTATTGGAGGCAGATGTGAGGTCTGTTCTGCTGGAGTAAGCTCTGTGAACATAGAACATTTTTACTTGCTCACATTACTTGCTCGATCATCTGTTAAAACACAGTTTTGCCATGAGTGGTGTGTGACTCCTGCATTTGGGGAGACTGCGTGCCAGAAGCTCCCTAGAAGTATGCGGGGCCACTGTCACCCAGATGGTGGCCCTGCCCCCTGCTCTGCAATGAGGCCCGTCCCCACTCAGCCTCCTCTTCCTTAAGTTCCACCCATATTCCAGCCCCACTCATCCCCCTCCCACAAGGCTCTCCCTGCCTGCCCCTCTCCATACCTCCCCGAAGCCCACCCCTGCCACTTGGGCCTCTTCTCTCCCTCTCCTGAAGCTGTGCACCCACTGCTCTTTGGCTGATAAGGGGGACCTCAAGGGAGGAAGTGGAGTGAGAGTGGGGCCTCAGGGGAGGAGGCAGAGATGTGTCAGGAAGAGAAGTAGCTCGGGTGGAGCCACAGGATAAGAGCAGGATGAAAAAGTGGGGCCTTGCAGTGGAGCACAGGCACCCTTTTGGCAGTGGTGCTCCAAAGGTGGCAGGCTGGCACACGTCCAGAGGGAGGTGTGCTGCATCCAGTTTGGGGAGGCTTAGCCTCTCCTGACCTCTTATATCCATCACCCATGAGTGTGTTCATCAAAAACAGAACTGCTCCTATAGTACCTGTCAGGCAACAGACAAAACACTATTTTGGGGTTGTATTCAAAGGAAATTAGGACTGTCATTTGATGGAGAACTGCTCCCGAATATGGTGGGAATAACTGGGCCGCCACTGTTTTATACCTTATGTAGTTACATCTATGCAAAGTGACTATAAAATGCTTCCTTGTGATAGTTGAGTTGTTCAGCTCATTTGCTTGGTAAAACTTTTATCTCAGTGCTGCTAGACCAGATCAGAAGTTAGGTCTTTTAGTTAATAACCTGATTTCTCTGTTTTTATTTAAGAATTAATGAGCCATTTGGAGACGTCTTTACTGTTCAGGTAATGGCTGTTTGCAGGAGTTAAGGGACTTAGGAAAAACCATGGGCCGTAAGTACTCTTTCTGGTCATTACCTAACAGTGAAGAAACATAAACAGGTCATTATGCTGCTATAAAGTGGCTTTTTTCCTTTTGTTTATCTCAGTGAAATGTGAAAGAATTTACCTTTTCTCATGGCAGTGTTCTTTGCTCACAGAATGGGGAAGATGACAGTAGTTTAAAAGGAAATGGCAGAGAATGTTTTGGGTAGAGGAATCTAGGTGCTTGACTCTTTCTATAAGAAATATTTTTGTACACATAAAAATAAAGTTTCACTACTGTCCATAGCAAAGGTTTATAATACTTGTAATGGAAAAAAATAGTACTTTCTGGCATACATATCTTGAGCCTTGTTCTTATGAATATGAGTGATCTCAGTCAATTTTCTTGACCATGGTGTGCCTTTTGATATAGAATGTGGGTCTCATACTGTAATTAGGTCAACATCCTTGGAAATGTGGCATATATAAGTATGAAGAATCATAGGCGCCGACTTTCAGATTTCCTGGGGGGTGCTCAACTCCCTGCTCTGTCCTAGGCCCCACTCCCACTCCATCCCTTCCCCCAATGCCCCACCCCCTTTCCTGCTCTGCCCCCTCCCCCAAGGGTGCCCCATATTCAACCGGTACCTCCCCATAATGGGGGGCACAAGCAAAAGGGAAGGTCACGTGTGTCCCCCACCCCGTGCCCAGCCCTGGGGCCACTGCACTCTCCCCACCACATGTCACCTGCGAGGGGAGGAGGTGCTTTGTCCTCCCGCTGCACCTGCTCTCCCTGCATGTCCCAGGTGGGAGCCAATTTTAATGCTGGCTCTTCCCATCATTACTCTGCAGCCTTGCCTGGCAGATGCCTGAGAGAGCTGGCTGGGGAGGCAGTGGCTTCCATTCCCCATCTGGATTGGCTGCTGGGGACACCAGCACCCGAGCCCAAGTACACAGCAGGAGTTACCTCCCCAGCCAGGCTCTCTTAGGCAAACTCCATGCAGGGCTTCAGAGCAACGCCTCAGTGGCTGGAAGGGGCTGGTCCCACCCCTTCCACTCTCCGCATCTAGGCCATGTGTTGCCCAGGCCCACCCCCCGTTCCTCTCCCAGCATGCCGCCAAACTGCTGATGGTGGCTGGTGGGAGGCACTGCGGGGGGCGGGGACAAGCTCATCGGCGGGGCATGGTACTGGGGGCGGGGGAGGAGGGTCCTCCCAGTGGGTGCTAAACACCCACTATTTTTTTCCATGGGTACTCCAGCCCCGGAGCACCCAGGGAGTTGGCACCTATGTGAAGAATCTGGCCTTTTAAAAAGACCAAAATACATTTTAAGTTTTATGGTGATGTTATTGGGTCTCATGATTATTACCTTTCCTTCCTCGCTCATTTTCATATTGGATCCCTTGTCTGTTTGGTTTGGATTTATTTCAATTTTAGGAGGATAATTTTAAGTTTGTATTTTAATCTGGTTCCATTATGTTGAACAATGCATGAGTTTAATGGAAGGTGATGTGGGGAGGGACTTTATGAATAAAGATTGTATACAGATAGCGTTGTTAATTACTTTTTTTTTAAAGCACCTTATTAAGAGCATTATGACTGAGGAAGTATGACAGGCAACTCCTTCAAAATAGTAACCACTCTCACCTTTTTTTCAGTGTATAAAACTACACACTGGGCTACAGTACGTTACATTAGGAAGTTCCATCTTTCAACTGACATATAAAACCAAGGTCCTACCTACTAATGGTCACAAAATATCCCATGACATGGAATAAAAGAACAAGAGAGCACTGAAGGTGACAAGTTTGAAATGAATAAGAGTAAAGACCTTTACACATAATATAAAATTAACTTGTGGAATTCATTGCCACCATGTATAATTGAAGCCAAAAACTTAGCAGGAATCTGAAAGTGGATAGAAAGAATATCCATTTATAACCCCCTCCCCCCAAATTAAATGAGAGTTTTGAAGGGATGTAAATCTTCATATTTCGTGGCATAAGTCAACCTGTAATTACTGGGTATTAGGAGGAGAGTGCCACTGACTCAGGTTCAGGGGAAGGATGAGTGTCAGGTTGGATAGTAAATGACTTGACCCTCTCAGCGTCAGGTCAGGAGGGCTCCAGTCTGGGTCGGGCCTAAAAATTAGTCCTGAACAGACCTGAATTGTGACTACACCTACTTTATATGCTAGAGATGTGATTCCCAGCTCACACAGATGTAGTTGCACTAGCACTAAAAATAGTAGCATAGTCATGGGAAAATGGACAGCAGTGGCATGACTAGTGAGAACGTACCTGTGAAGTTCAGGCAATTTTGAACTTGGGGCAGCTAGCATATTGCTGCAGCTGCTGCCCATGCAACTGTGCCTACATTACTTTTTTTAGCTTGCTAGCTCAGATGAGAGCTAGTGTGAGTATATTTACACAAGGTGGGATTTACACCCCTAGCCCACAGTGTAGACATAACCTGTGAGACACACTGGGATCTTTCTGAATAAACTATACTATATTTTGATGAAATAAAAAAGGAACGCAGGAACTGCCAGGCTGGATGGCATCAGTGGTTCATCTAGTCCTGGGTCCTTTCTGTGAGAGTGGCCAGAACTACATGGGGTACATTGACTTATGAGGAGAGACTGAGGGATCTGGGATTGTTTAGTCTGCAGAAGAGAAGAATGAGGGGGGATTTGATAGCTGCTTTCAACTACCTGGAAGGGGGTTCTAGACTGTTCTCAGTGGTACCAGATGACAGAACAAGGAGTAATGGTCTCAAGTTGCAGTGGGGGAGGTTTAGGTTGGATATTAGGAAAATCTTTTTCACTAGGAGGGTAGTGAAGACTGGAATGGGTTACCTAGGGAGGTGGTGGAATCTCCTTCCTTAAAGATTTTTAAGGTCAGACTTGGCTGGGATAACTTAGTTGGGGACTGGTCCTACTTTGAGCAGGGGGTTGGACTAGATGACTAGATGACCTCCTGAGGTCCCTCCCAACCCTAATATACATCCTACAGACAAAGATGTATGAACCCTGCATAGTAGACATATGTGGAATAATCTGTCTTTCCACATAGGCCTCATCATGAAAACTAGTAGTTAGTGATTGGTTTAAGACCTAAGCACAAGGCTTAATATCCCTTCCAAAGTTTCTATTGTCCTTAAATATGGTAACTGGATAATCTTAATATTTATATAGCCATCAACCCTTTTTTGAATCTTGTTGAATTATTTGCCTCAAAGACTTCTCGTGCAATGAGTTCCACAGCTGAATCAGATGTTTTGTGAAAAGGTATTTCCTGCCATTGGTTTTGAGTTTTCCACTTCTTAATTTAATTAAATGTTCTCTTTTTCTTGTATTATGAGACAGAGAACAGAAGCTCTTATTATTTTATACACTTTTTCAGGTCCTTATTTATTCATCTCCTTTCAAGGATAAACTGTAGTCTTTTTAATCTCTCTTCACATGAGAGCTTTTCCAGGTGTTTGATAATTCTCATTACTTTTCTAAGAACCACCTCCAGTTTTGAGATGAGGGTGATCAGTACTGCACAAAGTATTCCAGATCAGGGTGCATTATATATTTACATAAAGGCTTTATGATATTTTCTATATTATTCACCATCCTATTCCTTAAATATTCTAATATCACTTTGTTCACTGCAGTTGCATGTTGAGCAGAGGTTTTCACTGTTACAGTGAGGCCCAGATTTCTTAGTTGGGCTGATCTAACTGATTTAGTAAGCAATTTTGTAACTCATTTAGTACCATTGTGAACAGAGTTCAGCTTACAGTGAAGATAGGTGATAAGGCCAGTGCTGTAGTATGTCATATGACTTGTGGTATCTATGTGGCAACGGGTCACTGCAATATTTTCTGTCTGCTTTCTTCATAGTGGTGTGAAGTAGCATGCTAGCTGAAAACTGTTTTTCAAAACCGTAGCGTACACCCTCGCCCCTTAAGGAAGAAAAAAAAAATACCCAAGGTCATGAGCAGAGGAAATGAAGATTAAAACCTATAGCATTCAGAAGTCCTTTGCTTCCTCAAAAGACATTTTGCTACCCAGAAGCCCTACCTGATTGGTTTATCCATCCCCTGGTGGGCTACAGGGCTCGTGGCTATCTCCCCCAGCCATCTATCCACTTGAATCTGTCTCTTTACAACTGCCCTGCATAAAGCTCTCTCTGTGCCTTTGGGATATCTCCATGATTAAATTATCCATACTCCGTTATCTATTATTAAATAAATGACATTTTATTGAAGCTGGAGTATTCCCATAGGTGCAGAAGCCTATTAGGTTTGTAGTGCACTTGTAAAGGGTGACAGATGGGACACAACTATGAGGACAGTGCAGGACTCCACTCACCCACCAGAGATTGAATCCATCAATCAGAGAGGACATGGAAAGAGTGGGTAGGAGAAGGAGACTGGGATCTCTTCTGAGTTTTATAAGTCCTCCTTTCTGTTCTCCAAGATTATTTTATTTTTCAAACCAGGAGAGTCTTTTCATGAAATTCAGTGAAATACATAAGGCTATCATATGTTTTTTAAATTGCTTTTTAAATGGATTTGTCATTACTAGGGGACTGCACTAAGGTTTAGAAATACTGGCAGAATTCCGATTGCACTGGCAGTACCTGCAACCCGGCAGAGCCCGCTAGATTTAATTAGGGTTCTGCTGGCACAGGGATCCACACCTCGCTGCAGGATTGGGGCCTCTGAGCAGAATTGTATGACACACTATCTAAGCAATCAAAAGAAAGGCCCAGAAGTGATAAGAGTTGAAACAAGCACTAAAACTGAAACTAAAAAGAAAATAAATCTTCACACAATGAATTCCTCATAAGGCATTTATGACTAATTAATAACCACTAAGAGGTAATTAAAACATAGCTTAATCATTGATTTGTTTTGTTGTCTCCTATGAGGTGTACTCAAAAATGGTACTGTAGAGTTGGGAAGTTTCTATTATTCAGCCAAGGACAGTCCATTAATAGATTATATAGTTTTCTGTTTGAGTTGTTGTGTTTGTTTTTGTCATTATTAAAGGCACAATCCATACTTGCTAGCAAGGTGCTGGAAACTTACTTCCCATTAATTTTGACAAGAGTTTTGGGTGAAATAAATAGCCTAAGGAGTCACTTATGCTTTTTCAGGAGTGTTCACCACCCAGAAGGACAAAGCTTCAAAAGACTAAAACACTGAGCAAGATTTTCTGGGGTGCTATGATTTTTTCCCCTCGATGTCTCTGGATTTATTATCCTACTTTTTGTATGTGAGTATACATCATTTCAAGCCAGTTTCCGTGTGGGAGGCCTGTGTGAAGACCGTTGCATTGTAATACATTTTGTTGTTTATTTTAGAAACTAATGACAGCTCTTTGAAACTGGTTCCCAAAGTGTGCAAAGTCTCTAGTACACATTCTGGGAATAAGGGCCCTACTTAGGAATACCACATCATTAATCAATTAAAGGTCTGTAACCCCAAATCTCTATAACTGGGAATAACATAAAATGGAATCACAAAAGCACTATATGTAGAACAGACCTATTAGGTCAGTTGGTCCCAGCACCCTGCCATTGGAGTATCTATCTCCATTTTACAGAGGGAAACTGAGTCCCACTGAAGTGCTTGCCTAAGATCATACAGCATGTTTGTGACTGCATAGGAATAAAGCCTAGACCACCTGATACCTTGTCTCCTGCTCTCACTACCAGAGCACACGCAGGCTATGTCCACACTAACACTTTTGTTGGTAAAAAATTTGTCGCTCCGAGGTATGAAAAAACACTCCCTTGACTTACAGTTTCTCTGACAAAAGTGCTGGTGATATGTCAGTGGGAGACGCTCTCTCCTGATGACATAACTACCGCCACTCATTGGGGGTAGTGTAATTATGCCGACCTCAGAGAGCTCTTGCATTGACATGAAGCGGCTTCGCGGGAGACCTTACCGAGGTGCAGCTGCAGCAATACAGCTGTGCTGCTGTAAGGTCTGTAATGTAGCCTTTATACTCAACCTAATTTATTTCAAGGTTGTATTTAGGACATTTTGCGGTGGTCTTGGTATTAGTCTTAATGTATGCATAAGAGGAAATAATTAGCCGAAGGAACCATTTATACTGGCGTTTGAAAGTCCACAATCAAAGTTGAAATTGAGACAGCATGGTCGAGTGATTAGTCACTTTGGAATAATACTTGATGAGCCAGCTATGCAAACTCTTGAAACCGTTAGTTCATGGAACTGAGAGTGTGGAGACTCGAGTTCTTTTCTACACTCCAGCCACTGGATCACTGAAAATCCATGGGCAAGTTGGTTATTACCTCTCTGTGTGCAGGAACTCTGAAATCTTTGGGTGAAATGTGATAGACAGTACAACATTCAGCAGGGTTGTACAGTTGCTCATACAAATCAGACTGATTTTTGGACCTCTAGAAAAACTCGAATATCTGATTCCCTAACTGTCTTAATATTCCCGGGTTGATGTCTTTATATTTTTGTTGGTTCAGAAACACTGTAGGGGTCTTGCTTGGTGCTTGGATGGGACATTGTTCAGTGCCTCATAAGCTACCTGCGTTTATCAGGAACAGCCCAAGAGCTTTGGTTCTAGATTCCATGTAAGTTGCCTTTATAAATCATTACACAGCAAACCAGTTCTACATGACAGGCCTGTTCTGGCTCTACTCCGGTACATTGTGGCTATTCTGTCCTGCCTATCTAGCTGTCCTTCTAACAGTTCACCTTGGTTCTTATAAATAAAATGGGGTCAAGTTGATTTCACTAGTGTCTGCATTTTTATCCCTTTTGCAGGTTCTTCTTGCTGCCAAAAAAGGGTTGGCGGCTTTAACTTCTTAATTAAAGGAAAATTCCTTCTTCTAATTAATCAGGTGAAGTGTTCTTTTCTTTGTTCTATGTCATGCAGCATTTGTATTGCATAAAAAGTTAAGAAATATTATCATCACCACTACAGAGAGCTGTTTAATTAATACACAGCATTGATTTATGTTACTTTTCATTACTCCCTTGTGCTTTTTTAAATTCTTTCTGCTCTTGCACTATCTAGCGAGCAGAAACAAATGATCTCTGAGCGGTTCAGCTCTGATATTCCCCACCCAAGTAACTGTTCAGTTACTAAAAAACAACTGCATTGGGTAGAATTCATCCCTGGTGTAACTCCACTGAAGACAAAAGGGATGAATCTGGTCCCAATGATATTTTTCGTTTTTTTAAACTATTTTTTCCATAAGTGAAACCAAATAAAGATCTAATAAGTGTGTGGAATTTGATCCAGTTACATGGAATGATGCTCTGGCACATTAGTTTGGAATTTCTGCCATATTGACCAGTTTTATCATCATGAATATGTGATCTTTGGATCTACCTGCCCTTTATTATTTGAACAGCTCCAAGGTTGTCAACTAAGTTGAAACTTCACATTTGATCCACTACAACTTCTCATTTACTTTTTATCCCAATCCCAACAGAATGACTTCAGAAAGCTCATAAGCCAGACAGGGGAAGTGTTTGCAAGAGTTTGAATGTCTGGCAAACAGCTCACTGTAGCTCTAGTTTAATCAGCTCATTCTTTTGGCATTTACTTGCTGCTTTCTTGCCTGAAGGGCAAACACTGTCCTAATGAAGCACACAAGGACAAATGACTTTCCAGGCTGTGATTAATTTTCACAAGCTGAATTTAATCACTGGTTAATTAATAGGAGATTTGTTGACTTACAAAAAAAGCACAGTCATTATAAGCAGTATTATATCGATTTGTTTTTCTGTGAAATTAGTGCAGTAACTAGATTTTATTTAGGAACTAACTTAACGTGTTGAGATTCTATAACAGAAAGGAATAGTGTACCTATATACCACATTGTGTTTGCTTGCTTGCTTTCTTGTTTGGATATTTTTTATATTTTGGGTATAGAAGTGATGGAGAATATCAGAATAAGAGCTCCAATCCTCCCTCTGTCAACCAGAAAAGATGAAGAACCACTGTTATATTCATGCCAACCTTTTTTGTCTTTAAAAATAAGTGATTAGTAATAATTTATGAACTAGGGTTCTGGAAAGACATAAAACAATTTCTTCCTATCATGTTGCACTTTCTAATTAGTATTTTTTCAATCATTACTATCAACAGCCAGTAATCTACAACAAAACCCATAACCCTAATGCAACTGATTTGGGCCTACATCAAAGGAAAAAAAGTGTTAGTACCTCATGATATTCTGATTAAAAAGCCAGCACTATGTAACATCAATAAAGCTCCCAATAAATAGATTAAGAAAAGGCTAATTTACAGATCCCAAAGCAGTGGTCAATGGGGAATCATCATTGGATGGGGCTATTTCTAGTGAATAGCAGGGATTTATATTAAGCCCAACACTTCAATATTTTAGCAATGAGCTGGAAGTAAATATGTTATCTCAGTGTTTCTCAAACTGTGGGTTGGAACCCAAAAGTGGGTCATGACCCCCTTTGAATGGGGTCACCAACAGAGCTCGCTTAAACTTGCTGAGGCCTATGGCTGAAGCCTGAACCCCACTACCCAGGGCAGAAGACAAAGCCCAAGGGCTTCAGCCCTAGGAGGCTGGCCCCAGGTTGCAGACCCTCCACCTGGGCTGAAGCCCTTGAGCTTCAGCTTTGGCCCTAAGGCCCAAAGCAGTGGGGCTCAGGCTTTGTCCCTCCCCCAGTGCAATGGGGCTTGGGCAGGTTCAGGCTTCAGTTCCACCTCCTGAGGTCATGAGTAATTTTTATTGTCAGAAGGAGATTATGATGCAATAAAGTTTGAAAAACCCTGGGTTATACCATTGAAGCTAATGGAAGTTTATTAATGTATAAAATACATAGAATTTGTCTCCAAAATAGTATTTAATTGCCCCTTATAAATATATCCTTTCCCCAAAACCTAACCTACCAGTTCTTACCCTCTTTTCCCAGACATTTGCAACCTATTTTTTTTACATAGATAGCTGTTCTTGGTACTCCTGAGGTTGCCTTGCCAAAATGTAAACAAGTTCAATTCTCTAATATTAATTTGACTTACATAGATGTACCTTCAATTTTATGCCATCTTTGCAAGCAGCATGCTGTGTGTGGATTGACTAGTAGGCATTCCAGATTTTATCTGATTCAGGTACTTGAATGCTGAAATCTGGGCTGATTTGGAATGAATTCAAGTTTAGTTCAGCCTTTCATAGCTCCAGTAAAAAAGAAAAATGCTTGCTCATTTCCATTGTACCTGTGCTCCTCCTGCACAGTAGCACTTTCCTACCAATAGCAGCAGCAGGAGACTGAAAATGCAATTTCACACATGCCCTGTGATAGCACACTTGAATAGCCTTGTTGAGAGGGAGCATTATACTTCCATTGGACACCATGCACAATTCCACTACATAATTAAACATCAATTAAAACACCATTAAAATAAAATGTTATCCTGTTGTCTTTCAACTGATGTTAAGTTGGCTCTGCATCTGCCTAATGCCATCAGTCAGAATATTAGATCCAGTGCCATTAAGGTTAATGTGCAACATGTTTTTACCATTTATGCTGTACATTAGCTTGTCATAACATATGTCAAACATGAAACCTGATCACAGTAATGATGATGGAATCACAAAGGAATATACAAAGTGCAGAGGGAAATTGTATGAACTAGCTCTAATCAGAAAGATTAAATGCTGTCTTTTAATTAGGTGTTTTATGATTTCTAACACCTTTCAACAGCTCAGATAAATTTTGCTAAACCTGGGATGCCACTCGAACCACTAGACACATACACACATACATACATATGTTCGTTCGTTCATGGCCTCGTCCTGCCCTGTGTTTCTCACCCAAGCAAAACTCGCAGTGCAACCCAAAAGCCATACATCACTGTCCTCCTCTTCAAATGATTGACAATAGTCAGTTCAGCCTAGCATAGGGGATAGAAATAACTGAAAGTGGTGTCCCCCTGTATTTCAGAATGACTGGAGTACATGTTCTAGTTATTGGAGGATGGAAAGGAAGCCTACATACTTTGCACGCCCTCAGAAATCCTTTGTGCTTGAGTGAGATAAGAGCTCGATTCAGACACTGTTGGCAGTAGCAACACTGTGATAATTTAATACAGGCACAGATAAAATCATGTTTTTTGTTGTTCCCCCACCCCCTATTTTTTCAAGCCTTCAGTTACAACTGATGGAGAAGTGCACTAAAAAAGCACATGTAGTTTTAAAGTCATTGTCAAATGTTTCCAATATGTATTAGATGTATTGAAAAATAACATGCTGTATTAAAGCATATCAAAAATAAATTCATTCATAAGATACTTCAACAGCTATTATCAATCAAAGCACATTTATGTTCTAAAGATAAGTATCTTGATTGAATTTTTTCCATTAGTAATAAAATACTTTCAAGGTATAATAGATGTCCTATTAATTTGAAAATATAATGTGAAAAGTATGTAGGACATGAGGTAATGCATCTGCAAAAGATCGAAAACATCTATCCTAAAGGGAAGAAGCCAGCTACTGTCAAAATGCTTAACCACTTCCATGTAGTAACATTATTTATCTAGTGAGGAGTTAAATTTAAAAGACAAAACTTTCTTGTGCCCTGAAAAAATAGCTTTTGCTGGTGGTGGAAATTAGCAGAAAAAATATCAGTGGATGCAGTTTCTTGAAATCATAGTCAGAATTAACTGCCACATAACACCCTCTGAATCGATCTGCTGAGTTATTGACAAATTGAGTGATTCAAAATTTAATTTGTTAGCTAATGATGACTAAGAAGTACAGAAGAGGTAAAATTGGATTTGGCCGTAAACTTGGGTCTTAGTGAAGTCAATGAAAATGAAAAAACCCAAAAAGCTTAAAAATTGTCATGACAAAGAGCCAAGAAACTAAGTAAAGCAAACTTTTTTGTAGCTAGATCTCATTTCTATTAAAGCAATGGCAAAATTCCCATTGACTTACTTGAGAGCAAAAGGAACCTCTATGGCTGATGTCTGAGATCCATCAAATTAGATATTTTAAGTAAGATGACTGACAGTATTTGGTAGAGTTTGGAGCCAATCTCTGTGTCTTTATTATCCTGCCAAAGTGTTTTGTTTTTTTTTGGATTTTTTTTTAATTTTACTATTTCCACCCAAAGGAGCCAAGATATATATGTCAAGATATTAGAATAGGCTTGTTGTGAATATCCAGTACTAGTATTCATTTAAAAGAAAAGAAAAGAAAAAAGAATGAAGTAGATGTGGAGTGTCTAGTCCAAATGGACTTTGAGACCTGAAGTGGCCAAAGATAATATATTAAAATGAGCAGCTCTCATTGTAGGAACTTGTATACTAGAGAAACTTAAGGGATAAAATCCTGACTGCACTGAGACTCCCATTGACCTCGATAGGGCCAGATTTTCACACTTGCAAAATTGTTCAACAATAAATAATAAAATAATAATTATCTCTTAAATAGCACTTTTGATCAATAGATCTACAATACAATAGGTTGTTTGGTACTGTATAAATATCCCTGTTTCTCAGATGCAGAAACTGAGGCACACAGAAGGAAACTGACTTGTCCAAGTTACACAGCAGACCCATGGAAAAGCCAGAAATACAGCCCAGTTTTCCAGAGTCCCAGTCCAGCACTCTATCTGCTTTGGCATACTGCCTCCATTGTTTTAAATTGTTATAAAATCTCATTAATTCTCCTAAAAGCTTATTCATCTAATCTCTAACTTCTTGCTAGAAATAACATTCTCCTCTTTGGCCAAAGGATATATATGAAATATCATACAAACTCGTAGAAGTCTGGTAAAGTTTAGTGACATTCAAAGCAGGCTTTAAATGGGAACCTAATTACAACTTTGGGTTTGAAGTGGCTGTTGTGCATCATTGAATCAATGTTGGTGGTGAAGCATCTTTTCCACATGACAAGGTCTTCATACAAACACATTTCAGAGCAGTAGAATTTGTAATTGTTATAGGATGGGCTAGTAATGCCTGGCCACTGCTATCTTCACCTCTAGGGATCTATCAGCAGCAAAACAGATGAATTGCTTTTGCTCCTTTGTAATGTAGTCAAGTCCATAGGAATGAGTTTGGAGGATTCCTTGCACTGTAGTCAGGAAGACCCCCAATAGTCAGACATGGGGTTGGGGTGGCTGATGGGATGTGAGTCTTTTTTAGAAGTGTAAAGGGACCACAACCTGCATTAACTGATCTCTAAGAAATAGCACCATTCCAGTGATCAGCAAGGAGTCACATAAGGATATCCTGAATATTGTGGAAGCATACCATGATTGAAGGCTTTTGGGAAAGGTCCTCACAAAGCAACTCTGATGGATGGAAGAAAGAAATATCCATGCAGCACACCATAATGATAGAGAGCAGGAGCTCCTTCTCTGTCAATCCAAGGGGAAGCAAGAGTTCCTAAATAATTAGGTAATTATCTTTTTTAAAATACACAATTATCTGTAAGTCACACCAAGAGCCGTACAACCATCATGCATTTGTGGCCATGGAGGAGAGCTATCACAGCTCAAGAGCTGGCTTAAGACTACTGGCTGTTTGGCAGCTGGTTAGTAAAACAGTCTGTTGGAAAAATCTGGATGAGCTGAAAATGGAAGTCTCAACTCAACTCTCAGATCATTCATTCCCAGACACCATCTTAATTTGTCACTGTAGATTAGATTTATGTGCTTGTGATGAAATGGTCTTCCAGAATATGGTTGTTTCTCTAAATTGAGTATCTTGTATGGAATTAGAAACTAATCTTGTCTATCTTTAACAGATTGGAAGTCTAAGGATATTGTTAATTGTCTCAGGACATCAGGAAGGAATTCCTTTGTAATGGTGGAGTTGTAAGCTGATGAACCCAGTTCATTTATGATGACAGAATGTTAAAGAAAGTTGATTGATAGAGCTCATCTCAAAAGTATTAATCCTGTACCCATGTATGTGCCTGGATATACTTTCTAATGGAGAACAGTCATTTTACACTACCTTGGGTAAAAATACATTCCCAGTGAAATTCCCTCCATTGAATGTTATCATCTTGGGGCTAAGTTGTGGCTGCTTGCTGAACACATGTCAGAAAATGCACAGCAGCATATGAGCATAGAGTAAAAGTTTTCTACCTCAATTTTGGCTGCTCTCAGAATCTGTTAAGAGGCTGCTCCACGGATAACAGGAGCTATAGTGGGGATGGGAGATGAGAGGATTCCAGGTCAAGATTCACGGGTTACAGGTTTACTGTACATATTTCTGTGCATGTGACCTCTGAAACTTAAACTATATCTCTATCACATACTAGCATAAGTGCCCGGCGCTGCTTGGGTCAGTCGGAGGTGGGGAGGTGGCAGACAGCTGACACCCACTGACCAACCCCAACACCCACCCCTCACCCCTCACCCACCCCGATACCTTCGACCCCCCCAAGCAAACCCAACACCCCCACCTCACCCCCCCCGACCAAACCCGACACCCCCACCTCACTTACCGTCCCACCAAACCCAACTCAGATCCGTCGCAGGCGGGGAGGGGGCCCAGAGCCGAGGGATTCCGGGGACCTTCGCAGGTGGGGGGCGGCACAGAGCTGATGGATTCTGGGGTTCCGTTTGGAGGGGGGAGGGGCAGAGAACTGAGGGATCTCCGGGGTTCCGATGGGAGGGGGGAGGGGCAGTGAGCTGAATGATCTCCGGGGTTTCGCTGGAGGAGGGAGGGGCAGTGAGCTGAGTGATCTCCGGGGTTCCGTTGGGAGGGGGGAGGGGCAGTGAGCTGAGTGATCTCCGGGGTTCCGTTGGAGGAGGGAGGGGCAGTGAGCTGAATGATCTCCGGGGTTTCGCTAGAGGAGGGAGGGGCAGTGAGCTGTGTGATCTCCGGGGTTCCATTGGGGGGGGAGGGGCAGTGAGCTGAGGGATCTCCGGGGTTCCATTGGAGGAGGGAGGGGCAGTGAGCTGAGTGATCTCCGGGGTTCCATTGGGAGGGGGGAGGGGCAGTGAGCTGAGTGATCTCCGGGGTTCCGTTGGAGGAGGGAGGGGCAGTGAGCTGAGTGATCTCCGGGGTTCCGTTGGGAGGGGGGAGGGGCAGTGAGCTGAGTGATCTCCGGGGTTCCGTTGGAGGAGGGAGGGGCAGTGAGCTGAGTGATCTCCGGGGTTCCATTGGAGGAGGGAGGGGCAGAGAACTGAGGGATCTCCGGGGTTCCGTTTGGAGGGGGGAGGGGCAGTGAGCTGTGTGATCTCCGGGGTTCCGTTGGAGGGGGGAGGGGCAGTGAGCTGAGTGATCTCCAGGGTTCCGTTGGGAGGGGGGAGGGGCAGAGAACTGAGTGATCTCCGGGGTTCCGTTGGAGGAGGGAGGGGCCGTGAGCTGAGTGATCTCCGGGGTTCCGTTGGAGGAGGGAGGGGCAGTGAGCTGAGTGATCTCCGGGGTTCCGTTGGAGGAGGGAGGGGCAGTGAGCTGAGTGATCTCCGGGGTTCCGTTGGAGGAGGGAGGGGCAGTGAGCTGAGTGATCTCCGGGGTTCCGTTGGGAGGGGGGAGGGGCAGTGAGCTGAGTGATCTCCGGGGTTCCATTGGAGGAGGGAGGGGCAGTGAGCTGAGTGATCTCCGGGGTTCCGTTGGGAGGGGGGAGGGGCAGAGAACTGAGGGATCTCCGGGGTTCCGTTGGAGGAGGGAGGGGTGAGCTGAGCGAGTGAGGTGTCTGTTGGAGGGGGGTATTATGACATCATCACCACCTAACCGCCCAGCCGATGTGATTGGCCCTGAAAGACTTTCACCCCTGGGGGGCGTCAGAGGTGAGATCCGAAAATTTTTCGACCCTTACCAGCATCTAGACCCCAAGTCCCCTCACTGTACCAAATTTCAAGTCTCTGGCTCAAACGGTGCGGAAGGACTTCGCAGTCATACGTACATACATACATACATACATACATACATACATACACCACTTGACTTTTATATATATAGATTAGATTTTATTTTTTTCATGATCCAATGTGGAATATTCTTCACAGGTAGGTCTGTGTAGATGTTAAGGGAGTACAGGCAGTCCAGCATGTATGCACAATGTAAAGAAACCCAATCGGTATAATTTGGCCCTTTGTGAATTCATATGATTTTCAACCAGGGAAACTGTTCTTCCTTTGGAGTTAGTGAACGTGATCCCTCCTTGTGTGTTCAGGGAAGTAGGAAACCAGTTGGGGCATCATCTCTCAACATGAGGACTCAGTCTAAAATGGGAAGGCAGCTTTAAACTTCAACCAGTACTTCAAAAGAGCCCAACCAGCAGAACTGCTCCTGACCTGGCATATTTTCCTGGACCCTCCCCAGCTGGCCCTGCTCACTTTGTGATCTAGTGTAACTGCACCCCCATTCTAGGCTGATGTTTTGCCACCAGCATCTGTAGCCTGTCTTCTGCCAGCAGAATCTTTATTCAGATATTTGTTTGGTTTATTTAAATTTAGATGCTGAGCTTATCTTAGCTCTAAGCACATTGTACATAAAATACACTTTTTGAGCCACTGTAGTCTCCCAAAACAACAAAAACATGAAAAGGCTATTTTCCCCTCTTGTGAAAACAGTACATTGAGCCAACCTGTGCATGGATGTATACTATTTGCAATCAGTCCTGTTGAAGTCCTACACCTATACTGGGTATAAATCTGCAAAGGATTCTTCCCCGTGCCTGCATTGCACTAGTGAGCCAAGGACAGTGAAGGTTTCCATAACTGTTGTTTTCAGAAAAACAAAACTTACACTTGAAAACTGTTAGCTGGCAAGTATTGATACTGCTAAGAAGCCACCCTCGCTACCAGCTGCCATCATGACAATTCCCATAGAATTACCTATAAAGTTTCACAACTCTGCTGTGAAAACAGTGAGGTTTGGCAGTTTTCCTAATACAGTTGTTTCTTTATTAGTTTGCCTGATTCTTTAAACTATCACTTTTTAAGAGCTTTAGTTAAATAAATAATTTAATGCTATTATAAAAACCACAGCAAATGCACTACTGAAGTGTTGCTCCATGACAAATTCTAAGTGATTGTCTGCTTTTTTTCTTTCTTCAGAGAGTAACTTTTGATGTTCATCCTTATCTGTTTAAACCAGCTTTTTTCATTTAGTTAAAATGTTTATCTTGTGTAATTTACAATCTCCAATTATCGTCATTCACATTGTCTACTACCTTCCTTGGGAATGCTTCACAGGTAAGTCTCTAGTTTGTGTTTGGAAGAGATCTTAGTTTTAGGAACATAGCAATTTGTCATACTTCATCAGACAACTGGTCAAATTTGTCTAATATCTTATCAAAAAAAAACCAGTGGATCATTACATAACAATATACCTTTTCGGGATATTCTCAGCTGCAAGAGGTTAGTTGGTTTCCTTTTGACACAAAGATGATAGTTGATATCCCTTAACAATATCAATCAAATAAAATGTGTATCACCCATGCAACTATCCAATACTTGTTTCTATCCTCCTAAACTCTTTTTCATCATTAAGTTCTTGTGGCAAGGGGTTCCACAGGCTAATTACATGTTTGAAAGACGTATTTACCCTTTTCATTTAACAGTGCATTTTCTTAATGTCAGTGGATCTCTCCTTATTTGTGTATTATGGGAGAGGGTAAATAGGAGTGCCTGAGAAACCTATTGTGTACCATTCATTATTTTATATCTATATTAGTTTACTTATTTATTCTAAAACCTGAATACTGAAGTCATTTCATTTTGCTAATAATTTCCACTATCCATCTATTGTACTTTCCTATTCCTGCTGTATCTGTGGGGTGACCAAAATTGAACACCGTTTTCAAAGTGAGGACATTTCAATTTTTAATGGTATTAAAATATTATCATTAGCATTGTATATCCTTTTCTAATACAGCGTGATATATTGTGGTGTTTGTTTTGTTTTTATATGCTGCTGTGCACAGAGCAGATATTTTCATTCAGCCACTCACAATGATACCTAGGTCTTTTTCTTGAGTGATCACAATTTAGAACACAGCAATATGTATATATAGTTCAATTGTTCTTTTCTGTGTAATTACCTGGTACTTGTCTACACTGGCGTTCATTTGGCATATGCTGCTGTCACCTGGCTTTGTCTGGTCATTCTGAAGTATCATTCTATAGACTTGACTAATCCAAATTTATTTTGTCACTCAAAAATATTGCAGATAATTAAATGACATATTTTCATCTTAAAATCCAGTTGCATTCCCTTTATTCTCTTTAATATTCAAAGTCACAATATAAAAAAGTTTCTCATTTAAGATTTACCATTGAGAAAAGTTAAAACACTTCAGGAAACGTTGATACTGGAATATTATTAAATTCCATCCTCTTTTTGAGGTATTGTAATTTATAGTTACGCAAACATGAAACATCAAGGTCATATGTCGTAACAGGAGAAAAATCCTCTTAATATAAACTTTCAAAATATATATTGCCATATATAAGGCTATTCTAATTTTACTACTTTCCTCAGATATGTAAAAGAAATGCATAATAATTAACGTAAAAATATTAGTTAGAGGTACATTAGAGCCTGCTTTTTTGACTTAGTGTTTCCACCACAATACAAACACAAAACAAAAAACAAAGTCCAGTCCCTTTAGATTGGAGGAAAGAGAGGAATAATTACAGATTTTGTGACATACTTTTATTGTTATCAATTATTATGTTTGTGACATGTGCAGTGTAAGAACATAGATAGATTTTACATACTGTGTTTGTCTTTGTATAATAAAGACAAATCTGAATTGTAATATTCAAAATGTATCAGATGATGATAATTAATTCTAACTACATGGATAATTATGGATATATTATAATTATGTAACATTAATTAACTTTAATAATTAAGGATAATTTTGTTACTTTTGTGTACACAGGTAACAGTAGATGGAATACAATGTCATTACAGAGTCTGGGAGATTTCACCTTTAATCCTAATCATATGTCACCATTGTGTTTTAAATGTTTTGAATGAACGCAGGATCTGTGAGCATCATTAAGTAACTGGCAAGACCCTTTTGATTTTCTAATGAATATGTATGCGAGTATTTCATGTGATGTATCCAAACGTAGCAATATCCTATGTAAAATCTGAACCTCCCAGCTCATGAACTCCAGGGACTATTAAAGTTGTTAATGGAATTGCCAGGAAAATAAATAAAGGGTTTATTGGGATATTTTTTCCTAGACTTCTTTCTTTTTTCTGAACTGTCCTCATTCTCATAACAGATAAAATAAATTTCAACCTATAATAAGATAATATTTAGAATATTTAGAAATGCTGGAACTAATTATCACATCATTAACACTGATAGAAATCAGGAATAACTCCTTTTGAAGTCATAGAGATAAACTGGTATAAAAGACACAAGAAATACACCTGCTGCCTTGGATAATAGTCTCTTTTCATATCTGGCCTAAAAATACAATTCCATTTTAAAAATTCCCCTTTGCTAAGAGGATACACAGCAAGACAAAATATAGCTCCCTGCAGAGAAGAATGTGTCCGATGCAGAAGAAAGGTGTCATCATATGAGCTGCATTAATATACATCCTAAGGCTGGCTAACAAAAGTGTATATAAAATAGTGGGGGCATCACTTGTAAATTCTCCCATGAGAAATAGTGTGGAAGGTGAAGAGAGTAGAAGGACCATAGTATATAGGCAGATGTACTCACCTGTACCCATTATGCCACTATGTAATTAAAGAAAAAAGACTTGTTAAATATGCTGATGCCATTACCTACAGATATTTTATTCATATTCCAAGATGGAATAAAATATACATTGGCTGTGCACTTAGAACTGCCAAGGATTTGTTTGCTCATTTGTGAGCACTGATGTATTCTAGAAGAGCAGACCAAATTTGGTCTAGGCCACAATGGCTTTCTAATCTTTTTCCCTGTTGCTTGCACTCCACATAATTATTCTGTAGGAAGAGCTGAGTCATAAAAATGTCTGCTAGTAGAGATAATTATGTGCAGCTTTTTCTTTGTGTTTTTCTTATGTATGCGTATGTATATTGTGAATCAGAATCAATCTCAGTTTTTCTCTTTGTCTCACTGAAGCCCATACACAGGAGAAAAAAGCCAAACACATATTCTGAAAATAATAAGTTAGAACAAATTACCGAACAAGGCTAAAATCAAGTAATATTAAATACAGCACCTTTCATCTTTTCATTGCCACTCCTAATCCAACCCAGTCCAATAATAACCAAAAATAATTACCATCTGAATAGTGCTTGGTGGTCTATAAGGAATAACTGCTTTCACATCAGTTACTGCTAGGTAGGTGGTTGTGTCCCAAGAAACTCCGACCTAAAATTATACTAATTTAAGCTTCTTATGTCAACCTTGGAAGATAGGCCAGGGAGAAGATATAAACCAAAAATGATCTAATCTGTCTCCTCTGACCCCATGCTTGCTGCAGGTGGAAATTGAAATGTATTAGTGGAGTTATTCTGAATTATCCTACATAGCTGCTATCTGTTTTGTACTGATTCTGGAACTTAATGGAACACTTGTTTCTTTAGGTTTTTCATCAGTGTTAAAACCACTTACTTTAAAATGGTATAAAATGTAGGTGATATATAGAAAGGCCTGAAGAGAAAGCCCCTGTCGTGATTTGGCATTGGAAAGTAACAATATACAGTGCAACTGAGCTGAGAAATGAACACACCTCTTGTTTGTTCAATTTTTAGAAAAAATAGCTCAAGGCTGATTCCAATGCCCATTAAAATCAAATGCAAAGTTTCCCTTGAAGGGCAAAAGGCTGGAGGAGTGAGTTCAATATGTATGAATGTGCCCATATGGAAGAGGCTGGAGGCTATAATGCGATAAAGACATAAAGGGAGCTGTTCCGTTTCTTGAGCAGAGTGAAGGGAATAAGGAGGAAAATGAAATCAACAATTATTCGAAAATAGGGTGACCGGTTGTCCCACTTTTATAGGGACAGTCCTGATACTCCTCGCCTATTACTCCCCACCCCCATCCCGATTTTTCACACTTGCTATCTGTTCACCCAATTCTAAAATGACTGAACACTGAATGGCAGTTCAAAAAATCTGTCTTAAGAAAATGAAGAAAAACTAAAGAAATAATGAAAATATTAATAAACAGTAGCAGTGGATAAAGAACAGATAAGAAACTCGTTGAAAACTTTTGAATATATTAACTCACTGAGCCACAGGCAACTATTATTGGGAAGTAATTGACGCACAAGGAGATAGGATTTTGCATAAGACCGAAATCATATAAAAGTAGATTAGAAATAAAATAGAATAGATATAAATAGAACACAATGCAAATACCTTGCTGTCCTTTAAAAAAGTGCAAGCCTGATATCTTTCAATAAACCAACTTCAATCCCTAGTAAAATAATGTGATAAAGATTACAGAAAAAGGGCAGGATCTGCAAGAACATGAATGGTATTTGAAATAAGAGTAATACATATCATAGGTAACACTCTGGCCCTGTGGAAGTCAATTGGACTTTTGCAGTTGACTTCAGTGAGGCCCAGATTTCACCCCATAAACTTATAAAGAACAAAAGATGCAAGACAAAACTGATACATTTGTTCACAGATTTAAAAGTTTATTGGATGAAGCAGGAGCAGTATATCTGGACTCCTGTAAAACATTTGGTACGTCTCATCCAATAATTGTTGAAATATTAATATATGTTGGCTTAGATATGAGCACTTTTATATGGACCGAAAGCTGGCTAAAGATCTGTAAACATAGTGTGATAAGTAACAGTGTATTGTTACTAAAGTGTACATTGGGGTGCTGCAAGAATCAGTGTTAGCACCCATTTTATTTAACATCTTTATTAATGAGCTGGAAGAAGGTATGAACAGTCCATGAATTACATTCATAAATTATTCTAATAACTAATTGACGTTTGCAAAGCTCTTTAAGGATGTCAAATGTTATGATACACCAGGTACCAAGTACTGTTCTTATGATGCTATATTAGGGGGTATTGTGAATACAATAAAGGCAAAGTAAGGTGCCCAAAGAATTAAAAAGTAGTACAGAAAAAAAGGGTACCCTTAGAAATACAAAATAACACATCTGGAGGGGGTGAGAAATTTCCCATAACATAAACATTAGGTGACATGGAGATACCTGACTGTGATGCCAAAAAGACCTGCTGGTTATAGAGGATAACAAACTAGATATCAATAGTTTGTAATAAAGTATTTCTATAAAAATCTACCAAAGAGCAATTAAATGATTAAGGGATTGGAGGGTTGATTTAAGAAGAAAGATTAAATGAACTACTATAAATATTCCTGTGGCACCTTAAAGACTAACTAAAGTATTGAAGCATAAGCTTTCGTGGGCTAATACCCACTTCCTCAGATGTCCACTGCTTGCATCCGATGAAGTGGGTATTAGCCACCCCATTAGCTCAAGTTTCACAGCCTTCACTTAGCCTCTAGAAGACCTTAGGTCCTGCATGTCCTGCTGCAGCTTTCTACTGCTGCCCAGGAAAGTGTCTGTCTCTCCTGGCCTTTTCTGTATTACAAATCTGGGTCCTCAGTTATATTTTCCAGCTGGGAATCAGAACCAATCATTAACTGCTGCTTATTTGGATCAGCTGGTTCCCAACGCTTGCCTTCTGGGCTTCTCTTTAGGCCACGGCTTGCTGAGATGCCCTCTCTCTCTTCCTAGCCTCTCTTTCTCAGGAAAAAAATCTGCATTTATATTTGTGGTACTGACTTGATGGAGAACAGTAAACGCATAAGGCTGCAGAGCCAGGTACCATCAGATCAGCCTGGGGTTTATTGCTTTCATGCTATGTAGCCATTTTAAAGGGGCATGGTCTGTGATGAGAGTAAAAGGCACCCTAGTAATAGAATCTTAGGGCCTCAATGGCCTGTTTTATTGCAAGGCATTCTCTCTCATTCACTGTATGTTTATTACTGAGGCAGTACCTTCTTTCTCAAGTACTAAATGGGGTGCTCTCCATCCTCAAATTCTTTTGAGAGGACTGCCCCCAACCTCTGTTTGGATGAATCCATTTATAAGATGAATTGTTTATTAAAGTTGGGCTGTGAAGTACCAGGCACTGTAGCAGATTAATTTTATTTTGCCAAATACATCCACACACATGGAGCTCCACACACATGGGTTGAGGTGCCTGGTTGTGCAGTGGACGTGTTAGTAGCCCATAATCTTGGAAAAGTGGGGTTCAAACTGGTAATAGTACCAGGCCGACCTGAAGAAAGATTTTGTTTGACGCTTTCTAGTGGGGACTGGGCATTCTAACCAGGGCCTTTTCCTTTTCTGTGAAGGTTTTTATCTTCCCGTTTCCAGTGTGCAGCCTAGATACTTCATCTCTTTGCAATCAAACTGGTATTTGATGAGGTTCGCTGGAAGACACAGAACTCTATGGGACTTAATCATTAACTACTCCTTATCTGGGAAACAGCACCTGCCAGCTAGGCTACTCCTTAAGCCAGGCCTAGCTGCTCCATGGTCCTACTGCTGTTTAAAGGGGCAGAAGACCACTCTGCTACAGGTATTATTTGAGGTTATTTATATATGTTACTTTTATTTTTATTGTGTCTGAAATAAGATTTCACTTCATCATCCTCTATTTAAATAAGATACTCTAGTCTGCCTTCCCAAATTACCACCCTAGCAAGACAAAAACTATGACTAAAAACTTCATTTAACCTCTCCCGGGAGACTCTCCACCCATTTAGTCCTACCCCACTCTTCAGTTTCCCATATCTTGGATATTTTCCCTCATGCTATTTAGCTAGATACAAGAAGAGATAAGCCTTAGAGTACAAACTGAAGATTAACAAACTTATACTATTTCAGAGTAAGATAGAAAATGGAAACCTTTCAGGAATGGTCTAGTATCTAGATAATACTTAGTCCTACCATGAATGCTGGGGACTAGACTTGAGGCCCCTCTAATCTTATGATTCTATGATTCTCTGTTTCACAGCTCATGACATACTGCAAGACCTGCCATGTTTTGTTCATAATGCTCATCACCACAGTGGTCAACAGTTCATGATCCATGCTGTCAGGCAGAGATGGAGAGCACACCGTTTACAAGGACTGTTGAAAAACAGTATGAAATGAAGTCAGAAGCCCATGGGATGGAAAAGAAATGCATCATGGGATTATGAGCATGATGAGCATGCCCCCATGATGCACCACAATCCAGTTCCAGAGTTCCCATCAGCAGAGGGTGACAGAGGCTGGCAAGTTGCACAACAGAATAGATAACCACGATGCAAGAGCATCGAATATGGATGAACACTCTGCCAACACAAGGAACATTGTGTGGATGTGCACAAGTAATGTAATTAAAGCAGCTTATGATCATCAATGTAATTAAAATTGACTTAACTCTGTAATATAGACAAGGCCTCAGTTTACAAGGTTCTCAAAGATCCTGAAATGGCTTGCTTAACAGAATTTCAATCTCTTCAGAAAAGCTCTCCTGCAGTCTAGTTAATCAATGGAGCTACATCGATTTATACTAATTGATGATCTGGCTCAAGTAATGTTTCTAAAGCCCTAATCATATTCTACTAACTTGTGATTAGTTAATTTGTAAAGTAGGTCACCAATGAGATAATACATGTCATTAGCAAAAAGAAAAAAAAATGTATATATTCACAATGTGATTTTCAGATAAGACAATTTTTGTTGCTAGGCCTGTGAACCATAGATCAATATGCATGGGCTTGGCATGCAAACTATTGTTACTGTAATCTATTACCTGTGTGCTGGTGTGGATGGAACAGTAGATTTATAATGGGACACAGCAACAACCTTTCAACTCTCAATCACCAAGGTGAAGAAAATGATCTAATCAATCTCTTGGAGGGCTGGAGCCTAGTGTTTTGGAGCTACATGTTGCAGATAATTTTGTTTACATCAGGAAGTCAGGAGCATAGGACAATGGTTTTCAAAATGATGGGATTTTCAGATAATTGCATCACCAAAAAAGCTCCTGGCTATAAAAGTACCAATAAATGCTACTTTTATCCCTTCTTAAATCCTGGCATATAAATCAATTGGCAATCTTTAGTAGCACTTAGAAATGTGGACCCTAGGAAACATTTTGAAGTAGCAATCCTTTTTTATTCCAAGTCTCCAGGTCAGGGGTTCCGAAGAAAAGAATGTATTTTAAAGGCCACTAAACAAAACCCTAGCAGAGATGATAGACGAATCAACTCAAAAGGAATTAGACCATGAATTCACATTTTCAGACAGTTTGACTCTATATCATGATCAGGGTTATAGGGAGTTCCATAAAACTTCAAAAATAATGTTTTCTATAATGCCAGCTATATAAAAGTTGTCTTTTACTTTATCATTTTTATCTCCCTATTCTGTATGCAAGTGTCAGGGATACAGTAAATATACTGTAACTCCGTAAATATTGTTCTGACCAATGCATGCTATAAAGGTTGTCTATTACTTTATCATCTTTTATCTCCTTACACCGTTCTGTTAGAGGCATAATAAGTATGCCACAGTTTTATGCAGAATTTTTTATCCTAGTAAATTATATATATTTAAAATATCTGTCGCTATTTCCCCCCCTTGATACTCAACAAATGCTGCAAGGGTTTATTCAAGAAAATACTTCTCTTGTCAGGACAGTGCCTTCTCTTTTTGATCAAACCCATTCCTATCTCTCTGATTGCTTTATATAGCTGCTCCTGTTATATGTATTTTGTTATACATGGTCTACTGCTGAGGTGCATATCACAGATTATATAGCACAATGTCCTTAACATCTGAATAACATATTTTATTATTATTGGTCATTTTGAGGCTCTTTTCTTCAATATTTCAATAAAGACAAGTGTAGAAGGAAGGAAAATCAAATGCACAACTGTATAATATATAACTGGGTAGGCAGTAGCACTGTAGAAAAGGTTCTAAGGGTTACAGAAGATCATAAATCGAATACAAGTCAGCAATATCACTCTGTTGCGGAAAGGCAAATGTCATTCTGGGATGTATTAACAAGTATGTGTCACGGGTGATTCTTGTTCCACTCTACTCAGCACTGGTGAGGGCTCTGCCAGAGTGCTGTATTCAGTTTTGGGCACTACACTCTAAGAAATATGGAGAGTGTCCAAAGGAGAGCAATACACATAAAAGGTTTAGAAAAAATGAGCTATGAGGAAAGATTGAAAAAATTGGACAAGGTTAGTCTAGAAAAGAGAAGATGGCAGGGAGGCTAATACTCTTAAAATATGTAGAGGTTGTCATATATAGAACCATAGGTACTGACTTCTGCTGGTGGGTGCTCGACATCCCACCCCCTACCCCACCCCAACTCCACCCTGCCCCCTCCTTTCCCCTATTCCAATCCCTTCCCCAAATCCTCCCCAGAGTGCACCGCAAATGAGAAGATTTTCTCATGAATCAATAATTGGTTAAAAGACAGAAAATAAAGGGTTAGCTTTCAGAATGGAGAGAGGTAAATATTGGTGTTTCCTAAGGATCTATACTGGGACCAGTGCTGTTCAACATGATCTAGAAAATGAGTAAACAGGGAGGTGGCAAATTTGCAGAGGATACCAAATAACTCAAGATAGTTAAGTCCAAAGCAGACTGCAAAGAATTACACAGCATCTCACAAAACTGAGTGACCGGGCAACAAAATGGCAGATGGAATTCAGTTGTTGATAAATGCAAAGTAATGCACATTGGAAAACACAATCCCAATTATACATACAATATGATGGGATCCAAATTAGCCCTTACCACTTAAGAAAAAGATCTTGGAGTAAATGTAGATAGTTATCTGAAAACAGCTGGTCAATGCACAGTGGCAGTCAAAAAAAGCTAGCAGAATATTAAGAGTAGAAACCACGAGAATGGGATATATAATATGACAGAAAATACCATAATTCTACTATGTAAATCCATGGTATTCCCACTCTTTGAATACTGTGTCTAGTTCTGGTCATCCCACCTCCAAAAAGATATATTGGAATTGGAAAAGATACAGAGAAGAGCAACAAAAATAAGTAAGGGTATAGAACAATTGCCATATGAAGAGAGATTTAAAAGACCGGGCCCTTTCATCTTGGAAAAGAGGTGACTAAGAGGGGATATGATAAAGGTCTACAATATCATGGATGATGTGGAAAAGTGATAAGGAAATGTTATTTACTCCTTCACATAAAACAAGAACCAGATTCATGTAATATAATCAAAAGACAGGAGGTTTAAAGCAAACAAAAGGAAGTGTTTTTTCACATGGCTCACAGTCAACCTGTGGAACTCTCTGCCAGGGGATGTTGTGAAGACCAAAACTATAATGGGGCTCAAAAAAGAATTAGATATGTTCATGGAGCTATTAGCTAAGATAGTAAGGGATGCAATCCCATGCTCTGGGTGTCCCTAGCATCTGATTACAGAATCTGTGAATGAACAAGAGGGAATGGATCACTTGATCATTTCCTGCTCTGTCCATTCCCTCTGAAACACTTGGAATGGGCTAGGTTGACCATTGATCTGACCCAGAATTACTGTTCTTATGCTCTTAGAGATAATATCAAACATGAAATCACGTTGACATCTGGATAAAGATTGGACATGGACATTGTAAATGTGCATCTCCCCTCTTTATTCTCTGCACACCTCCAAAACTGTGGATTAACTAAAGCAGCAAACTTCAAAATTCAGGGAACAAAAAGCTATATTGTTGTTAAACTGGAGGAAGGAAAAATCATATTCTTTTTTTTTTTCACTCAGCATATGGCTGTCTGCTTACAACATAATGTGGAATTCTATATTATGTATTCACTTGTTATGTATGTTATTTCTCCTGTATTTTTTTCAAATCTGAGCTAGAGATGTGAAAAAAATATGTAAATAAGAAACTGTGAACTAAACATTCGCAGACATTCTTCTGGGACAGAAGCTGAAATGTGTTAATTACATTATTCTCTTCCCACAAAACATAATGTAGCCAGGCAGCAAAAGTGCTCTTACTCTTAATAAACTTTAAGTCGCCTTGATCTAATCTGCTCCTTTCAGTGTTTTGTTTCAACAAGAAAAAGCCTCAGTAACATATGAAAACTAAAATCAAATTAATAGAATCACTCATATTATTGTGTGAAATTTAAAGCTATCTGTTGGCTCTTGATCCTTTTTATTCCTGAAAAAAATTCAAAATTATTATCTACAGGGCAAGTGATCTGAATTCTAATATGAATAAAACAGAAGTATTGCTATAACATTAGTATACAATTTAAATGGGTAACTGAAAAACAACCCAAAACACAACAGTACCTACCTACCTACTTATCTAACTGGAGTGTACCACAAACATAGGAAGAAGTGACCCAATGTCACAGATAATTTTTCTTATAATTATTCCTTGCAATATAACAGCATAGTTAAAAGTACAGACTAGTCTCTGAAATGTATTCCTACCATAAGAGCCTAGAGACTGTGAGTGTCAAACTATTAACTTTTCCCCCTTTCCAGAAGCCCAAAGGAATCAGGGGTCATGGCTATCTAGAAAATTTTGATAAATAAGGACATTTTTTGCATTTAATTCAGTTTAAAAATAGATTATTTTTTTTAAAAAAAATCCATCTGTGTCTCTCCTGCATGGCCAGCTGCCTGCATCGAAAAACCATCATCCCTTCATCCCCTACAGTGTACATGCTTGAAGAGCAAATTAACTATAAATAGGAAAAGTACAATATGGGTCACAAGCAAACTGCTACAAAATGCCAAACTCTGTTGGTATTGGCAAACCTTCTCTAAGACAGATGCCTGTGTGCAAGTGTAATTTTCGCAACCCCTACAATGCTATTTCCACAGATATGATTTACACAGTTCAAATAAGGGACTGATGGACTACAATGGATTTACAAAGCAGCATTTGATAATAAATGCCATATTATTATCCACCAGTTAACATTATTATTTCCTATTTTATCAAAGGAAAATCTGTGGTATGTCTGATACCACTGTGATGACTGTGTGCAAATGGTGAGGTTTTTAATGGCAACTACTGCCTGAACCCACACTAGCTACTATGAGTATTGGCTTAAAAGATACAGCCTGGGCAAACTTTCAGATCAAATGGCTGTACACAATGCAGTAGAAAAATGCCTAGAGAAATATCATCTCATTTTTGAAAATCAAAACCATTTTTTTTCAGACTCTTCCCTTTAAAAAATAAATTTCTGGAAAAAAGGAAAAATCTGATAAGCTTTGATAGAAATTTTGATAAAAAGATTAAAAAATACAGAAAATGGATTCATTTCAAACTCTGCAATTTGGCAGAAAAAAATCAGAATTGTTTTCCTGATTTTTTTTAATAGTTGTACTGTTGAGCTTTGTGGATTTGAGCTAATCATGTGACCTCTCTGCCTCATTTCTTTTCATCTGGAAGCACAACACAGGGCTTTGTAGAAATTAACTAAATACGGGTTGTAAAGCACTTGAAAAGAAAAGAAAAGAAAAGAAAAGAAAAGAAAATGAAAAGGGCTAGAGGCTAGATTCAGTGAAGGTTCCACACGGACAGAGATCCTGGCTCAGAATCACAGGGAAATGGCTTTAGCTGTGAAAAATTACAGGTATGTTTATGTAGGAGTCAAATGGCTTTACTGACTCATGATTGGATATGGTCAAGCCTGCTGGACCATACATTGATTTAGGACAGCCACCAGCCATTGCTACAGTGCCACTGCCATAAATTAACACTGTCTTCTCAATGCAATGCTGCCTACTCCACCCTGGGATGGAATATCTATCTTGTACTTGGGGATGTAGATAGCAAAAGAAGCTGTCCTCTTTTCCTCCTCATGTCAGCACCAGTGAGTTTGATCATGTCTATATCTATATACAGATATACCTATATGGAAAAGTCATATAGAATATAACAAGTAAGCCTGGTTTAAAATGTTCTGCCACAAATATTTTTCAATGGAAAATTAAGTTTTGACTAAACATTTTTTTGGGCCCTATTTTCCCTTATGGGCCAAATACTCTGTCCAGACTACATCTCCCATAAGCAAGAGGAGGGGAGACAGTGAAGCATCACGGGAGATTTTGAAATGCAGGTGGCAAAAGGTAGTCTCCTTTTTTCCTCTCTGTGTCAGCACTGGCCAGGGAGCCCAGACTGTAGAAGAAAATGGGAATATTAGGAACCCAAAATACAACTCCCATGAAGCACTGAAGCAGCAATTTTGAATTGAAAATTTTGGTTTTAAACTGAACATTTAAAAAAATGTCAAGTTTTCATCAAAATTTTCCAGGGAGGAGAGGGAAAATACCCTTCTGACCAGCTGTGATCATAAAAATGAAAAATTGGAAGTTCTTTGCAACAGGGACTATATGATTGTACTTGTACTTTGCCTAGAACAACGAGGCCAGTATATTATTAATAATTCTGTGGTACTGCAATATACATGCTAAAAGTTTTTTTTATAATAATAATCACTAGGGGGTCTATGGGGTTCCATTGAAAGTACCTTGAAAACCTATAATATTTAATATATAAAGATGGAAGGCAAGATCTTCATTTGGTAAAGTTTAGAGTAGCTCCATTTCCATAGTGTTTATTTAGACCATTCAATAGAATTTTGCAGCAGGAATGCAATTCTTAATTAAATTGTGGAAAGGTGGTTCAAAAACATAAAAGATTATATTTTTCTGCTATATATATTCTGCTATATCTAGAATTATTTGTATTATAAACTTCAAGGATTTTGAATTGAATTTTCAGCGAATAACGTTGGAACAGCAACCAATAAGAAAAGGAAAACATAGTTTTTCAACAGGAATGATATTTATATGCATTGGTTAAATCTGAACGATATTGTTACAGAAATCCCAAGGCTTGTTTCCCCCACCACCCTTACATGAATTTTCATGAAAAGCGAATGACTCAAAGCACTAGAGACTACAGCTAAATTAACTACAGGCAAAGTACAATAAGGAAAGGAAATGTGTCCTGAAGCAGCAGATCTCCTATGAGATGAGGAGATATTTTAGCACTCATGCTTATTCAATCCTGAGCTCCTCTGGATAAAAACCTGCCTTCTGTTATAGAGTGAAGTACATTAAGAGGAGAGATGAGATCACACATGTATTTCGCTGAGAATTATTCAAATTATTTTTAGTTACTGCAGCCATGACCAATAGAAGAGTAAGCTGAAAACTCTCTAACTAACGTACAAGTCAAAATGCTTATCTGTAGCTCTGTGCTTCAGTGTGCTTTCTTAGGGTGAAATCAAAGCCTGGGCTATGTGACAGTGCAGGGGCATAAAGCACGCAACCACCTTTCATCAATATCAAACATTTAAAATGCAGTTTAATAGGATTTTACTCATGGGCTACCATCTTTGACCGTACAGTTCTTCCAGCACGTCCTTTGTTCCATTTCCTGTTGTTTTGAATCCGCATGTGACCCCAAGACACATTTGGGGTTTTCCAGCTCCTGGAACTCCGGACTGAGCCTCTTGGGGGCACTACTCTATGGACTACACTAATAATGGTACCAACACCTCCAGACACCATTTTTCACCATGCTTAGAGTCAGGGGTGTGAACAGAATGGACTAGAAATGCCTGTTGAGACCAATGGGGAGGTTTCTACATGAGGTGATGTGGACAAGCAGTTTTTTGGGCCAATGATAAGCCTAGGCTGGAAACCTGGAAGCGGGTGGGGATAGCCTGACTCAGAGAAATACTAGGTTTCATTTCAGTGTTTGAGTTTTTAATTTGGAGCTGAAAGAAGCAGAAAAGCTCAGGGAGTCCCTAATTATCTCTCCCTGCCCCCCAAAAAGGGAGTTTTTGAACTGCCGTGGGATCTAGTATATGAGTCAGGCCCTGAGTATATCTAATATATGAGTTTGAGCCCTATAGTGTCCAAAGTGGCAGAGATCCAACCATGTATTGGCTGATGAGATCCAGCTGCAACCTACACAGGACTCCAGACTAGGGAGCCAGAAAAAGGACCCTGCCCCACCAGTGGTTGGTTGGTTTAAGCGGCAACACACATCTCTAGGCTCATTCCCAGCCTGCCATCTGTCTGGGAATGTGCCAGGGAGGGAGTAGGGGTTGGAAAAAGTGATGAATGTTGGGAGATAGAAATTTGTTAATGTGTTGGTATTTATTAGTTAACCCTAACCCTTCCCTTCTCCAAATCCTATTTTTCTGCTCCCAAGAAAGACCCCCTTTGTTATATTGTTATCTGTGAATGTCATTCCTTTACTGTGGTTTTTGCTGATGTATTTTATTGTTCCTTGTGTACTGGGTTTTATAGTCCTTGCCCAGAGTGGTAGCATTATTCATATTCCAAAAGGACAACACCCATTGTGCCTGGGGCACAGTGAGGAAACATCTTGGGCAGAGGCACCAGGTGTCTCAAAAAAGAACCTAGGACCCAATCTATGTGATAAAAATGGAGAAGATACTCCAAGTAGCAAGCACCAGAGATCAGGCTTGAGCCATACCTCCAGGGAGGGTTTACAAGCATCCTGTACCAATCCACGTATTTCAGTGCTAAGCATATACTGGGCCTAGAGGTTGAAACAAAAGTGTGTTCAGGTCATATATGTTACATTTTATTAATATTATTTTTTAAAAATAAGAATCTCACTATATAATATCCTTGAGACTCATTTTTTATATGAGGAACATAATTTTTGAAAATTGGATCATACGTTTCAACTTGCCAGGACCCAAAAGCGAGACAGACTTTAAAATTAGGTATACAAGAAAATCCTAGCTATACATGTATAATGTGAAGTGAATATAAATGTCTTTCTCTTAAGCAATGTTTTATATAAGCTCACTTTTATCATTCCACCCTAACAGTGATCAGAGTGAAATAATCAAGTTTGTGTGGGACCGAGGTAAATTTAGGTCCATAACAAAGAATGGTTTTGAGAGAGTTGAAAGCTGTGAACTGAGGGGGAAGAATCTGAATCCCCCTTTGCAGGCTGAACCTACATAGCTAGTACTTTATGCAGCAGGTAACTCAGGTTGTCTTCAGACAGGCAAATTCCATTTGAAGTCAGTGGAAGTTTTTCATGATCAAAGACCTTAGGGCTGATGCTTAGACAGTCTGAATGGAATGATAGTTCTGTGAGGGACTGGACATCTTACATTTTCTTAGGCAGACCTTGGATCTTTACTATGAAACGGGCCTTTTATTTTTGACTTTCCTCCACCCTGCCCCTACAAAAATATATTGTTGAAAATCCAATGAAAATCTCATTTTCTTTTCTCTTTCTGATTTCCTAGATTCTTCTTGGGATGTTCATGGAATGCAGATGCTTAGACCCTTTCTTTTTCTTTTTGTTCCTCTATGACTGCCCTTCAAGCAGTAGAGAAATTGGCAGTTTAGTGGTTTTTCTGCATCGATAGCTCAATCTTTTGGGCACTAAAGCAGATTTTTCTCATCTAGTTGTGTAGAGATTTAAAATGATCCCTCTGCCCTATTTCACAAGATTAAGCAAAGGCAAAAATAGCTTAGGCAATACCTGTAGAGGAAGTAGCTTTTCAGGCGTTCATTGGAAGTGGCAGCATCAGCAAGAGTAGTCTGTCCCTGAGGTAACTCTCCCATCTAAACTAAGAAGAGACCCAGTGCCTATAGAGAACCACAGAACAATTCACCTCAGAGGTGTGAAAGGTTTTAAAAAAATAGATCAGGTTTGTGTCAGTTTCTTGAAAAGTTAAAAAATGCTGGGTTTTTTGCAGGTAAAATTCTTTTCATTGTAGCATGTCCCTTGATTCCGTTTTTGGCAGCGTAGAATGCTATTTCCAGTTACCAACGCAACTCTGGTACACTTGTATTCAGTATCATTTGTAAAATGTCTAGTATGAATGCCAACTTTGTGGAAAAGTGTGAATCACCATGAATTTTCACTGGTGAAAATCTTGCAAAAATCTGTCTTTTGCAAGGAATGTTTTGAAGGGTGAAAACTAACATTTTCATGCCATCTGGTTTTCTAGGGAGAGATTGGTGTTTCCCATCCTTGGCACCGGGCGTGGCATCCCACTTAAATTGCTAGGCTGGGCCAAAAAAGGTGGTGGGGCAGAGGAGAAAAACAGAAGGCACTAGGGGAAGCCATTTTATTGAGATTTTCAAAGTTGACTGGAAGAGTTAGTCACATGGTTTTCATTAATTTCAGTGGAATTATGTAGCTAAATTTCCATGTCCTCTTCGTAAATACATCTGCCCCACATTGCAAATATGCTATTATGGCTACAATCAAATCTGTGCATGGCTACCCACAATCTGCTGTCCTTCCTTGCTTTCAGACCAAGCCCTAATATAACTTACTGCAGGAGCACTGATCCTAGGCTGAGATACCATGCTGATAGGTAGTATACAAAAATCATAGAGAGATAGCAGTTCACGTTTACAGGGCTTCAGGCTCAGGACACAGTGTGCTAGCCCAGTCTTCTTTGCTCCCCACAGCGTTCAGCAGAGCCATGAAAGCATATCTGAGCTGATTCCCCCAGAGCCATCCAACAGTTGCTCCAGTTGAAACAAGACATATATGGTCTTCTGATGAACAAGCATGAGCAGTCCCCAATGGAGGGGAAAGTAAGAAAGAAATATCCAAAAAGAGAGAGAAAAAAGAGAGAATGGGAAAAGAGAACAAAGACAGGAATGAATAGGAGACAGAGACAGGGAAATGGCAAAAAATTAGAAGGAATGAGTGGAATGCTAAGGCTAGTACAAAGGAACATAAATTGGTGGAGCTTTCATCTACTAATGTGCTGCAAAGAAGGGGCTGCAGCTAACAAAAGGTGAAGAATGGCTGGGCTAGATGGAAGGCTTTGTTTTGAAGTTCATTGAGTATGAAGAACTGAGTTTACCTCTGAGTTCAAGTTAGGGAATGCTCATTTCTCTTACCAAGAATGTTTAAAAGAAGGGGAGTTCCTCTATTCCTATTTTATGTTCAAACACAAACCATAATTTGGTTGAAACACACCCACATGCTAGCATTTTTTCGAGTCTTTTCTTCAGTTGCTTTCTCTGTAGCACAATCAGAGAAATTATGTTAAAAAAGAAAATGTGTGCTGTACACATGTAAGTGTTTGAGCAAAAATAACAACCACAGCAATCTTTCTGCTGTAAGATAATGACTGAATAGTTGTTTATTTTTATTGATAACCAGTTAGTGTCACATAGGATCTTACAGGCCTTTCCTGAGAAGGAAACTGTTTGGAGGAGCATTGGAAGGCAATTTAGAAAGGTGGTTGGAGCTAGGATAGACTCCCATCACTTGTTTATTGGAACATCTCTACCCTCAGAAGGAAGCTGTGGCAGATCTGCCCTAGAGCTTTGGGTGGCTGTCAATGTAGTTTTGTTCGCTGGTGTGGATGGGATCAGATCAGTTCTTTAAGTTTAAAGATATTTTCTAACCTAGGTTGGAGCTTAGGAAAATAAATGGTTTAATTTTTTTCTAACAAAGTCTGACCCCACCCACACAGGCTAGCAACACTTTATTACAAAACTGTTCAGTGGGAGTCACTACCAAATCAGTTATCACTATGAGTTCCAAATAAGGGCAGAAGAAGCTTAATGATGTACACAGATGGACTAGTGTACAGTCCTACTCCACCTCCTCATCAGGCATTCATCCTTCTTAATTATACATGCTCTCTCTCTGTGTGTCTCTGTGTCTCTCTGTCTGTCTCTTTCTCTCTCTCCTAAATTTGTTTGAATGTCTGATGCTGGAATGTCTGTACCCACCTACAGTGCATTTGTAGCACAAAAGAAACTTGAAATTGACAGCAGCCGTGGGGACCCAAGACAAAAAATGCCTCAGCTGCTGTTTCTATTCTAAATCTGTCTTAAAGAGAGGAGGATAATCAAATTGTTAAAATGGTTTTGGAAAAGACTGCGGGACTGGCAGCTTCTCTCTTGGGATCTGTTCTTCTCTGTTATTAATTTTGAATTTCATATGCTCTGTGAGGGATGGAACACTTTGGAATGTACAGCTCCACAGCACGTAAAACTGGAACTGAGCAGACAGCCTTTAGATCTCCTGTTCTCAAAACCTCAGCTGTGTGGTGGTTTGAAAGTGATCCCTGGATCACACATTCAAGTGTGTAACTGAAGGGGTGGATGAATTGTTTGGCTAAATTCCTTTATCATTTGACAGCTGCCCTTAACCACCTCCCAACTACCAAGCCTTCCTGACCCCTCATTGAGTGACAAGTGATCCATAGTCTCAGCTATTATATCTTCCCCAAACCCAAGGCCTTATCAGTACTCAGAATAAAACTGTTTGAGGACCCATGTTCCCAAAGAAAAATTTTAAACAGTATATTGGATACTGTCATAGGCTCTGAACTGGCTCTTTAAGGGAGGTCTAGGTTGTGCTTCACCTGAGACTAGTTTACTAATTAGTCGAGGTGTCATGTCATGGGGATTATATGACTAGGAACAAAGTCTACTGGGGGATGTAAGGGCTGAATTTAGAGTTGAGATATGAGTTCAGTCAAAGGAGAGATTCGAAGGTGTAGAAGGACAGACTCAGAGGGTATATCCACCTTGCAGCCATGGGCATGAATGGCAGCTTGTGTAGATGTAATCACACTAGCCATACTCCAGATAGCTCACTAAATATAGAAGGGAGGATGGTGTAGTGTGGGCTTTAGCCTGGACTGTACAAGTGAGTATGTATCCAGTGGGATCAGGCGGAATTGTGCAGCCCATGCCGACATTCATACTTCAGGATCCTCGCTATTTTTAGCAAGCTAGATAGAGTACAGCTATCATGGTATGTCTACACAAATTTCCATTCATGCTCCCAGCTGTAGGAAACCATACCCAGAGAAAACAGTGCTGGGACTTGAATTCCTCAGTTCTCAGGCAGAGGGCTAAGGAATACAGTAGAGTTATGAACACATTGGGAATGGAGGTTGTTCATAACTCTGAACTAAACTTTATGGTTGATCTTTCAAAAGTTTTCAACTGAAATTGACTTAAAACAGCTTTGAAATTATACTATGTAGAAGAAAAATGCTGCTTTTAACCATCTTAATTGAAATAAAACAACCACAGAAACAGTTTCCCTGTCAAATCTTTTAAAAAAAACGTTTTTTCTTTTTTTCTTAGTAGTTTACATATAACCCAGTACTGTAGTTGCTTTTCATTTTTGTCTCTGCTGCTTCCTGATTGCATACTTCTGGTTCCAAATGAGGGATGTGGTTGACCAGTCAGTTTGTAACTCTGCCGTTCATTACTGAGATTCTACTGTGTTGGATTCCAGGGAGCAGTATGTAGGAAAGTTGGTGTGGAGCTATCCTCTTGGGAGGAAAACCTTAACAGGGACAGGGCTAACAAATCTGTATAACCTTTGGGTGGGCTAGAGTTTAGAGGAAAGAGAATGAAATTATTAAATGAATTCAGTAAAGCCTCCGCAGACATCCTCGGTTTCTGTGTTAAATAAAATCAATCACTGCCAACTGAAAAGCGTGTTAAATATCATATATGAACTTTGTGTCCCATAAAGATCCAGTAGAGAATAATGCAATTAAAAATAATTATTGCAAAAAAGGTAGAATGTTTTTCTATAATTTAATTATCTTAAAGTATAATAAATACTTAAATACCTGGAGATTATGCCAAAGAGCTCTTCAAAAGTAGGAGGAAAATAATTAATAAGAAAAAGAGAAGAAAGCAAGTTGATAAAAATACCAAATGAATTATTTTATGTTCAGTGGTTTTAAAGCAGTGAAAATAATAATACACAGTAATATAATGCAGAAGATCATTCCTTTAAACTAGATTTCAAGACTGGAGTCATATTTCAGTACTTCAGTGTAACATATTGAAATAGTTCATGTTGTATATGTAAATACATGCATAATCCTAACTTTAGTTTTTGACCTAATAATGCACACAGCTATCCAACTTATAAATGGAAATTAAAATCGAGGATATTTTGATTTGTTCTTAACTATGTTCATAGGCACTGACTATGTGGGTGCTCCGGGGCTGGAGCACCCATGGGGAAAAATTAGTGGGTGCTCTGAACCCACCGGCAGCCAAGCTCCCCTCACCCCACCTCCCCTAAGCATGCCACATCCCCACTCCTCTGCCTACCTCTCAGCACTTCCTGCTTTGCTGCCACCAAACAGCTGTTTGGCGGCATGGTTGTAGGGAGGAACAAGCTTGGCACAGTCAGGGGAGGAGGCAGGGAACAGGCAGGGAGAGAGGGGATTTGGGGAAGGAGTCAGAATAGGGACCGGAGGGGACAGAGTTGGGGCAGGGACTTTGGGAAAGGGGTTAGAATGTGGGTGGGGCAGGGGCAGGAGTGGTGGGGGAGGGGTGGAATTGGGTGAGGCCGGGAGAAGAGGGGGGTCAAGCACCCACCGGCTGGAGCAGAAGTCGGCACCCATGACTGTGTTCAACATCAAGGGGGCAGTTCAGCTCTTACTGCAATTTTCCTCTTTTAAATGGGATTAGTACATTAACAAAGTGCATTAACAAAGTCTTAATGCCTTTCATCAGGGTATACATACACAGTTAGTCTTTGTCAGGTTAGTGCTGGGTAGATTTCCACAGATCACCAAACCTACCTACATAGATCCAGTAACCACCCCAAATACACCAAAAAATCTTTTATCTACAACCGGGTACAAAGTCTGAGATATACACCTTAACAAAATTAAAGCCTCCTAAAAGCAAGGACTCTCCACCAGAGAAGTAGATTGCATCATGGAATAGGTCACCCAAATACCCTTAGAGAACCTTCTTCAATACAGAAATAAACCCCCCTTCTGGCTGCACACCCCTAGTTGTTACCCACCACTCCACAATGGAGCCCATATGGGGCATCATCAAACAATTACAACTCATACTCGATGGTGATCATATCCTGAAAGAAATCATTCCTGAATACCATCTTCTGTCCTTCAAACAACAACCTAACCGCTTCAAGCTCGTCATCAGAAGCAAATGTCCTGTAGACCAAGATACACTTCTCAAAGCACCACCAGACCCTGCCAAAACAACAGACACAAAACCTGCAGATATAGTTCCAGTTGTACAATGATCAATACCCCTCACAATACACCTTCCAAGATTCATGGGTCCTACACACGCGTATCACAAGTGGTGTACCTCATACAGTGCACTAAGTTCTGCAATAACAAGTATGTGGGTGATACCAAACAATCACTACATTCTCAGATGAGCTCACAGAGGAAAATGATAAAAGATGTAACCAGTGCATCACCTGGGGTGCACACTTTGACAAAGCAATCACTCTATATCTGACCTATCAGTCCTCATCCTCAAAGGAAACCTGCATAACACTTTCCAAAGACAAGCCTGGGAGCATAAATTAATGGCTGCTAGACACTAAAAATCATGAACTGAATAAAGACACTGGATTTATGGCTTATTGCAACAATCTGCAACCTGCTAACAATGCCCCTCCCATCCTTTCCTCTTTATGCCTAGAGGGGTGTTAATGGACCACTTCACCTTGAATGGTCCCTTGAAATGTGTTAATTATTTATGCTAAACAATCTGTTCCACCTTGTATTTAGCAGTGCCACTCTTGAGTTAGGCCATATCTACTCTACACAGTTTTGTCAACAAATGTCAGGTTTCATTGACAGAACAGTGGAAGTGTACACACAGCAATGCTGCTCCCACCAATTTAACTCTACGGCTACATCAACATAATAAAACCACCTTGAAGAATGGAATAGCTTTTTGCAACAAAGTTAGAGCATCACAGTGTCAGTGTGGTGTGCTTGCTTTTGTTGTCCTAAGTGGTTACCAGGAGATGTCCCACAATGTCCATCCTGACTGCTTTAGTAAGTAGTTTCTATTTTGTTTCCCTACAGCCAGGTACACAGACACGTACCCCTCCAAGTTTAAAGCCTGGGAATTTTTGAAATTCCACATCCTGTTTGCTTGGCATGGACAGTTCACATCATATCATCCCAGTTGACCATTGTAGCAAACACACTCCCACCTGGAGTACACCAGAGTTTCTGGATCTGTTAGGTCTGTGGGGATCGGAGCTGTGTAGTCGCAGCTCTGATCCAGCCTTAGGACCTTTGACACCTATGAATAGATTGGTCATGGCATAAATGAGAAGGGGCATGAAAGGAACATGCAGCAGTGCCATCAAGGAGCTGAAGAAAGCATACCAGAAGGTAAGAGAGGACAACTGTTGCAGCAGTGTGCCACCGAAAACACGCCACTTCTACAAGGTTCCCAGCAGTCCAGCTCTGGTGTGCCTGAAGCAGGAGCAGGGAGCTCCTGTAAGTTCTCATTTTGCTCTGATACTGCACATGAGTTATAGATGTCCTTTATTTTGTTACATGGAACATGTGAGAGAAGGGACTGAAATTAACTGCACTAGGTACTGTCTGCATCTGCTTCTCATTCCCCTGTGCCACTGTGTGGTGGAGGCCATGCGGAAAAAAATGTTAATGCACAACAAGATTTCACAGGAAACCTTCATTGAACTCTCTAGGAAACATTCCTGCAGATACTCTGCAATCCTCTGCTTAAGGTTTCTTGGCAGAGCTTCTGCTTTGTTTCTTCCCCTCTTTAGGAAATTTTGCTACCCCAAATGGCAATTACTTCTGCAGGAACCAGAGCAGCACACAGACAAGCAGCATACAGACCCAGTCTGAAGCCGCCTGCATGCAGGAGATGCACCCTTGCATCTTTGGTTACCCTCAGTAGTGTGATTTCAGCTTTGATCAGCCCCATGCTCCCAGCCCCTGTGTAAAATGGTGCCAATATTCAGAATAGTGCTTTTACTGATCCCCTTTTGAAACTACCAAGACTCTTTGTCCCATCTTGCACCACCTCCTCCCAGGCTGAACACACCATGTTTAGTGCTCTAGCAGTGCTGCACACTTCTCAAGGGAAAGTGAGGAAGAGGTGTATACAACTTTTATGGTTCAAGACTGTGAGTCCACACACAATACTGACTCTGTGTATTGTTTCTTTTGCTTCTCCAGATCTGCCCTTGAGGGCCAGCTCCTACACTCTGGCAGAGCACCTCTGTGAGATAATGAGGTGAATGAAGAGGATTAAGAAGGACATGTTTTGCGAAGTGCTGCAATCATCAGATCAAGCTGATAGCAAGCACAGACTATAGAGAGAGACAATAAGCAAAAAAACCTACAAATGTATAGTCAGGAGAGGAGACAGGCACAAGAGTGGATAATAGAGGGACAGGAGCTGATGATAAAGCTCATGGAGGACCAGTCAGATATACTCAGGTCCCTGGTTGTGCTGCATGCCTGTTTTACTCCCCCTGCAGCCCATACAGAAATGCCTTCCATGGCCTCCCCAGACTTCTCCCACACATTCCTCTCATGTTCCCAGCCTGTCACAGTACCTCTTGCTCTCCACCCCTAGGGACATTTTCCATAACAACAGGTGAACTTACACACAGCTGTGAGATTCTCACATCAGAGATTGTCATGTCCCTTGTAAGAAGTGTTAATATGTGTATTGTGGTTTAATAACATTTTAGTCTTAGAAAGACAATGATTCTTTATTTTTGACCTATGCACGATGGTTGCAGCAGAAATTCATACAGAGTCTCAAGGGCACATTTGCAGACTATAGTTAAAGCTCAGGCAGGAGTCATTACAGGGATCATTCAAGGTGGCAAGTAGACTATGTCTGGATGAATGCATTACAGAAAGACACATCACTGGGGCCCATTGTCAAAATATTGCTTCAATGCCTCCCTGATTTGAATAGTCTCCAAGTCCCCATTGAAGCTCTCTAATAGGCCTGGTGTCTCGCTGCTCAAAATCTATCCCCTCCACACTCCACACCTGATAAAAATTTTCCCCATTGGTTTCACAAATGTTAAGGAGAATGCAGCAGGCTCCTATGACCATAGGAATATTTTCCTCATTGTGGTCTAACCTTCCAAAAAGGCAGCGCCAGCAACCACTTAATCTGCCAAACACACATTCAATGGTCATTCTGCACCTGCTGAGCCTGTTGTTGTAGTGTTCCAGAGCCTGGAATACCATAGAGAAATACTCTTTTCTCTTAATGTACTCCTTTGCAAGATGGTCTGGGTCAAAACTGCAATCAGCATGTCATCTGTTGCCACGCCACAGTTAGAGAATCCCACTGTTGCAAAGCCATCCACTCTTTTCCACACATTGCTCAGAATCACAGTCCTTCATAGCAGGAGGCGATTAATGACCCTGCACACACTTCCCTACTGCAACTCCCATGCAACTTCCCAACTCCAAACTGATTCGTGACTGACTGGTAGCAGTCTGAAGTTGCCAGCTTCCACAAAATGATCACCACATATTTTTCCACCATTAGAGCGGGTCTCATTTTGGTATCCTTGCACCGCAGGGTGGGGGGGAGCTCCGCACATAGTTCAAGGAAAGTGGCTTTGCACATACAAAGGTTCTGCAGCATCTGCTTGTCATCCCATTTCTGCTTTGCAAACTGATCCCAACACTTAGTGCTTGTTTCCGAAGCCCAGTAGTGATGGTCCACAGTGTGCAGCTGCTCTGTGAATAATAATGTTGTTTTCATAGGACTGGAAGGGACCCCGAGAGGCCATCTAGTCTATTCCCCTGCATTCATGGAAGGACTAAGTATTGTGATAGACCCAGGTCAATTGGGTACAGCAGAGTAGTAGAAGGCAGATATACTGGCCACTGGATAAGTGGTTTTCTGTTCCCTGAGTGACCAGAACAGGGGCTGTGCTAGAGAAATCAGGAATCTGCTAGAACCAATTAAGACAGGAAAGCTAATTAAGACACCTAGAGCTAATTAAGAACATGCTAGAATCAATTATGGCAGGCAGACTTATCAGGACACCTGGTTTAAAAAGGACCTCCCATCAGTTAGTGTAGGGTGTGTAAGGAGCAGGGAGTGAGAGAATGTTCTGCTGGAGAACTGAGGAGTACAAGTGTGATCAGGCTTTAGAAGGAAGATCCTGTGGTGAGGATGAAGAAGGTGCTGTGGGGAGGTCATAGGGAAGTAGCTCAGGAAGTTGTAGCTATTACACAGCTGATACAGGAGACATTGTAGAAAGCTGCTATCCACAGGGCTCTGGGCTGGAACCTGGTGTAGAGGGTGGGCCCAGGTTCTCCCCATCCCCCTAACTCCTAATCGGACACTTGTCTGTGAGCAACACCAGAAAAGAAGGTCTAATTTGGAAAGGGGTCTGGCCTGTCCCTGACCCACTAAATGGGAGAACAAGACTGCACACAGTCTTAGCTGAGTGAAAGGGTAAATTTGACACTCTCACAGAAGCAGCCAAACTGAGGGCTGCCATGAACCTCTGAGATGAGCAAATCCACCAAAAAATTCTGGACCCACCAAGGCAGAGGAAGAACTTTGTCACAGTATTATCAAGAGCATTCCTGACAGGTGTTTGTCTAACCTGCTCTTAAAAATCTCCAATGATGGAGATTCCACAACCTCCCTAGACAATTTATTCCAGTTCTTAACCATCCTGACAGTTAGTAAGATTTCCTATTGTGCAATCTAAACCTCACTTGCTGTAATTTAAGCCCATTTCTTCTTGTCTTATCCTCAGAGGTTAAGAAGAACAATTTTTCTCACTCCTCCTTGTAACAACCTTTTAGGTACTTGAAAACTGTTATGAAGTCCCCCCTTAATCTTCTCTTTTCTAGACTAAATAAACCCATTTTTTTCAACCTGTCCTCATAGGTCATGTTTTCTAGACCTTTAACCATTTTTTCTCTAATTTGTCCACATGTTTCCTGAAATTGGTGCCCAGAACTGGTCACAATACTCCAGTTGAGGCCTAATCAGCATGGAGGAGAGCGAAAGAATTACTTCTCATGTCTGGGAATGGTTTTCCAACCAGTTTTGTACCCACCTTATAGTAGCTCCATTTAGGTTGCATTTCCCTAGTTTGTTTATGAGAAGGTCACATGAGACAGTATCAAAAGCTTTACTAAAGTCAAGATATCCCACATCTACTGCTTCTCTCCCTATTCACAAGTTTTGTTACCCTCTCAAAGAAAGCTATCAGGTTGGTTTGACAGAGTTTGTTCTTGACAAATCCATGCTGACTATTAATTGTTACCTTATTATCTTCTAGATGTTTGCAAACTGATTGCTTATTTTTTTGCTCCGTTATCTTTCCGGTACAGAAGTTAAGCTGACTGGTCTGTAATTTACTGGTTTTCCTTATTTCCCTTTTTATAGATTGGCACTTTTATAGAATGCCAACATCAATCCTGAATTATTTCTTTCCGTGGCACACAGCAAGGCAGGCACCAACTCCTGTTCAGATTCATAGCTCATGAAATATTGCAGGATTAGCCAGGATGGGTAAGGAATGGTGTCCCTGGCCTCTCTTTGTCAGAGGGTGGTGATGGATGGCAGGAGAGAGATCACTTGATCATTACCTGTTAGGTTCACTCACTCTGGGGCACCTGGCATTGGTCACTGTCAGTATGCAGGATACTAGGTTGGATGGACCTTTGGTCTAACCCAGTATGTCCTTTCTTAAGTTCTTATGTTTTTCTTCTCATCAGCATATGCATATGTTGTCCTTATTTTTAAAGGACTGGATTTGAGGAAGTCATTTACATGCTATTTTTAAGGGGCGAGGGGGAGTTAAAATCTGTAAGCATATCATTCATTCTTGATTGTTGGCATCAGACTACCTTAATGTGGTGTAGTTTCAAGTAGGCAAACATACTGATGTATGATGTCTAGGATTCATAATACTTTGTGTGTGTTTTTAAACTTTTGAAATGTGTTCACTGTGACATGAGGCATCTTACTCATAAGATAAACAGTATGGGATTGTGGATAGGGCATGAGAGTGGTTAATGTGAGTTCCATGTCCATTTCTTGAGTTCTATGTCCATTGAGCTACTGTGTAATTTGGGCAGGTCATTTCACCTTCCTGTGCATTTCTTTGACTTCCTCCCCTCCCTCACTTTGTCAGTTGATGTTGTGTTTATTTTATTTTAGATACTTTGGGACAGACACTATCCCTTACTATGTGTTTGTACAGTGCCTAGCACAATGGGGCCATGATATAAGTTGAAGCCTCTACTCATTACCATAATACTATTCTCTTCTTCTCATTGACATTGATCTTATGCTCACTGAAGTCAATGGAAAGACTCCTAATAATTCCCATGGGTTTTGGATCAGACAAATTTCCATTTCATACACATTTTGGGAGAAATATATCCAGTGGAGGGGCCTGGTGATAGATACAGGGGAAAAAAAAAAAAAACCCCAGGGCTTCAGCTGTCCCTGAATAGGAGAGGCACAAACTACTTCAACTTTGTCCTTGTTCTGGCCCGAGCATGGGCACAGAAATGAATTTGTCCCATTGAGTTTAATCCCAGCAAGGCTGAGTGACATCTACTCTTTGACTGAGGGTAGAGGGAGTAGTCATTTTAATCAATGTCTCAGATAAATTTTTCCTCAGAAAAGCATCAAAACACAGAGGTCTCTTGTACACTAGCCTATTTTTTTTGCTTTAAAACTCCCCTAGTTGCTACTACTGATGGAGCTGCACCAATGGTAGCGACAGATTAAAAAAAATCCACAGAGAAACCCATCTGCCTAGGAAAGCTTCCTGAAAGTGATGCTATTTATGTTTAAACTTCTTGCTTTTTTAGTGTCTGTATCTATTCTTCAAAGTAATAACAAGGACGGTGTGAAAACAACAACAATGAACTAAGAAAGACAGTAAGTCTGTGTCCATTCTTTTTTTGCTTCTTCAAATAAGAAGATAACTCACTCCTTGAATTCAAGTATTTACTCATTCCGAGAAGCTGGAACAATATGGTTCCCAGAGGGCTTGTCTACATAGTGTTAGAAAAAACACAAAAGGGGTATAATTTGTAGAGCTCTCTAAAAGGTATCTAGTTCACATTGTTATAGTGCCATTCCAAACAGGACTGTGTTAATCACAAATTAGGTACCTTTTCAAGTGTGGCAGCAGGATCTACAAGGGACAGTTAGAGGGCAGCATGTTTGCACACTTTATAAATCACACTCCTCTGATGTGCTTTTTTATGTCATATACACAAGCCCAGGGACTGATCCTAGGTGGTCTTCTTTCCTATCTTTGCCATTCTATGTCTCTTCTAAGCAAACTAACTGGTTACAATCCATTTCACTTTGCTCCTGACATTTTTCCACAGTTGACTTTATCTAAAAATGAATAGCAACTAACTGAAACAAATACTTTTTTTTCCTGGTTTTCATATGCTTTTAGATTTAATGCCATATTCTATACTCAGATGTTCAGACATAGTTCTTGCTGTCTCTTTCTATTTACAATGTGAACTATGCATGGGCCTGTAATCCTCTTTAATGGTTGTGACCCTGGCGTGAGGAAGTGCATGAACCCAAAGAAAGAATTTGGCTTTTAATTTAAAAGCCACCACATGTGCTGTGAATCTCATGGGTTCTTTCCCCCCATCGTATTAGATAAAAACAGATCTGAGACAGAAGATTGGATCCTGATCTAGGTTGGGTGTCTGAAATCAAAACCCAGCCCCAAATGTTATATGTTTGGGTGTGAAGTTCTAGTGTGGTCCCATCGTTAATATAGCATCTTAGAACTGTTCTAATTAAGACTCTCCATCTCGGTATGGCTTTGCTTTTTAGTTTACTTATTTATCATGGGTTTTTATGTAATGTTACTCATCTTAACACATAATGGGTCAGTCATAATCCTTGTGCTATTCCATGGACTTCAGTGCTGAATTTAGCCCAGTATCTTCACTAGTTTTAGATGTGTACAGAAGCATTCTAACACTAAATGCTAATGACCCACATGTACATCTGAAAATTAAAATTGTACGTACTGTAATATGTGTGGGATTAATCAGAACGTTACTGGCCTAAATCTAACCCACATTGCAAGAGCATATACTGTAGCTCCTGTGTGATCTCTATAGCTGACATAATTTAAGTTTATTACTATTTAGGGCAATATCTTTCAGCTAAGCATGAAGGTCTTGATATCTTCAAACTGGCTTCAAGGCTTTGCATTATTGTGTCAGATACTCATATTGTTCAATTCAGTTACTTCTGGTCAATGACAGTTGCACCAACCATCCTCACTGCAGATAATTGACTTTGACAGCATTGAAATGAACTGCTAGCAATCATTGTAAATGACATCCTTTATTGATGCATCTGAGACAAAGTATTATTGGCTTGTTCAGTATATCAGAATTTGTACGTAAATTATAAAAAAATACAAGATTACTTTTTCAAGCATATTGGATCTTAACACGAAAGATGAAAATACATGTCTAAAATTTGAGTTTGATTTCTTTATTTGCCCCAATTTCTGCAGTTTTATTTTTAAGAGTGATTTCCATGTATATATTTGTTGTTTTTATTTGTTAATCCTGTGGGGATCTGAAAACCTTAAACATCACTGAAATGCACCTATCTCTGAAGTGGAGGGAAGAACCCACACACTTCACAGCACAGTGTGGGAAAGGGAAATCTTGGCCAAGTACACAAAGGCGTAATCCTACCTTTAGACAGGTGCTTTGGGATTTTAAGACCAGATCCTGCACCTATTAAAGTTAGCTATTTTTGCAGCTGTTTCTCTTGAAATCATTCCGTCACTTACTTTAAAAGCAGCTGGATTCAGCCCTCCCTTTTATAAATTTCCTCTGAAGATTTTATATCCAAAATAGTAAACACGCAATAATTTCACCAGAGTTTTAAGGACCCCGGACCTTCCCCTTTGGGGATGAAATTGTTTACAAAATGTACATGTTAACCAGAGATATTAGAAATGGACACATCTCAAAAGGTTTGGAGCGTGGGTTCAGTTCGTACAAACATCCTAAACTGTGATTGACTCACATTATGCATTCTTCTTGGGCCTACAGAACTTGCCTAGACATCAGTAAGATTTGAATGCCAAGTTGCAACCCCAAAGCCATACTACTGTCTGGGAACAGCACATTTTATTATGGTGGAGGATCTTGTACCTGTGCACTCCCCTGACCTGTTTGTCCTGTCCACACAGTTCTGGTTCCCAAACCTGTACAAAAATGTTAGAGGCAGGCAGCCAGAATAACTTGTAACATTAACATTAAATGGCACATGTAAACAGTTGTCAAGATTCTATTTCCCCACTCTGAACTCTAGGTTAAAGATGTGGGGACCCCGCATGAAAGAAAAATCACCCCCCAAGCTTATTTTACCAGCTTAGGTTATTTTTTTTCCCCAAAACCCAAACTTCTCCAGTTGGGGCTTGGAAAATGCTGCCACTACCAATCTGAGCCCCCAAAACCATGGGGTAGGGCAAATTGGAACCCCAATAGTAACACACACACACACACACACACACATCGACTTTTTACCTGGGAGAGATTCGAGAACAACGACCACAAACCCTCACTAGCTGTGAGACGTGCCTGATCCAAACCAGGATCACTCCAATGGAAACAAACAGACAGTTCTTACAAGAAATATTTTAATAAAAGAAAAAGAGAAAAAAATAAACTCCTTATACAGAAATCAATAGATACTAAGCCTCCTAGCATCACGCAGCCCTCAATGAGCCCCCTCCCTTGGAATTTCTCTCTCTGCTAAACTTAACAGTCTAAGGACACCGTGAATCAATTACCAAGTGATATAATTCAAGAATACACTTACTGCTGGACTTTTCACTTTCTTGAAGATTATTGAAATGTACGATAGAAACATAGATGTGATTCCTCCCCATAGCCAGGGAATGCAGACAGACTCCAAGCAGCCACAGAGAGAACAAAAAAAGCACAGGAACAAAAGTGAAAGTAACCCCTTTGCCTGCCAGGTATTAGCAGCTCCGATACGTCATCCCCTCTCCTGTTGCAGTTTAACCCTTCATAGGTAAAACAGTAATTCTAAGGCACTTCATACTTATGACAACAGTGAAAGAGGATTTATCTCAGTTTGTTCAATTGTCTACATGATGCTTTTAACTGAGGCTGTCACCAACACATCTGCAACCAAAGTGCTTCTCACTCATTCTTTTAATCTTCTGCCCTCTCAGAAATAAACAGGATATATGGGAAGAAGACATCCCTGACTCCCACCCACAGCACAAAACACGCACACACACACGCACACACACACACAAGCTTAGGAGATGCACCGCAAATGCAAAAATTTCATGCCCAGCCCACACTGTGGTGATCACTCTGAGTATGTGTCAAAGTTCCACCTGAATGACCACAGGGTCAGAAAACCAATTATGACACGAAACTTAAAGTAAACTTTGCTTATATTACTTGGTTATATTACAAGAACAAAACTGCCTTTTCAGGCAATTGCAATGGGGCCAAAGAGGAGCACCCCAGGTTAACATCAAAGGAGCCAAAAATGTCCTATAAACACAAAAGCAGCCCCTTTTCACCAGGATAGGAAGGTTCCATATGTGTCCGCCTGAAAAGAGCCTGGTGCCGCTCCTTCCGTGCTGACTCCCACCCACAGCCCAGTCACTGGCAGGATGACCTAGTCACAAAGATCAGTCTCAGCTTATTGGAAAATCAAAAAAGAAAAGGGAGAAGGAGAAAGATTGGCTAGATGGAAGATGCCCTTCAGGTTTTCCAGAATCATCCCATTTTTTCAAAGCAAGGTCAATTCCCATATGGGTGAGGATCCTGTATTTTTTAGGTGGTTGTTACTTTGTGATGTCATTATGATACATGAACACGGGAAGAATAGTGTGACAAGCAAAGCACTTATTATTCAGTCATTTACTCATATTCTTACCCCTCTGCCAGACAACAGCAGATTCTGTAACCTTGCACGTCCATTTTCCACTTAAGGAGAAACCCCAGTGACACAGAGTCTCGGTATTTTATTAACTGAACTTGTTTCAGTTTATAGGGGTGGTCAAACAGCACAATGAAAATTCCTCTTTCAAAAATCTCAACGCAAACACCAGTCCCCCAAGAAGCTAATTTAGTAAGAGATTTCAGCACCAAGCAAATTCTCTTGCTGTTCACAACACCTTCCCCAAAAGAAAACACATTACAAAATCTACAATACAGCATTTCTTCACAGATTGTACATGGCTCACATGCTAACAAAGTAACTTGTAAGACTGGTAAACATCATCATCTAGTGTCTCCCGCAATAACAAAATGATCTGTATAAAAATTGCTGCCCTGAATGGTAGGTATATGGCTCGTCTATATTGTGATTTGTTCTGGAATAGGATATGTCATATGAGAATAATCTGTGCTGTAGCAGAGGGTGTTCTAAAGTTACTTGATTCTGCAGTAAAATTAATGTGATAGGGATTGCTATATATAGCCTTAGTGCTATACCAAACTGTAATCGCAAAATTGTTCATATGTTTTCCACTGTAAATATTTGATTTTAAAGCAAAGTCTGAAGCATTTCTGTAACTCAGCTACAGTTGCCACATAATTGTATCTTATTGCTATAAGAGAGCAGTTATAACATAAACACAAATATCTGAACATTTTATGTCCCATAGCCTTTATATTTCAGACTTGATGGTAATCATTGAAAGATTATGTACCACATACAGGAGCAGAGCAAATATGCTGTCCATTAGCTGGGAAGGTTCAGCACACCAGTAACGTTTCCAAGTTTTAATCCTTTTGATGTTATTCTTTGTTTTTCAGGCACCTTCTGTGACACAGAGGACAACATCCTGAACATGTAGGCCAGAGAACTGACCACCTCACCACCTCTCATCCCCCAGACCCCCAGTGTTAAACAAGCCTTGGGCAAAACTCAGGGGAAAAAACCTCACCAATGTTCTGCTGCTGATAAAGCACCACCACCTTAGAAATGTCCCTAATGATAGTTATAACCATCAATGTTGTAAAGATGTTGGGAAATTAGGGAAGACTCAGAAAGAGACTCAATAAATGGTAAGATAAGCTCTGATCAGTGTTTTTATGCTGACCATTTGCATAAACAGAAAAGATCACAACTAAGTTACAATCTGGGCATAAAAAATAAAATGTAAAAAACTTGGGCAGAAAGGAGGCCACATGGGTGCCGATATGTAATTGGTTAAAATTGTTGTTATTTAGGGGTGTGTGATAATGTGACAGGTTTAGTTAATTTGAAGGAGGGATCTAGTTTTACCTCTATAAGGTAAATGAAAAACAATGCTCCTTGGGAACCATTTCCGGAGTGCAGTTCAACATCAAGCTGCTGGAGCTCTAACCCCTCTGCCTGACCGTGATGTGCAGAGGCATTGCTGGGAGGTCATCAGGTGAAATTGCTGTATATTGAGGGCGGTGAGCATAAAAGGTTTGCTTAGTATACATATTCTCTGTGTGTTGCTAACAAATAGATATTTAGAGCACAACAGTATAAGACTCTTTCACTGGGAAAAGGGATTACCTATTCCTGGGCTCTGCAAAGAACCAAACTGGATAAAGGTGGGACTCACTAACTCATGGGAGATCTGGTTCAGAATGAAAGTCGTTATGAATTAGCGACTACAGGAAAAACCCCTGTGTGGGATGTGAAGGACTAATCACCCACCAGAGCTCTTTTTGGAGTTATGGGTTGCTCTCTGGTAAGCTTATTAGCATGTGTATAGGTTCTTTTATTGTTGTTCATATTTATTTCTGTAATACTTTTACCTTAAGAATAAAAGTGCTTGCTTAGAAAGAACTGTGTGGTTACTTATAATTGTTAGCAATTACACTATCAGTCTCTGGAGATGAGGCTGTGATGAGGGGACAAGGGAAGGACAAATATCCTATGAGTGGTAGGATCCTATGGGGATAGACCAGGATAGACCTGCATAACTTGGAAAGCAGGATAAGAACATAAGAACATAAGAACGGCCATACTGGGTCAGACCAAAGGTCCATCTAGCCCAGCATCCTGTCTACCGACAGTGGCCAATGCCAGGTGCCCCGGAGTGAGTGAACCTAACAGGTATGATCGAGCGATCTCTCTCCTGCCATCCATCACCCCCCTCTGACAGACAGAGGCTAGGGACACCATTCATTACCCATCCCGGCTAATAGCCATTTATGGACTTAGCCTCCATGAATTTATCCAGCTCTCTTTTAAACCCTGTTATAGTCCTAGCCTTCACAGCCTCCTCAGGTAAGGAGTTCCACAGGTTGACTGTGCGCTGTGTGAAGAAGAACTTCCTTTTATTTGTTTTAAACCTGCTGCACGCCAATTTCATTGAGTGGCCCCTAGTTCTTCTATTTTGGGAACAAGTAAATAACTTTTCCTTATTTACTTCCTCCACACCACTCATAATTTTATATACCTCTATCATATCCCCCCTTAGTCTCCTCTTTTCCAAGCTAAAAAGTCCTAGCCTCTTTAATCTCTCTTCATATGGGACCCGTTCCAAACCCCTAATCATTTTAGTTGCCCTTCTCTGAACCTTTTCTAGTGCCACTATATCCTTTTTGAGATGAGGAGACCACATTTGTACGCAGTATTCAAGATGTGGGCGCACCATGGATTTGTATAAGGGCAATAAGATATTCTCCGACTTATTCTCTATCCCTTTTTTTATGATTCCTAACATCCTGTTTGCTTTTTTGACTGCCGCTGCACACTGCGTGGATGCCTTCAGAGAACTATCCACAATGACTCCCAGGTCTTTTTCCTGATTGGTTGTAGCTAAATTAGCCCCCATCATATTGTATGTATAGTTGGGGTTATTTTTTCCAATGTGCACTACTTTACATTTATCCACATTAAATTTCATTTGCCATTTTGTTGCCCAATCACTTAGTTTAGTGAGATCTTTTTGAAGTTCTTCACAGTCTGCTTTGGTCCTTACTACTTTGAGCAGTTTAGTATCATCTGCAAACTTTGCCACATCACTGTTTACCCCTTCCTCCAAATCATTTATAAATAAGTTGAATAGGATCGGTCCCAGGACTGACCCTTAGGGAACACCACTAGTTACCCCTCTCCATTCTGAAAAAGTTCCATTTATTCCTACCCTTTGTTCCCTGTCTTTTAACCAGTTTTCAATCCATGAGAAGATCTTCCCTCTTATCCCATGGCAGCTTAATTTACGTAAGAGCCTTTGGTGAGGGACCTTGTCAGAGGCTTTCTGGAAATCTAAGTACACTATGTCCACCGGATCCCCCTTGTCCACATGTTTGCTGACCCCTTCAAAGAACTCTAATAGATTAGTAAGACACGATTTCCCTTTGCAGAAACCATGTTGACTTTTGCCCAACAATTTATGCTCTTCTATGTGTCTGACAATTTTATTCTTTACTATTGTTTCAACTAATTTTCCCGGTACGGACGTTAGACTGACTGGTCTGTAATTGCCAGGATCACCTCTAGAGCCCTTTTTAAATATTGGCGTTACATTAGCTATCTTCCAGTCACTGGGCACAGTAGCCGATTTAAAGGATAGGTTACAAACCCTCGTTAATAGTGCCGCAATTTCACATTTGAGTTCTTTTAGAACTCTTGGGTGAATGCCATCTGGTCCCGGTGACTTGTTACAGTTAAGTTTATCAATGAGTTCCAGAACCTCCTCTACTGATACTTCAATTTGTGACAATACCTCAGATTCGTCACCTACAAAAGACAGCTCAGGTTTAGGAATCTCCCTAACGTCCTCAGCCGTGAAGACTGAAGCAAAGAATTCATTTAGTTTCTCTGCAATGACTCTGTCATCTTTAAGTGCTCCTTTTGTATCTCTGTCATCCAGGGGCCCCACTGGTTGTTTAGCAGGCTTCCTGCTTCTGACATATTTAAAAAACATTTTGTTATTACCTTTTGAGTTTTTGGCTAGCTGTTCTTCAAACTCCATTTTAGCTTTTCTTATTACATTCTTACACTTTATTTGGCAGTGCTTATGCTCCTTTCTATTTGCCTCACTAGGATTAGACTTCCACTTTTTAAACGATGCCTTTTTCTCTCTCACTGCTTCTTTTACTTGGCTGTTAAGCCACGGTGGCTCTTTTTTAGTTTTCTGGCGTTGTTTTTTAATTTGGGGTATACATTTGAGTTGGGCCTTTATTATGGTATCTTTGAAGAGAGTCCATGCAGCTTGCAGGGATTTCACTTTAGTCACTTTACCTTTTAATTTCCGTTTAACTAACCCCCTCATTCTTGCATAGTTCCCCTTTTTGAAATTAAATGCCCCAGTGTTGGGCTTCTGAGGTGTTATTCCCACCATAGGAATGTTAAATGTTATTGTATTATGGTCACTATTTCCCAGCGGTCCTTTTATAGTTACCTCTTGAACCAGATCCTGCGCTCCACTCAGGACTAAATCTAGAGTTGCCTCTCCCCTTGTGGTTTCCTGTACCAGCTGCTCCAAGAAGCAGTCATTTAAAGTATCAAGAAATTTCATCTCTGCATTTCGTCCTGAGGTGACATGTACCCAGTCAATGTTGGGATAATTGAAGTCTCCCACTATTATTGGGTTCTTTATTTTGACAGCCTCTCTAATCTCCCTTAGCATTTCGTCATCCCTATCACTGTCCTGATCAGGTGGTCGATAATAGAGCCCTATTGTTATGTTCTTATTAGAGCATGAAATTACTATCCATAGTGATTCTATGGAAGATGTGGATTCATTTAAGATTTTTACTTCATTTGATTCTACACTATCTTTTACATAAAGTGCCACTCCCCCGCCCCCACGACCTATTCTGTCCTTCCGATATATTTTATACCCTGGAATGATTGTGTCCCATTGATTGTCCTCGGTCCACCATGTTTCTGTGATGCCTATTATGTCAATATCCTCCTCTAACACGAGGCACTCTAGTTCACCCATCTTATTATTTAGACTTCTGGCATTTGTGTACAAGCACTTTAAAAACTGGTCACTGTTTATCTGTCTGCTCTTCCCTGGTGTGTCAGATTCTTTATGTGAAAATTTCTCATCTGATCTGGCCCCTCCTTTATCCTTTTCCATCCTTTCCTGTCTAAAACCTAGAGAATCTCTAACGACAGACCCTCCTATAAGAGAAGTCTCTATCCGATCCACGTGCTCCTCTGCAGCAATCGGCTTTCCCCCATCTCTTAGTTTAAAAACTGCTCTGCAACCTTTTTAATGTTAAGTGCCAGCAGCCTGGTTCCACTTTGGTTTAGGTGGAGCCCATCCTTCCTGTATAGGCTCCCCCCATCCCAAAAGTTTCCCCAGTTCCTAATAAATCTGAACCCTTCCTCTCTACACCATCGTCTCATCCATGCATTGAGACTCTGAAGCTCTGCCTGCCTACCTGGCCCTGCGCGTGGAACTGGAAGCATTTCTGAGAATAGACCTGCACAACTCGGAAAGCACCGAGGGCCATATTACTGAAAAAAACCCAGCTGCAGGCCAAAAAGCCCCGCCCTCACCCCACCCCCATCTGTTTCTCCCCACCTCCCAATTGGCTTGCCCCACCCCTACTCACCCCCTTTGGTCCGCACAGTCAGACCGTGTGGGCCGCATGTGGCCCCCAGGCCACATGTTGTGCAGACCTGGGATAGACTATGGAGGAGTCAGAGCATACCTTTGGAAGTGACTTTTAAAGACAGGGGGATAAGATAGAGACCTTAGTGAAAGAGAAAGGTCAGAAATGAACCCAAGGAAGGGAGCCAGTGTAAGGTTCAGTTTTATTTTTATTACGAGTGTTATCATGCACTATGCCAGTGTTTGATCAACACAAAATAACTACACATACACACACACACACACTGTATTTTTCCGTATTATAAATATGTCGCATAAATGGTAGGGGGCAATGATGCTGGTTGTCTCTTGTGGGGAAGAGGAGATGCTAAAAGGACCAAACTTGTATATGCAGCCAGCACTTTCTCCCTTCCCCTTCCCCGTCCCACTCCCCTCCCTTTTGGATCAAAATTACTCTACTGGTAACAGTTCACTCTTCATTTAAGAGTTAAATTGTTAGTTTCAGTGAAGTGTGTGCTAAGAGTTACTTGCATTCTATCACTGCATCTCTAACCTGCCTACAAGTTTGAAGAGGAAGACAAGAGAGTGAAAGTAAGAGGAAATGTATTAAAAAGAGTACCAATATATCACTGCAGCAAGGGCAAAATATGAAACATTTTGGATTGGTACTTTGAACTGCTATATCTGACTTCTATCTCAGCATGTGTTCAAATGAAGAAAAAGATGGCACAGTTTAAAGAAAAAAATAAGTAGACTAACAAGCTGCTTCTGCATCATCTGTATTTGTTGTGCCTTAATCATTTCCTAGGAAAGAAGTTATCTTCAAAGGTCTGGATTTATAATTTATTACATCCTGTCAGTATACTTAGAAGGGTATGCTAATAAAGTCAGCCTAGCCATGAGTTACCAATAGCTGACCATCTTCTTGTATAGTTGGGGTGGCTGCCCCACCCCATGAGGGACTGGGCTAGGACAGGCCAGTGTGGCTCTGCAGACTGGCAGCCAATAAGAAAGGGCCTGCTGGGAGCCAATCAGGGTTTAGATTGGATGTGACCAATCAGGGCCGAGCTAGGTCCTATATCAAGGCTGCCTCAGGAAGGGAGTAGTCAGTGACTCCCAGACCTTCAAGGGAGAAGGTCTGTCTACTGAGGGAAGAAGACCAGCACCATGGAGATCAGTGCTGTGCAGTCCCATGGAGCATAGGAAAACTGCAGCTCAATATCTGCTAGGCTACAGGCTCTGATGAGTAGGGCCCAAGTGGTGTAAGTGTCTGGAGGGGAAGTGGCCCAGACTGACTGAACAGGGAGAGAGGGAAGGCAGGAAGGCTGCTCCTAGAGGATCCCTGGGTCAGAACCCAGAGTGGGTGGGCCTGGGTCACTCCTTTTTCCCCCTTGTGCTGCACCTGCCCATGGGAGAGTGGCCAGTGAGAGGCTAGACTGGGGGATTGCGGTTGATCACTACAGCAGGTGAGGACTGGACTAGTGGGTACTGCTGGAGGGCAGTGTCCTGAAGCAGACAGGGACTGTTGTGAAATGGATACCTCTGAGCAAGGAACAATGTCGGTCTGTATACCAACAGGGGAGCAGAATACAGATGGGACACCACCAGTGGAGGGTGCCCTCCTGAGGACTGAGCTAATTCCAAGATGTACCAGAAGGAGGTGCTGCTGTGATGAGTCCCAACCCCATCATAGGGACCATAAACTGAAACATGATGTATGTCAATTCTAGATATCCTGAATTAATATCCCAATATTCATAACACATTTAGAGAATGATTGACAGATTTCAGAATGGTATCTGTGTTAGTCTGTATTAGCAAAAAGAACGAAGAGTACTTGTGGCATAATGTATTTGGGCATAAGCTTTCATGGAATAAATCCACTTTATCAAATGCATGGAGTGGAAAATATACTGTTCTCTCTCTCTCTCTCTCTCTCTGTGTGTGTATATATATATATATATATATATATATAGAGAGAGAGAGAGAGAGAGAGAGAGAGAGAGAGAGAGAGAGAGAGAGAGAGAACGAGAGAGAGAGAGAGAGAACGAGAGAGAGAGAGAGAGAGAGAACGAGAACATGGAAAGATGGCAGTTGCCATACCAACTCTATCAAGACAAATCAATTAAGGTGGGCCATTATCAGCAGAGGAAAAAAAATGTTTGTAGTGATAATCAGGATGGCCCATTTCAAAAAGTTGACAAAAAGGTCTGAATAACAGTAGGGGGAAAATTTGCATGGGGAAATCGTTTTTAGTTTGTGCAATGACCCATTCACTCCCAGTCTTTATTCAAGCGTAACTTGATGGTGTCCAGTTTGCAAACTAATTCCAGTTCTGCAGACTCTTGTTGGAGTCTGGTTTTGAAGTTTTTGTTGTTCAACAATTGCCACTTTTAGGTCTGTAATTGAGTGTCCAGGGAGGTTGAAGTGTTCTCAGACTGGTTTTTGAATGTTTGGGGGGTGGGATGTTGGGATGAAAATTGGTGGTGGGATGTTGGATAATTGGTGGAATGTTAGCTCCCAAAAGAGCTAATGTCAAAATGGAATGCAGAAACAAGGGAATTCTCAATCACCTTGTCTCGCAAATCTCAAATAGGAGTAGAGAGTTTATTTTACCTTTGTATTTTTTACTTGGGCGACCATTGCTGGAATCCACAATTGGTGTCCACAATTCAAGAAGGATGTCAGAGAACAGATACGAGAATAATTAAAGGATTAGAAAGCATGCTTGACGGTGATGTACTCAAAAAACTCAATATGTTTAGCTTAACAAAGAGGTGATTAAGGGGTGACTAGAGTACAGTCAATAAGTATCTATGTAGGGAACAAATATTTAATAATGGGCTCTTCAATCTAGCAGAAAAAGGTTTGTGATCCAAGGTCTGGAAGTTGAAACTAGAAAAATTCAAACTGGAACAATTTATCAAAGATCATGGTGGATTCTCAAACACTGACAGTTTTTAAATCAAGACTGGAGTTTTTCTAAAAGATGTGTTCTGGGAATTGTTTGGGGGGAAGTTTTATGACCTGTGTTATATAGGGGGGCAGACTAGATTATCACAATGGTTCCTTCTGGCCTTGCAATCTATAAATCTATGAAAAATGTATAGCTTAAAGTTCTCCAAAATGCCCAGTTTTGTTTTCTCATTGATAAGACACAGGCCATTGCAACTATTCTCAATGGAATTTTTAGCTATTTTAGGGATTTCTAGGATTTTCAGAAATTTCCACTGTGTTGTGGTTCAGAAGTAGGCACTCCCAAGTGATGTGAACACAAAGATTTGAAGTCCCTGCTGTCTTTCACCTAATCAGTTCAATCTCCTCTTCATTTTATTATTTGATTTTAATTTATTTATTTTTGTGGGCAGTTCATTCCGCTAAAGGAAACTTGACTGCAAGATGAAGCTCTACAGAAAGAATTCATATGGATCCTATTGCTAGGGAACCAATTTCTTTTGTTTACAGCATATTTGTTTGGACAGGTTGTCACACTGTATTTGACATCTCACTCTCGGCTTCAGATTGCATAGTGCTATCAGGAAAGATGACAAAAACTCCAATTGGCTTAAAACAGTAAAAATGGAAAATAATCAAAATGCTACCATGTTCCAACTATGTTAGGGAGATGTGAGGACATGGGTATGAAAAAGACTGGCGTAGTCTACTGAATAAGGCTATAAAACAATACTATAGAGAACCTTCCTCTCTCTATTACTTGTTTCATTGAAAGAAGTTAGTATGTGCAACTTAAATTTATTATAACAACATTTATGGCATTATAAAAATACTGTGCCCTAGGATTTATGATTCTGCATTATTATAGGTAATATTTATTTGTACTGCAGTAACATGTAAAGCTCCTACTGGTTTAGATTTATGGTTTATTACATCCTATGGATATATTTGTAGCATTAATCAGGGATCCATTGCACTAGCTACTGTGAAAACATGTAACAGGAAGTTAGTTCCTGCCCTAGACAGCTCACAATGACTAGATATGGGTGGCTAATTCAGACAGATGGTGGTGGTGCAATCTAAGAAGACAGCAAAATGAGCAGAGTGGGCAATAGTTCCAGTTTTCTACAAACCACACCCATCAATTATCATTGTAATGTGACTTGGGTGTGGTCTTTTTATATTACTTCTAAAGGATTTAAGCATTGCAAGGAACTCCCCCCCCCCTTTTTTTTTTTTGGTAAAGATCTTCCCATTCTCAGATCTTTTTAAATCTCATGATGACATTTAGTCATTGCCTTCACAGCCATAACACAACAGGCATGGCTGAAATGCATGGTAGATTTTCTTTAGACAACCCTAGATGCATGTGTCACAACAATCTTCTAACAACACTAAAGAAGTTGACTTAAGCCCAGGTGTAGGTTAGAGATAAAGCCTGGAGTTTTCTGACCTAGTGTCACTGGAGGGCCCTGCATGTTGAGTGAGACTGCCACCCTTGGCCCACTGTGGGGTTGGTATACCCCGTTACACAATAGTTTGTTATATCATATGGATATAATTTTAGTATTAATCAGTGATCAAGGATCCATTGCAGTGATCAAGGCTCCTGTTGGATCAAGCAATTGCAGTTAGGGGGATTCAGGACCCCAGGCAGAAGTCTATGCCTCTCCATCCATGCCTCCCAAGCTTCCTGGTGGGGGACAAACAAATGCAGCAGGACTCTGACTTTCTGGACAGGGTAAAGCCAACAAATATTTTGCAGTGCCTGTGTGGAGCAGAGCAAATGATCAATCTCTAGTCTCCTAAGCCTCCTAGCTAGGGTTCTGACCATCTGAGCAGTCAGAGCAGTCAGTCTGTAGCCCTGGGAGGGACAGAGCAAAGCAAATGGTCTATGGCACCTAGGTCTCCTGGCTGTAATAGCAGTTGAGGGGCTCTGATCCTTTGGTCAGAGCAAATAATTCATCTGTAGCTGGAGACCCAGTAGCCACCCCTAGTGCTCAGTGTGGGGCATAGGGAAACTTAGGTCCACCCTACTGCACTGGGTTCCGACCCAGGCTCCTTTGAAGCCACCAAATTCCCAGTTAAGGATTCAAGCCTCAGCTTCTAATACACTCCCAGAGTCATTTCCTACCACACGGCTCAGCTCGGACACCTCCTCAGCTGTCAGTGGCTCAGGGTCCCCATCAGTCTCTGCAGTCATAGTCTGCGTCCACAGTTCCCACCACTTAGAGATTTGCAGGCGCTGCTGCAGCAGCCTACAGCACACATCCTGCTGCCTCCTCAGACAGCCTAGATTCAGCGGGGGTGCCTCCTTTTATCTGTCCCTTTCATCTGGAGCATGCAGAGCAGAGGCAAGGTAATGTGCTCTCCTAAGCCCACAGTAATCCGCCTGTCCCCACTGGTCCTGTGTGGCACTGGTACATCCGTCACACCTAAATACAAATTATTTGGTCCCAATCCCATAATTAGACACATGCTTTTATAACTCAGATCAGTTACAATTCAGTTTAACAATCTTTGTTAAATTCAGTTGTGTTGTCTGTGCAGACGGGATGTTATTTACTAGGAAAGAGGATTCCTTAGAATCCAAACCTGTCAAGAAAAATAATATCCATCCATCATTTTATTAATAGGCTGTATTTATTAATTATTATTATTTTCTTCCTCTTCTTTTCTCTTAACAGATGCTTTGCTAGCTAACTTAGGTTTGCAGTTATTGGAAAATATACCTGGGAGGTAGCACAAGCATGTCAAGAAAACAGACTTTTATTATTATTTTGAATCACTTCGTCATGACTGTTACGACTCTCTCATTTATGAGATTTGCCTCTCTTGTGTGTTCTCTGCCGAGACATCCCAGTAATGGCAGTGAAGTGAATCCCAAAGCACCAACTTGCAACTGCAACAATGTTGACCAGCTCAAAAATCTTTCTCACGTACTTTCTCATGCACTTCCTTTATCTTCCTCTTCTTTTCTGAATCTCTGTCACATTTCTCTATCGCAGAAAGATAACAATGAAGACAAAAAACACTGAAATACCTGAGCAGCATACAGGACCACTACACGGCAATTGGACCATCTGATGTCCTGCTAAGTAGTGAAGGGGAGAAAAAATGTGGACAAATATTTTAAAGAATCACATTCCATTTCGGTACAACTGCCCTTTGCTCTATTGTCAATGTGCCTTCTCTTGTCCAATTGTTTCTTGTTAACATTCTACTTTGTTATCCCTGTCCAAAGGATATTTATTAATGAAGTTCCAAAGTCTACAATAGTTGCAGACATGCACCTTAAAATTAATGCCTTAGTAGAAGAGAGAGAGATTCACTACACTTTACTCAGAACTTGGGCACTAGATTGGAATTTCCTGAATATTGAGTTTTGATTAAATAAATACTCAAACTGTTTCTGATGGGGAGCGGGGAAACAAAAACAAAGATAAAATTTTGACATTTTTCAAAATTTCAACTCACCTTCCAGAAAAACCAACCCAGTATAAAATGTTGAATAATTCATGTGAACATGTTTACCAATTTTTTGATCTGGCTCTAGATATCATATTTTCCACCTGCATGATTATATATGGCTTGTTGGAAGTACATTTGGTTCCAGTGTATGAGATTTCATTTGTAGGTATCTTTGTATTTGCATGGGAGTTTCCCCCGTCTAAGGTTCTATCTTGCTTATAGTGTAGGTCCAAGACAACAAGATACTGAAGTATCTTCCTTTTTTGTAATCTGCCTATGGTTGAGTGTTAAATCCATAACGTGCTGAAAAAATCAAGAGAAGAGGTTTCTAGGTTTTTTGTTTTGTTTTTTGAGAGCAAGGCAAGTTGCTTGTAACTGAATTAGAGGCATCATAGGGCCATCCTCTGGTGTATATAACACTTCAATTTAGGGTCTTGTCCAGAACTAGGAAGTGCAGAAGCTTTTCTTTCTGTGACAGGTTCAAGAATATCAGCCGTGCTAGTCTATATCCGTAAAGAGCGAGGAATACTTATAGCACCTTAGAGACTAGCTTATGCTGAAATAAACTAGTTAGTCTCTAAGGTGCTACAAGTATTCCTCGCTTTCTTTTCTTTCTGTGTGCAGGTCCACCCATGGATCCAACACTTTCCCCCACCCCCCAAAACTTCAATAAAATAAAGGTGAATATAAACAATCACAATACATTCCAATGAGCCTCTAATAAATGGATTGTTCCTTAATGAACACGTTTTTCTCTCTACCAAGAGTTACTAATTAAACTGTACATAAAATCCCAGATACCTTATAAAGAGAGTATAATGTAGTGCATTTGTTTTCAATATATGTAGTATAATACTTTAATTCATGCACACTGTGTCTCTGTTTCTTAGTTTTAATTTATTGATGAGATGAGCTTTCAAAGATGAAGTTTCCCATCACAACTATTCTCATTAAATTTGAACCCCTCTATGCAAATCAAACTTTGGGAAATTAGAAAATTGGTTATACCAGGGAAAGAAAATATGCATGATTGATGCATCTAATATCCTGCCTTTGTAATATACCGTATTATAGTTACTTTTCATTTCCATCATTAATTAAAAATTAAGACAATAAAACAGTCAGTGAAGTAGCAACAAATCACGGTAGCATCTTGAATATCTAACTACATTGACAGTGAAATTAAACAGTAATAGCTTTGACAGATAAGAGTTTAGTTCAAAACACTCTAAATCATTCTTCCAGCATCTTTTCAAACTCAGTTTAGCAGAAATACAATTTAGAAAGGGTGCAGAAATCTAGCCTAAATAATATTTGAAATCAAGTCTTTCCTCTTTTTCCGGGAGCATTGTCTATCAGCTGGGGCTTCAGAATCCTTAAAAGGTCCAAACCTGCAAGGTGCTGAGTACTGCTTCTGGAGTGCCCAGTACCTTAATTCCTATTGACTGAAGTAGGAGTTGAGGGAGCTGAGCGTTTCACAAGATCTGTTCAGTGTCTTGCAGGATCAGGTCCTAAATGAGCTTTTCAATTCATTGGTTCCACTCCAGTGCCTTTTTCCATTCTGCATTTATCAAGAACAGTTATTCATACTGAACATGGTTGTGCCATAGGATGTCATGCAGCTATAGTAAATGGCACATAGATTATTCAATTATTCCATGCAAGAACAGAAAACAAATTATGGCAAATATTAAATAAGTCCATTGTGGCAACTGCTAACTTGTTAAGATTTCTACAGCATTCTAAATCCATTAACCTTTCACATTGTGCCATCTTGCTGCCAATAAGGCTGTGCTTTTGACAAATTTGTCATGGGCATGATAAATGAGCTATTTTTGCAGATGTTGATTATATGACCTGTTTAACTTGCTGTCCTCCAGGCCTGTCATGTTAATAGATGCCTGGTAGCACAAATAGAGACAAATCCCATAGGTGAATAGCAGATGCCATTAATAATAGAGTGTTTCACCCAAGATGGTCACAACTCTGAAGCCAGGGTTCTCTGGAGTTTTACATATAACAAATACATGCATGAATTTTTAAGGAAATTCTATTAAAGTGTTTGGGGTTTTTTGTTTGGTTGTTTGTCTTGGAGGTTTTGGTTTGGTTGTTTGTCTTTGGGGATTTTTTTCTACTGAAAGAAAACACCACATGCAATATGTTGAAAATGCATTTGGCTGTCTTAATTGTTGTTAATAAATTCCCTGGATATTGAAATAGATTTTAATTTATGATATGTTATGAGTCATTCAGGAATATTTCTGAATCCAATGGACGTGTCCACATCACAAACTTGTCACCAGAACTAGCATCAATTAAAAATGTTTTTGCAGTTCTCATTAGTAGGATCAGGAATAATGAACAATCCTTTGACCTGGCAGGTGATCCTTCTATATCATGACTCCTATTCAGAAAGTGTTTTGGCATCCAAAGTGTATGGAATTACTCATACACTTAAAGTTAAGTACATTCTTAGGGTGCAGAAGGAGGGATTTTCAGGAGCCAATGGGATTTGTGCTCCTAAATCCCTCTGGTACTTTTGGAAATTACTTGATATAGAACTTTTCTGAGTTGAGGCCTAAAATGGAGGCTCTTTTTTGGGGTAGCATGGAGCAGTTTTAACTGTAGCTACTTGAGCTGCACCTTTTCTGGGTATAAACATAGGACATCAGACTCTAGGCCTGCCAATCTGTGAAATGTAGAACCACTTACAAATTCAAAATCAGAAGATAACCATAGAATGTAAATATGCTGTGCAATGGCAGTGTTTGCCCTCACAAACCTGTCCTTTTGAGTAGCTAAAAAACTAGGTGAGGTCCAGTTTTACATGCATTATGAAATGTCAGAAAGGAACTATGTAAATATTTGAACCCCTCTGTGCACAGAGACCTATACAGAATCATCCCCACCCTACATTCATTGTGACCCTAGTATAGCGGACTTATTGGGGTAGCTTGGGGGCAGAAAAGTGAGGTTGTGTGTGGACAATGATTTGATTATTCTGTACCAGGGTCAATCTGATGGAGGTCATTATTGCAAGGGATATATACACCAGGTATGCCTTGAATGATTAATAACTACTGAGCTCTTCTGTCCTTCAAAATTTATGTTATCCACCTCCATTGAGCCCGAAAATAGGACCTTGCTAAGAAGTAAAGACAATAAGAAAATGGTTCACATCTTGTAAGACACTTTGTCTAGGGGACCACAGATCAGCCAAAGTCAGGAGTTCCTCCCCACAAGAATAGAAATGGCTAAACAAGATTATTGTTAATCACCTAGGCAACAATCTCTCATAATTTTGCATATGCATAAAACCTCTTTCTCCCTTTCAACCTAGCTAAAAAGAACTCCAGGTTACCAAGCAAGGGTCACGCCCTGCCTTCCTATGCAAAGTGGCCCATTGCACATTGTGAGTGAATCATAGATAGGCAAGGAAGCTGCAAGTTAAGGAAACTAGAAATGACTAGCTATAAGATTGAAGGTAAAACTGGGCAAATTACCTCTTACTCCAAGAAATCTAAGCCACGGCTTTTCACCCAAAATTATAAACTATATATGTTTTTCTTGTGAGTCAAATCTACATCCTTCTATATATAGAAAATATCTCTTGCTCTTTTGTAAGTCCTAAATAGTGTGAATGCTTATGCACTTTTGAAGAATGTTTGAGTATGGTCTCCAAACTGAGAAGTAAGAGATTTTGTTGATTTTCATTGTAAATATTTGTTGCACTATAGAAATAATAGGAATTGTTTGGCACAAGGAAGAAGGAATGTTGAAAGATATAAAGCGGAGTATAACTTTGGAATATTAAAAGAAATTGCTACTAGGGGAGAATCTCAATTGATAGTAGGGGCTAATAATGAAATATATCCTTGAAATACCGATCCTTTACCTATAAGTAACTCTGTTCTGGAATTCTATGCATGTAAATGCTTACATGCAGAGGCACCAGCTTCCAGTTTTCCCAGGGGGTGCTCAACTCCCGCTCAGCCCCAAGCCTCACCCCCCCCTCCACACCTTCCCTCGAGACCCCATCTCCTCCTGCCTCTTCCTTCCCTTTTCCTCTCCCTCACAACCTCCTGCCCCAAGCACACCTTGTCCCTGCTCCTCCCTCTTCCTCCCTGCTAGGTGGGACTGGGAGGCACTGGGAAGGAGGAGGAGGAGTTGATGGACAGGGCTTCCAGCAGACAAGAGGCACCAGAGGGAGAGGCGGTAGATGGCTGCCAGTGGGTTCTAAGTATGCACCTATTTTTTCCCTGGATGCTCCAACCCCGGATCAGTCATGGAATTGGCACCTATACTTGCATGAACACATATAAAACTAGGAGATTGATGAGAGATGATTGTTATGGAAGATGTTTCCTGTTGGGGAATCAACATGGAAGAATGATTATGGGAGAATAAGCATCCACTGAAAGATACTATCTTGAAGAACAATAGTCCTTTCAGCTGTAAACAATTGTGCCTTCACACATCAATCAGGTAAACTAAGAGTGTGTGTATAGTACGAGAAATTACATTAGAACATATGGTTCTGGGAAAGTATTATTGGCTAGGAGGGGGCTATCGGTCTGAGAACCTTATTTAATGTCAGACATTTTGGACCTTATTTGGGGAATGAAACTGCTGCCCCCACCAGTTACAGTGAAGAAAAGACATAGCAACAGCTTAAATCAAGGGTGATGATGTCTCTGTTCTTTCTGTATAGTTCTGAACTCATCTCTGATTGATAAACTTTCATTAAATAATTCCAATTGAGCCTATTTTTCAATAATCTCAAATTGTCATTAACTTCAGACATGCAACAACTTGCACACCTCATTTATTTATAGATATAAAATTGTATGCTACAGTGTGTCCAGAAGACCTCAGGATCCTTTTAATTTCCCCTTTGGAATAGCATAGGCCCACACTAATTTCAACAGGGTCCTTATCTAGCTAGTTGTTCATGAGAATTTCTGGAGATGGGGATACAATTCCCATATGCTGTTGGGGAAGACATGAACCACGACTGATTTGAAGGGTAGATTCTCACAGGAGTTCAGGGCTATAGCTCTGATTCAGTAAGTCACCTAATCACTCTCTGCAGCTTCATACGTCAGTATATAAAGAATATTTATTTGAGAGCTGGGAGGGGAAAGGAGGAACAAAAGGGACAATTTCAGACAAAGCAGTAATTTCCAGTTCAGTTTCTTTTCTTTACACTGTTTACTAAAACAGGTACTCTTTGAAGTCAGTCCAGACCTGTGTCTTTTGTCTGCTGGTTTACCAATGATATATTTGTCACTGTGCCCTCACACAAGCTGCATTCAGCTGGATCTCTTTCCAAATGACCTCTTAGCTGTGCCTATTTGCCATGTAATACTGGTCCCTTGATGTTCCATTTATTCAGTTCTGTCATCTTCTCATAATGTAAGGCTTGAACTCTCTTGGCAGGGGATGTCAATATCAAAAATCTCTTTCTCTGAACTACAAGCATGCAAATTTGGATTACTAATGCCCTTGCAGGTATGATAAAGCCCTCTCCTTTCATTATTTGTAGTATTTTTATTCAGTTTTGAAGGTGTTAATTGAAAACACTTTCAGATTATTGATGACCAGATGTCTATTGTAATCTATGTGAATCCGACCACACATAATGAAGGAGCTATCCCTGTTAGCTTTTGATAGAAATCCATGTAATTAATGATGACATTTGAGAGTCTGCACTGATGCCCTTATTTTGCAAATCAAAGGAAAGGAAGACCTTTCCAACAGCTCATCTGGTCTCAGATTTGTGCACACGTCTCAGTTCTTAAAGATTAGTCTTCGTAGGAGTAGAAAAAAGGGCATTCCCTTAAATGTTGTTTCTAAGTTCTCATTAAAATATGGAACAGTGCAGGTGAACTGCACCCTACAGATTTGATAGAAAATCACACAATATAAGAAAATAAAATGAGGAAGACTTTGTAGCACCTTAGAGTCTAACCTAATGGATTTGGTTCCATTCTATGCATCCGATGAAGTGGGCTATAGCCCACGAAAGCTTATGCTGAAATAAACTGGTTAGTCTCTAGGCTAGGGTGCTACAAAGTCTTCCTCGTCTTATTTACGGATGCAGACTAACTAACACGGCTGCTAATCTTAAACCTGTCACAATATAAGAAAGTTAACCATAAAGTCAGGTGAAATCAAGTTGATTGGGAAAACAGAATGATGAAAATATGAAGAAACTTTGTATAGCATAGGTGAATAAGGCTTGATTCAAAGCTAACAGAAGTCTTTCCATTACCTTCAGTGGGCTTTGGTTGAATGGAGGAGTTAAGTGTAATCTCTGAAGAAATAAAACTGTAACAAGAATTGAATGATACTATAGATATAGGGGAAGCAAGAGGAGGTGGTATATGTCTTGAATACATGAAGCTAAGGAAAATACTGATTGAAAAATCATGCTTATAAAAAACAAGTAGACAAATTCAACAGCAATTGGGTCAACATAGGAAAATTTTTATGCAGACACTCTATCTCATTATTTAGAATAAAAATACACAAATGTTTATACATACAATGTAGTTTATTTCTACAGGCACAAACAAAAGTATTTAAAAATGACCTTACTTTGTTCTTTGTTTTTCAAAAAGTAAATGAGATGACAGAAGTAACGGGGAAAGGAAATTTTGCCTGTCATTGAGAGGAGTTATTATAACAATTATTATAATAGTTATAATAATAAAGTTATGCCCTCATTAAAATTGTATAAATGGAAGCAGAATTAGGCTGTTTTAATTTAATTTATATTTTAAGGAAGAACTAAAATTCTGTTGAAGAAAACGAAAACTGTTTTTGGATTCTAAAATCCGTAAGTGGATATGGCACCAGTCCTGTAGTTCTCTTTGAACTCAAAGGTAGTTTTGCCTGAGGGTTGGATTGGAACCTTGCAAACTACCTTGCAGCAGATAGTTGAGCTTCTACAGAAACAGGACAGGGATCAGTGTGTGACTTTAAGAGTCAGTGTTTTCCATGGCACCTCCTCCTGCTTGCCTTCCAGACACATCTAATCATATTGATGTAAATCCTATCCAAGGATGATCGTATTATGGGCTATAAATAAGATGGTCCATATTAAATGTGTGTGTTTCCCCATGTAAAAATTGCTTCCTTTGGCTTATTTTCTAGTGAAAATAAACTGCAATGTTGACTGTCTCAGTGGCAAAGGGAAAAAAATTCCATCTTATGTAGGCTGCAACAGATTGTTCTTTTTTAATCAACTGAATCACTTTGCAGCAGATGAATTTCCCTCACTCCTTTAGTATTTTCATTTATGTTTTGGAAGTGGATAGCTTTTGCCTCCCTACTCAATTATTTTTGTGGATAGAAACTGCAGAGGCAAAAATGCCTGCTCTTCATGAGGGTTAGTGAATGGCAGAAATTGCATTGTTTTGTTTGATGCTATCTCGACTATGTTGATTGTGCCATTTTCAAGATTGCATTGGACTTAAATATTGAAACATGGGGTGCAACATCATTCAAAGAATCAGCTTTTATCATTGCTGCCCTCCATTTCTCCTCATATAGTTATGTTGAAACTTTGGTTTGAAGCACTTTAAAGTATGATTTTTGGTATTTAATTTCCCATCCAATTTCTGTAGAGTATCCACTTTGGCCTAAACCACTTATAATTCATCAAATAGTTTATCACTATTTTTCCATCACATCACATTAATGTTGTGCCAATTTCAGGTGCAGAAAATAACCAGTTTTTTCTGATAATCTGTGATCTTTCCTTTAGAACATAACAGAAAAAATAATGCTGTCTGATTCTCGTAGGTTACTGTTGCATTGATTTTTCCCAGGGGTAGGCATTGTGTTTCTCCTGTGCAAAGATTTACACTGCCGTTGTTTCCTATTTCTCTGAAATATTTGTTAAAACAGGCTGAGAATGAGTTTAGTTCTCTTGTGTATCTGATTTTGTTTTTTTCCCCTTGAATCATTTTCTGCTTGCTATGTAAAAACTGATTTTATGTATTAATTATGGTCAATCTTTTTCCTGTAGTTTTGGTACCCAGAGGAAGGTATCACAAAAGTAGTTCAAATTGTTGGGCAAATTCTGCTGTTAGATTGACCCAGCAGCTCTTCACTTCATTGTTCAGCATTCTCTCTCTCTCTCTCTCTCTCTCTCTCTCTCTCTCTCTCTCTCTCTCTCTCTCTCTCTGTAGAGGGATCCTGCTATGCTGATCTAATTACCATTGGAGACTCATATACTATGGCAATGTGTGAAAATGCAAAACTCTAAGATAAATCAGTTGGTGGAATGATGGGTGATGAAATCTTTTGTAGGGATCTGAGGGCACTCTTTTGCCATAATTGACAAAGAGTCCTGTAGCACCTTAAAGACTAAGGGCATGTCTTCACTAGGACTTAACGTCGACTTTAACGATGTTAAGTCGAACTAAAGGTGTACCTGTCTTCACCTGCATGCCCTTAAAGTCGATTTAAAGGGCACTCAAAATCGACTTTGTAACTCCTGCTTGACGAGAGAAGTAAGGCTAAAATCGACTTCTCTACGTCTATTGTCAGTAAGTGAAGAGGCATCTGATGTTAAGCCTCCGACCTCCGAGCAGCCCCGCGCTGGACCCCCCCCCCCCGCCCACCCAAACAGCTCCGTGAACCCCCCCGCTCGCCCAAGGAGCCCCGCGAATCCCCCCGCTCGCCCAAGCAGCCCGGCGCCGGCTCCCCCCCCCCCTTGGGCGGGGGGTCCGGCGCGGAGCTGTTTGGGCGAGCGGGGGGTCCGGCGCGGGGCTGCTTGGGCGTGGGGGGGGGGTCCGGCACACATTGCACTGTGGGCTACCTACCCACAGTGCAATGCGGGCTATGTCGACCCCTGCAAAAGTTCTAGGACAGACAGTGTCGACCACTGTCGACCTGCTGTCCTGGTGGGGACACACTGATTCGATTTTCTAAAGTCGAGTTTAGAAAATCGAATTAAGGGAAATCGACCTAGTCCTGTAGTGAAGACATACCCTAACTAAAGTACTGAAGCATTATCTTTCGTGGGCTAATACCCATTTAGAATCATAGAATCATACAATATTAGGGTTGGAAGGGACCTCTGGAGGTCATCTAGTCCAGTGGTCGCCAAACTTTTGGTCCCCACGGACCAGTAAAGTCAAAATTTTGAATCCCGCGGACCACTAACACCGCAGCCCCCCCCCCCCACTCGACCAGCGCGGCTCCACCCCCCCCCCCTCGACCGGCGCGGGCTCCCCCCGCCTCAGCAGCGCAGCGCGGCGCGCCCCCCCTCCCCCCGGCCTCAGCGGCTTGGACCCCCCTCCCCCCGGCCTCAGCGGCTTGGACCCCCCCTCCCCCCGTCCTCAGCGGCGCGGCGCGGCTCGGACCCCCCTCCCCCCGGCCTCAGCGGCGCGGCGCGACTCGGACCCCCCCTCCCCCTGGCCTCAGCAGCGGCGCAGCGCGACTCAGACCCCCCTCCCCCTGGCCTCAGCAGCGGCGCGGCGCGACTCGGACCCCCCTCCCCCCGGCCTCAGCAGCGGCGCAGCGCGACTCAGACCCCGCTCCCCCCGGCCTCAGCGGCGGCGCGGGGCGACTCGGACCCCCCTCCCCCCGGCCTCAGCGGCGGCGCGGCGTGACTCGGACCCCCCTCCCCCCGGCCTCAGCGGCGGCGCGGAGCGACTCGGACCCCCCTCCCCCTGGCCTCAGCGGCGGCGCGGCGCAGCTCGCACCCCCCTCCCCCCGGCCTCAGCGGCGGCGCGGCTCGGACCCCCCTCCCCCCGGCCTCAGCAGCGCGGCGCGGACCCCCGGCCTCAGCGGCTCGGACCCCCCTCCCCCCGGCTTCAGCAGTGCGGCGCGGACCCCCGGCCTCAGCGGCTCGGACCCCCCCTCCCCCCGGCCTCAGCAGCGCGGCGCGGACCCCCGGCCTCAGCGGCTCGGACCCCCCTCCCCCCGGCCTCAGCGGCGCGGCGCGGCTCGGACCCCCCTCCCCCCGGCTTCAGCAGCGCGGCGCGGACCCCTGGCCTCAGCGGCTCGGAGCCCCCTCCCCCCAGCTTCAGCGGCGCGGCTCGGGCCCCCTGGCTCGCGCGGCAGAAGACGGGAGGCAGTAGCGAGCCAGCGCTTGCTGGCCGCCGGGGACGGAGCGGGACAGGCGCCCGCAGCCTCTTGCCTGCCCAGAGGGGCAGCCATGAGGGAGCCCGGCGCCGCGGACCACCAGAATTTTCCCACAGACCACCAGTGGTCCGCGGACCACCGGTTGGCGACCGCTGATCTAGTCCAACCCCCTGCTTAAAGCAGGACCAGTCCCCAACTAAATCATCCCAGCCACGGCTTTGTCAAGCCTGACCTTAAAAACCTCTAAGTAAGGTGATTCTACCACCTCCCTAGGTAACCCGTTCCAATGCTTCACAACCCTCCTAGTAAAAAAGTTTTTCCTAATATCCAGTCTAAACCTTCCCAACTGCAACTTGAGACCATTACTCCTTGTTCGGTTATCTGCTACCACTGAGAACAGTCTAGATCCATCCTCTTTAGAACCCCCTTTCAGGTAGTTGAAAGCAGCTATCAAATCTCCCCTCAGTCTTCTCTTCTGAAGACTAAACAATCCCAGTTTCTCAGCCTCACCTCATAAATCATGCACTCCAGGCCCCTAATCATTTTTGTTGCCCTTCTCTGGACTCTTTCCAATTTTTCCACATTCTTCTTGTAGTGTGGGCCCCAAAATTGGACACAGTATTCCAGATGAGGCCTCACCAATGTTGAATAGAGGGGAACAATCACGTCCCTCAATATGCTGGCAATGCCCCAACTTATGCAACCCATAATGCCATTAGCCTGCTTGGCAACAAGGGCACACCGTTGACTCATATCCAGCTTCTTATCCACTGTAACCCCTAGATCCTTTTCTGCAGAACTGCTGCCTAGCCATTCGGTCCCTAGTCTGTAGCAGTGCATGGGATTCTTCCGTCCTAAGTGCAGGACTCTGCACCTCTCCTTGTTGAACCTCATCAAATTTCTTTTGGCACAGTCCTCTAATTTGTCTAGGTCCCTCTGTATTCTATCCCTACCCCCTACCCCTACCACTCCTCCCAGTTTAGTGTCATCTGCAAACTTGCTGAGGGTGCAATTCACACCATCCTCCAGATCATTGATAAAGATATTGAATAAAGTCGGCCCCAGGACCGACCCTTGGGGTATTCCGCTTGAAACCGGCTTCCAACTACAGATGGAGTCCTTGATCACTACTTGTTGAGCCCGACGATCCAGCCAGCTTTCTATCCACCTTTTGGTCCATTCATCCAGCCCATACTTCTTTAACTTGCTGGCAAGAATATTGTGGGAGACCGTATCAAAAGCTTTGCTAAAGTCAAGGAACAACACACCCACTGCTTTCCCCTCAACCACAGAGCCAGTTATCTCATTGTAGAAGGCAATTAGATTAGTCGGGCATGATTTGCCCTTGGTGAATCCATGCTGACTGTTCCTGATCATTTTTCTCTTCTATAAGTGCTTCAGGACTGATTCCTTGAGGCTCTGCTCTATTATACATCCGACGAAGTGGGAATTAGCCCATGAAAGCTTATGCTTCAATACTTTAGTTAGTCTTTAAGGTGCCACAGGATTCTTTGTCACTTCTGCAATTCCAGATTAACACGGCTACCTCTCTGATTCTTTTGTCCTAGTGTTTGGTGTGCACTACCTTCATGAATGTTCCACTTTCATCAATTCATGGATTTTAAGGCAAGAAGGTATTGAGGATTGCTAAAATAGCCATTGATGCATATGTTTGGACAGCAAAGGTTCACTTTGATCTAGTTTGCTTGACAATAAAATGCTGGATTAAGTGAACATGTTAACTTTTTTATAATATCTGTGTAGGACAGGATGTGGGGAGATGTTTTAATATAGGATGTACTTATATTGAAGAATAACGTATCTAAAAGTTCTGCAAAAAGCAATTAGTGAGAAAGGACTGGAAAGTCCCCACCAAAAAGACAAACACAAAAACCAAACCCAAAAAAACCCAACCCTATACAGAGAAAGAGGTCAAAGTGACCTAGCCAGAATATGCACAATAGCATGAAATCAGTGGTAATAAACCAAACAGAAAAAAGAACAACATGAAGTTAGCAAATACAGTAGAATGTTATTCCAAGTTTGCACATGTGTATTGTATAAGTTGCATAAGATACTTAATATTTAATGGTGATTGGAAGAGAACTAATGAATATGCATTTTGGATGCATATTGTATATCAGAGATTTTAAGGGACAGGTGGACTTTGTAGGAGAAATTTACCATGACTCACCTATGCACCAGGAGAAGGTAATTGATAACTATCTTTTTCTTTCTGTCATGTCTATCTTTAATAGTAAATGTAACCTGAAGGTAAGCATTTGATTCAAATAAAGGTTTGAATTAATAAACTTAAATATCTTGTATCCTTAGTGTATCTCATTCCCACCCAACAATTGATATCCTTGGGTGGGTACACTGAGCCAAAAGCACCTTGTAAACAGCCAGAATAGAGTTGTGATTGTTGTAAATGCTAGAATCTTGTCTTGTAAGAAAGGATCCTACATGATTATATTGAACTGTAATAGCTCTTTAAGAGAGTGGAAAATTAAGCAAAACAAATTCAGACACAGAATGTTGAGTGTCAAGAAAAGTTCAAAAGTGCAATGGTAAATGTTCAGTGGAAGGAATAGCGTTATATAAAGTTAAAAAGCAGGCAGTGAAAGTTAGCAAACAGTTAACCTCTTCTGTAAGTGAAAATTAGGAACTGTGCCAGAAAAATCAAAAAGTCACGATTAGACAGATCATACAGTTTGTGGAAAGACAGTGTGAAATGGAGCTGAATAATCAGGAATGTAAACAAATTATAGCCAGTATAAAAAAGGAAATAAGTAGTGTTGAGACACCGCTGTCATCATCTGCCCTTTTCGAAGATGATGATGACAAACCTGATTTATATCTCCTATATTATGATTATGAAGATGATGTATGGACAAAAGTGTCTACTAAAATAGCCCTAATCAGTCATAAAATTGTAGTTTAAAGAGAAGAAGAAGATCAAGAAAGCAAAAGAGATTATTAGAACTAGATAAGCCCCAGAAAATTCCAGGTTTTATTTTTAAATTGGCAAAGATCCAATTCTGCATTTCTTGTTAGAGGAACAGGCTGGAGATTTGGGGCTAACTAGCAGGGATCTTAAAGTGCTACAAGTTATCCTGCTGTTGTCATTAAAAGGAAAGTTCTCTGGGGACAAAGAAGCCCATAACAACTCCTATCCATTATCCCAGCATGCATTTTAGAAAGCAGCTCTAAAAGGGGATTACAATATGCATACTATGCTGAGTAATGCCTAACAGGATGGTGAGCATCCTAAGTCTTATGCCTCATGGTTATATGCCATCTATTCTGCACAATCCAAATCAGAATGAATACATTTTAAGAGATTGCTGCTAACTAACATGTCTCCCTCCCTTAAAATGATTATGCAAGTGCTAATAATCAAGTGCTCACAATTTGATGAAATCATAGAAAGGATCGAGGCAGCATTGAATGCCTCTGGGAATAATAAAAAGTAGCCTCTAAAGGTGGCCACCTCAAAGCCCAGGTCTGGGGAAGTCACCTTTAACAATGAAAAAGGGATATGGTGATAGGAAAACAGGTACTCACCTCTTCATAATTTCCAAGCTAGAGGACAGGGTTGTGGCAGAGAAAGTGCAGCAGCAGGGTCTGTCGTACAAATAACATCTCAGACAAATGGAAGAGGATAAATCTAAAGAAAAGAAATATGAAGAATATCAGGCAGGCACACCTATTGGGTCTACTAGCCAGGCTCGGGGATCATGAGTCTCCCTCCCATTTAGCCGTATAACTCTTCTGCACTACGATAAGTGGGGATATTCATTGTTTAGTATTAATAGATACTTGGATGTCTGAGTCTCTTTGACACCAAGAAAATCCAGCAACATCACCGTTCAAAAGTAATGTTGCCATAGACTAAGAGGCATTTATTGGAAAAACATGAAAGCCTTTTTATCTAAACCTTTGTACAAATTGGGAGCTAGAGTGCTTTAAAGTCCATGGCTATCACGTCCCTCCCAAGTCAACTAACAATAACTGGTCCCAATATTTTAAGGGAAGAGTGAATGGTAGTAGATGTAGGCTAATCATTAGTTGTGATGTTTTTGCATGTGCAATATTTCAATAGCAATACCTGATATTCTATTTATACAGCAAAACAGAAGAACTCTGCTACTTATAAAGGCACCTTTAGAGAATCCCCAGGTGTTGATATCATAGCATAAGATGGTGTTTGCAACCCACAAGCATGATTGTGGAATGAGGGATGCACTCATTTTTATTGAAGGGTCTGATCCTCCTCCACCAAAAGAATATCATTATCCCTGTGAAGCGATACAATCTACACATGGAATGATTAAGTTGTTATCAGACCAGAGGGTTCTTTAGTCATCCTCTTCTATTCATTATTAACCTATCTGGACAGTCTGAAAACCACATGGGACATGGCATTTGACTACTGATTATTGAGAACTGAATGTGTCCCAGTGATTGTATCTTACCCTGGTGCAGCTGCAAAAAAATCACAGAAATCTTATTTTACAGTCCTGCACCCCCATAATCAAAACAAATTCACACTCACTTTTGAAGGTAGCAATACACCTGGAGATATTTGCCCCAGGGATTCCACTACTACCTCACATTCCATCACCTGCATGAGCAACTCTTTTATGAGATAGTCCTAATTAATTGAGGCAAGAAGCAGATTCAGAAATGGTATTATACAAAAGAGCTGAAATAATATAAAGGTAACTACTTATATATTTGTCAGATTTGTTTTGTTCATGCATATCTTGAGGGACATGTCCTCTCAACCCCTGAATACAGTAGAGAAGCAGGTGGTGACAGAAGGTGACTGCTACAGACTAGGGACCGAATGGCTAGGCAGTAGTTCTGCAGAAAAGGACCTAGGGGTCATAGTGGATGAGAAGCTGGAAATGAGTTAACCGTGTGCCCTTGTTGCCAAGAAGGCTAACCACATTTTGGGCTGTGTAAGTAGGGGCATTGCCAGCAGATCGAGGGATGTGATTTTTCCCCTCTATTCGACATTGGTGAGGCCTCATCTGGAATACTGTGTCCAATTTTGGGGTCCACACTACAAGAAGGATGTGGAAAAATTGGAAAGAGTCCAGAGAAGGGCAACAAAAATTATTAGGGGCCTGGAGCACGTGACTTATGAGGAGAGGCTGAGAGAACTGGGATTGTTTAGTCTTCAGAAGAGAAGATTGAGGGGAGATTTGATAGCTGCTTTCAACTACCTGAAAGGGGGTCCTAAAGAGGATGGATCTAGACTGTTCTCAGTGGTAGCAGATGACCGCACAAGGAGTAATGGTCTCAAGTTGCAATTGGGAAGGTTTAGATTGGATATTAGGAAAAACTTTTTCACTTGGAGGGTGGTGAAGCTTTTGAATGGGTTACCTAGGGAAGTGGTAGAATCACCTTTCTTAGAGGTTTTTAAAGTGAGGCTCGACAAAGCCCTGGCTGGGATGATTTAGTTGGGGATTTAGTTGGGGACTGGTCCTGTTTGAGCAGGGGGTTGGACTAGATGACCAACAGAGGTCCCTTCTAACCCTAATATTCTATGATTCTATGAAAACCCACTAGTAATAGGGGATTTCAACTATCCCCTTATTGACTGGGAATATGTCATCTCAGAATGGGATGCAGAGATACATTGTATAGACACCATTAATGATAACTTCTTGAGTAGCTAGTCTTGGAAAATACAAGGGGAAAGGCAATGCTTGATTAAGTCCTAAGTGGTGCATAAGATCTGGTCCAAGATGTGAGTATAGCTGAACTGCTTCGTAATGGCAACCATACTTGTAATTTAATTTAACGCCTTGTGATGGTGGCCGGGGTAGGGAGGGAAGGGAATATCAAGGGAAATCACCACCATAGCATTCAAATTCAAAAAAGAGAACTAAAAAAAATAAAAATGAGGCGCCTATTTAAAAGAAATTAAAAGGAAGAGTCACAACAGTGAAATGCCTACAATCTGCACATAATTTTTAAAAACACACCATAATAGAGGCTAAAATGATATGTGTGCCCCAAATAAAAAAACATGAAAAACGCCACCATAGATAAATAGCAAAGTAAATGAGGCAGTTAGGGACAAAAAAAGAGCTATTTCTAAAATTAGAAGTCAAATCCTACTGGGAAATATAGAAAAGAACATAAACTTTGGGAAGCCAAGTGTAAAAATATAATTAAGCAGGCCAAAAAGCAAAAGTCACATAAATTAAACACATTTTTTTAAAAAATACATCACTAGCAGGAAGCCTGATGAGCAATTAGTGAGGACACTGGACAATTGGGATGCTAAAGAAGCACTCAAGGAAGATAAGTCTGTTACAGAGAACCTACATAAATTCTTTGAATCAATCTTTGCTGCAGAGGATTTGAGGGAGATTCCCACCTCTGTGCCGTACTTTTTAGGTGACAAATCTGAGAATTATGCCAGATTGAGAGATCAATAAGAAGATTTTGAAACATATTGATAAATTAAATAGTAATAAGTCACCAGGAGCAAATGGTTTTCACGCAAAAATTCTGAAGGAACTCAAATATGAAACTGTGGTATGTAGCCTTTCACTTAAATCAGCCTCTCTACCAAATGGCAGAAGGATAACTAATGTAACACTTTAAAAAAAAAAGGGGCTCCAGAGGCAATCCCAGCAACTGCAATCTAGTAAACCTAAATTCATGGCAAATTGGTTGAAACTATAGTAAAGAATAGAATTATGAGACACAGAGATGAACACAGTATGTTGGAGAAGAGTCAACACTACTTTTGTAACAGTAAATCATGTCTCATCAATTTATTAGAATTCTTGAGGCAGTCAACAAACATGCCTAGGATTCTTAGGTAGAACCCATATCTCTGACAGAAACATCTGTCCCCACCCCCACTTCTCTTCAGAGATATCTGGCCTCTGAGCCCTCAATTTAGGGAATTTATTTCTGTTCAGAGTGATCCCCTTGATCGGGGCAGGCCAAGTACAGTTCCGCTGCCTTTTACTCATACAATAAGGATAACAATATTTCGTTACCCCTACTAAAGTGATTTGTAACCCAACACCAGTCAAAGTTAATCACTTTGGTAACACAGCTGGGTCTGCTGGATACCTAGGAGAGCTCATTCAGACCCTGCTTACACTAGTTAAATTGTTCCAATGATTAATTATCCTCACTGTTAAAAATGTGCACCTTAGACCCATTCTAGTCTGAATGTTTAGCTTCAGCTTCCAACTATTGGATCTCATTATGCCTTTTGCTATTAGACTGAGGCAGGGCCGGCGACAGAAATTTGGGGCCCCCCTACTCTGATCATTTGGGGGCCCCCCAGCCCAGCCGGGGGCCCCCAGATGACAGCGGCTGGGGGGGAGCCCAGCCAGGGGCCCCCCCAGCCCAGCCAGCGCTCCCCCCAGCTGACAGTGGCTGGGGGGGGGAAGCCCAGCCCAGCCGGCGCTCCCCCCCCCCCCCCAGCTGACAGCGGCTGGCAGCAGCGCAAGCCCGGGAGCAGCGCAAGCCGCCCTTCCCCCCCCCGCGCCCTTTCTTTCTCTCCCCCCCGCGCCCTTTCTTTCTCTCCCCCCCCGCGCCCTTTCTTTCTCTCCCCCCCCCCCGCACCCTTTCTTTCTCTCCCCCCCCCCCCCCGCGCCTTTCTCCCCCGGACCCGGCAGGGGAAGCCCTACCGTGCTGCGGAGCCTCCCCGCCCTCGCCCTTTTTGCAGGCGGTGGTGCGCCGCTGCCGCTGGCCAGGCTCTCTGCTCCTGCCGGGGACATGCGCGCTCGTCCGGAGGAGAGCCGCGCCGCCTCCCCGCCCCTTCCCCGCTCTCCAGGCCCGGCGACAAGGGGGGATGACTACGGGTACTGCTGTGTACCGGGCCCCGAACTTAAGGAGGCCCCCCTAAAATCCGGGGCCCGGTACAGCTGTACCCGTAGTACCCCCTGTCGCCGGCCCTGGACTGAGGATCCATTCTCCTTTGCCCTTCCTGCTCCCGCTGAAGTCAGGGGTTTTACCGTCTTCATTTCAGCATTATGCATTCATCCATATTTTACTGAATGAAATAAAAGCTCCTGTAAATAAGTGCATGAGTGAATAACTTTGCTTGTGTAAATAGTTCTATTGAGCCAGCATTTGAAAGTGTTTGCAGGACTGGTTCCTGAATAATAAATGTATGAGATGCATAATTTTTAGTGCATTTCAAATACAGTAAAACCTTGATATAACGGACTAATTCGGGCGAGGGGGTGTCCGTTAAAGCCGAAAGTCCTGTTATTTAATAATTTTACACCCCCTCACCCGAATTAGTCCGTTATATCGAGGTTTTACTTATCAAGGCAGCCGGGAGCCGTGAGTCAGCCCGGCCGGGTCCTGGCTACTGGGACCAGGGCGGGAGCCGTCAGCCCGCCCGGCCGGGTCCCGGCTGCTGGGACCCGGGCGGGAGCCATCAACCCGCCCACCCGGGTCCTGGCTGCTGAGCCATCAACCCGCCCACCCGGCTCCCTCCCGGGTCCCAGCAGCCGGGACCCGGGTGGGCTGGCAGCGGGGAGCCGGCAAGCAGCCCTCCCGCTGCCTGGCCCCGGGCGGCAGTGGGGAGCTGGCAGGCAGCCCGCCCGCTGCCTGGACCGGGGAGGCAGCGGGGAGCCGGCAGCCAGCCCGCCCGCTGCCTGGACCGGGGAGGCAGCGGGGAGCCGGCAGCCAGCCCGCCCGCAGGTGGGAGCCGGCAGCCCGCCCGCCCACAGGCGGGACCCGGGAGCCGGCAGCCCGCGCGCAGGCAGGAGCCAGGAGCAGCCAGCCCGCCCGCAGGCGGGAGCTGGCAGCCAGCCAGCCAGCCCGCCCGCAGGCAGGAGCCGGGAGCCGGCAGCCCGCCCGCCCGCAGGTGGGACCCGGGAGCCAGCAGTCCGCCCGCAGGCGGGAGCCGGGAGCAGCCAGCCCGCCTGCAGGCGGGACCCGGGAGCAGCCAGCCCGCCCGCAGGCGGTAGTCGGCAGCTAGCCAGCCAGCCCGCCCGCAGGCGGGAGCTGGCAGCCCGTCCGCAGGCGGGAGCCGGGAGCAGCCAGCCCGCCCGCAGGCGGGAGCCGGCAGCCAGCCCGCAGGTGGGACCCGGGAGCTGCCAGCCCGTCCGCAGGCGGGAGCCGGCAGCCAGCCCGCCCGCAGGTGGGACCCGGGCGGGAGCCGGGAGTTGGCAGCCAGCCCGTGAAAAACGGATTTCGGATGCATCGGAAATTTTGTCTGTTGCATCCGAAGTCCGTTAAATCGGGGTCCATTAAATCGGGGTTTTACTCTACGTTCATTATCTTGACCACTGGCCATATCAAGGCATACATATGTGCAGCAGGTCTGAGAGGAGAGTTCAAAAAGGTCCCTGCACATAAACACACCATGTACACACTAGAAACAGTCCATAATTGCAGTTCTTGCTTTCCTTTGACTGACAGGCCTCTGTTCTTGGCCACCAATTATAGCCATCACAAAAGGGCAGAGTTAGAAAAGGGGAAGGGCTCTGGTTCCTTCCCTTGCACTTACCCAAACACAAGCCTGTGGTTTAATTAACCTTTGTCTAGTGAACATCTGAAGAATCTCAGTGTTTTGTCTCAGCTGGGGAGATTCTAGTTCACAATACACCAGCTTCTGATTGTAATATAGCTGCCTGAAGTTCTAAAACCAAAGTATAATAAAATCAATTTTTACTTCAGGCAGATGAATCCCTATAACGTGTTAACCTGAAGCACACTGGGTTTGCTATCTTCTTGATGTTCCTTCTTAAAAATTTGGAAAAGTAGCGAATCAAAGTCATTACATACACAGTGCTTTTCTTTATGTGAATGAGACTTGTACAGGTTTTCTGCCAAGCTGAAATTAGAGTACCACTAGAAAATTTGTTTTTTAAGGCCTAGTTCCACAAAGGGACTTTGGCGTTGCTGCACCTAACTTTGAGGTGTCTTGAATATCACAGGATTCCACAAACCCTCAGTTAAGTGCCTAGGCTCCCTATGCCCTGAATGGTGTTGGGGGAGGGGGGAGGTGTGGATGGGAAATAGGTGCCTAATAATGGGATCAAGAATAGCCAGCACTCTAGATGTGGAGCTGCTGAATCTACTCAATGATAGATGGTGATTAGAAGGATATGTCTGAAACTCCTACCATTTCTGGAGTTACGTACCTAGCTCTGGGCTGCAGGATGGTAACTGGGAACCACGCTCATAGTCAGGCAGCTTAGGCACCTAAGTCGTTCTTGCAAGAAATGGTGGAAGAGGTGGCAACCTCTGCCCCCTTATAAGTCTACTGATTAGACCATTTACCGGGGATGTGGCAATCAAGGTTCAATTCCCCTGTCTAATGGAAAGAAAGCAATAAACAGAGGTCTCCCACCTTTCAGGACAGCGACCTATGCATGGGGCTATGGAATATTCTGACGTGATATTCATTCAGTCTCTCCTTTTACAGCTGTTTTACTTTAGAAAGAGAGAGAATGACTTTGTAGTCTAATGATTAGGGAATGCAACTGGGAGGTGAGAGACCCAGGGTCCAGTCTTCTTGTTCTAATTCCTATCTATTTATCCAAAGTGGACCAGCTTCGACAGGAGAATTACATAATGTGTATCTATGTTCGATCCACGTGTCAGTTCTTTCAACAAATCCTGCAGGCAGCTTTGGAAACCTCAGCAATAGGATATATGCCAAAAAGGATGTATTTGTATATAATATGTATGTGTGTATATCTATATTAACGCCATTATAATATAAGATACCAGCCAGAGGTATGGTTATTTTGCCAAATTCCCTTTCCTAAATAACCCAAACTATTTTACAATGTCTCAATAAACAGTATAAGAAGATCACATTTCCTCAGCATAACGCATCTTCTCCTAAAGCTACGGTCTGACTACACTATGAAATTCGGACGATTTTATAGAAATCGATCTTTAGAAAATGATTTTATACAGTGAATTGTGTAAGTCCCCACTAAGACCATTAAGTCACTGGAGTGTGTGCTCAATACCATGGCTAGCATTGACTCATGGAGTGGTGCACAGTGAGTAGCTGTCCCACAGTCCCCACAGTCTCCGCTGCTCATTGGAATTCTGGGTTAAGCTTCCAATGCCTAATGGGGCAAAAACATTGTCACTGGTGGCTTTGGGTACATTTCATCAGTCTCCCCTCCCTCCGTGAAAGCAATGGCAAACAATCATTTTTCACTTTTTTTTCCTGGCTTACCCGTGCAGGGCATAGCAGGGCAAGGATGGAGCTTACTCAGCTCAGTGCTGTTTTTGTGAGCACTGTAAACACCTCATGCAATATCCTTCAGTATGTGCAGAACCTGGCTAGGAGACGCTAGCATGAAGACAATTGTGAGGAGGACATGGACACAAATGTTTCCAAAACCACAGGATGTGCCAATTGGGACATCATGGAGGCAGTGGAGCAAGTTGATAACAGTGGAATGCCAATTCCGTGCTTGGCAAACAAGCACAGACTGGTGGGATCACATAGTGTTGAAGTTATGGGATGATTCCCAGAGGCTGTGAAACTTTCGCATGTGTAAGGCCTCTTTCCTGGAACTTTGTGAGCTGCTTCCCCCCTTGAAGCACGGAATAGCATGATGAGAGCTTCCCTGACAGTGGAGAAGCGAGTGGCAATAGCCCTGTGGAGGCTTGCAATACATCCTGGGACAGTATTGGCTCCAGAGTGATGAAAAGGTTGCTGAGGAGAATGGATTCTTCACTTGCCTGCTCCACATTCTCCTCCTCTTCCTCATCCACAAAATTCTCCACCCTGTTACACGAGACTCCCCCTTGCAGGTGTCCATGGACAATGGTGGGATAGTGGTAGTGCCCCCTCCTAGAATGGCATGCAGCTAATCATAGCAGCAGCATGTTTGGGGCTCTGACCTGGAGCGACCGTTTGTCTCCTTTGTGTTTTGATAGGCTTGCCTGAGCTCCTTAACTTTCACGCGCACTGCTGTGTGTCCCTGAAGTAGCCTCTCTCCACTATGCCCTGTGTGATTTTTGGCATATATGAGCATTTCTTCTTTTTGATCAGAGTTTTGCCTGTAGAGATTCTTCTCCCCATACAGCAATCAGATCCAATGTCTCCTGTTTGGTCCATGCTAGAACTTATTTGTGATTCTGGGACTGCATGCTCACCTGTGCCGCTGAGCTCACTACTCTAACCAAACAGGAAATAAAATTCAAAAGTTCCTGGGGCTTTTCCTGTGTACTTGGCTAGTGCATCGGAGTTGAAAGTGGTGTCCAGAACAGTCACATTGGAGCACTCTGGGATAGTTTCTGGAGGCCAATTCCATCTAATTGCACCATGCTGCATCTGCACTACCCCAAATTCGACACAGCAAGGTCGATTTTAGTGTTGTTCCCCTCGCCAGAGAGGATTACAACAGTCGATTTTAAGAGCCCTTTAGGGTGACGAAACGGGGTTGGTTATATAGCCACATTGCTTATAAAATTGACCTAATGCGGCTAAATTCAACCTAACTTCGCAATGTAGACCAGGCTCTACGCTCTGATGTTAGTGGACTGTCTCAGTTCATACAGAGAAAGAGAAATTAAAACTCCCTTGAACATTTTTTGTATGAGCACAGGTGTGGAAGGCCTTGGATCCAGGTGCTTTCCTGCTCCAATCTTCAAAACATTCTAATCTTTCCTGATTCTTTTCTATCATTTGTTTCTTATTAGTTGCATTTTAAAGTGCCCTTTCTACCCCCCTTTCCAATATCTGCAGTTCTCTTTATATTGTTGTTATCTCAGTGCGAGTTAAAAAGCAGAGTTATATGCCTAGCCCTTATTGACACACCTAGATTTGATACCTCTGCCATCTTTGAGGGATTTTTCCTGTACTGAATTCAGTGACCTCTGCTGAAACTTCTGGGTTTTTATGTGAACACCTGTCCCTGAGAAGTGGATTTAGAAATCAACTTATGTCACGGTACTGCGCACCACTTAATAGTCCATCAGTAGGTGACAACTTTTGATTGCTACCAGACAAAACCAGAGTTGAAACAATGACCTAGAGGTCAGAAGGAATATATCCTATTGCTTGTCACTTCTAGCTTCTTGCCAGTAAATTTATAAAATCATAACTTGTATCAGCTCTCTAGCGCATATTAAAACTGGGTTTTGTCTTAATTTAAATACATTTAATTTAATACCTATCTACAAAAGAAGAAAAAATTAAACGATCTACTGAAAAAGATGACAAAATGCTTCAATACTCCACAATTCAACTTCTGGCATTTGTCAGTGCTAAAGTTCTGACAACAAATGACAGTTTCCAAGCCATTGTGTGTCGACCCCACTAGTAGCTACATAAAAGAGTAGAAGGTAAAGGTTTGATTCAAGTTTATTTGTTAGCAGAAAGCTTTTTTTTTCTAATTCAGTTTAAATTATCCATTTCTTCTTGGCTGACATATTATGCTCTACCACCTAGCTTTCTGTCAAACACAGTGCATTATGGATAAAAAAATCATCTTGAAAAATACAAATCTGTCTAGGGAAATTTCACATTACTCTCTTTTCTGGGGGGTCATTACTAATGTATATAAACTCCTTGCTTCAGTTTTCTAGACAAAAAAAGTTGTTGATTTTCCTATTAAAAATCCTGAAAGATGTAAATATCTAAAGAATTCAGAATATATCTTCGTTTTATATATGACGAATTGACTTTTGGCAAATAGTGCAATCAATGGAATACCCCATTAAGTTTATTCATCTTTTTTATACTGAACTAGCATAAGTGCCCGGCGTTGCTCGGGTCAGTCGGAGGTGGGGAGGGGGCAGACAGCTGACACCCCCTGACAAACCCCAACACCCACACCTCACCCCTCACCCACCCCGACACCTTCCCACCCCCCCCCTGACCAACCCCAACACCCCCCGGCTCACTTACCCCCCGACCAAACCCGACAACCCCACCTGACCCCCCCAAGCAAACCCAACAGCCCCACCTCACCCCCCGAACGAACCCGACACCCCGACCTGACCCCCTGAGCAAATCCGACACCCCCACCTCACCCCCCGACCGAACAGTGTATTTAATAATCTGTGTGTTACACAGTGCACCGTGAGCTGGGGGGGTGTCGGGTTTGGTCTGGGGGGGTGGGAAGTTGTCGGGGTGGGTGAGGGGTGAGGGGTGAGGTGTTGGGGTTGGTCAGGGGGGTTTGCGGTTGGTGGGGGGGTGAGATGGGGGTGTGGGTTCGGTCGGGGGGTAAGTGAGCCGGGGGGTGTCGGGTTTGGTCTGTGGGGGTGGGAAGGTGTTGGGGTGGGTGAGGGGTGAGGTGTGGGTGTTGGGGTTGGTCAGGGGGTGTTGCGGTTGGTGGGGGGGTGAGGGGGGGTGTGGGGTTTGCTTGGGGGGGTGAGGTGGGGGTGTCGGGTTTGGTCGGGGGGGTGAGGTGGGGGTGTCGGGTTTGGTCGGGGGGTAAGTGAGCCGGGGGGGTGTCGGGTTAGGTCTGGGGGTGTTGCGATTGGTGGGGGGGTGAGGTGGGGGTGTCGGGTTCGGTCGGGGGATAAGTGAGCCAGGGGGTGTCGGGTTTGGCCTGGGGGGGTGGGAAGTTGTCGGGGTGGGTGAGGGGTGAGGTGTGGGTGTTGGGGTTGGTCAGGGGGTGTCGGGTTTGCTTGGGGGGGTGAGGTGGGGGTGTCAGATTCGGTCGGGGGGTAAGTGAGCCAGGGGGTATCGGGTTTGGTCTGGGGGGGTGGGAAGGTGTCAGGGTGGGTGAGGTGTGGGTGTTGGGGTTGATCAGGGGCTGTTGTGGTTGGTGGGGGGGTGAGGTGGGGGTGTCGGGTTTGCTTGGGGGGGTGAGGTGGGGTTGTCGGGTTCGGTCGGGTGGTAAGTGAGCCGGGGGGTGTCGGGTTTGGTCTGGGGGTGTTGCGATTGGTGTGGGGGGGTGAGGTAGGGGTGTCGGGTTCGGTCGGGGGGGGTAAATGAGCCAGGGGGTGTCGGGTTTGGTCTGGGGGGGTGGGAAGTTGTCGGGGTGGGTGAGGGGTGAGGTGTGGGTGTTGGGGTTGGTCAGGGGGTGTTGCGGTTGGTGGGGGGGTGAGGTGGCGGTGTCGGGTTTGGTGGGGGGGTAAGTGAACCGGGGGGGTGTCGGGTTTGGTCTGGGCACCCACCCCGACACCTTCCCCCCCCAGACCAAACCCAACACCCATACCTCACCCCTCACCCATCCCGACACCTTCCCACCCCCCCCAGACCAACCCCGACACCCCCCGGTTCACTTACCCCCCGACCGAACCCGAAACCCCCTCCTCACCCCCCCAAGAAAACCCAACACCCCCACCTCACCCCCCGACAGAACCCAACACCCCCACCTCACTTACCGTCCCACCAAACCCAACTCAGATCCGTCGCAAGTGGGGAGGGTGCCCAGAGCCGAGGGATTCCGGGGACCTTTGCAGGTGGGGGGGGGGCACAGAGCTTATGGAGTCCGGGGTTCCATTGGGAGGTGGGAGGAGCAGAGAACTGAGGGATCTCCGGGGTTCCGTTGGGAGGGGGGAGGGGCAGAGAACTGAGGGACCTCCGGGGTTCCGTTGGGAGGGGGGAGGGGCAGAGAACTGAGGGACCTCCGGGGTTCCGTTGGGAGGGGGGAGGGGCAGAGAACTGAGGGATCTCCGGGGTTCCATTGGAGGAGGGAGGGGTGAGCTGAGCGAGTGAGGTGTCTGTTGGAGGGGGGTATTATGACATCATCCCCACCTAACCGCCCAGCCGATGTGATTGGCCCTGAAAGACTTTCACTCCTGGGGGGCATCAGAGGTGAGATCCGAAAATTTTTCGACCCTTACCAGCATCTAGACCCTAATACCCCTCACTGTACCAAATTTCAAGTCTCTGGCTCAAACGGTGCGGGAGAAGTTCGCTGTCATACGTACATACATACATACATACGTACATACATACATACACCACTTGACTTTTATATATATAGATGTCACTTATTCTTCAAATAACTTGCATTTTCACTCATATTTTTGGTTCATGGACAGAAGCTTGGTGTTTTCTAATAAAAATATTTATTGATAATTTTCATTCCATTTCACTGGATTACTAAAAAGTTACTCCCAAAACACATGTTTTGAAGTTAACTCTGTAGTACAGCAGTTCTCAACCCACGGCCCACTGGTCCACATGCAGCCCAATTAGAACACATCTCGGCCACATGCTAAGACTGTCCCATGTGCTGGGCTCTGTCGGGTTCCTGGCTGCTCGGTGTGGCAGTACCAGGGCTGCTGGCTCGGCCCACGTGGCAGGAGTCTGGGGTCAGGGGCTGCCAGCAAGCCCCATAGGATCTGGGGCCTGCCAGCCCCATGAGCTCCGGGGTCCAGGGCAGCCGCCCAGCCCCACAAGCTCCAGGGTCTGAGGCAGCCAGTCTGCCTCACAAGGTTTGGGCTGCGGGGCTGCCAGTCAGCCCCACAGGCTTTGGGGCAACTGCCCAGTCCCATGAGCTCTGGGGACAGCCACATGTGACAGAGGTCTAAGGTCAGGGCAGCTGGCCAGCTCTGGGAGGTCCAGAGCTCCCGGCTGGCCCTGCAAACTCCCGGACTCCTGGCCAGGCCTGTGAGCTCTGGGGTGCCCGGCTGACTACATGAGCTCCAGGGTCTGGGGCAGCCAGCTGGCCCCACAAGCTCCGGGGTTCAGATCCGGGGCAGCCAGCCAGTCTCGCACAGTGGAGGGTCCAGGGTCGTGGCCTAGATAACATATTGTGGGCCACATATGTGTAGTATAATAGTCATTCTTACAAACTTGACAACATTGGCTTAGATTGGTAGGTATGAAGAGTCCTGTGGCACTTTATAGACTAACAAACGTATTGGAGCATAAGCTTTCGTGGGCTAATACCCACTTCGTTGGATGCACAAAGTGGGTATTAGCCCACAAAAGCTTATGCTCCAATACGTTTGTTAGTCTATAAGGTGCTATAAGACTTTGTCACTTTGGCAAATCCAGACTAACAGATACCCCTCTGATTATTGGTAGGTATATTTAATATTTGAAAGATGAGATATTACTTCCTCATCCAGAAGAGTTGGTTACTTCCTCATCCAGAAGAGTTTTCAGTGCTGGGGCACGGGTAGCAGTACTGCTGGAAACTGTGGAGGCAACTTCACAGACTTCTGGAGCACTGCTGAGGTAGACAGAGGAGGACAGCAGCCAGTCCCAGACCTACCTCTAGAGTCCTCACATAGCTCCCAGCCCAGCACTAGCCCTAACCTGCAGCTCCATACCCAGCATCCTTCCTGGGACTGGAATATATTATTTTGTTAACCATCCACTTGCAAACTACTCAATTTACTTCAAAAATAAGATCCAGCTTTTACTAACAAATATGCAATAGTTCTATTTTGCACTGGTTCACAGTTCTAATTGACACTAATGGAAATGAGAAAATGCAGTTTTCTTCATGCTCTTGCTATGGCCCTTTTGAGATATCAATAATACTTTCTTTTCATGTGTGGATTGCACGTAAGGTAGGTGTAAATGTGAATAACAGGCTGTTATTTACCAGACTGCTTTGTGGCAATATCGTATAATTGCAGGGTAGGAGGGGAAAACCACTAGGCAAGTTGCGAATACACACACAAATGAGGAGTAACAATAATGGTTTTATTAGGGGCAGTTTAGACACTTAAGATGGGAGAGTTAGGTTTACAAGCAAGCGAGTCTAATACATGTTATACAAAAAAAAAAAGAACCAAATGGCCACTGCACAGCCACCTAATAACCATAGGGACATACAAAAATAAAACATTTAAGAACAAACAATTTCACTGATTAACTACTGAGGTAGTTAGAACAAATACACATTTAGTAAAAAGCAATACTTACAGAAAAAGCAAACCAACACATAACGGCCAGCAAACGCGGAGACTCTAAGATTCGAGAGGTGAGGGAGGGCCTCGAGTCTGATCAAGACTCGGTTACGAATCAGGACATGCAGAATTCGGGTTCTTTTCTCTTCCCTCCCTGTCTGTTGTAGGGATGGCACTTTCTTAAATAGCCAATTTGACATCACGCTTACATGACAAGGGGGGGAAACCTGCTGTTTGTGTCAGCTTTTTAGGCAGGCCTGCGTCCTGTTTTTACCAGATAAGGTGAAAAGTACCTCAAACTGGTCTCCACATTTTAAGTTGCTTTTTTCTGCTCTTTTCAATCATTTTTCATGTTTTTCCATTATGAGAAGGAAACTGAGGCATAGCTAATTTTCCTGTTTTTCGTCAAGAAGAGACTCAAGCATGACAGATAAGGCTGTTATTTTTGCTTAGAGCTTCCTATTAATTGTTAGGCAGAGAGCCAGGGCAGGAACTTGAAGGGCTGGGGGAGTGGGGAAGGGGGGGGACTACTCTTAAAGTTGCTGACTCCAACATAATGATACCAAACAGTATTGATGAGAAGTCAAACATACACCCATGTTATGTATTTACCAGTACTTCATTTGAAGATCAGTAACTCACAAGTAAACCTTATTCAGTCTCTTGTCATCTCCGAACTATGTATATCCTTGTAGCAAAGAAACCTTTGCTGACAGTGTGACACCCTTTATGACAGCCATATAAAAAGTCTTAACTTTTATCACAAACCTTGTTTGAAGCATAAGTCTTCACTGATTGCTTTTAAGGTATTCATAAATACAACAGTTTATCACTCAAAATAAGTACAAAATAAGGGAAAGCTATTTCTCTGACCCAAGTTCTTACTAATTATGCCATATCTATGCAGCGATCATCATTAAAAAGTCAATGTTTCCCCAGTAGTCACTACAGAAGCAGTACTTGAATTACAGTAACACCTTTATTTTCTTTTACCTAAAATAGGAACTTAGAGATGTATCTAAAGAGCCCCATATAGTGATTCTTGGGAAATGTTGGGTTTTTGATTATTATTGTTAAAGACATTCCCAACTACTCTACCCATTAATTGTAACTGTTGAAAGGCATATGTAAGAAAGTTTGGATATGTGATTCAGTTTAAAAAAGAATTCAGTCTCCAATACTTCACAGAACTACTTGCACCCCTTGGGTCTGTCAGGGCAAACTCAGTTTCCCTTGCTCATTCTCACCATTTACTCTACCTCACCAGCAATCACATAGTTAAACTCTCCAGGGTTGTAAAATCATTAGCTTGAGGCTTTAGAAGCTCAGTGGAATACTGCTTTGACAACAAGTTGTTTTTGTAACGTTATCTGTACCTAGAATGTAACCTTGCCTAGACAATTACAGTCTGTAGGCCCTCACGAGATGAGCTAATGCATTATATCTCCAGGTTGCTACTTTTCTAGAGAAGAATAGACTCTGATTCATAAGCTGTTGGCATCATCTAAGCGTTATCGAGGTCAACACACCAGCTGCATCAAGAGGGCACTGACCTATGATTGATGTAATGGTTTGCTGATGCGCATGCTTCAAGTAGGTCTTTCCCTCCCTCCACCCATTCCCCCTCCCCTTTGAATATACTCTATAAAAGTTTGCTTGGTATCCACAATAAACGGAACTGCTGCTAACCCCCTTTCTTGACCGAGAGGAGGGTGCCTCAGTTTCCCCTTTGATCAAAGTTGAGTTGTGTGTTTCTTCAATGGTCTCTGACAGCTTGTGAGCTCCTTGCCTCAACTCCACCACTGCAATCCGGAGTGTAAGGTAAGGGGGAGAGACACACCATAATTTTCCCCTGACAGGTCTACAAAACTGGGATGGAAATCTCTCTCACACACATACGTTTATGTAATCAGAACTGCCTAGTGATTTTTGGGTGTCTCACCTGAGAAACTTAAAAAATGGCATGATTTTCAGAGCTCTTTTACAGTGTAATCCATGGAGAAGTTGGGCCTGGGATATCAAGTGAAGCAGCGGAGTAGGTGTCAGTTTCTTTGTTTTTTCTCGTCCATCCCTTCTGATGTTGCTTTGATTTCTCCATTCTTTCTCCACCCAAATCCCTAAAGGCACTATTGAGATGGGGGAAAAGAAGGGAGGAAGACTGGGAAGAATTGCAGAAAATGTAGAGTAAGAATATAAAGTGGAATGAGAAAAAGAGTAAGTGAAAACAGCTTATTATCACTGTGATGGACATCTGCCCCACACTGGCCCATAAGCGGTTAATAGAGCCTTAAGGCAGCCAGTCACAGCCTGGCAGGCTCATATAAGAAGGGCTGCAGGCCGGAGCAGAAGTCAGTAGCTGACTGGAGCTTGAGGGAGAACACAAGGCTCTTGTCAGGAGGAAGGATCCCCAGCACCTGGGACAATTCAGTGCTTCAAGCAGGGAGCAAGGGGGCTAGAGAGAACTCCTTGTGGGCTGCTAGGGCCTGCAGGCTGAGATCCTGAGGTAGGGGAGAAAAGAGTGCTGGATCCATATGGAAAGTGGCCCTGGACAAAGGACTCTAATTTCCACTGAGGTAGTGGCTGGAGTGAGATTGCAGGCCCCCCAGAAGGGGAGAACAAGAGTGTGGCACAGCCAGAGCGCAGTGTTACTGAAGAGGAGGCCGCAATCCTGGGAGTGGTGTGGATCTCGGAACGAAAATGATGGCATTGATACACCACCAGAGGAGGATGCCCTGGTGAGCAGAGCTAATTCCCAGGACAGCCAGTAGGAGGTGTCGTAGTGGTGAGTCACATCCTGGCACAATCACCCATTAGAAAGTAGAGCATAAAGAGATGTTTTATTTTGTTTTCATACTAAGAAGCATGGAATTTTCTACTACAGGCCTCCTGCTGTTGAGTTCCCAATAGAAGCTGGAGTGACAGCTATAAGGTTTAAAAACTATCCAGTTGACGTAAGATAGGTGAAGGGAACAGTCAAACTAAGAGGGAAAGGGGCCTGCAAAATGTTGGTGGCAGTATCACTAATAAGGCCACATATTCAATTGTTTACTAAAAGATGCAGAAACCCCATGGTACAGAGCCCGTTTTAGGGGTGGGCGAGCAAGGTAGCCATCCTGGGCAGCAGTTTCCAGGAGACAACACATTTCTGTGCTGCTCAGCTGTTCTGCATTGCTCCTCTAATCTGATTGGCCGACTCTGTCCATCAAATTTCTTGCTGTAAGCTTTAGACAGTCTTAGTGGTATTGACTCCACACTTAAAAGAAAAAAAGATGCAGCAAGTGTTTAGGTTTGCACAGCACTCTTTACAGTAGTTGTGAGTCAACTCAAAGAACAAAAATGAGTGAGCTGTATAACTTGTTAATGCTATCCCAGTATTGTGTGTTTATATTTAAAATCAATACTTTCTTTTCCATCATACTGTAGGTGACATTTTCTTGGCAGTTAAATCTGTCACTTTGGTAGATGCCCTTGTAAGTGAATGCTGAGCATGTTATTCTTTTGGAAGCTTTTGGTTCACTAAAAAATGCAGGCATATACTTTCTGAAAATATAAGGTGGGCTTACATCTCCCAAACAAGGACATCCTGCTTTGTGTTCTATTATAATTAATTGCAGAGTGAAAGGAAAGTCAGTATATTTGCTTTTATCCATCTCAGAATAAACACATTCAAAAAGAAATAATTTTTAGAATACTAGAGAATTTTAGATTTTGCAAGCACCAGTTTCGCTCTCTTCAAGTGACATCTCCGATGGCTGGTGACCACTTCCTTCTATCTTTCACAATCACAATGGCATAGTAAAACTTCTACTTTCCTTTGGAGTTTATCTGGTGATGCTTCTTACATAACTGGGGCTTTCCTTCTCTTTGCAGTTTGGCTGTGATCTTGCTGGTAATATGAGTGCTGGAATCAAGTTGCTCTGCCATCGACCAGCCCTGTGGCCAAACACACGCAAAGGGGGTATTCTTTTACCTAGGGTTTCAAACAGGTGTGCACTTTTACAATTCACCCTTTCTATTGCCTCATTATTCATAGTTTTGTCAGCTAATTTCAACATTGTTCTATAGCACCAAAACTTGAACATTCTTAGCCATCTCTTAGTGTCCTTTCTAAGTATCCAGCTCTCCTATCTATACAGGATATGACCATATATAGCACCTCAGCAAGCTAGTGCAAAACGTTTGCAAACCAGTATTCCACATATACATATCAACCCCCTATATACACAACTTCTACCAGTGCTGCATGGCTGCTTACTCCAAGAGGGTGGCTTACCTCAAGAGGATTGCCCTTGTTTTGAGAAAGTGCAGCTTCCATCCCACTTTGCACCATGGCACTGCAGTGAAATTAGGGTGACCAGATGTCCCTATTTTATAGGGACAGTCCCAATATTTGGGGCATTTTCTTCTATAGGCACCTATTACCCCCCATTTCCATCCCAATTTTCATACTTGCTGTCTGGTCACCCTAAGCAAAATTAGTTCTCCTGTGCAATCCCTGACCTGCTTTCCATGTCAGCTACAACAACTCAAACCACTAGCTCTGTCATCTGTCAAGCTAGATCCTTCGTGACAGCAGTTACCAGGATCTGGGCCTTAAATAGAATAAAGGGATGGTAGGAAGAATAGCATGAGAACCATGCTTCCAGTTCACTAAATGTCAGGTCAACATTTTATTCAATTTCAATGTATGTGTTTACTCCTGGGTGAATTCTGCGACACTGTGCATGTGCAGAATTTATGTCCCCTGCATGTTTCTTCGTTTCCTCACAGAAAAATGACCTTCTCATGGGGAAGTAAAGGGAAGCCACAAAAGTGGTCATGCAACCCTCCCCAACACTATATTTAAGGTGCCCGGCTGGCAGAGAGGTAAATCACTGTGCAGCAGGGGTTGGACTGGAGAAGACATAGCTGGTGGCTCCTACCCTCCACCAGACTTAGCTGCTAGTCTCAGCTGGGCTGGGGAGGATGGGACTTCCTCTTTGCCTGCACGGCATCTGGGACTGTGTCAAACCCACCCCTAGATTTCTCCCCCAATTGTAAGAAGTTCTGAAAACTCCCCCACATCTACGCTTCCTGCACCCATCGCTCCTCAACTGCAGGAAAAGGGATCTTTCTACAGGGAGCTTCTTCCCCATCCATCCAATCCCCATGCATCAAGACCCCCTCATACTCAGATCCTCCCACTGAGCCTCAACCCAGCTCTACACACCAGAATCCCCTAATGAGCCCCACTCCCGCTGCACCTGGAACACCCTGATGAATGTCCCACACCCATCCTACTGAGCCCCAACCAGCTGCACGTGGATCCCAAATTCATTGACCCCCATTTCCCCAATATCTGGACCCCCCACTAAACCCCCCAAACTCGGACCCCCTGCTGAGCTCTATCCCATCACACTCAGACCCTCCCTTCTGAGCCCCAAACATCTTCTACTGGACCCCCCTACAGAGTCCCATTAGCATTGCACCCAGAACCCTGCAACAAGTCTCTTTGCTTCCAGATCCCTCCCACACCTGAATTGCCCATTGAGCCACCTGCACGCAGATTGCCCCACACAGAACCCTCTCAACCCACATCTGAATCCCCCCAGCTAAGCCCCTCCATACCTGGCACCTGCCTTGATGAACCTGCCTGCCCACATCTGGTGCACCTGGTACAAATGGGCAGGGCTCTGGGGTGCTTCTGGGGCAGGCCTGGTCCTTGCACTGGTACAGGGTTGGGTTCAGCCTCACCGCTGAGTCCAGGAGTCTCCACATTTATTTGACAAATAAAGGCCGTGGAATTTTGCAAAATTTTAAAATATTGTATGCAGAATTTTTTATTTTTTGGCAGAGAGTTTTTTAATTTTTTTGGCGGAGAATGCCCTAAGGAGTAATATATTGTAGATTCTCCATTGATGGGAATGTACTTTATGGCAGAATATGGCCTTTTTTTTCTTTCGGTTTTAGATTTAAGGAACAAAACCAAATTCCAAGCAGAACTCAGAGTGGAAATTGTCAATTTTCATCTGGTTTTTCAGTGAAATTGCATGTCTTTGATATAAAATAGACTCAGCCTAGCTTGGATCCATTCAATTGGACACTCTTCAATAAACATGGGCACAGTTGATGATACCTAACATTTTGGTATATCCCTATAGACACCTTTGCACAATATTTACTATTGCTAATTATTTGTTTAAATATATGTAGTGCTGTAGGCATGTGTGGTGCTTTACCAATTACATAATTTGTTTAATTATCATGCAGTTATTTCAAATTAAGTTCATAGGATCGATTTATGCTTAGGTCAGACGTGGCTGAAAGTTTTCAAATGATACATTTTAATTTAAGACATGTTCTCTTACCAATGTGTGTAAGCTACATGACAAAGGCAAGCCTGTATGCAGTAATAGGCTAACTTAGTATCTTTACTGCTGGTTTGGGCGTCACACACTTCTGGTAAGGTAAGTAGTGCCTTAACACTGAGTAGGTGCATCATCAATATTGGTTTAATGAAGCAAACACACATAGATGCATGATAATGAGTATTTTGAAGGGTTGTTGGTCATTTAATTAATTTCAGTTCAGTCAGTGTTGACCTCCTCCTATCACCTCATGCCTTACTGACTTCCTCTGAGACTTGAATGAAATACCTGAGGCCAAGTCTATCAAGTAGGGCTAAGTCTCTTTGAAAGAACAACATGCTATTAGTGGACTCAAAGAGGTGACAGAAAGATCAATTTTTACTGAGGTTGTCCAGTCAGTCGTACACAGCTGCGTTAGCATTGCTCCATTGTGTTCTTGTCATTACAGTCACTCTGGTCACACAAGTGTTTTTGCAGTGATTATGAATGTGGGAAAGGACCTGTCCCAGCTGCAAGAGGCAATCAGAAATAGTACGGTAGTTTATAGGGAACGAAAAGAGGCAGCAGCAGATGTTTATTGTGATGCAGAGACATGTAGTTCATATTGATTAAGCAAGGCAAGCTAAGACAAGGATGTGTGACCTTCTAAAACTGAGCATCAGGCATCTTATCCACAGAAAATACCAGTAGGTATATTGCAAACATATTATTTCTGGTCTGAATTAAATGACAAAAAAAGTTCAACTTAAAATGAAAAGTTGGAGAAAGAAAATTGCATAAGCATAAAGGGTGCAATCCATGAAGGTACTTGGACACCTAAATCATGTTTTAAGGCACCATTATAATTCACAAAACTCACACTCAGCTACTGCCTAGCCCAGTAAGAGCCTAAACTCACTTGGTGCCTAAGTTTTTGCCTCTGGGCATGCACAGTGCAGCCTCACTCTAGGCACCCTGGTACCTACCTCCTACCTAAGCCCCAGAGTGATTCCCAAGCTGGGAAAGATAGGTGCTTGGACACCTAAAGGTTTGTCTACACTTATGGTGGTGATTCAAGTAGGCACCAGCTAGCACAGGTATAAAAAGTAGCATAGAGGGTGAGGCACAGCTTAGCCCAGCAGAGTACATACACCTCAGAGTATACACCCTGCTTGACTCTCTGCATGACCAGCTTTTATCAGTGTAGTGTCCCACTGCTCAGGCCTTTCCCTGCCCCAGTGAAAGGCTCCAGAAATGGGGAACAACTGCTGGAGCCTTTCCCCACTGTCTTCTCCTTCCAGAGCATCTCACTGTCAGGTGTTGCTATACAGTGCACTGTGTATGGAGCCTGCTTTTCACTGCGGCGTGTAGCCATGTGTACTGTACACACCACCACCACTTTAGACAAGGCCTGAGTTGTGTGTGGGAGCTGATCGTGTAGGCATGCTCAGAGGCTGCCTATGGATCAGGCCCCACATAGAGCTCACACATAACAGCCCTGCAGCTGGTGGTTACCTCCCTTATAACCCCTATTCCAGCAGTTGGGGCATGAACTCAGCATGAACTCAATTAGGAGATCCTTAATTCAAGCATCCCCTCCTCCCAAGGGGGAAGAAGGGATTTGAAAAGGAATCAGCCACCTCTCACTAAGTGTTCTAACCACTACTGCATGGAACATTCTGATATGGGCTGCTCCAATCTCTCCCATAATTTAATGAAATAAATGAATTGGGCCAGTCAAAGAGTTAGCATGTCTATATCTTAGTTCTTAGGTCACTCACCTGAGAGATGGCAGATCCCTGTTCAAATCTTTTCTTGTAGGCAGATGGGGGACTTGAACCAAAGTGTCTCATAGTCTGGATGAATATCCTAACAACTTGGCTAAAGATTATAAGGGAGGCGTGCCTCTAACTCCCCCAGCTATTTGGTTTCAGTTTCCGCATGCAACGTAGGTGGACAAACGCTTATCTTTCCCCAGTGTGTTGATCAAAAGCAGTGTCAGGCACTTACGTCCAGGCTACAGGTATCACTGTGAGAAGGGTGGGGCGTAGCACATTCCCCTCTGGTTAGCATCTCCTTTGGCTAATTTAGGCCTAGCATGCTGGCTTTGTGGATTGCAGTCTAAGATGCCTATTTCTCCCAGTTTAGTATGCAGGGGGGCTAGGGGCCTAACTCAGACTTTGTAGATCCCATTGTTGTTCCTGTGATTTTTTTAGGCACCTAAAAGCTAGGCATGCAATACTCAGTGTACCAGTGCCTGAGACCCTCCATGAATCTGGGCTAAAGCATCAGAACAATTGAATACTATTTAGCTAATGGACAGTATTTTCTCAAACCTCCATATTTAGTGACAAAAGCACAAACATATATTATGATGTTTCAGCTCTTCATTCACATCTTATATCATGCAACTCCCAACAGTTCAAACTGAACTCATACCGGGATAATTGTTGTCTCCTATCAAAACTTAGAAACTCTGGGCCAGATTCTCATCTGGGGTAAGAGGTTGCTTGAAATCAATAGAGTTGTTCCTGCTTACACCAAGTGGCAATCTGTCCCCTTCTGTGTACATATATTTTAAGGAATGAAAACAGGAAAAGTTGGCATGAGGACGCAAAACAAGCTGGGCTGCTCCTAGAGCACATTTTTGAAGCAGTGTTTTCCATACAGTAGGAAAATAACAAATAAAAGAGGATTTTGGGAGGTCTTCTATACATTCTTCCTTTTAGCAGTTATTCAATCTCAACTGGAATGATGTATGGTCATATGATCTGAAGAACATCTCTAGGCAGTATCCATGGTGACAGAAAGAGGGAAAAGGAAAACTGCAAAATATTGTTGATCTATAAATGTTACATTAAAATCCACAGTGTCTTTCTAGGACTTTATTAAGACTATGCAAGCCCTTTGAAAGTTCTTATTGTTTTGACTCAAATAGAAAGCTACAATTATTTTGCAAGTATAAAGTCAGTACTCTACTAACCTTGAGTTTTCTTCTTTGTTAACACTGCAGGTTATTAATTTGCAGTTTGACTGCCAAAATTAATGATCAGGTTAGCAACTGCATTTTTAAGGGTACTTGGAGAACAGCCTTTCTCGGAGTAAAAAAAGACTCAAATATTTCTCAGTAGCAGGCTCCCAGCTGCTGTGCTAAATGTTTTATAAAATTGTATAAATTCCAACCATGTAGCTTGAGCATTTAAAATTAAAGTGGTGCTCAACTGAGAAGCCACCATTTAAACGGGAACTACTTTAGAATATGAGAGAGTTGATTCTTGTTTTCTTGGAAATGATTAAACACTGAATCGGAAGCAATAAGTAAAATGTGTGAAAATTAAAGGGTTGCTCATTTGATTTTACAGTACACAGTAGCCTTAGTTACCATTCTTTTTTTTAAGAAACTGGTTCTGTTAAAACACCTCAGACTAAAATGTACACACTTACAATAGCTATCTATATAGCACCTAGATAATGAGGATTGCCAATTTAAAAATGTCTGGGATAGAGAGATAAATTTCTAATCTAGGTGAACATTTCTTTTAAAAAGAGGAAGGATGATAGAATTTAAAATATTTTATTCATTGCAGATGCATGTTTATTTAATAGTTACACTTCAAGTAAGATTTATTGGTAGATACTAACCAAGTTCTCCTCTTTTGAAGAATAAGAACTCATATCATGCTCACAAGTCCCTTAGCTGTGCCACTTCCATTGGAGGGTTGTGTGAACAGATAAAGTGCATAATACGGTCTTATCATAATGACACCATACATTTGGATTAGTGTTTTCTCTCTATAAAGTCAGCAGAATTTATATTTTAAAGGTATTTATTTAATTATAGTAACTCAGTGCATACATATAATGTACCTGACAGCATCAATCTATATATATTTTTGCAGATGTGCATGTTCAGATGAGGATCTTGATAATTTTTTCTGATCCTTAGTGACTGCTTCTTCCTTTCAAGTCAACAGAACTCCACTTCAATTCATGTTGTTTTTGGCCTGATTTTCAAAGGTGGTGAGCAATTACACCTCCTAGTCTCAACACTTGAGAAAATAAGGCCAGTTATCTAGATGTGGTTACCTAATTTAGATACTCACTTTTCAAAATATGGGTGTGACAGGTTGCCCCCCTTAGGATGTCACCGGATATGCTGAGATACCACTTAGCCTGCCTGCTATACCAGCCTGGGCATCCTTTTACTAGTCTTGCTGAGCCAAGGGATTAAGCCTCCTTCAGCACACACATAGGCATGACCACACCCAGTTGCAGAATGAAATAGGCACTGAGATCAGTTCTAATAAGGTTCAGATTAAGGGACTTCCCCCAAGTGCTCAGATGTCCACCTCCCTTGGAGTGCAGACCCAAAGGTATATTATGAAATCCTCTTCCTCCCTCAATGTGGAGGAAGGTATGCACAGCCTCTTCCCCTTCCCCCCAATTATTAATTGTATACATGGGGTTATATTATAAACAAGAAATAAGTTTATTAACTACAAAAGATATATTTTAAGTGAATATGAGCTAGCATACAGAACAAAGCAGATTACTGAGCAAATAAAACAAAATATACAAGCTAAGCTCAATATATGAAGAAACATAGAAACAATATATGAAGAACCTCAAGAAACAGGTTAAAAATGTAAATTCTTACCCTAAATGTTTATTTAGGCACATTGCTAAGTTTCCATGGTTTAGAGTTCCAGTTATATTTCTTTGCAGATTGGGCCCCATCTCAGTCTGGAAATAAGATTTACATAAAGTGGGCATCCTTTGTTTCCCAAACTTGACCCCCCCCCCTTCCCCTTTAGTGGAAAGTTACAAGAAGTTCTTGTTACTGTATCAGGGGACAAGACCACCTGACCCAGTAGTGGCCTGCGCCACTTCTTGAAGCTCCCTTTGGGAACTGCGGGGGTCTGTGCCTATGGACAGTCAATGTAAACAAACTATCTTGTGGCCTGCCAGCAGATTACCCTGGTGGGCTTCATATGGCCCACAGGATGCAGGTTGCCTGCCACTGGTCTAGATGGCTGTAAAGAATCTGTGGGTTATAGTGGACCACAGACTGAATATTAGCCATCAATGTGATGCAGCTGCAAAAAAAAAAGGCTAATATGATTCTGGGGTGTATTAACAGGAGTGTTGAATGTAAAACACAGGTGGTAACTGTCCTGCTCAATGCAGGAGGCCCCAACTTGAGCACTGTGTCCAATTCTGGTTACCACAATTTAGGAAAGATGTGGACAAATTGGAAAGAGTACTGAAGAGAGCAACAAAATTATAAATGGTTTAGACCTCTGAGGATAGATTAAAAAATATGGGCATGTTTAGTCTTGAGAAAAGAAGATTGAAGGGGGTCTCTGACAACAGTCTTCCAATATGTTAAGGACTGTTATAAAGAGAACAGTGATGAATTGTTCTCTATGTCCAATGAATGTAGGAAGCAATGGGCTTAATCTGCAGCCAGCAACAGTTAGGTTAGATATTAATAAATAGGCTTCAGAGGAAGGGTATGGACTCCCCATCATTAGAAGCTTTTTTTAAAAAGTTGGACAAACACCTGGCCAGGATTGGTCTAGTTTTACTTGTCCTGCCACAGAGCAGGAGGCTGGCTTGATAACTTCTCGAAGTCAACTTCCAGCCCTATGTTTCTATGATTCAATTAACTCTATTGTTGCTTCTTTAGTGGGGAAAAATCACAAAGTGCTGAGGCAGAAGAGAGAGCTAGAAATGACCATCAGGCAGCCATGTTGACTAAGGAATTATTTATGTGTGAGAGTTCTTTATTATTATCTTTTTATGGTAGCTAAAAGAGGTGACTGGTTGGTTGATTGAGCCCTAGCTTGGTAGCTTGGCCATCATCATAGGCTTTCATAGTCTATAGGCCCAGATTCAAAGTGGAAATTTGTGAGGACAATCTTGTACAGTGAGTTTCATGAGGACACATGTTTGAAATTTTTGGACATTATCCCTCTGTCTATATCAGTGTCTGTGTTTACTATATATATGTCATCCCTTTGGCTTCATCTCAGTCTATTACATTATACCTTGCATGCTTGAGTTTTAATTCAGTGATAAGGATCATAACCTGACTGTTTCATTTTGTGTTCTTAATTTGTATTCCTTTGTTTTAAGTCTTTTCAGTATTTGTGTACCATTCAATATTTGTGTACCTTTACAGTAGAAGATTTCAAGTGTGGATAAGCTACTTATTTACAACATAACATTTGAAGTTGTAAAGGTTACTTATTAACACTAGAATATTTTAAACTGTGGCTATGCTACTTTTTTTACAGTAGAACATCTTAAATATGGTTGGCTACATGTTTTGTATTGTTGCCAGTTTGCCTGAATTGGTGGCTTCAGGTGAATGCACTTCAACATGTTGGAGCAGGTAAAGAACTATCACCATTCAACTAAGGGACAGGAGCATTTGAGCATTTGGGCTCTCCCTGCTTAATATCAGTTGTGACATTGCACGAAAGCTAGATTTTCCCCCAATAATTAGTGCATTTGCACAGAAAAATTCTAGAAAATCATTTGTTAAATTTTAAAAAATATTCAAATGATGTCTCATTGGGTTTTCTGGTGCTTTGTTTTGTTTTCATGTGTCATCATTTTTTATTTTTATTATGGCTAGGGGCCTCAAAAGCTGGAAGTGGCCTGGAGCTCTGAGAGGGCCTGCTCATGCTTGCCACATTTATTCATATCAGTCATAGTAATTCATAATAATTTGGCATGGTCTCAACAGCCCAGGCTCTAGGACCCTGCAAGGTGGAAGGGTCTCAGAGCTCAGGCTGCAGCCCAAGTCTGAACATCTAAACTGCAATTAAACATCCCCTTAACTCAAGCCCCCATGAGCCTGGGTCAGCTGGCATGGGCCAGCCACAGGTGTGTAATTGCAGTGTAGACATACTCTAAGAGGTGAGCCATCTTGTTACAATACAAACCAGCTATACATGTTCATGAAAAGCATAGATAAATGCCAGGGCTCAATTATTCTATCTACAGAGTACACACAGCTGTCATTGACTTTGATGGGAGCTACACATTTGCCACTGATGGTGGGTTAATCAGGTCCTTCACATTTTAATGAAACATCAAGGAACTAGTTACTGATCATGCTTAAGTCTAGAGATGAGCTGTGTGTGTATATTTCAAGCTGAACTCCTGGAAGAGCAACACTTTATGTAATTTGACTGCTATATTTTGCAAACAAACATACCTTTGTTATATAAAAAAGAGTAGTGGGAAATGTTAGTTAAAACATCATCCATCCTAGTTTATTAAAACAAGAAAATGGGAGCTGATGCTATGTCTGGTGGTGCTGATTTAATATCACATTGTTGCTTGGAAGTGGCTCTTTATTAATGTACCTACATTCCCCTTAAAGGAGATTTTATAGATTACAACTTTTTTTAGAAATCCCCACCCCCAACCCCCGGGAAAATAAGTAAATAAATAAATAAATAAACAAAACAAACTACTTATAGGACCAATGATTTTATTTATTAATCATATTAGGGCTGTATTTTTATTTAGGTTACAGCTTGTTCTATATATGGATATTTTGGCACTAATTATAGAACAGATTGTGTGGGGATTTCTACAGGACAGCACTATGGCAATACAGATTAAGCAATTAACCTTGATGTCACTGTAATTATTAAGATACTTTAGCAAAATGAACTAATTTTCCCACAGGATGGTCTGCTGAAATCAGTTCCCACTCTCTTTAAGATGCCAAAATAGGGAATGTTAATGGAAAATTAATTTTGCAATTTTTAATAAATCCACTGGGTATATGGCTCTTTTTCAATACTGTGTCATTTAGCCATTTTACACACTATTGCAGTTAAAATTGACGACAGATCAAAATATGTTTCTCACATTTACAAAAATGCTTTCATTGTATATAACAATTAAGAAAACATGTACTGATATTATATGGAAGTGTGTAAAATTTGAAACAAACTATCTAAACTTAAGCAAATGTCATTCTAACATATGTACCCTAAAGGAATAAGATCATATTATGTTATTTATAGCAAACATTTTAAATATTCTATGTTACAGAGGTATTCTATCTATCTAAAATAAAACATACTTATATTGCTCAACACTGGGTAGCATTCCATTTCTAACTTTTTAGGGTGCAAATCTTACATTTACTAATTGAGACAAAATATGTCTCATATACATACACAGAATGTATATAAAAAGAAATGATAAATGAGACATATTGTGGATATATATATACACCATTTAAAAATTTGAAAATGCAATTCATTCATTTATCTAGTTAGAAATAAATAATATGATAAACTTTAGAAATTTATCTATAAAGGACAAGTCATCCCTGTTATAAAGTATAAGTTTAAAGATAATTAAATTTGACAACATGGAGAATTATTTGAAAAAGAGAGAATAAAAGATTTAAAAAAGCAGATTAAGCTAACTGCAATGATTATATAATATTCTTTATTATAGTAAACTTTACTGTAGTATTTTTATTTGTTTTATACAAAATTAAGTTCGAGATCATGAGTTTATTTCTGTTACTATTTAAAATATAGAATGGTGATTTGAATAAATTGATGAACTTTATATTTAAATCTAGCAATTAAAATAAGTACTATTTCATTCAAAGGTATAATCATTTATTAGCTAGACTGCTATTGGCAAAGATTTTGTTTCATTTTCTGTAGATGATTTTTTTTACGTTGAAATACAAAATTCTAGAAGGAAAATGGCAAACTAAGGAGAAAACCATCTTCTTTCTTTTAGATGTAGCAATGTTGGCAAGATTTTACTTTTTCTTTATTAGTAATTTTTTTTTCTCTCTCTCTAGCAGTGCAGCAATTTGCATAGCAAATAATAGTGTGATAGTGGCTGCTCCGGGCATCCATAAGTAGAGTTGAAACCACTGTAGACCTGATTGTCAACAAACAAAAATGAATACCCCCTTATTCCATTTTCTTTCCAAAAGAAACAGCTTTTCCTGAAATTTTGCATGGTGCATCTCAACCCAGTATTTTGGGAAATTTGGTAAAAATCAGAAAAAAGGTTTTAAAGTTTTGCTGCGAAATATTTCTACCTTGTTTTGTCTTGAACTAGAATGCTAAAAAGTGAACTATTGTAGACTGAATCGCAATAGTTCTTTATCACCCTCTCCTTTGAATGTGGTCTTTTCTTTCTTTTATTACAAAATGCAACCCAAAGATATTCATTAGCACATAATGGCATCCTTTTTTTTCCCCATTGTAAAGGCGATAGAAAAAATTCTTTTGCTAATGTAGATGCAGATGTTTCTAAAACCTAGATTGTGATGCCAGCTGTCACAAACTTCCTGGGTGACCTTGGGCAAGTAAACATTTTCAAAATGGAGTGCCTACTTTTAATAATGTAAATCCATATTTAGGTACCTGGTGAGCACCTGGAACTTTCACATGAGAGCTGCAAGTACTCAGCAGTCTAAAAACCAGAAAACTTAGTTTGTAAAGGCTCAATCATGCAAACATGCCCGTGAGTAATTTTACTCATGTGACGACTCCCACCAAAGTCAATGGGACTACTCACCTGAGTAAAGTTACTCATGGTCATAAACATTCCCAAGTAAAGGTCTTTTGGGGATATAATTAGATCCTGGTATGCAGATAAATGTAACAATATTTGTAAAGCTCTCAGATAGTATGGCTATAGCGGTTAGATAGATAGATATCTCCAAAGCAGGATCAGAAGAAAAATAGCTGCAAGATCCATATCTCTTCTGCAAACAAATCATGACAAAATAAATACACAAGCAAACTGTGGACGCAAAAAGTAACAGCATCATTCCAGCAGGCTTTTCTTGAGCACCTCTTCAACTGACTTCAGCAGGAGATTTAGTTGAATACAGACTGAGGGGCACAAGATTTGGCCAATTTATAATACACTAGCATAAGTGCCCGGCGCTGCTCGGGTCAGTCGGAGGTGGGGAGGTGGCAGACAGCTGACACCCCCTGACCAACCCCAACACCCACCCCTCACCCCTCACCCACCCCGACACCTTCCCACCCCCCCAAGCAAACCCAACACCCCCACCTCACTCCCCGACCAAACCCGACACCCCCACCTCACTTACCGTCCCACCAAACCCAACTCAGATCCATCGCAGGCGGGGAGGGGGCCCAGAGCCGAGGGATTCCGGGGACCTTCACGGGTGAGGGGCGGCACAGAGCTGATGGATTCTGGGGTTCCGTTTGGAGGGGGGAGGGGCAGAGAACTGAGGGATCTCCGGGGTTCCGTTGGGAGGGGGGAGGGGCAGTGAGCTGAGTGATCTCCGGGGTTCCGTTGGAGGAGGGAGAGGCAGTGAGCTGAGTGATCTCCGGGGTTCCGTTGGAGGAGGGAGGGGCAGTGAGCTGAGTGATCTCCGGGGTTCCATTGGAGGAGGGAGGGGCAGTGAGCCGAGTGATCTCCGGGGTTCCATTGGAGGAGGGAGGGGCAGTGAGCTGAGTGATCTCCGGGGTTCCGTTGGAGGGGGGAGGGGCAGTGAGCTGAGTGATCTCCGGGGTTCCGTTGGAGGAGGGAGGGGCAGTGAGATGAGCGATCTCCGGGGTTCCGTTGAAGGAGGGAGGGGCAGTGAGCTGAGTGATCTCCGGGGTTCCGTTGGGAGGGGGGAGGGGCAGTGAGCTGAGTGATCTCCAGGGTTCCGTTGGGAGGGGGGAGAGGCAGTGAGCTGAGTGATCTCCGGGGTTCCGTTGGAGGAGGGAGGGGCAGTGAGCTGAGTGATCTCCGGGGTTCCGTTGGAGGAGGGAGGGGCAGTGAGCTGAGTGATCTCCGGGGTTCCATTGGAGGAGGGAGGGGCAGTGAGCTGAGTGATCTCCGGGGTTCCGTTGGAGGAGGGAGGGGCAGTGAGCTGAGTGATCTCCGGGGTTCCGTTGGAGGAGGGAGGGGTAAGCTGAGCGAGTGAGGTGTCTGTTGGAGGGGGGTATTATGACATCATCCCCACCTAACCGCCCAGCCGATGTGATTGGCCCTGAAAGACATTCACCCCTGGGGGGCGTCAGAGGTGAGATCCGAAAATTTTTCGACCCTTACCAGCATCTAGACCCCAAGACCCCTCCCTGTACCAAATTTCAAGTCTCTGGCTCAAACGGTGCGGGAGGACTTCGCAGTCATACGTACATACATACATACATACATACATACACCACTTGACTTTTATATATATAGATTAATATATAAATAAATTTTCTTTTAATTATGGATGATGCTGTCATGAATCTCATGAATACCTTCCCAAAGACAAATTAAAAACATAACTTACACTTGTTGCACAAATGGCTCGTTCCCTTTGGAGGTGTCCCAATTTACCTTCAAAGAACAGGCAGGCCTTGGAGAAAGCTTGAATACAAAAGTTTATTCGCTAGCAAAGTGAAGCCACAGAGAAAGCTCTCAAATTATGGCTTCCCGTCATACATCATTGAAAGATTTTTTATATGGTTCTTTACATGGAGGAGGAGGCAAGAAGGGCCTCATGCAAATTAACAGGTGAAAAACATGACGTTGTTCCCTATGTATTTACTTATTTGTCTGGAAAGAACAGGACATCTAAACATAAAGTTCTTGCCTTGAAATGGTACATATGGGGTAAAACAAACTTATGAAATATACAGGACAAGATATGAGTGAGGCCCAGTGGCGCCTCCAAGAATGCATAACACAAGATAAAAACTTACAGCAACCCAGAGTTAGTTACACAGCTTCAGTAAGACATTTTCTTGTAATTTTAACCTTTCTTTACACACTAAACATGCAACATACATGATTAATTTTAGAACTGGAAATAATGTCTGCAAACCTTGCACCTAATAATGTGAACATTTTCAGTCTTGTCCTGAAACAGGGTCAACAGTGTGTTTTCCTTTCTTGTATAACAAGGCAAAAGGAATTCCACCTTTGGGGATGTGTCAGAGTATACTCTATTCCTAGGCTTGGCAAAATTCATTTTTTATACAATTTTGATAAATAATATCTGTTTATTTTAAGCATTTGTTCCATTTGTATCAATTTAAATGTTCACAGCTGTGGAAAATTATGGTGGGGCTGTCAAACAATGTGGGGGGTGGGCCAGACAGTAAGTACTTAATGACAGTAGACAATGAGATTCAAAAGTTAAAATTTATAACCATTAAAACACAAATTATAGCTTCACCTGTCAACATATGCAAAGTTAATAACCTTCAAGCAATCTCTAAAGCAGCATTTTTCTTACTTTACCTATTTGTAAATTTGATGATTATTGTACATGAAAATATTTTTTCTTGGCTTGTTTAAGTCAAAATAAATGTTTACCATCATTTTCCCAATAAAAATCAAATGCTTTCAAGCCTATCTATTCCCCAGCCTCACCAATAATACATTACACTTTTTTCTAACTTTCAGTTCATAGAACTTAGTTCTCAGTTCTGTCCTATCAGCAAGTTTCTCTAGGTTCTGTTTATCTTTCTATCTAAGGTTCCTTATTCCATTTCTTTAGTAGCTGGGCAATTTACATCACTCTAAATATGCTAGACCAGAACCCTAGCTGATGCAAATTGGCATGATAGCACTGAAACCAGTACAGCTACTCCAATTTAACAAATATTTAAACTCTTTGGTAAGATTTTTGTTTTTGTTCTGTATTGTATGAAAGCCAAGTCAAAAAAGAACATTTCATAATTTGTTTTGCAGGAGGTGAGGCTAGTGGTCATTCCCCTCTGTTGTGTAAGTGAATTCAGTGGATGTATCTGTTGTAGGCAAGTCTGTAGCTCACAAATGCTTGAGTCACACTTGGTGGAAGTGGGTGTGATTAAAAATATCAGCAATTTAGATTTTCAGATGTGGAAGGACCATGAGGCTGTGACTTATCTTGATGACAGACCTCCTGTATTGGAAGTGATGTAACATTCCTGGCAAGATCTTTGAACTGCTTCCTTCTCCCTTTGTACACCCATCTGATCTCTCTCAGGTTACAATGTGATAGCTGGAATATGAGGCTGTTCAGATTTAGAGGTGAGTTTTACTGGAACAATACATTGTGTAAATACATCAGTATTCCATGTAAATAATATCAAATCATATGGCTTCATTGACTTCTATGGGATTTAAGTGTGTGTTTGAGTTAAGCATGTGCCTCAGTGCTCTGCTGAATTGGGGCATCTTCTGGGTATATTATAAAATATCAGAGGACTTATATGGATCGATGTGGGACTGAACTTTGTATTTTCTCACAGTTTTACAGTTTTCCTCTCTACTTGTTCATATTCGGTTGTTTTACTCAGGAAACTCCCATTGACTACAATGGGTCAAGAATTTATGATTTAGCACATATATCATACATTTCTTATTTTATATAAATTCATGATACATCTTTCTGTATATACTATAATTCAGCACTAACACAGCTGAATATTGCATCTAGAGACTTGTCACTTAACAGATTTTTTCACTGCACATAGAACTATATCAAATGCACAGTCTACACAGAGGGCCAGATTTTTAAAGCTATTTAGGCACCTAGCTCCCATTGATTTCAGGGGCTAGAGCAGGTGAACACAGAAATCCTGTTCCGAATATTGCAAGTAAATTACCAAAGAGAGAGAGGGTTTCCTCTGCCTTACATCATTGTATAGACCAAGCAATTTGTAACACAAGCAAAGCAGATTGCGGAGTTCTGTTTCTTTTCTTTTTTCTTTTTGCCATTGCATATCCATCACTAGATATAGAATCTGAGTCTATAAGGTCTTCTCTCTAGTCTTGCTTTCCTTTGGAGAGCTGTTATGTTTTGTTCCCTTTTGTGCTAGGATTATGATATGTCCTTTTTCAAATAACCATTTACATATTTCACAAATGTCTGCTGCATAATGGATGGATGGTTTTTTCCCCTGTGCCTGTTGTTCAGGGTTGAAATAATTTCTCCTTGCTTTCTTTATCATCCAATTCCAATGCCTATTGAATTTCAATAAAGTCTAATAACCTTGTGGTTCCCTCAAAAGTGCAACACGTTCAACACAATTTTTTCCTCTATAAATCTTTCTGCCACCATTGTGGGTACCATACATGGAAAATATTGTCAACAGATTATAAATTGTCAATGGGCAAGAGTAAAAAGTTGAATAATAGAGGCCTCACTATAGGGCTTGTAAATAACTTGGTAAAAGGATCAAAGGGATCGATTTCAGTGGTAGTGAGTTGCCTAGTCAGTTTTAGAAATCCCATTAAGTACCTATCTGCATCTTTAGGCACTTAAATACCATTAAAAATCTGATCTTAAGACTCATGTTGCACAGAACACACAATGTATCCTTCCTTCTTAGCCCACCCAAACTGACATCAAAGGTTCCTATTCTCCCACCTCAGAAAACAAGGGTAACTTATAACAATGGTGCACTCCTAGAAGTTCATAACTCCAGTGAGCTTCCAGAATTCCTTAGCGGAGAAGCATGTAGACTAGAGGCTTTGCCCTCAGTATTAGTGTTCTTGCCATACACCTCGAGGTTCCCTACATGATATTGAACTTGTTTGTTTTAGTTCTGTGTAGCCTGATTCTGAGACAAGAACCCCATTACCCTCAGCTTATTGATCAGGATCAATTGGAAATCAACATAAGTGTTATTTATCATTAAAAAGGATCAAGCAACACCCCAAACCTCCCTTTTGTAATATTGAAAATGCAAAGGATGACAGCATCTTTCTAATACATTCACAAATCCACAGGGAATACAGAATGATGATTTAAAGCAATAACATAATAAAATGAGTATACAAATTGCACTAGGTAGTGACTGTTTTATTGGAGAAGAACACTTTCATTCTGCCCATTTTGGTTTGGTTGTACAGATTCTGATGAAACTGAAAGGATGGCATTTATAGAAACAGTGGTGGGGATCATAGCTCTACAAACTAGATCATTTTTAAAGGTGATTTGTCTAGCCAAGCAGATATTTCAGTGCTCTCGTCTGGGTCTGCATATGAGTGCAGATGCTAGTTTTTTTCCTGAAATCAGCCCACATGAAACCATTTATACAGCTACATTTAGACAGTCAATTGTCCCCAAGTTGGACTGGACATATGTCACCAATTATTGCCTGGTGGGACAGGGTGACCTGACCACCTAGGAGGATGGGGAGGCAGGAAGAGAAAGAAGCCAAAGATAATGTAGTAGTACTTATAAAGACATATATCATTATTTATTTTATCTACACAAAAGTCACCTGTCCCATTTCCCCATAAATTCCCTTACCTCTCACACAATTCCAATATTTTCTAGGAAGGCAGGTCCCAGTTAGTGCCCAACATTCAGTACTCTTTCCCCTTTCCTCTTGTACTTTTCTGGAACTATTCTCCACCTTGGCATTCTGTCACCATCTCAGTATTCTTGGATGATGCCTCTGCCTCCCCATTTCTAGTCTTTCTTTTCACTTATTTTTTATGGTGAAGTAGGCTTGACTGAATAGCCTATAGTCAATAACAAATATATTTCCTCAGTACTTAGTAGTTTGTATTCTCACACTTTGCCTTCTGTCTTTCAGGTAAAGTAACAGTGTGTTTTTAATAACACCCTGTCTCCCTGATGTTTTTACAAAATAACATCATGTAATATTTGTTACCGTAAGACATTTGAATTCCTCAGATGTTTGAACTCCCCTTTCTTTATCAACGCATTTACACACACATAAAAGGTAATGAATTGTTTCTTCTACCTTATGGAGTGTGCATAGTCCATCTCTTGTGTCTCCTTGTTAAAAAATGATGTTTGTTTAAGACACAACAGTCAATCGTCCCCTTCAGGTATACAAAGACTGTATTATCCATACTTAACAAAACTGTGAAATCCTCATGTCACTGGTTTCACTTGGACAAGATAGAAGAAAGAAAGCATATAATGATGGTGGCAAAAGAAGGGCCTGGAGGTTGACTTTAGTAAAGAGAGGAATAATGGTACAACAACTCTTCATGTCATTAAGACTTTGAGAAGTCTGTTCTTGGAATATTGTGTACAGTTTTGATCATCCAGTTTTGAAAGATATATACAGGTGTCGAAGCACAGAGGAAAACAATGAGGCAACCCATGTTGTGGAATGGCCATCTTATGAAGAATGGATCAAATAATTAAGTGTGTTTCATTTGGAATAAAAGAAACTGAAGAGTGACATGATGGAAGATAAGAATATTTACTGAAAACAAGTTTTCTACAGTTGTCTCATCCTGACTATTTGACACTCTGAGATTAATGTTGTTAACTTATTTTATTATTATACTTTAAAAAATCTTGCATGTGCATAGATACCACACAGACAGTAGTGCACTAGACATGATGATGAGATAGATGGTCAAGTGTCCAGCCTATTGTATAGTAAGCCCACACTCTTTTGTGCATTTCTTTTTTCAGCTCCAAAAGGCCTGATTCCCACAACGCTGCTAACTCATGGTATTAATACAGCAAAGATCCAGCAAGTATATGCATGGAAGTTTGTTTCTGTCACTTGTCACTGGGAGCCACTAAAACTATTCTCATGCTATTTACATGCCTGAAGTCTGATATTTAAGGATTTAGGATGTTATCAGATGACAGCTGCTATTTAATTTGGTTGCCAATCCCACCTTTATAGGAAAGGTGTTTGGATATAGGTTAGTAGTTGACAAGGTCATTATTCTATGATGAGATAACTGCCTCTGTGGATGAGGTGAAAGCAGTGGATGTGCCATTCCTTGACTTTAGCAAAGCTTTTGATATAGTCTCCCACAGTATTCTTGCCAGCAAGTTAAAGAAGGATGGACTGGATGAATGGATTATAAGGTGGATAGAAAGCTGGCTGGATCGTCGGGCTCAATGGGTAGTGATCAATGGCTCCCTGATTAGGTGGCAGTTAGTATCACGTGGAGTACACAGAAGCAGCATAGAAAATACAGAGACCACTTTGGGAAATGTGGCCCTTAATTTCGCTTCCATATACATCCAACTCTCCCAAGTAATTGAGGAAGGAATAAAAGGGAAGCCTACAGATTGTGAAGTACAGTGGTACTAGATGGGTAGCTGATCTGATTGTTATGAAGAAGCCCATGATGTTTATAAAATTTTTAAAGAAACAAAATAGTGATAGACAATAAAGTACCAAATTATGATTTCAGAATACATTATATTTCTCACAGAGCATAATTATAGTCATACTGTTTGTTCACCTATCTTCACGATTGTAGTAGCACTTATATTATAAACCTAATTTTAAAGAGTTAATACCTTGGTAGTAAGAAATTTGCTCTGTGTTGAAAATTGAGACATCCAAGAGCATGTTTTTTTTATACACTTTCTCCATTCTTAAACCACAGGAGTATGCAACTGTAAAGAGAACAGAAGTTTAGTGGGGAGACAGTGGCAGCTAAGAAAGAACCAGTTTGCTCCTGATCCTTTGCTCGCACCTTCCAATGATACAAGTGCAGAATAGAAAGTATGTTGCAATTGTTGGGGGCGGGGGAGGGACATGCTCTGTGCCTCCTCTCTCTGTATGTAATGTGCCCATGCAAATAGACTGTCTTCCTCGCCCTTTGCCTCCTCAAAAAATCAATATCTTTTTTTTTTTTTTTTAGAAATAGCAAATGTTTATGGCTAAAAAATGACTCTGTGCATTTAGGTAAAGATTCTCATTAACTTTGATGGGCTATGGATCAGGCCTTTACTCCTTCTTACTCCTGTTTACTCCCAAGCTGATGGTAAAGTAAAGTTAGCACATTTTTGACATCCATTCTTCCTTTTTCCTCTTCTTTCCCATTGAATTTTTATCATCTTCAGTTCCAGTTGCTTTGCTTTACTTTACTTAGTAGTATTTGTCCTTGGATGGCACTAGTCTCTAAGCAGCCTCCAAAATCACTCTATAAATAGATTCATATTTATATTTGAATAGATGGACAAAGGCCTTCTTTTCATTATTACTTCATCACCAATTAGAAATATATAAATACAGTATGGTTGATTGATACACCCATTTAACTGAAAGACTAGAGACTTGGGACCATTAAATTAAAGCTAATTGACCTGCTCAAAATATGGGAAAAATATCTTGTGGCAAAGTTTTGGTTTTGAAGGGTTTGGAAGAACTCTTTTTTCATTTTGTTTGTATTTTTTCATAATATATAGTAATGACATATTTACTTCAGAGGATCAATGCCAAAGTATTAACTGCTTATTTTATGAGAGCATTTGTTTCTTTTTCTACTTTTTTTTTTACTTGCTGTGAATCATAGGCATTGACTTCCCCTGCTCAGTCCCAGTCCCAGGACCACCCTGCTCCACCCCCACCCCACTTCCTCCTCCAAGTGCACCCCATCTCTGCTATCCACCCTTCTTCCCAGAGAATCCAGGAGGCACTGGGAGGGGGGTGACAGGAGGAGTTGATCAGCGGGGCCACCATTGGGCAGGAGGCAGCGGGGGGATGGAGCAGGCTGTGAATGGGTGTTAAGCACCTGCTATGTTTTTTCCCCCCGAGTGCTCTAGCCTTGAAGCACCCATAGAGTCAGCCCCTATGCTGTGAATGTCTTAAGCAGAGCTCACTTTCTTTATCTGAAGACTTCTGGCCTGTCTTGGTCCATCAAAAGGGATTTGTCTTCATTTTCAATTCTTTATTTCTATTTATCTCTCAGCCATAATTTAAACTTCATATTGTATGCCCCAAATCTGAAAACACTTAAGAACTTGTTTAACTCTATGCACAGGAATAGTCACATTGTGTATATAGTTAAGTACATGCCCAAATGTTTGCAACATTTGGGCTTTGTTGCTGAACACTGGAATTTTCTATATGGTCCTAACAATACCCAGGGCTTTGTCATGTATGCAATCTATTAGGTTTGTGAATGCTTCTTATGCTGGTGACTGTCAAGGATTCACGCCCCCCAGGCGGGGTAGGAAGGCCTGGTGGCCGGAGTCCCTGACAGCCCCCTTCCTGGGGTAGTGTGGCCCAATGGCCAGAGTCAATAACAGCCCCTCGGCTGGGGCAGTGCGGCCCAAGGGCCAGAGTCAATAACAGCCCCCTTCCTGGGGCAGTACGGCCCAAGGGCCAGAGTCAATAACAGCCCCTCGACTGGGGCAGTACGGCCTAGTGGCCGGAGTCAGTAACAGCCCCCTAACCGGGGTAGTGTGGCCCAATGGCCAGAGTCAATAACAGCCCCTCGGCTGGGGCAGTGCGGCCTAAGGACCAGGCGCCTAGCCGCCCCGCCCCCCCCACTCAGCGGGGAGGTCCCACCGCAACATGCTGAGTGTCCTCCGGTGACCTACAGGAGGATACAACATGGATTGGCTGTGAGAGAGAGAAGGGAACAGATACTGTAACTGACAACAAGATCTGAATATCCAATGGGGTTTTATTAGGATTTCTTTTCTAGGAGACCACCATCTGTTTTATTTTTTTTTATATTTAAGTCATTTTTCAGCTGTCAGATTTATATTTAAATGTTTTTCCTCTTTTAAATATGGTAATTTATCTAAGAATGCCAGGTGTTTTGCATAATTTCAACAATATTCAAAGGAGCCAGAAAAAAGCCACCAAGGATCTCTTTTTATTTTTCTTCTACATGTGGTTGTAAACAATACACAATTCTGAAGAAGAGAGAAGGAAAAAATGAGTATTGCAGATAGTGCAAAATTAGGTTTCTCTGAGCAGCATGTTTTTCTTTTTGTACAAATGAGGAAATCTGGACTATGCCATATACATACATGTTAATTTCTTCCTTCTCTCTACTGTTATAAGGCCTGATACTACAAAGTGATACATGCAGAGCAAACTTCTGCATAGAGCTCTACTAAAGTCAATGGGGTGCCGCATTGGGGGAAGTAGTCAGCCCGTGTACAGAAGTTTCCAGGAGTGGGGGCCTTAAAGTCACTCCCTAGTTAAGGCTTAAATTAACTTCCTATTACAAACCCACTTTTGAAACAAACTCACTCCCTGCTCTCCCTAGAAGAAGCCAATCTTCTCAAAACTTTATGTGCCCGACTCCCACAGGGAATAATATTTTTTTTTCCCTAGGACATTTTGAAAAAATCTGAAAAAAGTTTCAAAATTAGGGTGTAGTGATGGCTTTTTCATGTTATTGATTCTCTGAAATTTTTCCTTTTTTTGTTGCTTTGGCTTACCATTCCTCTAAAACAAATTGGCCTAAAAACTCCAAAATGAGATTTGTTTGTCATTGCTGAGGAGAAGTGGGTTTTGTTGTTGGTTAACTCTTTGGCCCTGTCTTCACTATCACTTTAATTCGATGTTAACGATGTTAGGTCGAATTAAACGTGTACCTGTCTTCACATACATGCTCTTAACGTCGATGTAAAGGGCCCTCAAGATCGAAATTGGAACTCCTGCCTGACGAGAGAAATAAGGCTAATCTCGACATTCCAAGCTCGACTGTGGGCTAGTGAAGACGGAACCCGACATTAATAGCCTCCAGAGGCTGTCCCACAATGCTCCATTCTGACCGCTCTGGACTGCCTCACTGCTCCACTGTGACCGCTCTGCACTGCACTCTGAACTCGCTGCTCTGGCCAGGTAGATAAGACCCGGGAACATTTGAATACCATTTCCTGTTTGGTCAGCGTGGCCAGCTCACCTGAACTGTTCAGTCGCCATTCAGAGCAATCAGCAGCACTAGCCGCCATGCAGAGCTCAGCATCACAAGACTCCATGCAGAGCTCATCTACCCTGGAGACCAGCCAGAGGAGAAGAGCTCCAGCATGGTCCACTCGTGAGGTGCTGGATCTCATCGCTATCTGGGGAAAGGAATCCGTGATGTTGGAACTACGAAACAACAAACGGAATGCCAACACCTATGGAAGAGTCTCCAAGGCCATGCTAGAAAGGGGCCACAACAGGGACACCACACAGTGCCGCGTGAAAATTAAGGAGCTGCGGCAATCGTTCCAAAAAGCCAAGGAGGCAAACGGACGATCAGGGGGCGCGCCACAGACATGCAGGTTCTACAATGAACTAAATGCGATAATGGGGGGCGCCCCCACCACCATCGCGCCGGTCTGCGTGGACTCCATCGATGGGATAATCGTCAGGGAGGAGACTGATTCCGAGGAGGACGACCATGAAGAAGAGGAAAATCTCACGGAGCAGCAGGAGCCCAGCGGAGAACCCGTGTTCCCAGAGAGCCAGGAGCTGTTTGTTACCCTTGATCCAGTACCCTCCCAAGCCTCCCAGGGGGGTAAGTGTTTCTTTTTTAAGTGATTACATCACGCGTGATTTTGTAAAGGAAGCATTTATTAATGAGTAACTTGCCCTAAGGACTTAGCGTGCTTTCATTGCTGGTCAATTTCTACTCAAAGAGTTTGTCAATATACTCCGGGATTGACCATAAGTCCTCCGCGGACATTTCAAGGAAGCTATCCAGGAGGTAGCGATGAATCCAGCACAGCAGATTTCTGGGGAGAGCCGCCTTAGATGGTCCCCCGTGATAGGATACCATCCCACGCCACGAATGTAGTAAGTTGTCTGGTATCATTGTGCAGGCTAGCATTGCAGCGTATGGACCAGGACTTTGCATGGAGTCAAGGAGCATGCGCTCCCTATCTCTCCGAGAAATTCTCAGCAAAGTGATGTCATTTATGGTTGCCTGTTTGAAATAGGGACAGCAATTACTAGGGAGATAAAGATTCCCAGCTGCAAAGAACTCGGCACCCCCCCCACACACACGAACGCTGACCGCCCCCCCACCCGTAGCGGTAGCTAGCAGGGAACAAGAGCAGTCTGCAAGCGGTTGCTTCCGCTTCAGATCCAACGCGAACCAACCCCCCCGCCACCCAAGCCCGTAGTGGTAGAAGCTAGCAGGGAATCTGAGCAGTCCACAAGCGGTCTGAAGAGCCCCCAAAAGACCTTAGCCCTTAGCAAGAGATTTTTTGGCATTTGCTTTGCAGTTTGCGGTTTCAGTGGGAGCCAGCCACGCGGTGGGGGGAAGGGGGCGGGGTTACTCTACAGTATGCAAGCGCCACTTTTAACTTACCATGGCCGGCTGCACGGTGATTTCAGAAACCGTCTTGGGCAGAGGCACGCATATGTGTCTGAGATGCTCTGACTTTTCTGTGAGCTAGTCAGTCACTTTTAGGTGTAGAACATGACCTTGTACAGAAATCATATCAGGCCTCTGAATACTGAGGTAGCAAATGGCATAGTACTCCCATTGTGTACCGTCCGAGACTGCATCTGCCTCCTAACCTTGAATGTATCTGTCTCATAACTTTCAAACTTTATTTTCCCACACTCGCCCACAGATGAACAATTATCTCAGAATCCCCCGGCCTCCTCCTCCCGCCGTGCACCGCAGATAAGAAAGCGTAAAAAGAAAACGCGAACGCGCGATGAGATGTTCAGTGAACTCGTGGAGAACTCGCGCGCTGAGGCAGCCCGCCAGACGGACTGGAGGGAAAGAATGATAGAGACAAGGGATCGAGAGATACAGGCAAGGGATCGAGAGAGAGAGGCAAGGGATCGAGAGAGAGAGGCAAGGAATCGAGAGAGGCAGGAATGGAGAGCCACTGCAGAAAAGAAGGAAGAGCGTGAGGAAAGACGCATGGATGCTTTCCTCCGCATAATGGAGGACCAGAGCGACATGCTGCGATCTCTGGTGGAGCTGCAGAATGCCCAAAGACCACCTCTGCAGCCCCTGTGTAACCACCTCCCCCCCTCCCCAACTCCCATAGCTTCCCCACCCAGACGCGGGGTGAGAACACGGGGGGGGGGGCAAGCTCCGTGGGCCGCTCAACTCTACCCCACAAGCCAGCAGAAGCAGCAGCAGCAGCAGCAGCAGCAGGCTGACGTTCTAGGAAAACTTTTAAAAGCTGCTGTGTCTTGCCCACCCCTCCTCTCCCCCCTTCCCACCTCCCCCCCCACCCCTCCTCTGTCTGCTCCTCCCCTACTGCGACTGCCGGTTTCCCTGCAGGATACCAGGACAGTGATCCCCTGTATTTGTATTTCCGATTAACCAATAAAGGAACCATGATTTTTCAAACAGTGATTTTATTTCCTCTGCAAGCATGGGGATGGGGGAGGGAAAGCATGGGGAGGGGGGAGGGAAAGAGGGTTCAAGGGCAGCAGGCTTAGAGCACAGCAAGGGAGCAGATTCTCAAACGCCATCTCGGGCACTCATAAAACTGTCTTTCAAGGCGTCCCTGAGGCGCAGGGCCTCACAGTGTGCTCTTCTACTTTCCCTGCTGTGGGGCTGCTCATAAGTAGCAGAAAGTAAATTTGCCTCTGCCTCCCAGCCCGCCATAAACGTTTCCCCCTTGCTCTCACAGATATTGTGGAGCACAGAGCAAGCAGCAATAACAATGGGGATATTTCTCTCGCGGATGTCTGAGCGAATCAGTAAGGAACGCCATCTCCCCTTCAGACGTCCAAATGCACACTCTACGGCCATTCTGCACTTGCTCAGCCTGTAGTTGAACAGCTCCTGACCCCTGTCCAGGGCTCCTGTGTAGGGCTTCATAAGCCAGGGCATTAGGGGGTAGGCTGGGTCCCCAATGATCACGATCGGCATTTCGACTCCCCCCCCCCACGGAAATTTTCTGGTCGGGGAAGAAAGTGCCTTGCTGCAGCTGTCTAAAATCCCTAGAGTTCCTGAACACTCGAGCGTCATGAAGCTTTCCCGGCCACCCCACGTACAGGTCGGTGAAACGTCCCTTGTGGTCAACCACTGCTTGCGTGACCATTGAATAATATCCCTTCCAGTTTCTGTACTCGGCGGCCTCGTGGTCCGGTGCCAGGATTGGGATATGAGTCCCATCTATAGCCCCACCACAGTTAGGGAATCCCATGGCGGCAAAGCCATCTATTGTGGCTGGCAGGTTTCCGAGGTTTATAACCCGGTGTAGCAGCTGCTCGACGATTGCCCTGCTTACTTATGTAACCCTTCTGCCCTTCAGAATTGGCAGCAACAAGGGCCAGGTTCAGTAAATAGGGGTTCCCTCTCAACAATACAATGCAAACTGGCTCGAGCCCCCACCCAGTGACCTGGGAAAATCCTAACACACCCCTGGGCGCCTCAATGAGGCAATACTTCCCCTCTTGCAAGCACAGATCGGTGTAACAGAAGATCTTTATTAACATGAGGTAAATGACATCACTAAACTGGGAAAAACACCACACCTAGGGTTCATACACCAACCCGTGAGCAAATTGCCCCTCCCCAGCAAGTTTGGGCTGTGTCCTCTCCTGTCGGTTCAGGAGTCCAGCAACCCAAACGTCACCCAAAGTCCCACAAGTCCAATAGCCCAAAGTCCCTGGAGTCCAGCAACCCCAAAAGTCACCCAAAGTCCCAAAAGTTCAACAGCCCCAAAGTCTCTGGAGGAAAGTTACTCTGCCGAGTCTTACCTCCCAGACTGGGTGGAAGTGGAGAGCAGAGTGGAGGGTACCTTCATGAGGTCCGAGGCCGACGGCCCAGTCTCTCCGTGGGGTGCTGGTGGCTCCGCTAGCCGCCCTGCTAGCCGACACAGGAACTGCTCTGTCCGCGGCTCGACTCTGCTCTGCCCGCTGTCTCAGGAACTGCTCAGGAACTGCTCGGCCAGCTGTCTCAGGAACGGGTCAGCCGGCACCGGGACTGCTCGGCCAGCTGTCTCAGGAACGGGTCAGCCGGCACCGGGACTGCTCGGCCAGCTGTCTCAGCGGGACTGCTCGGCCAGCTGTCTCAGGAACAGGTCAGCCAGCACAGGAACCGCTCTGCTTAGGGCCCCCCACTTAAGATAAAGCTCAGTGATTTTCAGCTCTTAAGTGATTTCAGCTCTTGAGTGATTTCAGCTCATAGCGGGGGGCCTTAGTGCAGAGGCACCACCAGACCCAAAACAACTTCAGCTCCCTGGGCTGAAGTTAGACTCCTAAAGGAAGCAAAAAGTCAGCTCTAACATTCCACAGGGGAGAGAGGCCAGGTGCAATAGGCCTGTGAGGCCCTCAGACAAGGCCCTGACCACAAGGTCTCAGAGCCTGTCCACAGCCTCTCTCAATTCAGTGAGTTTTGGAACCCCTGTCCCTTGTTTAGCGAGTGCTACCTAGCTGATGGCGAGTCCCTCCAGCATGCCAAAGGCCAAATCAATGTCCCAACCCCTCATTCACATAAACATGTTAATCAGCACTCTATCATTCTTGCCCCAATACTACAGAAACTGGGGGTCCCACAGTAGCCAAAGTGATCATTTTGGCTGTTAGAGTGCAGGCCAGGTGCGGGGGGTGTGTCTAAGCGAATCAGGTGTTATTTTCCAAAAGCTACTGCAATTTCTGCAAATCACCACTGGATGTCACCCATACTGACACTGCAAAGTCATTGCAATTCCTGCAATTCCCTGACACTGCTTACACTTGCATCACAGCAAAGCCCACTGTAGACCTACCCACCCCAAACTGATTCGCCACTGACCGGTAGCTGTCTGGCGTTGCAAGCTTCCCGTGGGCTATCGCCACTCGCTTCTCCACTGTAAGGGCCGCTCTCATTTTGGTATTCCTGCACCGGAGGGCCGGGGACAGCAAGTCACAAAGTACCAGGAACGTGCCCTTTCGCATGCGGAAGTTTCTGAGCCACTGGGAGTCATCCCAGACCCGCAGCACTATGCGGTCCCACCAGTCCGTGCTTGTTTCCCTGGCCCAGAATCGGCGTTCGATGGCATGAGCCTGCCCCATTGCCACCATATTTGACAGATTGTCAGTCGCCCTACTTCCAAAACTGTCAGTGTCCCTGTCGTCCCCGCTGTGCACGTCTTCGTCCATCTCGTGCACGTCCTCGTCCATCTCCTCCTCACTGTCGTCGGGTTCCAGAAAGCGCAGTTCTCCCCGGATCGCATTCCTCCTCTGCAGACGGTGCAGCAGGAACTCAGCAACCGTGATCGAGGTCCTCACAACGGCCATTACTGTTTCCGTGGTGTCAGTGGGCTCCATACTTGCAGTGCTATGGCGTTAGCACGGCGCGGAGAAAGGGCGCGAATTATGGGATGCCTACCCACAGTACACCGCTCGTAATGGGGGTCGGCGGCGCGGAAAAAGGGCGCGAAATTTGGAAATGCCTACCCATAGTGCAGCACTCGAAATGGTGCCTGCTGGGGGATCAGGGAACTGTGGGATAGGTACCCAGAGTGCAACGCTCGTCATGTCGACGCTTGCAAAAGTTTTGCGGACAGACACTGTCGACTTGCTGTGCTTAGCTGTGCCTAGTGAAGACACACAAAATTGACTGTATACAGTCGCGTTCACAACATCGAAATAAAGGAAATCGAACTACTGCTGTAGTGAAGACATACCCTTTATAACAAGGATACAAACAGAACACACAGGCTGAGGGGAAGGAGCCTTGAGGAGAAGTGCTTGTGCCTGCCAAGCCCAGACCAGGAAGCAAGGAGGAAATGGGAAGTATATCATCTTGCTATACTTGATAAGTTGATGGACTGTTTCTTTGCCAGACTGGTAAGCATTTTTCTTTCCTGGCTTCCTAAACAAAGTAAAAAAGCTTCATAGCTACAGCTCTTCAACCTGCCTTTGAGCTCTCAATTTTGAATGTTTCATTTGCTCCATCTCTAGTGGGGGAGACCATCATAATTTTCTCCTTTACTGAGCTTGCCTTCAAGGAGTTAAAATTTTAATAAGATTAAACATACAAAAAATTAGAGATTTCCATAGGAGACTATAAAGAGATGGGGCATGATCTGTTCCTATAGGGTATGTCTACACAGCAAAGAAAAACCTAAAGCTGGCCCAGGCCAGCCGACTTGGGCTCCCAGGGCTGTTCACTGCTGTGTAGACTTCTGGTCTCGGGATGGAGTCCATGCTCTGGGACTCTCTCACCTCAGAGAGTTCTAGAGTCCAGTCCAGCCCCACAGCCTGAGCACTGCAAGCCCTAGTTGCCACAGCAGCCTTTTGAAGAGGATGGTACACTTAACATATTCTAAAATAGACACAAGAACAGAAATTGAACCAGACTCAGAAAGAACACGCACACTCGTGCTCACAACTAGAGCTGGGCCCGGGATGAATAGTATATTTGCCGGGAAATGAAGTTTTCAGTTGACCAAACTGGGCAGAGGGGATGTTAGAGTCTAAGGAGGACTTAGATGCCACTCACAGATCAGGAAGAGGAGGTTGTGATCTCCTCTTCCTCCCCTTTATTATTATACCTCATAAGGCCATGGTAGAGTACTCACCTGGGCTGGGAGGGATTTGGATTCACATCCCCAGATTCAGAGCAGGGATGAAAACATGGATCTTCCCTAGCCCTAGCCACTGGGCTAAAAGATATTCAAGTGGGGGGATCTCTCAGTCTCTCTCATTGAACCTGTTCCACTCTGCATAAATAATTAAATAGACAGTAGGACAGGGAACATGAGAATCACTCTACAGCCACGTATTCAGGTTCCAGTCCCTATTTCAATGAATATTAAACTATTTTATACAGAGTACAAAAGTCTCAAAAGGAGAGATTCCCTATAGCCAAGGCACTACCCTGTAATGTAGGAGACTCAGATTCAAGTTCCTGCTCTGAATCAAGCAGAGAGGGGACTTGAACCTGGATATTCCATGGCCAAGTGAGAGCTGTAATTAAGACGGTTTAAGGGGGCATCACATCCTCTATAAATTTTGTGAACGGCATTGCCCAACATTCTTTGACTTTCATTAAAAAAAAAGTGGTTGAAATGTCCCAAACCGGAATGCAATATTTTGTTTTGGGTCAAACAGAACATTTGGTTCATCACAAAACAACATTTCTGTGTATTTTGTGTTTGGCTGAGAACATTAAAATGATGTTGGGTCTCTCCAAAATGGAATTTGATTTGCAGTTTTTGGTTCAATCAGCAAACTGAAAAATTAATCATTCACATAGCTCTGCTTACAAACCCTACTTTAGGTGGAGAAATCTGCCGCGGGCTATAGACTTTTTTTAAATGTGCACAGTACACCACAGTATTCCTCTATGAGAACTGATTTGAAGAGTCACATTTTATGGGGAATCAAAATATGGCTCAGTTATGCTCCTGCAGAGAGAGAAAATAATGTCTATTTTACTAACTTATGAGAAGGTGACATGTGGCAGTTGTTCATTTAATGTGGCTCCCTCTGTTGTAGCTTTGCTGGAATAAATGAACATAATATTACTACAGACCTGGTGCTTTTAAACCTTTCTGATGTTCAGTATCCAATAGCAAAAGCTATTAGTCATGCTTATATGTTTCTTGAATGGCAAAGTTACTCTAGTCAAACCTAGTTCATACATAAATAATCTATTATTTCTACTTGTAGAGCTAAAATTGGCCCAAATTATTTTTCCCATGCAACATTATCCTACCCAAAGTCCAATTCACTACTGAAATATAAAGGTCTCTGGACCTCCCTGTGCTAATTCACATACACATTTCTTACTCTCTAGGGTTATGTTTTCAGTATGCATTGGCCATTCATAACAAGACTGGGTGCAAGTTTTTCAGGCATGGCATAAAAAAAAGTGCCTAAGATACATGGAATACAGATCTAACAGAGTTGAAAAGCTTCTAATCTTCTACTAGGACTATAGATTACTACTACTCAGAAATCACTACAGGTCATAGTGAGAGCATAACCAGGGCAGCTAGAGGAACAGATCAATCACAGTGAAACACACCACATGTCCTGATATTCCACCTCCAAAGTCAGCCATGACAAAGACAGCAGGAAGCTAGACAACATTCATATGATAGATGTGCTGGTAAAGTAGCATTATGTTCACTGCAGGAAAGCTGGGTGAGAATGAAATATGTGCATACATGTAGACTACAATTTGGTGTCAGGGAGCTATGATCTCAGTTTGTTTGCACTGAGTATGTCAAGATATGGCATTCTGAATGCCCTGTGGCTAGGGTTTGCAAAAAAGGTGTAAGGGAGTTAGGCAACAAATTCCCTTAGGCCTTTTTGAAAATCACAGACTATTGTCCTACTGGCACAGGCAATGGTTTGTATGAGGGTGCTTTGGTTAGCTGCCAGAACCCACATTTAAGCTGTTTTCCTGTGCCTCACGTAGGGAAAATATTGGCTAAGTCTACCAAAGGCAACTCTCAACCCCAACCAGCACTGAGCCTCACTTCTAATATTATGTATTTTATATTTTAGCATCTGCAACCCCCAGTCATGGGTGAAGACCCTATTGCGCTGGACACTGTACAAACTCAAAACAAAAATACAGCCTCTTCAGCCCCAACTGAATTCATGATCTTATATCTGACTCCAACTTTTTTTTTAAAGCCAAATAAGACATACTTCTAGTTTCCTGAATAACTGAATTAGTATACAGTGGCACAGTGCATTGTTCTCAGTAAACATACCCCACTAGGTCCTAAGGGATTTTGATAACTTAACTCTGAAGGCATTAGCAAACAAAGCAGCTTCTAAATTAAAATCAGAATTAATAATCTTGGAGACACTCATATTGAATTAGAAAGAAACTGAGCATGGTATCTGCTCAAGGATATTTTTTTTAAAGGAAGAACTACCTGGAAAATGGGAAGTTTTACGAAAATGTGAACCTCAAACTAAAAATACTGTATAAATACTTTGATAGAATAATTAAAACTGTGATAAGAAAGTTCTAATTTACATTATATTCTATATGCAATAATACAGTGCATATCTTCGGTGCATATAAATACTGATGGTGAAATAAAGAATGTCAAGAGAAAAAACTTACTAGGTCATCTGCCTGTCATTGTTCATTTCACTATACAGTAGCATATAATGCTTTATCTCATCTAGCTTTATTTTTTACATCACATTCAAAATTCATTGTTCCTCATGTATTAAAAACTTATAATTTAGCAATTGTACTGGCAGTTAGGAGATGCATTTTCTCCCTTATCTCCAAGAGGCGGGATATGAGTATATGCCATTGATGTTAATGGAAATTACTTGTATCCTGTTAGGGAAAACAGGGTTCAAGTGTTGATATTAAGAATTAAAACCAAAGTAGAGTTCTTACCACATCACAAATCCCCCATACATACACACACACCTCTTAGCATAAATGTCTCAGTTGACTCAGGTAGATAAAGAACTAGAATAACAAAGATACTGCAAGTCAGAGATGACATATATTGTCAAAACCGTACAGGAAAATTTGATCAGTGTTTGTCCCTGCTCTGTTTGATTCTAGTCAAAGCTTTTGATCCTTTATCCTTACTGAAAACATCATGGGGTAGATTCTCAGCTGGGGTAAGCTATCATTGGAGTCAATAAAGCTGCCAAAATTTCAGAGCAGCTGCACCTGTATTTCCCATCCGAGGTCCCTCAAGGGCACTTCCCCTCCACCCGCTCAGGTTTATGGCTCCCAGACATTACCTCTCTAAGGCTGCCCTGCCCTAAACTGTGATATCCCCAATGACAGACTGGCTAAAAAGTGAGCATCTGTGCTTTGCTCTCTGTCCAGAGGCTATGATTAGTGTATTGCCTGCTGTTATAAGGTATCACACATTTCTTTATAAGCTAGCACATTTATTCTTAAGGTGAAACCTTACAGAGAAAAGTATTAAAAACAATAAAAGAACTTATGTATACACTAAAAAGCTTACCCTGTTACCCACAACTCTAATCTTGGGCTCTGATAGGTGTCAGTCATTCAAAACCCATAACCAGTTTTTTCCCCAGGGTTGCAAGTTTATAACTATCTCAGATTCAGAATCAAAACCCCAGCTGGACCGTTCAGCCATTTCTTTACATAGCTTGAGCCTTTGCTCTCCAGCCTCTAGGAAAAGTTGATCACCAGACAATGACCCATTCTTGAAGGGGTAGCTCCAAGAGACTGGGATTTTGCTTAAACCAGGGGTTCTCAAACCGGGGGTTGCTGAGCTCTTCTAGTGGGGTTTGCAAGCTCCCAGCACTGCTTAAAAGCCGCCAAATGAATTACTTCAGCATTCAGAAGCTTTTTGGCGGACATACTGAGCACTCACTTTGGCTGTGGTTGGGAGCCCTTGGCATGTCCGCTGAAAGGCCGCCGAATGCAGAAGTAATTCATTCGGCAGCTTTTCAGCGGACATACAAGGGTCCGCCATGGCAGCCGAGGGAGCAAAAATGGATTGCGGTTCTCAAAAGTTTGAGAACTGCTGGCTTAAACAGAGGTGGGACATTTGCATTAACCTCTCCTTAGGTATTCTCCAGGGTGATTTTAAGGCAATAATTCCACAGGAATTAATTGGGGGTAGAGCGGCAGGGCCATTCAACCAATTGCCTGTGGATAACTTGTGGGTTTTTTCCCTGAGGCTTGGCCCCCCAAGAAGGCTCCAGGGAATATACATTACTTCTATAACTTCTCTGAGGTTGATAATGGAATAGAAGATTCCTGATCTCATTTTCAGATCCACAGATTTTGGGAGGTGGCACCAGCTGGGAACCCAGGCAGATGCCACTGGCGTTATGGAAACCTAGCATACAATGGTTGTCAGTGTAGTCCAGAGATCAATTGCTCCTCACACGTGGCAGAGAAGTTTTAATGATTTCATACAATTTCAGGATCAGGAAGGCCAGTCAACAATATGGCCCATAACAGAGGAACAGGTGCTGTGATACATGCTATCATGCTGGCAACCCATCAACTGGCATCTTCCACAATCTCATATCACCTTTCTGCCATTACATTCATCAGTAGGCTAAATGGTCATCCAGATCCTTCCAATGTTTTTTAGTTCAAAGTTTCTTAGCAGGGTGGTTGTGTACTGGTGGGTCCAGGGAGGACTCCTATTGTCCCATCACAGTTTATATGCTCGGAGAGCTTGTGTAGCTCCTTGGTGCCATATGTCATAGTGAACAGGAAGTAGCCTTGTTCCGGGAGGCATTCTTGATAGCATTTTTTGGTGCTTTTAGGATCAGTGAGCTACCCAAGTCTGTTAGGAACGCTGTGGGAAAGACTCTGGAACTGCATAATATACAATGGCAGGAGCATAAAGTGATATTACAGTTGTGAAGGTCAAAGATGGATCAAATTGGCCGGGGCAAATTTGTTATTCTTTGGGAGGGTGGTGAGCCTGGGGTGTGTCCCATTCAAGCTTTGAAGACCTACGTGGTGATACAGCGAAAGGGGAAAGCCCCCCTTTTATGCCTGTGTTGAGATGGTGGCTGAGGAGTTGGGGCTGCCACCCATGAATTTGATTTCCACTCATTCAGAATAGGGGCAGCAATGACATCAGCACAGCTAGGAGCAGCAGTTATTCAGGCAATTGGGGACTGGCATTTGGACTCATACTGAACATATATAAATCAGCATTAATTTATTATAATCTCATTACATATGTTGGACAATTGGCCATGGAGATGGTGGCATGAATCTGTGGGCACAATATTGGCTTTTGGGTCCAAGTTGCCCAAGGATTCACAGCTGAGCTTCAGTGGTGAAGGAATACTCACTTGGCATGTAAAGAGGGTCATCTTATGAGATAAACTAATCCTGCTGCTGTATGCTGTGTGCGCCTGTCAGCGGCCACCAGATATAATTGTAGTGCACCTTGGGGAAAATGATTTGGCAATACTTAAATGGGTGGAACTAATGTTCAGAGCAAGGAGGGACTTGAGACTGATCTTTGACATTTTTCCAGGAATTACCATTGTATGGTCAGACATGCTTCAGTGCAGGATCCAGCGGGGAACCACCCCACCCCTATTGGGGTGGCCAAATTCCCCGGGATTATAGGAAGGGCAGTAATTTCACATTCTGGCATAGTACATGGAGCACCTGAGTTGTTTTGGGTAGATGGGGTTCTCCTGTCAGATTTAGGTGCTGTCATGTTTTTTGACTTATATAAAAGATGTCATTAGGAGATATCTGTGAATCTTACCGGGTTTGGGGAGGAAGCAGTCAAGCTAATGGCTGCAAGTCCTTGTGGTGGATGTCCGGTGCAGGTACTCCATAGGAAAGGAATAGAGTGATCTGATAAATGGTTTGGAAAAGGACTTAAAAAGATGTGTTCTGTTATTGAGTCAAGGGGGACTTCTATGATTGGTACGACAGGGAGCCAACTCCCATTATTATAGCCTGCTTTAACCCTTCTATGAAGGGGGGTTAGCTGGTAAGGTCCAGACAGTGGATTTGTTTGAGGGACCTGGGTGGAAAAAGAGGGGGAGCTGGTAAAAGCCCTCCTGGTAATTATGGAATAAACATGGATTTAACTGCACTGTACACTTTTATATGCCAAGTAGTCCCAAACATCTGATAATACAGTTGCAGCCTGATTAAATGTCAAATATCTCCTGTCTTTCTTTGGTATAGCCAGACAATGCCTGTTTTTTTTTTTGTCCAGTGGTAGGTAGCTGTATTTCAGACTCCAAATTGGTGAGTGGTGTTGAGTAGAGCTATGCAGAAAATGGAAATTTTGTGAGTTTTTTCAAAGATGGTTTGTTCTGAATCAGAATGAAAACAGTATTTTAATTTTTCCTATGAATTAAATTTGGGGCCAGCTTTGATTTTGTCTTTTATTTTATTTTATAGTATTTTTAAATGACAAGTTATTTTAAAATGAAAAATAAAAGCATTCCATTACAAAAATGTTCAACCATTCCATTTTCACCTATCAAAAATATTTTTTAATCTTTTTTCAAAATGAAATTTCTTCAAAATTGATGTTTCCACAAAAAGTTTCTGTTTCAGTTAAACTATATGCTCCATCCAAATTTTTTTGATTTTACTTAATGTACTAGCTCCTATTATGCAGATCTGACAGAAAATATATTTGCTATGTTTGAGAAATGACATGAAAGCCAGAATTGTAAAAGTCTGCTCTGAAAGGAATATGTTCTCTTTATCATGAACAGTTGTAAAGCTAAGTTGTACGGCATGTTTGAAAAACAATCACTACTGAATTCCAGGGAACCCAATAACTTTAAACAGTAGAATGAAACTCTGCAGTCTTTCGTATGCCCATACTCAAGCACATCCCACAATAGGAGTTTTACCTAAGTAAAAACTTTAGGATTTGTTCCATAGATTGAAAGGAGATATTCACTTGAAAGAAGCCAATAGCACATAACACAACCTCTGCTAAAGGGAGTATAAACATTTGTTACCTGTTATTTTATTTGTCTATTATTGAAGCGTAATGTCACAGTGATATGATTTAATAAACTAATTACTTTATGACTTTCACTGCAGAGCAAGTCAGTTGCATCATTTCTCAGCTGGATTCCAGGTAGGTGTACAACTATAGCAATTTGTAGCAGCATACAAGTGTAACAAGTGTGAAGAATGTTACTTTAATGTTATCTTATGCAGAAAAGGTTATCTGTCTTAGCAGAAGCCTAGAATTCTTACTCTGAATGAGAAAAAGTAAAGATTTTCCACCTCTAATTAGGAAGGAAGAAGAGTTTATATTTTAAACATAAGCCAAATGATGTGAAACAGAATGAATAACAAACATTAAGAAAATGTTTTATTCTTCAAAATTCAATGCCCTTATAAAATGCTAGCACTCTAAGCCTCATGCTGCTATTTTTTGTTTCTTTGTTTTAATATTCATAAGTTAGTTGTGACACAGTTCAAAGACTTTTGTTATAGTGAATTGCTGGCAAGTTAGTATTTCATGTATGAAATGTAAAGTACTCATGTTCTGATAGGAGCTGAAACTGATATAAAAACCATATGAATTTTAAGTAACAAAGTTATTAGAAAGAGCAGTAAATAATATCTGGCAATTAACAACAATTCTCTCAAACACCGCAATGCTTTCTATCTGCCAGATGCTACTGAATATAAATATTATTATTACAGCAGAGTGAATTGTAAATACTATATATTTATTAATCCTGCTAAATATCAATGTACAAAATTTTAATTATGATTAATACTACTCTGGTCAGAATTCTTCAAATTTTTAGTTTGTTCTACTATTGCGAGGAAAAATTTGAAGTTTTTATGTAGAGGCCTAACCTTTTCCATTGAAATCAATGACAAAACTGTGAACATTTATTATTTGTTTTACACTAGCTGTCTGTGTCTCTAATCAAGGATCAGGGCCACTTTGTTCTGGCCACTAGGCAAACATGAAATGACGTTGAAAGCACCCAAAGAGCTTAGAGATTTAAGTTTAAAAAAATGAGTAGTGATTCTGGACATTTAAGTGTTTGAGTGCCCAACCTGAGACATTTTACAGAAACACCTATGAAGAGAGAACCTCTGAACACCTAAGAACTGAATTACCCAAATGCACTAGTCAGTTTTTGCAGACTAAAACCACAATGTTTGACTTCTGCAGAAAACACTCATGGCTAGGTACTTCACCATTTGGCAGAGTTTTGGTTGGTTTTTTTGACTGTATATTCTTTGAGAATTTTAATAAGCAAATAGTATAGTTTCTACTTTCCTTTCAATTTCTGCCATTATTTTTCTGCATATTTCTAAATGCAGTTAGAATGCTCATTAAAATACACATCATTCCTTTCTTTGCAACTTTCAAAATTCCCAATAAAGAAAAGAAGCATGGTCTAGTGATTATGGCCAAAAACGTGGAGTAGGGACTACAATCTACATCACCTATCTCTTCTGCATTCATTCAGGTCAATCATTCTGTGCCTCCATTTCTCCAGCTGTAAAATGGGAATAAGAGCCTACTTCACATACTCTTTTGAGGCTATATTTATGTTTGTAAAGAGTTTTTTTTTAAGATCCTCAGGTAGAAGGTGTTATGGAAATGAACATATATCTTTTACTGATTTATAACTATAAAGATACTAAACAAAAAATGAGTTAGAATTGTTCTTCAGAGTTCTCATGTCATGTTACAACTATAACTTCCTTTCCACAAATTCCCATTCTGTTTCATAGTTTGGATCATTCCTTCTAATTTTTTTTAAAATAATTATAATGTATATTACATTTACTATATCTAGTGAGTACAAACTTAAGAAGGAAGATTTGTGTGAAATCTTGGCTTCATTGCAGTCAACGGGAGTTTTGGTTTTGCTGTTGCTCTTAACCAAAACTGACTCTTTCTTAAAGGGCCAAATCTCCCATTGTCCTGCAGTCACTTCCACCAATTCCAACAAAGTACAAAGTGCATGCAACCATTAGGACTTAGTGACCCGTCACACCCAGTGTATACTCACTTTGCACCAGTATAAATGACAACACAAGGTGCAGGAAAATGGGAAACCTGGCCCTAAATCTCAGGAAGGCAAAAATGATGAATGCCAGTCAGCACAATCTCTTAACGTCCATATCATTCTGCATGGAATTACCAGCATACTATTCTCAGGCCTCCCCTTGAGCCAATAGAAAAACCTAGATTGATACATATCAATACATTTGATCATTTAAGTGTGAATACATTAAGGACTGTTTCTAAAGTCAAAATACATCCTTCAGGACATGATTCTAGGAGAATCCTTCCAAGTCAGAGGTTTTTAGAAGTTAGAAACTTCACTTTTAGCAAGTATAATTTAGCAGGACAGCAGGGTTTTCGTATTCCTCATTAAAGTCTGTGTTTTATTATATAGGGAAGATAGATCATTCTCTGACAGCTGGTGTCAACAGCCTGTCTGAACTCATCTAAGTGATATTTTTACCCTGAATAGTAATGCATAGTTGTTGAGTCCAAAAATGTTGTTTACTTGGTGCCTTCCTGCTTTGTGTGCTTTCCTATCATCCAAATGTAGGCAAGCAAAGTTCTTCTGAGTGAATCAAACTACCTTCACTTCCTCCCATGGATAATTGTGTTTTCTCAGTAGAAATGCTGAGAGCATCAAGCAATCTAACTCCTCTCTCATTTGTGTTTTGCATAGACACATATTGTATTGTACCATATTGTGCTAATGGTTATTTTGTGCAATATATTAATTATACTGTTAAAAATCCAACAATTTAGAAATTACTGTTTTGGCTAATAGTAGATTTGTTGTAATGAAAATCTATTTGGATTTAATGTCAGAGTTATATGAGATTCAGAGACACAGAGTTCATTAAAGTAATGTTAAGGATATTACTTAAGCTCACAGAATCAAGGAGATTTAGAGTTTATAGTGAAGCAATATAATTACTTTACATTAACATTACAAAACTTCAGGCTGTAAGCATTTCAATACACTTTTTTGCAGGGGAGGTGAATATTGATAATGCAGAGCACTTTGATTTACCCACTGTTAGCTACTTGACTTAGAAAACCCTTAGCAATGACTGATCTTAATAATATATTTCTAACCTTTTTTTATTTAAGTTTAATAGCTAATACATGCAGTGAGGTCTTGGTTTTCAACCCATTAAGCTTAAAAGGGAGACTGCAAATAAAATGTTGAATACTCTTGGAAAAAAATAATGTGCAGAAATTACAGTGTAGAAAAAAGAACTAATTCTGTTGGATTTATTCACTCAGCAATAATGTGTGCCACAAGTGTTTCAAACATCACTTATTTCAGAGCTATGAAGTTTGGACCTGCACATGTTGCATGGTAAAGTACTTTGGATCATTCAAGTATTAAAAGGAGACAAAGAATGAGGTACAAATGGCCTAATTCGCTGGGGGTGGGGATTGAAGAATTTTACCTATGAGTGGAAGAACAGGGTTGGAAATGTGAATCTTGTGGGGAGAAGGAGGAGGCATAAAATATGAGAGAGAGGCCTGTTGCAGAGGAAAAGAGATGGGATGACCATAGGGCCTCCACTGTGTGCTCCTTTGTATGTGGGAGGAAGTTTGTCAGAAATGGAAAGGGAACAAAGAGAAGTTTACAAAAAATCTTGTACAAAGAAACTGAGAGGGTGAGGGAATGCAAATTAAAACACTACAGTAAATATACAGAACAGGGCAAAAGACTTTTAATGAGAAAGCATATGAAAAGCATGAAACACAGAATCACAGGAGAAAAGGATAGAAAATCATGACACATTGCAATAGAAGAAAACAAAATACTGAGGGGAAAATATATGGGGGGAGGAGTAAGGGATGGAAGGGAAGAATAAAATAATGCATTCTAAATTAGCATTGCTAACTCTTGTGTTACCTTTTTTTAATAAAAGCCCAAGATCCTAGAGTCCTGTGATTATGCTATAATCTCAGATTACTTTTTTTTACTTAAAGTTTATAGCCCTCACAGTCACAGAGAAACTGTAATTCGTGACCCAAGTCCCCCCTAAAAGTTCCAAAACAAAAAGGCAAATAAAAAGAACCCAACATTTGGTTTAAATATTGTGAGACTTAAAAATCTCTTGACTTTGAGGCTTGACTCATAATTTTTGAATATCTTAGGTTGGCAATACTGACACTATCTTACTAAAATCATTAGTGCTTAATTATATTAACAAATTCCATAAAGGAGGTGCCATTTTAGGCATTTTGAAAACATGGTGCAAATGTGTGTGTGTGTGTGTTTACACATTTTATTATATGCTGTTTGCCTAAAATGTTGAGTTATATGATTTATGTTATATGGCAAGGTTAAAATGATGTTGAGGAAGGAGGCTTGGTAGACTAGGAGGACAGAAGTGACAAAAGCAAAGGGAGAGAGATATTATAAATTTCTCAAGTCTTTTATCAATGTCCTTGCTCACCTGTAAGTAAGCTTCCATGTGATGCTTCACTCCAAACCCTGTCAACCAAACTGTGGAACCAAACAACTTAAATGTTTATGGTTTGCACAGCCCTGCTTTCTACTCTTCTCCTCTTTCCCAGTCCACTGCAAGACAAACTACTGAAAGATAGATTGTCCTCTCCTGACTTATTAAACAAACACATTATTCATACTACAGCTCAAACTTCAAAACACACAGTGATTACCATTAAGAAACCTAAATATTGTGACTTTATTGTGGCTAGACAAATAATAAACAGGCAATACATCATGAAATAACAGGAAACAAACCATTATGTGAGTATTCTCTGAAAAGTTACTGATGGTTCAGTAATTTCCAAATACGTTATAGAAAGGATATCTAACAAAAAAAATCCTAGAGTTTTACACATAGAACTGTCTTTAACTTGCCTTTTGTGTGTATTTTCCTCTGTTGTATCTTTTTTCTTTCTATGTGTCTTACAGCACAGACTCTAAGAAAGAAAAATCAGTTCTGAGAGTCAAAGAGGCCAAAAAAATAACTTCATCCTGAAGGGTTGTTCAAATTCTTCACTTAAACTGTGAATTGCATTGCCATAACCTACAGACAGAATCCTAAAGCTCCATCCTTTGGGGGAAAATTCTGCTTTTTTTGCACTCTATATTTCAAACACTTAGAACCACGTAAGTATTGACTACCTGATAGTAGTCTCCACACTTACCCACTGTTGATCTACCAATTATTCAGTCATACTGCAGTAAGTGTGTGTCTTTACCCTTATGCCTTCTCCAGTTTTGATGGCTGATCTCCTCCCCCCAAAAAAGTGATGGAATATGACTAAAATGGTTTTGCACCATACGTCAGATTTAGTTTGTTTTTCCCCCTAGTCTACTAGCTGAAAAAAGTAGATGAGGTAGTAATGTTTTCAGTACATATTCTAACTAACTTCAGAAAACATAATTTATAATCGTGAACCTCTTCAGAGGAGTAACCAGTAAGGAGCTGTCTAACCAACAGGTTTTAACCCTCCTCTCAGCTTCATCAGAGATAAAAATGAAGCTCTCAGGGATATGACATCAGTTCTTAATAATCTCTGGAGGATGATTTCTGTGGAGTAAAGCCAGTTCATAAATTGCTGAGGCCATGGCCTTGCCTCCTGCCCCTTCTCTTGAGCTGAATTGTGCCCTTTTAGATACATATAAGAACCAGTCCCTTGCTGCTCAAGTACAAAGATTCCAATTGTCCCAGAGCCTTGTGGAAGGCAGGCAAGCAGAAGGAAGGCTGTCTGCAAATGAACTCTGTGAATTCCAAATCCTTTGCATGACTGTGGAGTACTGATTGCCAAGAAGGATTTGGCTCAGTGGAAATTCATAGTTTTATCCAAGAGAAATGTATATCCACTGTATTTGAAGTTTAAAATAGAACTAAAACAATTCTGCCCTCCATTATTCCCTTTAAACTATTTTCTTATCAAGGTTTCATAAGTTATACCAGATGAGAGAATTTGAACTCAAAATCTTACTTGTTTGACTGATTTGCATCTGACATCCCTAATTATAGACATACATTTCAATAAAGAGGTTGTAAAATACCCCAAAACAATCCCACCCCGCAACTTTCCCACACTGGAATTGAAATCCATTGGTTAGTTTAATCAGACTCAGTTTGTACATTCAAGAAAATGACATGTTTGTTTCTTCCTGATATATGGTACCTGTGATGGGGTGTATAAGCCCCACACTGAAACTGAAGGGTTAAGGAGCAACTCGGCCCAGGTGACCTTGTCCACCCCCACCTGTAGAGCATGCTCTAACTTAAAGTGGAGCTTAAAAGAGAGCCAGACAGCTCAGAAGAGGCCTGAGAGAACAAGGAGACCTACCCAAAGTGCGTCTAAAGAAGAATGCTTCAGAAGACTCTCTCTAAGAGAAAGAGCCTGCCTGCTCAGCCCAGAAGAGGTGAAGTTTCACTTACTGAAGGCTTGGTACACGTCTTCCTTAGGATGTTATTATTCTGGAGAGTGCTAGAGCTAATTGGTGAACTGACAAGAAGGTTCAGTCCACACCCACAAAAAGGCAGACCACCATGGGGTGTGACAGTGGCTAATGAGAGAGCCTGGAGGCAGAATGAATAGATACTTAGTTCCCTAACCACTAGGTAATGCCGCCAGTGAGCTCCACCCATCACAGTACCTCACCTATGCATGCACCTTCTGTCAGAATTTTACTCTGCTCTGTCACAGACAAGTATCAGGACTGAGACCCTGATTCTGATATCCTTTAGGTTCATTTCACAGTAGTGTAGCTCCATAGATGGTTCACTGAAGTAATTCTTTACATTGCAATACATGAGAGCAGGATCATTTCATAATAGTCAAAATTGTGATGTGCTTCAGAACTAGATATTGGATTCTTGTCTGAACAGAAGCCTTTTGATTTTTATCTGAATGAGGCTGCTGATTGTGTGAAGATTTGATATCCAGCTCTGTACTTCCAGCTTCCTTTAGATGGTGAAATTAATCACCATGAAATTAATTTTTAAGTGTAATTTCAATAAACCCATACCTAAACACAGGTCATTTTTAATATTTAGTTCTGCATCTCTACACCCACATGGCAGTGTGTGCTCATCAGAGCTCCAAACCCCTGTAAGATCCCTTGACTGTGATCACAAACTCAGTTCCTTTCTTCCTTTATAGAATAAGGAGGAAAAGACAATGGGAAAACTGAAAATTTAGACATAAGTATGTCCCTGCCAGAAGGTATATGGGATCTTGGGGAGCAATTACCACACAGGTGGGGTGCAAAATAAACTTTATTAAGAAAATGCAAAAACAGGGAAAATTTAATAGTGAGGGGTATGGGGTTTGTTAAAGTAGACAATTGGGGAGGGGTTTCTTTTAGTAAATGGGATAGGGGGTTTCAATAGTGGGGTACAATACAGTGGGGTACAATACAGTTGGTAACCAATTAACACTGAAGTATAAATGTAACAGGTAGCTAACAATTTCTATGCAAAGAGTGTGTCACAGCAGCATATAACCAACTAACAGTATGGGTAAAATGTGTTAAATAACCAACAATTTTAGGTAAAAATGTAAATGTAAAATGTGAGGTGTGTTAGAGAGAAAGGGGTAACCAATGGGGTTTTATGCTAGAAAGAGAGAGAGAGAAGACAGGCTGTAAGTTGAAACAGCAGAGAGAGAGAGAGAGAGAGAGAGAGAGAGAGAGAGAGAGAGAGAGAGAGAGAGAGAGAGAGAGAGAGAGAGAGAGATAAGTAAGGTTGGGGGATGGGGGAAGAGGAGCACGTGGTGGAGGGAGATTTAAACTCAAGGAGACACAGAACAGACAGGCTGCAAGTTTAAACAGCAGAGAGACAATTATACAAAACACAGCAAAATCTTATCTATGATTTAACTTAACCAAAACTACACAAATTAGCAAGTAACAAAACACAATGCAACAATTCTTTAAGGCTAACTTACAGGGTACAATGTAAGCAATTTCCTAAATCTAACTTAACTACAGCTATGCAAAATGAAATTACAACTTATCTAGACTAAAAGACAAAATCTAACCTAATGGGTGCACCTTATACTAGGGGTAGTTTCAGAGGGCAGGGTGGTGTGTGCCCAGGTACAGTCCAGGAAGGCACAGGTTATTTCTAGCAGCAAAGGTGCTGCAAAGCAAGAAACAGATTACAGATACAGACCAAGGAGTTTAAGAGAGGTTTTAAGATACAGACCAAGGTTTAGTTTAAGTCTAAGAGAGGTTTTAAGACACAGACCAAGGAGTTTAAGAGAGGTTTTAAGACACAGACCAAGGTTTAGTTTAAGTCTAAGAGAGGTTTTAAGACACAGACCAAGGTTTAGTTTAAGTCTAAGAGAGGTTTTAAGACACAGACCAAGGAGTTTAAGAGAGGTTTGGTTTGAGTCTGTGTGTTGGGGAAACAGAGCCAGCAGCTAAAGTAATTAAGTATAGAAAGTTTCACAGAGGGATTCTCACCAGTCCCCAAGGCAGCAGCAAAGGCAGAAGCAGCAACAGGATCAGAAGAAGCAAGGAGGGCTCGGCACGGTCTTGATAATCTGGAGGTCTCTCAGGCAGCAATTCATTCTTTGTGGGGGGGGGGTTAAAAACGGGGGTACGCTCAAAAATAAAACGAGAGCGGAGAAAGGACCCCCCCAGAACCCCTGGCTGATCAGACCAGGTAGCAATGCAGGAACCTTTCTGATGTTTGTTTAAAAAATGCCTGTTCTTAAAGGCAAACTCAGGCAGTTTCCCCGCCAGTAATCCTGATAGGCTCCTTCTGTCACAGGGGAGGAGTTACAGGGAAAAACTGCAGGTGAGCATAGAGACATGCCTGGGCAGAGTCCTGGACCATAGGCGTGAGTTCCACCTCATGACTCAAAAGCACATGAGGCCTATGACTCATGCCCAGGATCTTCAAAGCACATTGATCTTACAGCTTGACATAACCTTGCCCTACACCGAGCCCAGGTTTAACAAGGTGATAACAGGACCAACCCTTTGAACAGGGCAGTTGTCCCACTTAGCATGCAGCACAAGTGGCCCTCCCTTTGAGAAGGGCAGTGGCCCTGGTAAACAACTTAACAGCCAGGGAGGGGCGGCCACAGGAGAACAAAAACAAAATGGAGTAAGGGGACAGCTGTAAGAAACAAAATGGAATAGGGGGAAAGCTGTAACAGACAAAGTAGAAGGACCCTGATCCTCCATGAAATCAGTTAGTGAGAGACTTTCTTAGCTCTGCACAAAATACAAACTCTCTAATATTTATTTCACATTACCCTGTTGGTTTTAATACACATTTCCTTAATTCATAAACCTGAAGGAATTTGTTCTGTTTTCAAACACACTTCATCAGCACTCACAAAAATTGCACATTTTGAGTTTAACAGCATGACTGAACATCCAGATTCAAATTTCACCCTCCCCCTTAAAAACCCACGGAAATCAACCCAATGTAAGTCCATAGGATTGCATGAGGAGGGGACTAGAATTTGATTTAAAGTGTTCAAATTCTGTATTTAAATATACTGTTCTGTTGAGTGTCCATGCCCCCGCCCCTGGTTCTTTATGTGTTCTATGAGTATTTATTATGTTCATCAGTCATGAATAAGAAGGTTTTTGATTTTCAGAGCAGTGCAGGGAGCTTGCAAATACATCAAAAAGAAAATAAATATTTAAAAATTAAAGCTGTGCATCAGCAGTAACCAGAAACATAATGGGTGGGCAGAAGGATGAGCCTAACTCAAGTACAAATAGCTCTCAGTTTAGGTGAGTGGATGGGAAAATGAAATGTAACTTCATAAAAATATTACTGAGAAGCTGCAACCAGAATATCAGTAAAGTGTCCTTATGCAAAAATGATCATTATAAAATCATAGACAATGACTGAATCTGTATTGCTTGTATGTTTGACACTTCAGACAAGTTAAGCAGAATCAACTCTGGCCTCTCTAGACACCAGACACAAAAAGAACAAACTAAGCGTATGTCTACACAGCAAAGAAAAACCTGCGGCTGGCTCGTGCCAGCTGATTCAGGCTTGTGCGATTGTTTTATTGCTCAGACTGGATCCCTAACTGTTGTTTATGACAGAGAAGCACAGATATGTCTTTCACTTCTCCCTCCTTGCCAAAAATCCTACTGTCCCTCTCGTTGTGACTGGTACTATTTGATCTGGATCAGGGTTCCACTTAAAACAATCTCTCTTATTTTAGCTCCTAATATCATTGGAGAGAACCACATCATACTATTACTTAAAGCCCATTTCATGTCCAATTAACACTGAACCAAGGAGTGGAGAAAGACAAATACCTTATTTTTCCCATTGTGGAGTCAATGCTTAAAGGCCTTCAATATTATGATTCTTAGTGGATCAGATCAAAGATATCTCAAGCAAGCAAAACACCAACAAGACCTTCTTCTTGGAGGATTCAATGTACATTCTAGATGGATCTTCTAAAGCAGGGGTTCTCAACCTGTGGGTCGCGACCCCTCGGGGGGTCGCCGACCCGGTTCCCGAGGGGTCACGAGCTGTTTTTTTCCACCAAAAAGCCGCCGCCGTGATCACGATCGCTTCCGCTTTCGGTGGCTTTTCGGCGGACATGCCGAGCTATTTTGGGAACACTCGGCATGTCCGCCAAAAATAGCCACCGAATGCAGAAGTAATTCATTCGGCGGCTTTTCGGCGGACACTCAAGGGGTTGCGGCGCCGTGCCGCTCAGAAAAAAGGGGTCACGCTAAAGGTAAGTTTGAGAACCGCTGTTCTAAAGTCTTTGGTTGACAAATATAGAGCTTTGAACAATGAGAGCTGCAATTCTCTCATTGGGCACTGGAAAGATTAACTTTGTTCCCTTGTCTGATGTAGCCTTTAGTTTTCCATTTTGCCATTATCCTAAAATAAATCAGTAATTGAAATCCAAACAGAAACAGTTACTATTGTGGGGGAATACATGGGTGTGAGTAATGTCCATAATAATGAAGACCTTCCATTTTGCAAAATAAAAATTACAGGTAAAGAAATTAATTTATGTTGCAACTGATATTGCTTAAATGGTGCATGCCAGTGACTACCTTCCAAGCTGGGCCTCCATTCATAGAGATCATGTTTAGAAAATATAGTCCAGTTCTCCAAGACCCTGGTTCATTTCTCACCTTAGGGACAACTCACTTGATTAGGCATGTGCTTAAGTGTCAGGTTGAACTGGGCCCCAATGCTGAACAAAGTGTAGTTCTGTGTCTACACTGTAGTTCTGTATCTGCTGTAGGCCAGCTCCTGAAGTCCTTATTCAGATTTTACACAATCCATTTTCAGGGAAGATTCCCCAGCGATCCCTTTTGTTTGAAAAGGGATTTCAGAATTTGCCCTCCTGGAATTGTTTAAAAATCTGTGTTGTAGGAAAATGTTCTAAATCACACTGCACCATCTCCCTCCTTTTTTCCCTTCCTCCCCACTCCCAAAAGTATTTTACTAAATACATTCTGTGCTTGCTAGTCTAATACAATTTAAGCAATATATTTAGCAGGATCCTATGTCCTTTCCAGAATGCAGAAGGACATTTTTCAGAAGGCCTGTCTAAAGATATATGGTATATTTTTTTTTCCCCTTTCATTGTGGGCACATTAACAGTTATCACTGTCACATTGTATATGAACTTGTCATCACATATAATACCTACTGCTCTGTCAAAGTCTTTATGATGGAATGACTTATATAAATGTTATCTTCCTTACTTTAAAAAAAATGCTCCCAGTAAATTCACTGAAGACTTTGTAGCAGGTTTATGAGAATACATTTAATATGGTCTTCCTTGTCTTAAAGATACTGTAATTTGATAAAAATGAATAACCTGTCACACTGTGCTGAATACTTTCATCAAGATAGGGCTTCATAAAAAAGAAAATAACAAAATAGTCAAGGAAAAAAAACAGGTGATAACTAAGATTCATTTGTCTGTTATGAATGTAAGACACTTTTTTGGAGAAGCCTTTTCATTTATTCAAGTTATTAAAATGGACTATCTGTTGCTAAAATTAATATGGATGTTTCAGCAAAAAAAGGAAGTACTTTTTATTGCACATTTTCTATACTGTAGCTTATATTTAAATAAGCATATTTCACATAACAGTCATTTAATATTACTTTATATTACTGGTATAAACAAAGTTATGAGGAATAAAATTCTAGTAGTACAGGATTTGTAGCATAATATGTCACTGCAGTGTTTCACCTGGATTGTTCATCTTGCATTTCAGTAGCTTCATTTGAAGGCGCTGTCTGAAATTGTGTACTCACTTTATATATCTACCTCTCAATTTTTCCATTATCTGATTTTTTCTTGTATTGAACAGAGTGTAAATTTGGTAATAAGTGTACATTGATTAAAATATTAATATTTTAATAAAATAGTTCCTCTTGTTACGGGCTCTAATAATTGAAGTCCAGAGTTGTCCCAAATTTAATGCAGGATTGCGTAATAGACATCAGGGTAAATAACCATGTGTTAGAATCAATGCCAAAAGGAGCTATTGCTGTTAGAAAATGATGCTATAGACCCAAATTAATGTTTTCCAGTTAAATTTTATATTTTTAATACATGTAATGGAACAAAAAGTAATTAGAAAATAATAAATATTATTATTCATATTGATGCAATAATGCAAGCCAATTTCTAACATTAATTGAGTGCCCATTGTGCCTATTGTTAAAAGATGTCTGTGAGAATAGTGATAGGTAAAATTGCTATAAAATATCACTTAAATATCCTTTAAGTGAAATGGATGAGATTGAGACCCAAACCTGCTGACCCCTTTTCCTGTTGATAAACTATTTCCTTCACAGCTTGTCAGGGTTCCCTCCCCACTCTGAACTCTAGGGTACAGATGTGGGGACTGCATGAAAAAAAACCCCTAAGCTTATTTTACCAGCTTAGGTTAAAACTTCCCCAAGATACAAGTTTTTCCTGTGTCTGGTTGATAGGCTGCCACCACCAAGTGTAAACAAAGAATTGAGGAAAAGGTCACTTGGAGCCTCCTATTCCCCACAAATACCCCAAACATACACCCCCCTTCCTGGGAAAGGCTTGAGCATAAACTCCTCACCAATCCTTAAAGGTGAGCCTGATCCAAAAACCCTGTGTCAGGATTGCCTCCCCACTCTGAACTCTAGGGTAAAGATGTGGGGACCCACATGAAAAAAAAAAAGAAAACCCCAAGCTTATTTTACCAGCTTAAGTTAAAATGTTTTCCCCAGAACACACACTTCTCCTGTGTCTGGATTTTGTTCACTGCCACCACCAAACTCATTTGGGGAGTTTGGAACCCCTCCGTCCCTTTCCCCTAAAACCTCAAACTGATTCCCTCCCTGGGAGACTGCTTGAGAGACAAACCCTTGCCTGATCTGTGCCCGATCCAAAACCAGGATCGTACACAATGGAAAACAAGCAGTCAGAGTCTTAAAAGAAAGATTTTAATTAAAGAAAAAAGAAAGGAATAAATCCCTTGTACAGAAATCTATAGAAAAAACCCACTTTCATCACAACAGCATCACAAAGGACTGACCCCTGCCTAGGGATTCTCCTTCTGCTGAAGCTTAACAGTATAAAGAACACAGCTAAATTCCACACTGGATAATTTATCAAGTGATACAATTCAAGAATACAATTCACTTACTGCTGAACTTGACTTGTTAGAAGATTATAGATAGTAAAGTAAAAGACATAGGTTCATCCCATAGCCGGAGAAGAACAGAGCAAGAGAGAGAAACCGAAACTAAAACTCTCTTTGTCTTTGAGGTTGATTAGCATCTCCGGTTCCTATTGGTCCCTATCCCCCTCTCAGGTTATCTTTAGCTTTACCCCTTACAGGTAAACAGTAATTGTAGGCCACTTTATATTTATGGCACCCTTTATCTACACAATGGAAAAAATGAGTCAGATTCTGAGAAGAATTTTAGTTAAAGAAAAAAGAGAAAACAATTTACCTCTGTAACAATCAGTGTGGAAGCACTTCACAGAGTCAAAAAAGATTAAAAGAAAAAACCACAGAGGAATCGCTTCTGCTTAGTTTCAAAGTTACAGAAAAAACTCAGGGATATCTCCCTAAAGCATGGGAAATTCACAAGTGAGAAACAAATATAAGCTACCATGCCTTGCCTGGCTATTACTTACTATTTGTGATGTTCAGAGACTGATATAGAACTAGATGGAGAGAAGAAAAGGCTGACTGGCTCCTTTGAAATCCCCAAAGCAAAAGAACCACAAACAAAGGCACACAGAACAAAAGCCTTCCCTCCCCCAGATTTGAAAGCATGTTTGGTCCCCAGTGGTCCTTTTGGTCAGGTGCCAACCAGGTTCTCTTAGCTTATTAACCCCTTACAGGTAAGAAGGAATTCTAGGCTACTTTATGGTTATGACATAGCTGTGATGCCTCTTTGCAAGATCTGCACTATAAACACTTTCTATTACATATTGTTGTTTTGTTTTATATACTATGCCTCCAATTAGTCTGATGTTTATATCAGTCAGCATTTATTGTAGTAGTCAAAAACTTTCAAATCTTGCTGCCTAAGAGTCTAAACTTGTGTTTAGGCATGTAAACAAGTAGCCTGATTTCTACAGGTGCTGAAAACTGACTCCAGTTTATTTCAGTGACATTTGCAAGGGCTTGGCACTTCTGAAAACCCCAAATTGCCTATTTAAAGACCTAACAAATACGTAGGTACTTGACTTGAAGCCCTTGTGTTTGGAAAATATTTGACAAGATCTTCAAAAGTGACTATATTCAAATTAAGACACCTTAAAGGGATCTGATTGGGACAGATTGGGACCCAGAACCTCAAAGGTTCTTAGGCACTTAACTCCCAAAGGTTGCTCGGGATTTTCTGAAAATTAGGCCCATTATACCTGGCTCAAATTGAGCACACAGAAACAGAGGCACCAAAAATAGTCAATTCTAAAATTCATCACCCCTGATCTTAAGTGCTATATGATCCTACAGGCAATTAAACCTCATCAATCCCCCATGGAATTCCTTCTGGGAAAGAAACTACCTATAAACAAGCAAGAAATAATAAAGGACTAAAAGAGTTAGCTGTCTTCACACTGAAGAAAGCTCAGATCTTAATCCAAATATTGGATTTTGGATCCAACACCCATTAATGTCACCTCAGGGGTGGCGATAGCGTGAAACAAATATATTACCTTGTTATGGAGAGGCAATCAATACTAAATGAACAAACAGTGGCACTTGGTAAGCAGGGAGAGGTGCTGCTAACCCTTTTTAAAAGCTTTTAAAGGATGTGGATATGCTTCTTAACAACATCATTTAGCCTAATGAAGAACAATTATCTTCCTGTATAGATGTACAAATTGTTTTAATTTATTTTATAATGTGTGCATCATAGATACAAGGACAGCAACAAAAATAAAATAATATGCAGTTACTAGGAAAAGTTAAAGGTGCTAAACATAGTCTAACAGTCTCAACACAGACTGGAAAACTACATAAAGTGGTCAGTAATATATCCTCTTGCATGGAAAGAACAGGATAAAGAACCACAAAATATCTAAGATACAGGATGCAATATATTCAGTTTAAAGTAATCACAAAATCCTAAAAATATATTCAGAGTTTAGTGCCAAATTCTCTGCAGACATAACTTTGTCACCTGGAAGTGGAGTTTTGTCAGCAGAGAATTTGGCCAGTACAATTTTTATAATGCCAGTTGAGCATCATTGCCTAGAATTCTCATCCCATGCAGACCAGTTATCAGATCTTTTTACAATACATGTTTCTGGGGAACACAATACTAATAACAAACATATCCAGATAAGTTTTGCATATGAAATTAAATTTTGGCTTTACTACTCAAATGGAAAACTGTAGTGTAAAGCCCTTAGTCATATTCTGTCATGCTGCAAGATCAGGTATATCATTTATTTAGTTTGTGCTATAGTTTCCCAGTAGATTCATTCTCAAAACCAATCACTCATATCTTGGTATTTCATGTTAAATTTTACAGGCTACCGATTAACTTGGTAGAAATAAATAAATATTAATTGATGCAGCCACTGTGAGATAGACTCTGTAATACAGTGGTTAGAGAATGTAATACATGGGAGAGCCAAATTCAAATCCCTGCTTAACAAAAAGCATAGAGGAGATTTGAATCAGAAGTCTCCCACATTCCAAGTGAATGTTCTACCCAGCTGGCTAAAGGTTATGTGAGGGCAGTAAAACCACCAGTGACATTAAGTGCAAGGCCTAATGCAGTGGGATGTGTCTAAAAATGCATACTAGATTGGGCTTCACAGGTAAAATGAGAAACATTTAGCTTGAGCATCCATCCCTGAGCTTAGACACAGCTGGGTTCCTGGGAATCAGACACATCACTTCATGTGTCTAAAAGCAGTAATGCAGGTTCCAAGGGGACTTTATCAGCAGAAATTTGGAATCTGAGGGAATTTAGGCATCTACCAGGTTAGCAGGCAGTTTTGAAAATCTATATTTTGTGTTTAGGTGCCTAAAGTGGCAGTTAGGTACCTAGATCCACAAAGGCATCTAGTCCAGGTTAAATGACTTGCTCAAAGACACATAGTAAATCCGCATGACAGAGAAGGGGATTTGAATCCCGTGTAGAGGACCATAGATGGAAATATCTGAATCTGCTGGATATTAAAGTCTTTCCTTCTAGCAATAAGAACTTTTGAATACTTTTTATTATTTTATACTTCAACTAATATAAAATGACTTTCCCTGGTTATACACTGGGATTAGAAATCCTGATTGCTTTACAATGTGATCTTACAATAAGATGATCTTCACGTTTTTCCCCTTAACATTTCCACAAAAATATCATGGCTTGTCTTTACCCTCTGCTTTCTCTGACAACAGCACAGAAGAATACTGTGTTCTTTATCTTAATTTTGCAGGAATTTCACCCTATTGTACAGCTTGTAATTCAGCATCACAAATCTTAACATCAGTTCACTATTCACCTCGCATTCTTTGATCCTAGAGTAGGTGTACACTACTGCAGTTGATCAGTTTATCTTAACTTCAAGAGAAGAGGAAGCACTTTTCAGATCTATTAGATTCTGGATGTCCTACTGCAAAATTCTCTCTAAAGCCCATCCCTCTCTTCTCTCACTGATTAAAAATAATTCCTTTTCACCTTTTTCTTCAAGTTTGCGGTCTAAGTACACCTCCAACTGTGAGGAAATCCTTTTGGTTATGAAAGAGGCCATAACATCTGTCATCACTGACACTACCCCACAGTGCCTAAGACCAATTCATGAGAATTTGACATCATCACATCTGAACTTGCTCTGAAAAGCTTATGCTTCAATATGTCTGTTAGTCTATAAGGTGCCACAGGACTCTTTGTCGCTTTTTCAGATCCAGACTAACACGGCTACCCCTCCGATATGGACTCTGGCCATTGGACCACACTGCTGCAGGAGCGTAATACATGGACCCTCGCCATTAGGCCTCACGGCACTGACTACCAGAGGGTAGTAGAAACGACATAGGTGTAAAGAGTCAGGGTTACCACTCGCCCCCCTAAGTCGAAGGGGCTGAGGTACAAAACATGCCACATCCCCAAAAAGAGAGAGCTATTCTTTTCTTAAGAATTTTAGACTTTATTTTGCTGCTGTATACGAAACACGTTTATTTTTTTTCTCCTATTTATTTTTCTCCTATCATTTTCCCATGAAATTTTTGTTTGAAAATAAGTTTATTTCACTTAAAAATATGTCAAATTTAGTAGGGAAATTTTGTTTGAAACTGGGACAAAGCTGGAATATGAAAATACTCAAAGTTCAAAAATTTTGAATTTCACTGCAAAATTTGATGCACCTCAGTGGAACACTTCATCAGACACCATTTAACACACACTGGTAAGTGTAAAAACAGAGGATATTAATTTCAGTAGATGATCTAACCTGTGGTGGCATTGAACATATTGCATATTTGTGCATGGCATGACTTATTAAGCATCTCTGGTAGCCCTGAGAACATGTAAATACGAAGGGATGTATGTATGCAAATGACTCATACACCTCTGAACACCTGGCTCTTGTCTTCATTGCATACTACAGTTCACGATTATTTTCACAGGGTCTAATCCAATGACCAATGAAGTCAATGAAAGTCATTCCACTGAGTCTAGTTGATTTGGAGTCAGGAACATACCACATAAAGCTACAAATAATGCTGAGTCAGACTTAATTTTCCTGTGGATTGTACTTCTGGACTATTTTTCTGTCTATTTGGCAACTAAACTGAAGACTACCTGGGAATAGATGCAGGGCCGGCGACAGGGGGGTACTACAGGTAGAGCTGTACCGGGCCCCGGACTTTAGGGGGCCCCGGTACACAGCAGTACCCGTAGTCATCCCCCCTTGTCGCCAGGCCTGTAGAGCGGCGAAGGGGCGGGGGGGCGGGGAGGCAGGGAGGCGGCGCGGCTCTCCTCCGGAGCGGATGAGCGCGCGTGTCCCCGGCAGGAGCAGTGAGCCCAGCCGGCAGCAGCAGTGCAGTCCGGGGGAGAAAGTGCGGGGGGGTGGGGAGCAGCAAGGGCGGCTCGCACCGCAGGACCCCGCACTGCCGCCAGCCACTGTCAGCCGGGGGGGGGGAGCGCCGGCTGGGCTGGGGGGGGGCCGGCTGGGCTGGGGGTCCCCCAGCCGCTGTCAGCTGGGGGGGAGCGCCGGTTGGTCTGGGGGGGCCCCCAGCCGATGTCAGCTGGGGGGGGAAGTGCCAGCTGGGCTGGGGGGCCCCCCAAACGATCAGAGTAGGGGGCCCCCAAATTTCTGTCGCCGGCCCTGAATAGATGTAAGCTTTCCCATAGATGTTAGTTTCTTATACCATGCAAATTTATTATCATTCTACCCTTGAATAAAGATGAATTACCCAAGGCAATCTGAGCCTTTTTATGTCTTTTCATTTGTTTGTAAAATGAAGTGTGTTATAACCAAAATCTTAGAAAAACAAATCCTATCTGATGAAGGAATGATGGAGGAGGAGGAAAGAAATGAAATCCAGGAGACCAGAAAGTAATATCCCAGTTTGATTCAGGGGTGACATCATACTGTACTTTCATGAGCATCAGATGAAGTAAAATACCTTTTTGTAACAAATGTCTGTTCTAACTATTGTATTCGGGTAATCTCTGGAAATGTCTGTGGATGGTATAGATTTACAATTTAAAATAAATGGAAAAGATAAATTCACATAATTGCAAAATGAGTGTTAATTTGCATTTTACTGTATTACTGGACCAAAAAGAGACTAATTTTACATCTAATTTAGCAGAGAATATTTGTTGTTGTTTTAACAGTATAATGGGATTCTGCTTGTGGAATAACATTAACATGAAAAACAAGTACATTTAATATGAAAAATCCAATTCATTCAGACTTCAGCTGCCATCAATAAATTGATGAAATGGTCAGAAAGAAAATGTGCACAGATTCTGTTCAATATGTAAGAAAGTGTTGAAAAAAATGTAATAAAGTAAGGGAGGTGGAAAATCTTATACCATCAGGAGAACTTTCATTAAATTAGAACTGGGATCAGCAACCTTGGCACGAAGCCCCCTAGGGTAAGCACCCTTGGCAAGCCCAGCCGGTTTGTTTAGCTGCTGCATCCACAGGTTTGGCCAATCACGGCTCCCACTAGCTGCAGTTCGTTGCTCCAGTCCAATAGGGGCTGCAGGAAGCGGCGCGGTGCTGGCCGCTGCTTCCTGCAGCCTCCATGGGAACGGAGTGGCGGACCACGGCCAGTGGGAGCCGTGATCGGCTGAACCTGCGGACGCAGCAGTAAACAAACCATCCGGGCCCTTCAAGGTTGCTTATCCTGGAGGGCCTTATGCCAAGGTTACTGATCCCTGAATTAGAACATATATATTACTAGCAAAGATACCTGGCGTTGCTCGGGGTATTTGTAATTGGAAACTGGGATGTAAAAAGACTACAATGTTTTTTATTAATAAAAATTTTGTTCAGAAGTCTCATTTTGTCTAAGTAATTTCAAGTAATTACGCGACATAATGTTGCTCAGGTCCGATGGAGGGGGGGAGGGGGGAGAGATTTAAAAAAAAAATGATTCTTACCTGAGGGGGGAGAGAGCTGAGTGAGTGCGGGGGCCATTGGAGTGGGGGGGAGGGGTGAGAGAGCTGAGCGAGTGGGGGGCCCTTGGAGGGGTGAGGGGTGAGAGAGCTGAGCGAGTGCGGGGGCCGTTGGAGTGGGGGAGGGAGGTGAGAGCTGAGCGAGTGTGGGGGCTGTTGGAGGGGGGTATTATTACATCATAACTATGTCACAGACAACAGCAGGTGTTAACCTGCTGCCCAGCTGATGTTAATGAGCTTTAAAGAATTTCACCCCTAGGGGGTGTAAGAGGTGAGATTTGAAAATTTTTTGATTCTTACCCTGATTAGGACCCTAAAGCCTATAACTGTACCAAATTTCAAGTTTCTAGCTCAAACCATGTGGAAGGATAAGGGAACATACATACACACACATACGCGTACACCATTTGACTTTTATATATATAGAACTAGCGAAAATACCCAGCGTTGCTCGGGTCCGTCGGAGGTGGGGAGGGGGCAGAGAGTTGAGCGAGTGCGGGGTCCGTTGGAGGGGGGAGGGGACAGAGAGCAAACCTGACACCCCCACCTCACCCCCCCAACCAAACCCGACACCCCCACCTCACTTACCCCTGGACCAACCCGACTCACATTTTCACCTCTCCACCCAAACCCAACACCCCCACGTCACCCCCTACCAACCTCAACACCCCCTGACGAACACCCACACCTCACCCCCCGTAGACCAAACCTGACACACCCACCTCACCTTCCCCCCAACCAAACCCGACACCCCTACCTACCACCACAAACAAACCCAACCCCCACACCTCACTTACCCCTAGACCAACCCCGACCCCCCTCCTTGCCCCTCCAACCAAACCCAACACCCCCACCTTACCCCCCCACCAAACCCAAACCCCCCTGACCAACCCCAACCCCCACACCTCACCCCTCACCCACCCCGACACCTTCCCACCCCCCCAGACCAAACCCAACACCCCCGGCTCACTTACCCCCCGACCAAACCCGACACCCCCACCTCACCCTCCGACCAAACCCGACACCCCCACCTCACCCCTGACCAAACCCGACACCCCTACCTCACTTACCCTCCGACCAAACCCAACTCGGGTCCGTCGGAAGTGGGGAGGGGGCAGAGAGCTGAGCGAGTGCAGGGTCCATTGGAGGGGGGAGGGGGCAGAGAGCTGAGTGAGTGCGGGGGTCCGTTGGAGGGGGGAGGGGGCAGAGAGCTGAGCGAATGCAGGGTCCGTTGGAGGGGGTATTATGACATCATAACTATGTCACAGAGAACAGCAGATGCCCAGCTGATGTGATTGGCCTTTAAATAATTTCACCACTGGGGGGCGTCAGAGGTGAGATTTGAAAAAATTTCGACTCTTACCCTGATTAGGACCCTAAGACCTATAACTGTACCAAATTTCAAGTCTCTAGCTCAAACGGTGTGGAAGGAGTAAGTGCACATACATACAAGCATACATATATGCATACACCATTTGACTTTTATATATATAGATGCAGCCTGTACTTTACACTCTTTGACAATGTGAATCACATGGATATTCTGATTTATAAAACAGAGTTGGACAGTGGTTGCTGTGAATCAAAAAAAGGGCATATTATTTTACATCCCAGTTTTTGTTTTTCTGAACTAACTAAGGATATCTCTGAAACTTCTCTTCCTAATTTAGTTTAGTTCACTCTCAACTTGGTGGAAGGCTGGACAATAAATGAGGAAAGAGATATTTTAAACATTCTCCCTACTCTTTTCCTTCCTCCTTTTGTCTCTCCTCCCCCCCCAAAAAAATTGTAAGGAGATGCAGATACTAGGAAAGCATCTTATAATTACATTCTGGTTCTTCTGTAAATAGATGCAGTCCTATACACATCCGATTCAGAAGAGGACCAAAAGTCCAACAGCTGAAAAGACTTCTCTGACTTTGGGGTTCAGACACTATCTCTACCACAAGGTTTAAAACAGGGGGTGTATTGAATGCTGATTGAATAAAGCAGGAGTGAGTAAATGAATTGCTTAGCTGATGAAACTAGAGGAAGCTTATATGAGACAGTCAGGTGGAAAAATGTGATAAAACAAGATTGCAATGGTTGTTAGTTTTGTGATTTTGTCTGGATAATGAATTCAGTTCAACCCTATTGACTGTTCACATAATTGAGACAAAATACACCACAAATCGTCTGTTTCTGAAGAACAAATTCTATCCAAGACCTATCCAAATTTTAATATTTATCAGTGGTTCCCTTCTCATTCATGAGTTTACAAATTCAATAGACTATAAAAAGGAATTAAAGTTGTTAAAGCACATATTGATAGAATGGAAGGTTCAATGGTATCTCATAGAAGGCTGATTTGATATGATTTTAGACATGTTTATGCTACATTTAAGCCAGAGAAAAACAGAGCAGTATTCCTGTCATGTCTGAGTACTCCCATAGAATTCTATTCTGGTAAAACTAATTGGTACAAATGTTGTCTGCATAGAAAAACTGGGGCAACATATATTTAATCATTAACGATGAATTATACACTGATCATAAGATAAATTATAAATCTGATTGAAATATATTTTGTCCCGGCCATGACATACTAAAAGGCCTCTACTTATTTGGCCATATGATATCATAGTATGTGAGTGCTTTCCAATCAATCTGTTATGTATTTTTCCACACAACACCCCGGCATTGTAGGGAAGTACAGTGAGTATCATTGTACAGATAGGAAAATGAGGCACATAGGAGATGTGATTTGCACAAAGTTATATAAGAAAACTGCGGTGGAGCATGGACTTGAACTCAAGTAATAGGATAGTGCTCTAGCCACTGGAACCTCTTGTTATTAGGTATAACGTGATAAGTCTTTTCCACTTCTACTATCCAAATGACTGATATTAGAGGTTGAAAAGGGATGTCACATCCATTTTGTTCCCCACAGGTATAAGAGCTAGATAATCTGTTGCTCTGCCCTTGAGAAGTCATATATACTTCCATTCACCCAGTGCTTATAAATTGCTACTGAGTCGGAAGCAAATCTTTTCCCACCCACTTAATACTGCTATAAATGATTGCATAAGGTACTGAGCAACAACGACTCAGGATCAATGTATTTTAAGGTAAGCTTGTCACTCATATGATGGGAATTCCATCACTTCTTTTGGGTATGTATGAATTGTGTCTTAAACAGAGAAAAGCTTCTATACAAAGTTAGCCCTAATTTAAGGAGACTGTTGGCCCGTTACTAAAACATAATGGTTTTTTTGGTTCGCTAGCTCCCACTACTGAAAGAAAGGTGAAGGGTTGATGGGAATTCAAGACCCCGAGACTGACAGTACTTAGGGACCATAGGGAGAGCTCAATGCTCCAAGTCAACCTGATTGATAGGGTGGGCAGGCTAACGAAGGAGGCAGGAGGCAGGGACTAGGGGCCCTACCCTCTGTGTGAGCAGGAACTGCCTGGAACAGAATGGGGCCGAGCTAAGTAGAGAGAAGGAGCCCAAGCTGAGTGGGGAGCAGAGCCACACCATCTGGAGAGAACCAGAGAAGGAGCCCAGGGAACAGATCCATTCTTGGGAGCACAGCCACAGCAACAAGAGCCTTAGAAGCAGCCCAGAAAGCCAATCTTTGCTGGAAGGAGAGCTGCAGCAAAGCCTGCAGCAAAGCAGAACCAGAGAGGCCAGAGAAGTAGTCTAGGGAGCTGGGGGCAGTGCAGCAGCTGGGGCTGGAACTGCTTCTGGAGCACTTTGGAGCAGCTGGGGAAGGTGAAGCGGGACCCTGGGCAGATGGCCCAGTGCAGGGAGATGCTCCCAGCCAAGTGCCCAACCCACAACATCCTTGCAGCATCCCTGCATCACAGACTGGGAGGGAGGCCTGTCACATGTGAGGAACAGACTGTGAACTTCCCTTACATTCCACAGGGGTTATGTTGTTTTCCTTCAACCTTTCCCAATGTTTCCTTACTTTTTATTCTGGTATTCACAAGGTTATTGTGAAGCATACTGAGAATCAGTAATGGACACCCAAGAGCATTAATGGGCCAGGAGACATTACAGTAGAGGAGTGGATCAAGTCTGTGAAGGTGGCTATGCATGTGCTAAGAGTATCTGAAGAAGATTGTGTGGACTTCACAGAGGAACACTAAGGGCCAGGCCAAGGCCACAGTAAAGTTCATGGCAATGGCAAATAAGAAAGATATGAAAAAGGTATTTGAACTCCTCAGAGTGTATGGAGAGAAGGTAACTATTGGAACCTGACTAAGGGGGTTCTTTGAGAGAAAGCAAGAACCCAGTGAAACTGTCCCAGCATACGCATGTGACCTCCAGGAGAGAATGAATAAAATGGAGCTGTGAGACTCTTGACGAGTTCCAGACCTAGATACGGTTCTGAAAGAGCAGATACGGTCCTGAAAGATGAATCTGCCATGAAAGATGAATCCCTCTACCGTGAAATGAACAGTAAATTTAAGGAAAATCCTGGTAAAAAGTTCCATGAACTCATGCAGGCTGCCATTATGTGGTCAGAAGAAGAGCATGTGCCTGTGGAAGAGACAGCCAAGTCTAACACCTACACACAAAGTGTGGTCCTAGTGAATGCAACTGCTGGAGAAAAGGTCCTGTCCCAAACAGTTAACATTGGAAAGTTTAAGTGCAGCTGTCCAAAACCTGGCAGTCCAATAGGAGGAGATGCTGAAAGTAATGACTGATTTGATGAAAGAAAAAAATCCCCATTAGTATGCAAAGGTATCCAAGGGCACCTGGATCCCAAAGATCCCCACTGAAGGATGATCTGGGAAGGTATATTTGTTACACTTATGAAAGGCTAGGTCATACTAGTTGAGAATGTCCATTGAGAAGGAGAACAAAGTCCTAGGCACTCAAAACCAAAGGGATACCAGAAGCAAGTCATACATCTATAGTTGAAGGCCAAGCAGTTGCAGAAGGATTCTTATTCCTGCCCTTGGTGGGAAATCACTCTGCATACAGTGATGAAAGGAATGTGAGCTGTGCCCGCATATCGAGTGACTTCTGTAAGCGAGCATTTGGTGACTGGCTAACTGACGAAGTATGTACAGCAGGGGTGAAGACCAGATGTTTGTTAGATACTGGCTCAGAAGTAACCAGCATTACTGAGTTGTATTTTCAAAAATAACTGAAGGACAAGGAACTGATCATGCACAGCACATGGCTCGTATATCTAACAATAGTTAATGGATTGGCCATCCTAGTAGTGGGATGCCTCGAAACAGACAGAGTAAAAGGGCCAGACACTGCCAAGAAAATTAATCTTCCTCCTGAAAGATAAAGCCTCTGAAGGAAGCCATATGGGAGAAGGAGTCCCAGGGATTCTAGGAATGAACACCATTAGTTAGTTTAAGAAGCTACTGTTGCCAGGAGAAGGACTCAGGAGGATGAAGAGTCATGGGCATCCTAAGAAGAATGCTGTGCTTGAGCAGAGAGGCAGTCATTCTCGGGGCCCACAGGGCAGATTGGAAATGTTAACGTGGGCAGTAGATAGATATAGTTATTGCTCCCTGGACGCAACTGGATACCAGGAAATATCAATGGATATGGAGTGCTTGTAGAGCCTTCATCTGGGGCAATCCTACCTAATGGGCTACAGACAACCAATGTGCTGATTAATGCCCTCAAAGGAAGAGTACCAGTAAGTCTTCTAAACTCAAGTGTGAAGGCTGTGGAGGTGCATCTTTGACAAAGAGCAGCAGAGGTGCACCAGCCTGAGGAAGTGGTTCCTCAAGTGAAGGTAACATTTGAAGAGAATGGAATGAGCTGCGGGTGACAAGGAGAGAGAAGGGAGGACAAGTCACCTTTTCTTGAGAAAGATGTGGGGGGAGACTGCCAGTTCCAGTTCAAGCAGTGGCCAAAGGGCTGATTCCTGCACAGGTCACGAACTTAGAGAAGCATCAAGAAGTCTTTGCTAAGGATGAGGTGACCAATTTTGGTGACTGGGTGAAAAGTGTCCATGACAGGTGGTGAAATTGCTCTCAGTACAACTAAAGACACAGACCAAAGTAGGGAAAGCACTTATGATCGCAAAGACAGTTTACATCTTCAGTATTTTGTTTGTAGTTTTATTATACCTGTGTTAGTCCCAGGATATTCTTCAATATCTTCCATTGTTGTTTTCAATGTTGTTGTAGCCATGTTGGTCCCACCTCGTGTCTCAAATCTTCCATATCATTACTGTTATTGACAGAAGGGATGAATTAAGTGCTAGTGCTAGGAGTGCTAGTACTGAGATACAGAGTTCATATTCATTTTGCTGTCTAATGTACTACTTTTAGGTCCTGATTCCATAAACATCTGCCTATGATTAAAGGTAAGCATGTGCTTAATTGTTTTGCCGAGTAATAACCTTAGCTATTAATTCTGATGTTTTATTAGATCCATATTCAACAAAGGTACTTAGTTAGTGGAACTACTAAAATGTATGAAGCCAGAAACAGGCTTCAGTACCCTGTTGAATCAAAAGAGTAACCTTTGCTATAGTGAGGTACCCCAGGGATCCCAAAAATAGGTCATCTGCAATCAGGTTAACTATATCCTGCATCTTAAAAATATTGTCAGTTCCTCAAAATTGTAGTAGTAGTCCTCTCCCCTCAGCACCTTCATCATCTATGTGTATATTTCATCAATAATAAACTTGCTATTTCTAGACTTCAGTGAGCATATCAAGGAACATCAAAATACTTTTTTTTAAAGAGTCACACTGGTACTCAATTAGTCACAGAAAAAGGTACGAAAGATGCTCTGAGCAATGATTCATTACAATTAAATTACATCATATGGCCATAATAATAAGATATTGAGCACCACTAAATATGCGTTATTGAAAGAGAGCTAGAAATGATCATCCAGCTCCAGTGTTTGGGAACTCAAGAGTCTTGTTGTGAAACACTTTATATGCAACTTGGAAGTTACCATATTTTGGCCTGCAATTCAGACCAATTTGACACTATGTCACTGTTTTTCCTGGTATCTTGAGTGCTTTACAATGCTCTTCTGCTGTAGCTTCCTGTCTGGATACTCACAGGCAGCATACAAGCATGCGTTGGATGTCTATGTTAAGCACTGCTGGTTCAGCGACTCTGACTTTAGCAGCCAGTTTGTTATTCCACAGTCACATGCTGGTCTTCACCTGCCGAGGTTACTACTAACCAAGTGATTCCAACACACTCCCAGACCTGAATTTTCCCCAAAACCATGTTCTGAAGTGTCCAACCCTTTCATGGACCTATCAGAAATAATGAAGTTCATTTAAAGAGCTAGCTACATTAATTGGAGTTAACGATTACTTCCATTCATGGGTTGGTTTAGATTAAAAGTTAAACAAGTTTATTAACAAAAGGACATAGATTAAGTGATGCCAAGTTAAAAAAAAAAGGTAGAGATGGTTACAAACAATAGTGAAAACATAAAACTGAAACTTTAAATCTTATTTTAAGAAGGTACAGTCTTTTTTCAGACTTTTTTTTCTCATCAACTATTCTTTGTCCATCATGGCTGACTGTCATCTCTCAGTCAGGACCTTCAACAGAAGTATAAACTGCTGTTTTCCTTGATTGTATCTATATTCAGTTCCCAAAGATTTCAACCCCTTTGATTGCAAAACCCATCTTTCTCAGCTTGAAAGACCTCTGGCCCCTAGTGTCTGTCTAGTGATGGATGCCAAGGTGGCTTCTTTTCTCTTCTTACATTATCTTCCCCAAAACAGTTTTGTCCCCAGATTCAAAAGAATTTCATGCTGTTCTTCCCTTCCTGTCAGTTTATAATCTCCAACGGAGCTGCCTGATTTAAACACCTTATAATCACAGACATTAAAGTGTAATAATTGTGAATATCCATTATTTCTCATCATGGTACTACATACATTTTACAGTGACATTAACCTCTACTGTGTGATTAGCTTTCATAAGACATTATTTGATATACCTTTAAACTACAGTATTATGGTGTACAACCAGTTGATTCAATTGCTTACCATTTGAGTTTCAGATCCTGTGTCCTTATAGCTTAAATAATGTTTCTCTCTTCTGCTGGGGTGTAGCTGCCATGCTGTCTTCTACCCCACTTTTTAGCTTGATAGCGTTGTTTACTTACACCTTCATTGCTTCTGCCTGACAAAGAGGCTTGAAAGACAAACAAATATACATTCCTTTTTCTAGAGCAGAATGTGCTTATGAATTGCTTGCTGAATACAGTTTAAGAACACAATTCTAACACATATCCATATCTTTTTGTACAGATGCCATACAAACAGGTAAAAATATTAATGATCAGTGAATTATTAGTTTTCCAATGAAATTGCTATTGACACTTTTTAGATGCATAGAGCCTATTTTTAAACAGTGGCTATTGAAGATAAAAAAGGACCGTGGGAGAGTCAAGGGTCATCTAATCCTAAAATAGATAAGGACTCTGTAGAATTTCTTGTGAGACATCATTCTGCAAAATGAATACAGGTAACAGCAACATAATACCTTTGTGAAACTTGTATTGACTCAGTTAAAAAAAAAAACCAAACATGTTTCCCTGTAAGACAGTGTCACTAAAATACCAGCAGTCCTGTGAGCTAGCCTAAAAGCCATCTAAAGACAAATTCTGTATGACAGCATGGTGAGAACATTAACTTTTTTAAAAATTATGTAAGAAAAATATCTAGTATTGTTCTAAACAATGAAACGTACCATTTTAAAAATATGTAATATAATGCCTTTAAGTTTGTTTTGTTTCAAAAAAGAAACATTTTACTAATGATTTTACTAGTTTAGCATCCAATCTTTTTAAAGGGACAAATCTTCAATTGGTGTAAATTGACATAGGTGCATTGTCAACAATTAGGCAAACAACTCTTCCATTTTCATTTAGGGTCTGATCCAACTTCCATTAAATACAGAGATTTTTGACTACCACAGGAGATGGACTGAGGCCCCAGTCAAGTTTCATTTGCATAGTGTCTGTGAGGTCATTCTGTTCATTCTTTATTTGTTGGTCTTTATAGCTTATGCAGTCTTTTGGGAAAAGAAAGTGAGACCTTGCATGAAATTTCTAATATGTTTAAAAATAAAATTATTTGAAAACACTAAAAGTAACCTTTCAAGAGTACTTATTACATTATCAAACTGGGACGCCTCTTTTTTTTTTCAATTCCAAGATACATTTTAACTCAATGTAAATAAGTAGACAAGTAATTTTTAATATTTTTCCTCGGGAGTTAAACCAGTTGAAATGACTCTGTCTTGAAGGTATCTTTCACCTTGGGATCCAAGTGCTGAAGTACAAATTATTAATGTTTTGTAAAGTATCATCAATATTCCTTGTTAACTCAGCCTTTCTTTGACAATCCATTACAGATTATGAGGAACAGTATTCCTCTCATGCTGTACATGTGCAAGACATGAGGAAATTCTAGTTCATTATTTTTATTTATATCAATCCATTATATCAAAATTAGTCATTTTTAATGGCTTTTTAAAATGTAATTGCCTGGATATTGATAGGTATGTAGTGCATTAATGGTTTTATTAGTAACAAATGCATACATTATCCATTTATACATCTCTCCTATGTATGACTAGAAGGTGGAATCTAAGATTGGTAATAAAATATTAATAGATTTACATTATTAAAATGTGTATACTGAATTTCTAAATGGCAGAACAAAACTGTGCACTTTGATTATGAGGACAGGAAATGTTTTCCCTAACCATAAATATCGGTAAATGATAAACACTTTGGAATTCCATAAAAAACAGAATATTTAACAGCTAATTTTTAAATTTACAGTCCAGATGTCTTTGGTTTGCTTACCCTCTTATTCAATAAATACAGTTTTCCTCCATGTTTAGCTAGCATGACTATGTTTATTAATATTAGTGCACTATATGGTACTTTACATAGCAATGCCATGATTAAAAATATTTTGTGCTTGTGGGAAACTAATCAACCTCATCCTATGTGAGTAATGGGAAACACTGATTTGCTGATAGAAAATGTATAATTTCCTATGATTTGGTAATTATTTTATTTAAATTTCCTTTTAAAAATGACATTTTTTTTGTTTTATTTTATCATAATGTTTGGGGATTTCCAGACAAAATATATTGTTATGAAAATGAATAGCTACAAGAAAGGCAGCATTATCTCAGCACTGAAGTATAAACCTCCCCCATCTTCTTAACTTTAGTGATTTAAATCCAAAATGAACTCACCCTTGAAATATCTTAGATTCCATTTTCTTTCAGAAATGAGAACAGTCATGGTGCTCTGAATACTGAAAGAGAAAAGGCATAGATAGTTCTGTGCTAAAAATCTTATGGCTAGTATTCTTTCTATTAGACATAAAGCCCTCTCTCAAAACACTGAAAATGTATCCAGAGTCAGTTTTAACGTTTCTGGTGCCTTGCACAAGAATGATCCTTGCACAAAGGATGCTCCTCAGTGGGATCACGGTTCCCCAACCTCTCCGCCTTTGTAGCTGCTTTGCCAAAGGGTCAGAATCCAAGTGGATTTAGAAGCCCTGCTCAGTTGTTAGAAGCATGCCTGCATATAGAGGAATGTTTTGTAACATACGAGGCAGGTGATAAGACCCTGGCTCAGACTAAAATCTGATGACAATTGGTTCTCCCTTTGTGAGCCCTTCATTGAGAAAGTGCGAGCTCCTCTCCCTGCTGGGGACAAGGTCAGAATGGCATATTCAAAGTTTAACTTTAATCTCCCATAGATAGAAGTGTTCCAGAGCAGAGGTATGAACTTCACTAAAAGCAGATCACTTTCAAGTAAGAGTCTCACCAAACTACTTTTAAAAAAGTGACTTTGGGAAAATTATTGTAATTTATTATTTGTATTACACTAGCAACTAAAGGCCCCAACCAAGGCAAAGATCCATAGTGTTTTCACAGGGCCAGCACAGTAGGGTACAGTCCCACCCCTGAAGAGCTCATGTTCCAAAAGAAAAGACAAAAGGGGGGGTAGGGGAGAGGGAAACAAAGGCATAGGGAGGTCAAATGACCTACTCAAGGTCACACAGCAGATCAGTTTCAGAGCCAGTAATAGAATCCCTTAGAATATGAAATAATGGAAGATAAAATTGATTGCCAGGATTTTAGGCTTTTCTTGTTTAGCAGTAGTTTAAGTATGTATATCTAATGTGAATGGAAAAAGGATTTAATTTAAACATAATCTTAATCGCCATTCCTTGACACAAAACTAATGTATTTAGTCAGAACCAATGAGACTTTCAATTAATAAGTGTTATCCTAAATTAATAGATAGCACAATTGACCCCATTTTATGATTAAAATTTTATTTTCAGCCATCTTGTCTCAGAATCTTCTCTCTCTCTCATCTGAGTATTACTTGTTGTCACCATGTCTCTTTGAAGGTGGGGGTGTTTCTGAGGATCAGCAGTCATGTGTACTCTGATCACATTAACAATCGACTTCATTGATAATATTTGACATGACTGTCAATAGACCTAACTGCTCTATTAACAAAGTGGGGGGAAAGAGACTTTTGGAAAAATAGCAAATGTGTTGGTATTTTAAAAATACAACAGTTCATCCATCCAGAAGCTTATTACTGACTAATATTACTATAATTACTAATATCACTATAATCACATTACATTCGTGCACAAGGAAGAGAGCAACAGAGAATCTGGTCCAATGTCTTCAGTTCTAAAAAAGGGGAGAATTCTGTGTGTTTGATTCTGCAATCCTGTACACTGGTCAGTCATTGCTTTGACTTCATTGCAATTATTTATTTATCCAGTACAAAAGAGAGGAGCATCAGAACCTGTAACTTCGCTGAGCCTTCCAAGGTAGCAGAGCAATTTATAATGTACCTCAGTGAGCAGCAGAGGGTTGAACAAGATTTTTCTTGTCTGAGTGATCAATAATGAGCTGGAAGGACCTTTTGGAGAAAAGTACACCTATTGAGCAATGCCAGACTATTTTTGTTGATGTGATTCAGGCCTTTGGAATCATCTGCATGGTAGCTGGGTTGTCAGGGGTTTTGACAGTCTAAAACTTGTTGGGAGACAATGATCCACTCACTGGCAATTTACTTGCATTGACTTGCTAATTGAACAAAATCCTTTTGTTAGTCAAAGCTGGGGATGGTTCAGCTGAAAAGTGAACTGGTTTTAAATGAAATATTTTAAAAATCTGCTCATCATTTACTGTATGCACTTAGCAAAGCCTTAATATGGCCATGGATGTATTACTGCTTACAGATCTACTGCTATATGCCTGTGGCACATGACCAGGATTCGTCACTGAATTTAGTCTGCTGGTTGGATCATTAGCTTCCCTGGCCCGGGTACTGATGGAGAATGCAAGATGAATGTTGATCCATGCCTCCCAGTTTACATTGATGAGATTTATCACACAGAAAATATTGTTAGGCAAAATAGATGTTTTTTTGTTTAATAGAGAAAATTGTGTTTAATTATTCCTTTAATTATCATCATTGCAACTTTGTATAATCTGAAGTAGCTCAATGTTGGGAAAACTGAAAAAAGAGATATTGACTGCTTTTTAAAATTTGTAGCCTGAGAAACTCCTTATCAGCTATGCTTTACGAATAATGGATCTTTCTGCAGCGATGTGGAGATACCATACTTAAATAATCTACCTTTGCCTTGATCTCTGGTTGACATCACAGTGGGGTCTGGGTCCTAGGGCTACTACAATACAAATAATTAATAACAAATATTGCACACTGAAACAGGATGTACACTTAAAAACCATGATTTTCAGGTGTAGCTGGATGTCTTTGTCTTGTTTGTGCTAAAACATGGAGTTTAATTCTTTTGAAATATCACTGCTGTAAGGCCATACAATTGTTTTCAGGTGTGAGAACTACAAAAACACGGCAGTAACCTATTGGAAAGCGAGTGGAATGCATAATAAAAATAAAACTAACTCTGCCAATCAGAAGACAGGAACACTCAGATTGAAATTTTATTCATTGTTGGCATATTCAACTTATATCTACAAACCAAATGCATTCTACAGTAAATACAGGGAAATTGCTAGAAACAAGAATGTTTGTAAATCCATATAGTCTAGCTACAATAAGGGCTATATCATGGGACAAGACATTAACTGAGGGTAAACATTAAAGTGTTCAAATTGTTGAGGTCAAAAGCAGGGGAAGATGAGTAATTTTATACTGGAAGGCACACAAAGAAAAAAAATGTGCTTTCAAAAATATTGATCATTCCTCTGATATTTCTCAAGTCTAATCCTGGCTCTACAGTCACACAGCCTATGTGTTCTCTTTTGATTTTTGTCATGTTTTCTGCTGCTGTTTGCTTTCTCTGTCGTGCTTAGCCTCCAGTGTAGATGCTTTTGGTGAAGGCAAGTAAGATGAATAACGAGAAATTCAGCTTTCATTCATCCTAGTTAATTTATGTCCTTCTCATTAACATGCTAATCTAGGGGTTAAAGTAAGGGAAGTATAGTGGAGATTTACATCAGTGGAGGATATTTGCAAATAGAAAGCATCTTAAGCAGGGGGAAATACTCTAGCATTGTATGGAAGAGATCAAGTGCAGCCTGAAACAATGTAATTAACACAAACCATTTCCAGTGTTGGGACTTACTATAAATCATAGAATTATAGGACTGGAAGGGACCTCGAGTGGTCTTCTAGTCCAGTCCTCTGCACTCAAGGCAGGACTGAGTATTATCTAGAATGTGGGTTCTCAAACTTCATTTCACCATGATCCCTTCCGAAAACAAAAATTACTACAGGATCCCAGGAAGGGGGACCGAATCCCAAGCTCACCCAAGTCCTGCCACCCCAGGAGGCTCGGGGGGGAAGGGAGGGGCAAAGGCAATGCTCCACTTTCACAGGCTGGAGGGGAGGGGGCCAAAACCGAAACTCAAGGGCTTCAGCCACAGGCAAGGGCCCTGTAGCCTGAGTCCTGCTGCGCAGGACTGAAGCCCTCAGTCTTGGGCTCCTGCCCTCGGCCCCAGCAGGTCTAAACCAGTCCTGCCCCCCTCCCCCCCCATTAAAATGGATCACAACCCACTTTGGGATTTTGACCCACAGTTTGAAACCACTGATCTAGACCACCCCTGACAGGGGTTTGTCCAATGTTCTTTTAATAATCTCCAATGAAGGAGATTCCACAATCTCCATTAGCAATTTATTCCAGTGTTTAACCACCTTGACAGTTAAAGTTTTTCATAATGTCTAAATTAAACTGCCCTTGCTGCAATTTAAGCCCATTACTTCTTGTCCATTCCTCAAAGGTTAAAGGTTAACAATTTTCTCCCTCCTACCTGTAACAAATTTCTATGTACTTGAAAACTATCATGTCCCCCTTCAGTATTCTCCTCTCCAGACTAAACCCCAGTGTCATAAGTATGAAGTGCCTTGGACTTACTGTTTTACCTGTAAGGGGTTAACTGGAAGCCAAAGATGCTATGATGTATTAAGAATGCAAATTCTAGGGAAAAGGGAGGGGGTTTTTTTTAGTTTCACTTCAGTCCGAGCTCTTGGCATCTCCCCATCTCTTCTCTCCAGCTATGGAGAATCACCTTCCTACTTTTCCTTCATAAGTTCTAAGTTAAACTAACTGTAAGTAGAGTTGTAATTGTATAAAACTTGCAATTGATCTCTGGTGTCCTTAAACTGTAAAGTTTACCAGAGAGAGAAATTCCAGGGGAGGGGGCTAGTTTATGCAAGGAGACTCAGGACAAAAAGCTTTATATCTGTGAAGTCTGTAGAAGTGGTACGCTTGTTTTCGCTTTTTTCTTTATTAAACTTTTTATACCTATAAAAATTGTCTGTAGTTCCCTTGAAGTGGTCCTAGCTTTGGATCGGGCAAAGCTTATGGTTAGTAAGAGCCTGTGTGTTTAAATCTCTCTCCTCGGTAACCAGAAGGAGGGGGGGTGGAGTGGAGTCTGTGTGCTTCAATCTCTCCCAGGTAGGGGGAGGGGGTATTACTCTCGGAGGGTTTTAATGTGCCCACTCCATGGTGATGGAATAATCACATTAATGGTAGCAGTGGAAGTCCAAGCCCAACTGGAGAAGTTTGGGTTTTGGGGGACAGGATTTAACTTAGGCTGGGAAAGTAGCTTAAAGTTATGTGGTCATGCATAAGAGACCCCTACACTTTTACCCTAGAGTTTAGAGTGGGTGAAGGTCCTCTCTTACACCCAATTTTTTCAATCTTCCCTCACTGGTCATATTTTCTAGATCTTTAGTCATTTTTGTTATTCTTCTCTGGACTTGCCTAAATTGTCCAACTCTTTCCTGAAGTGTGGTTCCTAGTTAAGGCCGAATCAGCATGGAGTAAAGCATTATTACTTCTTCCGTCTTGCTTACAAAGTCCTGCTAATACATTCCAGAACGTTTTTGCAACAGTGTTCCACCATACCAGAGACTCAGAATGATAAAGGGGGATGTAAAGAGGGGCTGAAAATAAAAAATAAGGACAATTCTGTTGTTACAAAATACTCAAAGCACTTACCAGTGTGACCCTGTAGTTTTAACTGACAAAAAATATACAAAGTTAATGTAGCCTGCTCTGTTTCAGCTATCTCAAAGTAATGACTTGGTAGAGTCTGCCAATTCCTTGAAACAGGGGTTTCAACTGGAAACAAAGAATAGACCAGTGAACCAAAAATACCTTCTCAAGGTTGAACACTAGGTTTTTTATTCAGATTCATATTTTAAAATGCAAAGCATAATGTAACTTCTTAAAATTAATTTTAGCATTGTCTTTTACGCATTGTTTGTGTGTGTAAGAGAGATATGCTTATAACTGTGCAACATTATTTCTTTTCTCAATTTGTACTCTGCAAGCTGCTGTTGTGCTGTGAAAAGGTGCCCTGATAAAGGAGATACTACTGTACATCTCCATGGATTATTTTGCATGAATATATTGAGACAGATATGAATATGTATAACACATGCTAATTAAATCACAAGGAAACAGGATTTCATTTGAAAGTCTGCATAAACTGAAATTCTAAGTCAAATATTATTTTAAACATTGTAAACATTCTTAGACTGCCTTAAGTTTAATTACAAGTGTAGCCTGAAACAATGTAATTAACACAATTATTATGTATGCTTTGTGTATCTTGACCCTAAGTAATAATGGAAAGTTATCACTAGAATTTAACAGTACTAATTACTATTAATTAGTTTACACTGTATAGCTTAAGGAAAAACAACAAATCCCCAAAGACAAGAAAATCCCACATCAGAACAGTCCTCTAGGAAGGTTCAGATATAAACTTCAGTGCTTTTGGCATTTATAAATTATTTGGTTCGTTATAACAAAGACAGTTTGACATTTGCAAACAATGCAAGGTCTTGCTGCCTGTGTATACTAAGAACATGAGATAATTGTTTCTACACTTGTTAGCACATTCAAATATTTTAAATATTGCAGATTCTCACCCTACAATAAAATTCAGTGAATTCACTGTATAGGCATAGTGTTCTTCAATAAAGCACAAAAAGTACAAGTTTGGAGCCGATCTGCCTGTTGCCATCTTGAGTCATACAAAAGTCACATACATTTCTGGTGTGATGCATCACATCTAAGGAATTTGACAAAATGTGTTGTGCGCAAACACTAGCTAAAAGGCTAAATTCAGCAAGGCACATTTGTGGGGCTAGACAAGAATATAAGACCCAAAATGCCTCTTAGGCACACTTGGACAAGCTGTAAACAAAATATAGGTTCACTCTAAATGAACTAAGCATTCATATAAAATTGCTTTCTGCATTTACTTTCCTTCCATTGCTAATGATCAATCCTGATCCTGCACATGCCCCTTCTCTCTGCCCATCCAGCAGGAAAGACAACTCCTGGAGGAGATAAGGGAGGATCAAGCTTGACTGCTCAGGGGCCTTCCTGCTTCCCAGAATACAGGAGGATGGGAGCTTGGAGGAGAGCTGGGAATGAGGTGAGATTTCTCTGCCTCTCCCAGCTCTCATTGTCCAGGTTGGAAAGTGGGGTAGGAAAAGGTTACTTTTCTCGCATGCACCCACCCCTACTTCCTGCATATGAATCCCTCCATGCGTTGTGTGCTGTGGCTGCTGCACTTCTTCAAACATACCCGCACTCTTACCTTCATGTCCCAAAATGGAGGCATTATCTGAACTGTGTCTCCAAGATGCTGTGGGTCTGACACATCACAGATTTTGGAATCAGAAAGGATTTTTTCCCTCGGGTCAAGACTGAGGCGGTGTCCAATGGGCTTGCTTTGTGCCACCCTGGATGTAAGGTTTAGGTTCAGAAGGAGTAAGGACAGCATTTAAAAATTGTAAATTTATAAACAGAATTCATAACTCTGTCACCCCTTGCAGCGGGCGTCTGGTATAGGTGAGTGCCTCAAAGGGGCCAGCTCCCAGAGGTAAATATGGACCAGACACTAGGAGATAACTGATGGCTCCTATTAGCCTGGAGGAAGAAGGGGAAACCTTAAGTCTTTGCACACTTAAGTACCCTCTCTATATACCCTCATTTCCCCCACCACTACCCCTTCTTGCAGGGGGAAGTGAGATGGACTGAACTGGGGTGGGGGAGGAGGAGGGGAGTTAGGCTAAAGGAGGACAACCTTGAATACTGGTTATTTGTTATGAGGGTCATTTTGCACCACACTGGCCCCAAATAAATGCCTGATATTTTGCATGGTTAGCCATATCCCATATCCAGGCATTCTAGTTAATTAAGTCAGAACATGAACTTCTGCTTTAAAATATATCCCTCAGTCTGTGTTTCATTCTCCAGCATGTTCTAATCAACTCTTGTTAATCAGTGTAGCACTTATTACTAAAACGAGGGGGAGAAACTTTGATGGAACCATATTCCATCAGAATATGCCATTCTGTCAAAATCAAAATGCTTTGGAAATTTGTGTGCTACCTGTTCTGACATGACTCTAACTTATGCCAATCTGCAACACCTGCGGCTAACCAAACCCTCAATCAGGATATGACATAGTACATGGGCATCCTGATCATACCCCCCTCTCCACTGGCCTCAGTCCATAAAAGTGAAGTGAAGATGGTTTGTGTCATAGAGTTACATTATCTCTTGGTTATCGAAGATCACCATTACACTGGAATGATATTCTGTGGGCTGTTAAAGTTCCCGATTGACTTCAATGGTCTTTGAATCAGGCCCTAACCAGTTTCATGGTTATATGATAATAATGCAATATACAGCAGCCATACTGCAACAGTTAATCTGGACTAATGTATTTCTGAAAATCACTGTCATTACTATATTATATAATATGCTTTAGTCAGGTTGCCAAATAGGCTAATCATTTTACATATTAAATGTACATAGAATACTTTAGTAAATATAATGAATTAGATAATATTTGAAAAAAAAAAATTCTGCTTTCATCATCCAGAATATATATGTGCTCCATATTACATTTGCAAAAACCAGCCTCTTGATTACTCCATAACAAAATTCATTCTGTTTACATACATATTTATGTAGGGACTGTTTAACACATTTATAAGATTATCAATAATTTATTTGTCAAGTTATACATTTTTCAGTTTTCTATTAAAATAGCTGATGCATCTTTCCCATTTGGATTTATTCTCTACAGTCCTTAAACAGATGGAAATATTTTATGTAACTGAAATATATTTCAATTGTATAAATCATACTGAATACAATATAACCCATTAAATATTACATTCCACTACTACATATATCTTTTTCTATAAATGTTTTATATGGTCTTAGATTTTAAATAAATCTTGAGGCTACCGTCTTAAAAAAACAAGCCACCCTTAAGTTACCTCAGCAATGGGAAAATACCCATAACATGCAAAAAAAAAATGTTGTTGATAAAAAACCCAAACTTCACAAATCTGGGAGTTCAGGTTCAGAAAAGCATCTTAAAATGTGTGACAATTATTTGAACCTCAGTCCACATAAGGCCCACATTCCCACATCAAAGTCTCTAACAGCCCACATTGATATTGTCTTCTTAGGGATTGGCCATTTAACCGTTTCTATCATCTCCAGAGGCAAAAAAATGTTCATGTAATCTGGCTAAGAACTTCAAATCCATTTTGAAAATGTTGGCCATATATCAATTTAGGCAATGGGAGACCAAAATCTGAGGTCAGCCTTATACATCCTAAAGAACACAGCCTTTTTAAAATGTGTGCTTTAAATTTTCTTTTAATTTAAAGTTGCACTTACTAAATCAATGTGGCCAATCCATCACTGAAGTTCAGAACCTAGATTTTTATGTAGTGATGACGAGAGATCTATTTTAAAATTCTTTATAGTCATTCTGACTAAGGTAACATTTATTAGATTATATATTTATTGTTTTAGATGCATGCAATGATGACAGATTACTATTACAGCCAGTGTGTTGCCTTTAGATGGACTAAGGAATTGCAAGTTGTTAGGCTGTTTTGGAAACTGAACACTTGGAAAATATCATGATGGATTATCAACAACTAAGATTTGGTAACCTATAGACAATTGGCATGGCATGCCTGGCTGTAAGAAGATAATTTTGCACGTGAGTGTGAGAAGTTTATTTTAAAATATTTAATGTACAATGAGAGAGACAAGATGGGAGAGATAATATATGTTATTGGACAAACTTCTATTGATGGAAGAGACAAGCTTTCGAGATTCACAGGGCTCTTGTTCAGGTCCCTCTGTGAAGCTCTAAGCTCTGTAAAGCTCACATGCTTGTCTCTTTGCATCACCAGAAGATGGTCCAACAAAAGATATTACCTTCCCCACCTTATTTCTCTCATATCCTGGGACAGACACAGCTAAAACAATACTTTAATATACAATGTCAGAATGTTCTGACAATTTGTTTGATTTTTTTAAATATGATCCCTGTAGCAGAGCAGCGACTCACCCCTGCGACACCTCCTGCTGGTCCATCCGGGAATTAGCTCACCAGCGTCCGGAGCGCCCTCTGAAGGCCGATGTCCCACTTGCTGCTCTGTCCCCGCGTCCCTCAAGGATGCCGGTGCCCTCTTACTGAGGGTGCTGCACCCCTGCAGAACCCCTTCAGGTCTTAGGGTCTCCCCTCCCTGGGGAACCCTCATCTCTATCCCCACCTTGCCTCAGTCTAGGCAACTGCCAGTCACCACTTGCCCCCATTCACTGGGGCAGACTGCAGTATCATTGCCACTCATCACCAGCAAGGAGGGTTTGGCTTAGTGCCTCTAGAGCTGCCCCCTGCAACCACAGTACCCCTTTGTTGGGCCTTTCCCTAGGCCCTGCAGCCTGGGGGTTTCTAGGCTAGAGCTTCCTCAGCTCCTCCTGCCTTGCCCCAGCCCTGCTTCCCTTTAGGTACTCTGTCAAGCTCGCAGCAGCTAGACCTGTCTTCCTCTATAACTAGAGGAGACTCTCTTCCAGTCCCAAGCTTCTTAGCCCTTTTATAAGGGCCTGGTCTGTTTGGGGCATGGCCACCCAGATGAGCCTGCTTCCCAATCAGCCCAGCTTTTTCCTACTCAGCCTGGCAGCTGTTTGGCCCCAGCCATAGCCCTTCCCAGGGCTGTTTTAAACCTTCTCCACTGGAGTGGGGCAACCAGCCCACTACAGTCCCTATTTTAAAATCATGTTTCTGGATTTGGTTATACATTCAGGGCAAACATTTTTTTCTTTAATATATTATTTATTTAATATATGCACCTAGAACTAGATTAAAAAAATCTCTCTTTTTTATTTTAAAATATTAAGCTACCTAAAGTGACTTAGTGGAACTTCATGTATTATAAAGCAATACCTTGCAGGCCGTGACAGCTTTCCATAACAATAACAAAGCTATTTTCTTAAATGAACAACCTTAAGATATTTGTCTCCAATTGTTCTTGCATCACAAAAGATATATACTCTAAACAAAATTGGAGTGGTTTACTAATATTGTGAGGAAAATAATCACATCAGCTGGGTACAGAACCCACAATGTGAAACCCTATGTTTGCACTTTCAAATTATGTTATTGTAATGTAAAAATACAACATTTTACAAACGTTTCCCTTTAAAGAATTTTTGATAAACTAATAACATGGTTCGTGAATAACTAAACATACATTTGCATTTTTTCAGGAAAAAAGTGCCCCAGATCATGAGTTTTGCTAGCCAATTTTGATTAATGTTATTTATTATCATTAATTTTTTTGTAGTTGAAAATATCACATTTGACTCTTGGATTTGCGAGAAATGGAAGTATCAAGCATATCTGATGAAAAACATTCAACGTGTAATTAATTAAAGACTACTTAGAAGAAGTCACTCCTCACAATGAGGCTGTACATTTATTTTTAAGCACGATGAAAAAAAAGCTTGAAGAATCTAAAGACTGTTAAAATCTGCTAGTGGAAAATATTTAAAATGAAGCCTTTATAAAATAAAGTGGGGAAACAGGACTATCTATTTATATGACATTTTCAGGTTTATGCTAGGAAGGATCAGAGGAAGTGTGATCCAGGGTTTAGGTGCCTAAATATCTTTGAGGATCGGGGCCTTACTTTCTCTGTGCCTCATTGTCCTATTTGTAAATAAATGGGGATAATAGCACTTCCCTATCTCATAAGTGTATCGTGAGAGTACATTAGCTCAGACACTATGGCAATGAAGGCCATATAAGTACCTTAGCTAGATGGCGCAAAATGCAGTGAATCAGTTAGTGTATATGAAGATCACTGCCTTCTGCTGGATAGACTCCTTTTCTGCTTACATTACCTATTCTTTAGACTTGAGTGGGAGAGACTTCTGCTTTTGGAGGACGGTGATCTCTGTTCTGTCACCATGAAATTCTAAGTGGTCTTGACATGCAGCATACTGATCACAGTTAGGTTCCTGCATCGCCATGGATTGTGACTATCTAATAATATCTCTGCTTCATGTGGCAACCAGGCCTTTAATATTGAAAGAAGAGAACAGTGACTAACACTGAGAAAACAGCATTTAAAGACGACCAGCTCTCGGACTGTGATTGTCAGGTAGTATGGTGAAACAACATGAGTGGAGTGATATCTTTTATTAGACCAACTTCTGTTGGTGAAAGAGACAAGCTTTCGAGCTACATAGAACTCTTGTTCAGGTGGAAACAGTCATGATCCCATTCCCTTTCAGCTTGTGTGTGTGTGATATAAAATGATGCCGTTAGTTATTATTTATATTTATTTATTGAAAGCATGATTGCAAATGAAAAAGAACTAGACTGGAAAACACAAAGGAAAATCAAATAGCTTCTCAATCAAAACTACTGATATGTCTGGAAATGTTAGATCCTTATGATTACAACATTCGGTATAAATCTCACATCACATTGCTTTCATCCTCTTTGCAAGATTCCTATCACTTTTATCAACAAGATAATTACAGCACATATATGATAGAGTTACTATTAACAATTATATAATGTAGTCTGTGGCACCCCATTCTTGATAATAACTTATCTGATTTGTTTTTCCTTCTGTTTTCATCTCACCATTTGGGCTGAAATGGCTCTTTCTGAATTCTAGCCTAGGTCCTCTTCATTTGTCTCTTTTTCACTTTGAGGAAAGTTTCCTAAAAATGCATTTTTGTCCCTTCTTAATACCAAACCTGACTGTCCCCTGTTTAGCCACTTTCCTTAGTGGCTACTGCAGCTAGTTGTCTGGCCACTTCCTTGTGACCCAGCATCTTCTTTGCTCTTGCTTCAGAGTCTCAGCCTGCAAATCCCAGCAGCCAGCCAGGAGCTGTCTCCCGCTCCCCCATTTCCTGCTCACAGCACTGCTCTGTCCAGGTACTGGCAGTTCTCTCCTCCCTCCAGAGACACAGTCCTTCCTCCCTGCGCTCCCAGCAGCTCCCTTTTTATATGAACCTGCTTGGCCCTGATTGGCTGCTCCCTTCCGCCCTTCTCTGATTGAATGCCTCTGGGGCAGCCTCCCTAAGGCTGCTTCAACACCTTTCTGGCCAGTGAGGGGCAGTTACCCCCTCACAGACTCTTATTATGAGCTTTCCAAGTTCAGGAGGGCATCCAGCTGAGTCTCCTGCTCTGTTTACTTTTAAAAGGAAAACCTAAGTGCATTTTTTCCCAGATTTTACTCGACACGTATACAGCCCTGTTGGCAGTCACAGGAGCTGCATCATGTAAGTATGGTCAGGCACATGACTTGAATTCAGATCTGGATTCACTTTCCAGCCTTGTATAGCATTGGACGTGTCATTATGGGGCTGATTCTGCACCATTAATAGAACGAGGAGTACTTGTGGCACCTTAGAGACTAATCAATTTATTTGGGCTTATGCTTTCATGGGTTAGAACCCACTTCATCAACAACTTACTTCAGTGGGCTATGGATCAGCCCCTATATATAGATAGGGCTTACAGTCCTTATCTGAACTCCCTTGTCAGATGTGCATGGAAACTCAATATGGCAAATGTTCAACCTAGTCCTAGGATTACGTACTACTGATTCTCTTAGAGCTGTTTTTTTTTTAAATACACCAGCTTCATCTTTTTTTAAAACCCCCCCCCCCCCACTGATAAAGGCCTTTCTGATCTAGCAACTATTGTGTTTCAACACAATAAGTCCACTATTCTGCAACAGGTGAAATAATAAAAGTCCAGTCATCAATGTCTTTTCATACATTGTCTTTTCATCAATGTCTTTTCATACCCAGACATGAAGAATTAAATGGATTATAAATATATGACATACATTTAACAGTTGGAAATATTTTCTTCCTGTTATCACAATGTGTTTTATTCTTCTAAAGTGGAACTTGGTTTGAAGCCCTTCAGCTTTACTCTCTTAACTATTTGCTGCTCTCTTCCACTTTTAGTTTCCCCAACCTCCTTAAAAAAAAGATGTATCCCACAATATTATCGATTAGGGGGATCATCTTGATTTTTGCAAAGTACTATTTTCTTGAAAACATTGTCAAAGATATATAAGAGAAAGCACGGAAATCTGTGATTTCCAGTTTTGGACAATTTAGATTTTTCTCAGGTTCTACATTTCTGTAATAAGGTAAGAGTAAAAAAATCCAATCTGAACATATAAGGAAGGATAGAACTTTCAAACCATCCTCATCACTCTCCCCAAAATCTATTTTTAGCCTATGTAAGCTTCACACTTTCTTAAGGTTGATCATTTCAATAACCTTACAAATAAAATCACACACAATTTGTCGTGTGATACCATAATACAAAATATCTTCTGTTAAATTTTCAAAGGTGAAGGCAATATTTTCCTACACTAATTGCTCAGGACTATATTCCATCCCCAATATTATAATTTGCATACAAACAATGAATAATTGTACATAAACGTGAAAATGTTAGTGCAATAAACTGACTGGCATGTGCACATAACTACTTTGTGAGCAGAAGTATTTCACTCAGCTATTTAAAAAAAATGTCTCCTAACTGAGACTCCACCAGATGAATACATGCATCTTGGATAGTGTATCTGAAACATTAAAGTAGTAGTCTTTTTCATAAAATGCATGCACTATTGCTAAAGACTGAATAAAAATGGAGGTTAAAACTGACTTGAATTTTAACAAAATTTAATCATACATCAAGAACCTCTTAGCAAGAAGATTCTTTTTGACACATATATGATGAATAGCAATGTAAACCAAAGACAATGACACTTAAATCTTAGCACCTCCAAATATTACTGCAGCAGCTGATGCAATTTTGTTTGTATTTTGTTGATAGAGAAAACTTGCTCTTGTAGTGGACTTAGACTAGGCATTGGTAAAAAATACTATCTGTGATCAGTTTAGGAAGTAGTTATTATATCCAATAGAATAGAATTATATCTATTCTTAAGAGATACACAACCAAACAGGTTAATAGAAAGAATGATTGTTTGTTACTGCCTGCAGTTCTTTTGTATATAAAAATGTTTTATTCTTTGTATATAATGAGGCCTCTGCTTTTGTTGTCAGAGCTCCTGGCTGAGTAACTAAAATATTTTCCCAGCTTTAAACATGAACCTACTCTCATTAAAATTCCACTTCCTATCAAATTAACAAAATGATTTTTTTGCTTTATTTACATTAAAATCAACAGCTGTTAGCAAGTTAATTCCATGTATTATATAAGATACGATGACAATACAATTAGAATTTTTTTCAAAACTGTAATTGTAACATTGACCTTATTAAAATTCCACTTCCTCCATAATTAAAAAAAGACAAAAACTAATTACTTGTAGTAATTGGGCCAGAAATGACATTTTCAGTTCATTAATATTCAACAAATTGTTTTTGAAGGTGTTCTTGAATGGTTAGTAGTCAATGTTTAGCATTTCTGTTCATTTCTTTTTTAAAAGTCATCTGGAATAATAGTTTGCATTTTAATAAGACATATCTTTATGAACTGACTTTATAAATAAAGTTTTTAATTGCTAATTAATTTGTGAAAATATCTCTCTCCTGTAATATTTGTAACACATTAAATGAAAGGTGAATGTAGTAAAACAACTAGTGACTCATGCTGTGACACCCTAAATAAGCATGGAAGATGCAATATTGCCTAGTTATGAGTTTGCACTGCTCTTTTTAGAAATGTCAAAAACAGGTTTAATATGTCACAGTATCATGCATTTGAATTCTGACATCACCACAATTTATTTAATATCATAAAGCGGAGAGAAATCAAAATAATGAAGTGTGAAATATTTTATTAATCAGCAGAAAGTTGCTGAGACCATGTTAAAGGACTAGACTGTTTATATTATTGGAGGAGATCCCACTTTGAATGTTATATATATGGGTATTAGAAGTAATACAGAATAAGCTAATCATCTATATACTTACATCATGCCTTGCAAAACAACCTGAAATGTTAGTTATCTTCCTCGTCTTCCCCTCACCATCATCACCATCACCAAAAGTTATGCTCCTGGCATCTCTCCCTCCCAAAGTGCACAGCCTGGGATCCAACTTTTATGTGTTATACTGATGCCACTATACTTAATGCATATTCAGTAGGGATTTCAGCCCCTTTTCCTTTTTTATAATTCCTCACCTTACTTATATTGGGGTGCCCTTCTCCTATATTCTCCTTTAACCATAAGTTTATTAGCATATATGAAAATTAGTTATCATGGCATTCTTATGACCAGACATCAGCAGATTTCCCTAACAAAATAAATCTTAAACTGGTATAAACTATCATCTTATGATTTTCTATCAAAAGTTTTTAACTTTTCTGATTATTACAAAACAACAAAGCCTTGTGCCATCTTGTGGCAGAAGGTCACTGTTAGTTTACTTATGCCAACTTATTGATCAGATACTCCTACTCAGGCTATAAGGCATTATGCTGATGCTAAATGCTTAAGTTATCCTTAAGAATCTAGGCTTATAGGTCTCTTATATTTCAGCTATCAATTTCTGAATCCTTTATTTACCATATAACTATTATTACTGCATAGCTATATACTCATTCCATGGGCTACAAACTGAAATTAGTGGTGAATTTGGCTAATATGATGCTTTGGGGGAATGAGGAAGGAGGTGTTTTGCCAATGGCCACAGAGGTGGGATTAATTAAAAATGTACAAAAAGTTGCTCTATAATAATAAGAGGATAGGCCTGCATGGGTACCTCAACTAGTGGAGACCTTATCAGAGGTAGGGGCCAACTCCAAACTGGAATGTGGTCAGATGGATATCCAGATTCCACTTGAAGTAGAGGACCCACCATCCTAGAGGCAGGATACAATACCTAAGAAATCCATAAGTTTCCCTGTAAGACAGAGTGTCATATGTGAAAAGATCTGCTGCTATGGGTGCATGGGACTATTGTGGGTGGCACACCAAACAGGCAGAGGCCAAAGACAAGTAAGCAAAAATGGAGTGGTGGCCCAGATAGGACCAGGAGGAGTATCTTGATGCATGCCTAATCTGTTCCATATATAACCCAAGAAATAGAAAATGTAGGGGAGTGCTTATGAGACAGGAACCCAGAGGGCCATGGGAAAGAGTTCAAATAAGACTATACTAGGGAGTTACCCTTAATCCTAAGGGGTAACAAATATGTGCTTGAGGCTGTGGATGGTTTTTCACATTGGGTGGAGGCCATCCCCTCCCAAAAATATAACTGTACTAACTACAGCAAAACAATTGGTGTACAATTTATCCTGGAGATAGGAGGAGCATAAGGTAATTGGCTCAGACAATGGGGGCAGATTCATGGGGCCCATTTTCAAAGGAATATGTATTCTGTTGGGCATTAATCAGAAGTTCTATATTCCCTATTATTTAGCAGCAGCATGACCGGTTGAGTGAGTGAATAGAACCATTAAATCCAAATTCAGAAAAGGAGTTATTGCTATAGAAGTGATTAGGATGAAGTGTTACTGCTGGTACTAATGGGTGTCAGGGCTAGGGAGTGCAGATTCAGAGGCTTCTCCCACTCTGAAGTCTTGATAAGAAGACCAGTGAAGTTGTGAGAGGATATGATTAGCCCAGTTCCAGTCTATCTGATTGCAATAGATGTAAATGTTTCGAGTCCAAAAGAGCATGGTGGCAACTGCTGAGTTGGAAAAACAGAAGATCAAAGTGTAACATGATGCCAAAGGAGACCTAATTGAGCACGAAGTGGGATCTAGAGTCATGATCCAGGATCAGGTTCCCTATCACTCTGTCCCAAAAGCAAAGTGGTGTGGTCCATGCATGATATGGAATTGACTTGGCCCTTCCGTCTACTTGGTAGACCTGGGAAATAAAGGAAATAAATAAAGTTGGGTTCACGCAGGTCAGCTCAAAGCTCATAAAGGTAAGTAAAAGAGGGAAGTGTGAAATGATGCCTTCCCTTTTTGTCTTGCAGATCTGCATCCACATAGTGCTGGTGGTTTCCAACATTGCAGGCACTGTTGGGGTTTGGAGCAGTACTAGAACACTGGAAAGCTTTTATAGCTCTTCAGGTCACTCTTGTCCATTTAGAAGGCTAGAGATGTTGGCACACTGTGAATGATTAATGTTCATCTTGTGAAGAACAAAACAACAACATGTCACCATGCTTAAGGAAACAGAGCAATTGGTTTCCATTGCCCAGCTAATAGCAGTGCAACAAGCAATTGGGGCAATACTGTTCAGGCAGTGGAAACACCATTGTGACCTGTACAGAGAAGGTGATCTTGAAGCCCCCGGTTTGTACTTTAAGCCTAATATTGATGGTGGTTCAAATAATTATGACTACTGTGGTCTTTGGCATGTGTTGCTGGGTAAAAAAATTAAAAAGACAGAAAGACAGGCATATGATGCAGTTGAAACAAATACTAATATAAAATAGAAGAAATGAAACGGGAATGTTGCTGAGGCCTAGGCTAACTTGAGTGATTAACACATGGAGAGTGGCCACTCGTTTCTTGAAAGACACAGTTAGGGAGGTAAACAGATCATTAGACTAAAAAGACCAAATGTCTGAACCAGCTAAGATAAGGGAGAATACCCAGGGAACCATTTACTACAAACAAAATAATAATGAACAAGATAAGTTAGGAATGTTGAGATGAGGTAAAGAATAGGTCAAGCATGGAGAAGGCATAGACACAGCATGTTGCACAGGGATTCCTTGCGACAAAGTAGCCAAACCAATCCAAAAAGGTGTAAAGCGATGTATACTAAATGTACTGAAATGTGTACTGTATATAAAGGAGGAGAGCTTCTGGGTAACTGGATTTATGCTGTACCCTGAATCCACCCCCAGCTGCTATGTTTGAGTCTGATCAACTGAGCATAGCATTGCTATATGCTAAATAAAGATACCTGAGTGACGAGGTATGGAGTCAAATGGAGTTCTTGGGAAACCAACTGGAAAGAGGTTTTGGAGGTAATCCCAGCAGTATTATCCCTAAAGCTAATCAGTCTCCCTCTGTTTCACTCTAAAGCTTCTGCCAAGATCTTTCCCTGCATAGCCTAGTTTCATGCTACATTATTTAAAAGAAACAGGATGCACAACCACATACCAGCCCTTTCTTACTCCCTGGTAGGGGCATTTGAAGAGCCCTCCAATGATTAGCACTTCAGCTTCATTGTCCCTGCATGTTCTAGCTGCTCTGGGGCTCGATGTGCTTGCTCTTTGGACTCTTTTGTAAGCTAATGCCACCTCCTTCTGCTGATTCCTTGGTTGCAGGAGAAGGTGTGCAGGTGCAGCAGGGGCCAGAGGGGGAAATTATTGCCCAGTTTCCAGAGTCCTGGGGAGCAGATTTCATTTTGGAAACACAATGTGTTGATGTTTCCAAAACATTTTTTTAACAGAATTTCTGGGTTGGGGGGAAATTTTTGCTTTATTGAATATTTTTTTCTAATTCAGAACGAAACTGAATTTTGATAAAGCAAAGTTCCTCATGAACCAGAAATCCCATGTTTCAGCCAGTCCCAAGTAGAGCTTGGTTGGGATTATTAATTATTTATAATTATTATTATTTACATTTTTAATTAGAAAATGTCAGTTTGTCAAAAATGTATATGTTCCTACAAAAACTTTCATTTCAATAAACCTTTTGTCAGATACAGAATGAAATTTCTGGTCCAAACCTCACCTATTATGGTCAATAGCCTGGTGACTAGGGTACTTACTCACCAACTCAAGAGGCAAGTCCATACAGAGCAGTCTTGAACATAGGTCTCACATAGGTAAGTACCCTAACTGCTGGGGTATTGGCGATGGTCAAGTCTCTTATTTTCATGAAAAATTTCAAATGGTCTCAGTTTTATTCCAAGGAAGAACAAGAACCAATTTTTGAAATCTCTAAAATGTTCACAGCTCAGGAAAACTGTTTCTAGGTCTAGTTTTAAGGGTGGCGGGGGAGGGGGGACTTTCCTGGTTAATTGTATACATTTCCTGATTATGTATTTTAACGTTGGTGCTTGTTAATTTACCTGTTGGACAAACAAATGTCATTATAGTCTTTCAGCACACAAATCTGCTTCCTGCATGTATGAAGCAGGATAATTCCTGCCCCCTAACACCCAGTTTTCCAAATGTTGATATGATCTGTTACAACTTTGAAAATCTCCCTTCCTTTTTAAATACATTAATTTAATCAGCTCACTGTCTGCTTTGCTAAGAGGAATATCCCAGGGGTATTTATTAAAATATTCATAATGATTTGTGCACAGGTGTAGTAATTCTGAAGGGGAAAAAACAGGATAACTTTCTTAGCTCTATAGACTCATAATGCACCACTTAAATGCAAATTCTGGCATGCAACAAGGGAATTACTTCTATTACAGTTTTGGAATAATAATGAGTCTTCTTACACAGCTCACTTCTACAACTACAAATTAGATTAATGATGCTGTAGTTTATGTATAAGATATACGCTTAAAATGTAGAAGTGGGTAATATTGGAATATAATACAAAATAAAGCACTATTTCCCCCTATATTCTATGATTGCTGGTCAGATAATTCATATCTTTGAACCTGTGTCCTCATAGGGTGGGATAGGAGGGAAAGTATAAGTCAACGTCTCAATGCTTATTCAAGAAATTTTGGTCCAGATTCACAAAAGGAATATAGATTGGAATTTTGGAGTACCGTATATACTCGAGTATAGGTCGACCCGAATATAAGCCGATGCACCTAATTTTAGCACAAAAAGCTGGAAAAGTTATTGACTCGAGTATAAGCCGAGGTTCCCCCTGCCGAGGTTCCCCCCTGCCGAGGTTCCCCCTGCCGAGTTCCCCCTTCCCCGCCGCGGGCGGGCTGCCGAGGTTCCCCCCTCCCCGCCAGACCAAAAAAAAATGTGCGCCCCGGTTCCTCCCCTCCCCGCCGGACAAAAAAAAAAAAAAAAAAAAAGCGCCTCGCTCTCCCGTCCCCGCCGCGCGGGCGGGCTGCCGGGAGCGTCCCGGTTCCCCCCTCCCCGCCGCGGGCGGGCTCCCGGCAGGGACAGGACGGGTCGCGCCCGCAATGGCCGGGGCTCCCCCCGTGACAGGCCGCGGCACGGAGCCGCCGGGCCCAACCGCCCCGGGATCCTCCCGAGCCAGCCCTGCTACCGCGCAGCGGGGGCCGTTCCCCCCCCCCCGAGCCCGCCGCCCGGGCTGGGCCCTGCACTCACCCCTCCCCGGGGGAGCCGGCGCGGGGCTGCTTTGGCGAGTGGGGGTGTGTGTCCGCGGGGCTGCTCGGAGGTTGGAGGCTTAACTTCAGATGCCTCTTCACAGTAGACATAGAGAAGTCACAGTAGACATGGAGAAGTCGATTTTAGCCTTACTTCTCTCGTCAGGCAGGAGTTACAAATTCGATTTTGAGGGCCCTTTAAATCGACTTTAAGGGCATGTATGTGAAGACAGGTACACCTTTAATTCGACCTAACGTCGTTAAGGTCGAATTAAAGTGGTAGTGAAGACATGCCCTAAAGGAGAAAAAATAACTTTTGAAGTGATAATGAGAGTGGCCCCATTACAGACAGTTGACAAAAAGGTATGAGTAACAGTAAGAGAAAATTAATATTGGGGAAATTAGGTTTAGGTTTTGTAATGACTCAATTACTCCCTCTCTTTAGTCAGGCCAAATCTGATGTTGTCCAATTCTCATATTAATTCCAGTTCTGCAGTTTCATGTTGAAGTCTAACAAAAAAACCCTTCAAAAATAAAGAGTTGCCACTTTTAGGTCTGTTATTGAGTGACCAGGGAGATTGAAGTATTCTCCTACTGGTTTTTGAATGTTATGATTCCTGATGTCAGATGTGTCCATTTATTATTTTGCGTAGAGACTGTCCGGTTTGGCCAATGTACATGGCAGAGGAGATTGCTGGCATGTGATGGCATATATCACATATAATTCCTGTGTAACCATAGGCAAGTTGCTTGATCTCTCTGTGCTTCAGATCCCTGTTTGTGCTATAAACATTAGAAGGAGATTAATATTACTTTCCTCCTCCACACTATGAGGACAAATCTAATGATAGTTATGAGGTGCTGTGGTACTGAGGGTCGCAAACATACAGAGAGACAGGCTACTCCTCTGCAATGCAACTGGGAACTAATATGTCACAGTGATGATACAATAATCACCATGTCTCTGATCATACCTCATGTGAACAAGATGTTTCCAGAAATCAGGAAACCAAAACTACCCTTTGAAAAAAAGGCAAAGATCTGTGGACATAGATGGGGGGGTCTCAAACTTTTCCCCGCCGCAACCCATTTTTACTTTCTTTCAATGCTCCATGGACCCTTGTATGTCCGCCAAAAAGCCACCGAATTGATTACTTGATTGATTACTTCCATTGATTATTTTGGTTAGCTTGGCATGTCCACCGAAAAGCCGCCGAATGCTGAAGTAATCACTTTGGCGGCTTTTCAGTGGTGCAAGGAGCTCGTGACCCCTCGAGAGTCTCCCGGCGACCCCCAGAGGGGTTGCGACCCTCAGTTTGAGAATGACCGATATAGATGGTTTACTTAAGGTGAGAGCATCCCCAATGGTTCTACATTCTCTTGCTCAGTGTTGTTGCTTCTTTTGCCACTCTCCTCTGTTCCACAACAGGAGTTGACATTTAGACCCAGTTACTAAGCCCAGTCTGTCCACTTCCACTAACCTGAACCTAAAGTTATTTCAAGTTCCAAATGCTTATTTATTGGATTCACAAACATACCCACTTTAATAACTTTCTCCAATAAAGAGGCCTATAGGAACAGACCACCCCACCCCATAATCAAATATGAGTGATTTGCTTAAACTGCTTAAGATTTCAAAATTTTGTGCAAGGAACTAGGCACATACATTTCAACCGGGGTTTAAGTGAATATCTCCCCTAATTTGCAGATTTAATCCTTTACATCCCAGCATACCGAATGTGCTCTTGATAGCACCACCTGCAAGTGTGTAGCTGCATAATATTGAATGAGAAAACACTTTGCTCTATGGATGGAAAGAGCAAGTGGAGTTCTGGGTTTTGTCAATCGCTCAGATTGTTTTGGGATTGATAATACTTGCTCAAGCTTGCAATCTTTTCTCTGGCTCATAATTTAAAACAGTATTTTTTTCCTGTCCATAATATGAACTTGATAACAAATTAGTTAAATTCCAGATTTTGAACCTCCTTTGTGAAAGTGGGTTTTAAATTCAGAAAAACAAATCCACCTCCACTTAACTTGAAAATATCAAGTGCTTTTCTTCTAAACATCTAAAGATGCTATAAAACAATTTGTTAAATAAGACTCAAAATACTGCTTTAGGTTGATAAGTATTATTAAACCTGTTTTACAGATGAATAAACTTAGGCACAGAGAGGGTGATTAACTTTTTCAATCTAGCAAGGCAAGCCTGGGACAGAATCAAGATTGAATGAAATCCTATAGTTATACACTGCATCCCTTTGTTTCAGACACTACACAGTGTTCCTTCTCTTGCATAATCTACGCAGATTGAATGTATATTCATTAAAACCAGATTCTGCCACCCCTATAGTGAGTACATCTAATTCTTTGGTTAGAACTATTCGTTTTAGTGGGCCTGCACACGGACTAAGGTACTAGTCACTGTGATTAACAAAGAAGGGATCTGGCGCTATCTCAGCACTCAGACATTAGTCAGCACGAGCCCCTGACTTCAATTTTAAGGAAAGCTTTTTTATGTAATTGACCACTTTATAATTTCTTCATCTTGAAACAGAGATAAAAGGAGACACATCATGTCATCAGAAGCAATAATAAAAGCATGTGCAATGATAAAATTGATTCCCATTATCTGTACAGCAGGGATCTTTAAGAAGCTCTAAGGAAAGTGTATCCTTACTTGTGAAATGTATGTCACATGATGTAGCACAGAGAACACATAAAGATCCATTTGCTTGGACAACTCCCAGTTCATATTATTAAAAAGCTCAGATGGGTTTAAGGAAAGATGAAGAAGGGTTTTCAAGTGAGAAAATAAGGGCATATAAATAACATGAACATAGTGGATCCACTGAATGTATAGGGGAAGACCTATGGGTCTAAACATTAATTATAGAGGTGAAGGATGAGATGGCAGAAAGGTAGGAGACATCCCAAGTGTACATTTTCTGTATTTTGTTAGCACTCACTTTCAAAGATTGAAGCAGATAGTAGCTCACATGCTTGGGGAAACTAGACATTTTCTATGGAGGGAGAAACACAATTTAGTCAGCAAGCAGAAAACAAACATAAAATAGCCAAGGGGAAGATAGCAACAGACACATCTATAACTGTAATTCCAGCTATCTTATCCCATGATACAAACATGCAATGATAGCTCAGTGGCCTGTGAAACCCAGGATTGTGAGTTCAATCCTTGAGGGGGCCATTTAGGAATATAGGACAAACATAGGGATTGGTCCTGCTTTGAGCAGGGGTTTTTGGACTAGATGATCTCCTGAGGTCCCTTCCAACTCTGAAATTCTATGATTTTATGAATGCTTAACCTCTTAGCTGAGGACACTGATCTTTGATAGATTCTCTCTAATAGTTATTATGTGCTCTAATTCCATGAAGAGACTGCAGTATAAACACAGAAGGAAAAATTCCCTTCTCAGTTACACAGGTACTCCTCCCATGTGGATAGCTAACAACTACAATTAGATTGGAGATAGTTTGGGAACAAATACATCCACTTTGCTATAATTCAGTTATCTAGATTAGGTGGCACATCTAACAGTCTGTTTCCGTCCCAACATTTTTTTGATTTGTCAGTCATTATCCCTCAGGGAGGCGGCTAGCTGCTTTCCCCCCCCCCCTATTTGAATGGAAAATGGGAATATAGGACTGAAAGGGGGCTCCTGGATCATTGAATCCAGCCCTGTGCTATTGCAGGCAACCCACATTTTAATCCTTTTCATAAATGTATCAAGCTCCATCTTAAAACAAGTTAATAATGTTAACAATAAAGATCTCTCTCACCAGTCCATGTCTTAAGTAAGGGACTGAACTGCAACAGGCAGTTAACACTTGAAATAGATTATTTTGAGTTTCAAAAATCAAGTGAAGGGCTCTTCCTGTCATCAGTTAGTCTGATGTCTAACATCCCCTTATTCCATATCTTCATAGAGCCTAACCTCCCGCACAAATTATGAGTGAATGGACCCAGTTATAGAGATTTGCCAAGAGGTCTGAGGGAGAACATTTTCCCAGGTAGTTGCACTTCAGTGTAGAAGGAGCATCTGTGACCCTTTCTCCTCTGTCTACTGGGGGCTGGCCAGTAGATGTGTGTAACTGTAGACTTAGTGTGGCTGCCTCTTCAAATTTTGTGGTATTTGATGGTTTCCTTAAAAGTCCAGCTCCTGAAGCCAGACTTTTACATCAGAAAATCAACTTTCACTTTTTAAAACAATGTAAGCTTCTAGACCTAATGGTTGTGGAGAGAAGCTTGAAAATGTGACCCCTGGACTCCAAAACCAGAAGACAAATAAAAAGATCCCAACATTTATTGGGTGAGTTTCTGTGCTGTGCTACTAACAGGTGCACCATACCGTGTTTCCCCGAAAATAAGACAGTGTCTTATATTAATTTTTGCTCCCAAAATTACATTACATTATATTACAGCGAGAGGCAAAACTGGAAGTACGTCTTATTTTCGGGGGATGTCTTACTTTCGGGGAAACAGGGTAGAAGTCACAGCCCAGAGAGGAGAAGATAAAGCAACTTTAAGTCACGTATGTACACTCAGGATCCCGACCTGCTCCAGGGGCAGAGCTGCAGAATGCCTCACAGAAAACTTAAAACAAATCCTAATTAGAAACAGTTCTATGTCTACCACACAGTGATTTCTTCCCTTCTTCCTTCCCTGATTTGTATCAGTCAGAACATTTGCAGAAAAGAGCATTGCTATGCTCCTTATGAATGTATCAACTCTTTATTCCCTCTCTGGTTAGAATACCTCTCTTTGTAACATCATAATCATCTCCACAAAAAACTGTGATGTCACAAATACAGGAGTATGATCTTCAGATAGGGAATTTGAAGCAGGGGCAGATGATCTCCTGAAGAGCAAAGCTCCCCTTTGTTTTCATTGTTGTTGTAGCTGTCAGTCCCAGTATATTAGAGAGACAAGGTGGGTGAGGTAATACTTTTATTGGATTAAATTCTGAGTGTGAGAGAGACAGGTTTTCAAGCTTACACAGACCTGATCTGTGTATGATCTAAAGCTTGTTTCTTTCATAAACAGAAATTGGTCCAATAAAAGATATTACCTCACCCACCTTGTCTTTCAAAGATTCTCTTGATATGCAAATGCCCATACGCTTGTTTTGAGCGTATATGTTGTATTAATATTTCTGGCTACTCTCTCTGTAGTTAAATTATTGGAAAAAAGGCGGTAACATAAATTGCAACAGTCTGCATAAAAACATTCCAGGGGATGTGGGACTTGTGGCTTATTCAGAGAATTGTCCCATGTTAGGAGTTTCTATGTGTTTCTGCAGCCTCAGAGGAATCTGTTTTCAATCCACATGTCTCTTTCCAATCCCTTCTTATTTAAAATGAGTTTCAGTTTGGAGAATTCAAACATTTTGAGGAGACAGCCAATAAATCTCATTGCCCTTCCCAAAATTCGTATATCTGGGTTTTGCCCCCAAGATTTGGATTTGAATGCTGTAATTAATATTTATTTGGATTTTTTACATGGATTCATATTTGGAAATACCATGCACCAAGTTTTCCGGTGAAATAAATGGACTTACAATGTATCCCTGTGTTCCTGAGAAAATAATTAGCCATTCTGTTTTTTTAAATAGTTTGTGACTTATGAAAATAATAAGAAAAGAGTAGCATGATAAGAAGATGGTAATGTAAATTTCCAGTGGAGAGGGTGCTTTTTTAGGCCACAGATATTTGCATTGCAGATTACAACTGGACAGTACATTAGCACAGCACTGTCTGCACCTTCTAGTCTATTAGCACAGCACTGTCATTGAATGCTCTATAACTGGGGCTTCCATGGCCAATATCCGGTGACACAAGCTTCATTTTAATTTATTCACAGCCTTAAAAGCACCCTTTCCATTATTGGTAATGTTCATCTATCTCTATATTCCTGGTGTAATTAATGTATTTTGTAGTAATGTCCAAATATAAAAAAAATGTAAAACTATTCTATTTGTCCATTTGCTGTTCATTTTTTGTTCTTTGTATTCCCATATATTCCTACCCTCAAGCATCTTTAGTAATGACACCTAAATAACCTTAAAAGGAAATATTTCTCTTTTCTCTATTTGATTGTCTAATCAACTCAAGTACTGTATTATAAGTATCCATCTGCTTTCTATAGTATCCGTCTTTCATGAAGTATTCTGCTTTCCATATTTCTTAAGTTCTATGACCCCCTGCTTATGGTGTATGTGGTTATTGTTTTTTAAATATAAAATAGTTTGCTTTATCAAAAAGGTGGGTCTTGCAGCTTGTTCTAAAAATGATCAGACATTGCCATATGGTAATGCACAACTGTGATTAAGGATTTAGAAGAAGGATCTTTTTGTTCCTTATAGTGAAGTCCTGCTGCTATTGGCTGGGGCCTCCTGTGGCTGTGGAGTAGAAGTCAAAGAAAAGATAGATAGTTAATACATCTCTGAGCTCTATTTATTCCTGGCCAGATTCTTGCATTAAATATGTCTGTCTGCAGAGGAAGGTGCTGCATAAAATAGTTCCCTGAACCACCATACTGAGGCTAGAGACCCACACACAATCCCTAACATTTTCTAACAAACATTTTTAAAGTATAAAGGGACCTGGAACAAAACACTGGCCCAGACCACTTCAGACTGTAAGTGTTTGTCCACATCTGAATCCAAATCCAAATTTTGCCAACACCCTTCCTTTCACTATAATAAAATTCCAGATCTAAATAGTCCCAAATTTTGGCATGTCGGCAAACCAGGCCTGAACGTTTGGCTTAAGTCCATGTACATTTCGAAGGAAAAAAGGGGCTGACATGAATTGTAGAGAAACTGGAATTTAAGAGACAAATTCTATTCTCGTCTACATTGATGTAAATGCAGAGTAACTTTACTTAGGTTGATGGAGTTACATGGCTTTACTGATGCAGTTGAGTGCAGAATTTTACCCATGGTGTAATGGGTCAACAAAATTGTATTTTAAATTTTTTTTTTACTGTTACAGTTATTATTTTTATGTTATTAAGTTAAGAGTGCATCAGTATTTTAGACTGGTTTCATCTTGTATTAAATTCATTTTGGAGGATTCTTAGTTCAGGTAGACATTCAGACTAAACTGCAAAGTTTTTTGGTTGTGATAAAAGGCAGAGTTGTCATCTTTTCTTATAGCTAATGATACTTTCTGTTTATATTTTCTTCTGAAGAAAAACAATATAAAAACATTTTCAATTACCATGCAAGAAACCTGTATATATATTTTAAATGCACTTTTCAAGGCTGCTATGGCATCAGTGCAATTGTTATTTACTGAAACAACTGATTCTAAATCCTGATTTTATATTACTTAGTGCACTACTAATTTATATTTTTGAAAGTGATTGTAAACTCCTTTTTGTCCATATGTGCAGGTTTGATGCAGTGCCAATAAGACTGCTATGAAATCAGCCCATAATGGCACAAAGTAGACTCTTGGGCGCTTCCTGGGGCATCTAATAGTCAGAGTTACAATAATTAGTGTGGTTTATCTTAACCTAACCTATTATCATTACTAATTAGGGGGAATGATGCAGAACTTTAGAAAATCAGTAATGGTGAAATTAAAAGAAAGATGTTCAGTGTTGAATCAGCACCATAAAGAACCTTACATAAACTGACCAGATGTCTCAGCTAAGCCAAGATATTGCAATGCCCCTTTATGGCCACACGAGGCAAGTTATCTGCAAGTTTTTTGTGATAGCAATTTGATCTAATGTGTCCCATTCCTTTAAATGTGATGTGTTGTGCATTTCTCCATTGTATCGTTTGAGTTTCAACAACCTTTTAGATGTTTGGTCGCCCATGATGTTTCAAGACAGCAAAGTACTGTACTTTATGCAGACCGTGCATTTCACACATTGTCATTAACTCTGTCTTGGAAAGCACGAGGTGATGTATTTTGGCTCTTTACAACCAGGTACACAGGAGAGGAGAAAAATATTTTCAAAAAGTGAAAAATTAGTAAGCAATATTGGCCACAAGTGACATATGCTGGCTATAATCCTGAAAGGTAGAAGCTAAAATATATCACTGCGGGGAAAAAATGTTCATTATCCATGATGATGGCCATGTACGATCTACTACCATTACTTAAATCTAGGAATCTCAACAATCATAGAATCACAGAATATCAGGGTTGGAAGGGACCTCAGGAGGTCATCTACTCCAATCTCCTGCTCAAAGCAGGACCAATCCCCAACTAGGTCATCCCAGCCAGGGCTTTGTCAAGCCTGACCTTAAAAACCTCTAAGGAAGGAGATTCCACCACCTCCCTAGGTAACCCATTCCAGTGCTTCACCACCCTCCTAGTGAAAAATATTTTCCTAATATCTAACCTAAAACTACCCTACTGCAACTTGAGACCATTACTCCTTGTTCTGTCATCTGGTACCACTGAGAACAGTCTAGGTTCATCCTCTTTGGAACTCCCTTTCAGGTAGTTGAAACAAGGACAACACTTTCAAGATTTTGGTCATTTTCAGTGTCTCAGTTTTGGGGGCCCGAACATGAGACACCTTAAAGGAGCCAGATTTTCAGAGTGTGGCAGTGTCTTCTGAAAATCATACCACTTTAAAGTATATTGGCTTGGGCACTCACTACATCACTGGTCACTTTTGAAAAAGTTTGCCTGTTGAGGTGGCCTCATCATGGATAAGGGGTAATCAGTAGCTGAATACTTTAAAAAATATGTCCCTACATTTATGCACAGATATCCCAAACAAAGAACGGTATATTATATACGTGACACACCTATTGTAGCTCATTGTTGACCAAGTAATAATTAATGATCATTTTTAATATTTAACATGTATAAAAGCTCATCATAAGCATAAAACCTTAATTTGCTTTGATTGCCTATTTGAGATACATTGTAAGACTGCCAACTGCAAAACCATAGCTGACTGCAGTAAGCTATAATTATTTATTTTACAATAACCTCACCAAACATTTTCATTATGACTATTTTAAGAAAATGTATATCTTCAAACTAATGTGCAAAACAGATTCTGAAAGAAAGGAATCACCACTAATCTGCTGGATCAGATGCAGGAAAGTTGGCAAATTAAAAATGGAAATAGCTCTAATACATCATGATGAGATGTCCAGCTTCACTGATCTTTTTAAAGCTACACTTTAATAACAACAAACAATAATAACAACAACACAGAATCTAAAAAAATAATGTAATAGATATGGTGATGACGGTACACACTTTCACCACTACAGGGGTGAAATCCCAGTTGGTGAGAAGAGATTGGGCAACTTTGTCTATTGTTGCCTGTGACCTATCTTACCTATGGCAAGAAAGAGGTTTCAGGTCTCCAAGACTGTTAATACTGTAGCTTTTCTGACCACTAAAATTAAGTTAAATAAAAAGGTCATTATTATTCATATTAATTACACAGGTCTGGTGGTCAAATTCTGTTGTCAATCCAATTTATGCAATCCCACTGATTTTAATGGAGTTTCACCAGTAGGAATGAAGGCAAAATTTGGCCTGCTAGGATTAGAATTAGTTTTGCACTCACATAGAGTAGCCTGCCATTTACCATTAAGAATGGTATCTTTATCTATCTTCTGCTTCTGTTTAGTGTGCTCTAACTCTTCTGACTTATAGATGGGCTCTCACCAATTTGTCTCTTTCTTGGAATGAAAACTCTTTTAAAAACAAAAATATCTACCCTATAATCTGCCTTTCTGTAGTGAAGCAGGGTGACTTCCCTCCTAGGCAGACTGGGAGCAACCACTCCTCTCCCTCTGGAGAGCAGAGCTGGACCAGGACTGGCCCTTGCACTGGACGTAGAAAGGCTGGACATGAAGTATAAGAGACAGGGCCTCCAGATCAGTTGAGCCAGAGCCAGCAAAGGAGGCAGATGCCTTTGCCTTGCTGCCATCTGCCGGATACCCAGAGGAGCTGCAGGGTCTGCCACCTTCTGAATACCCTGAGGAACTGCTGAGACTGTTATCTGCCAAGTACCCTGAGGAGATGGAGGACCACAAACAATGGAGTCCTAGAAACAGACTGTGGTAAGAAGTAGCCCTGGGAAACCAGACATTAGTTTGGTTATGGTATCGGGAGTTGAGTCAGCGTGTTGCAGTGGGATCCCTGCTGACCCAGTGGCAGAATCACTCGCGACTGGTAGGATCCTGGGAAGGGATCCAGTGCAGTAGGGTTGATCCAGCTACTTCCTACACCTTTCTGCCGACTCCACCCCAGGGAAAGCTAACCACCTGAGGCCTGAAGGCCTGTGTTTGTTTAATCCATACGCCTCATAGGGATATAACTCTTTAACAAACCCACTGGGGGAGGTAGGAGTGAGTTGTGCATCATAAGATTTTATTTAATTTTATTTGGTAATTCATTTTGTTCTGTCTGTTACTACTTGGAACCACTTAAATCCAACTTTCTGCATTTAATAAAATCACTTTTTACTTATTAATTAAACTGGAGTATGTATTAGTACCGGGGGGGGGCAGCATATTTCTCTATCAGTGTTATAGAGGGCAAACGATCTATGAGTTTACCCTGCATAAGCTTTATACAGAGTAAAACAGATTTATTTAGGGTTTGGACCCCACTGGGAGTTGAGCATCTACGTACTAAAGGCAGGAACACTTCTTAACCTGTCTCCAGGTAAGCCTACAGCTGCTAGGGGATGTGCTTCAGACCTGGGTCTGGGTTTGGAGCTGGCTAGCGAGTCTGACTCAAACCAGACAGAATTCTGGAGTCCCAAGCTGGTTACGGGCAAGGAACGCAGGGGCAGAAGTAGTCTTGACACATCAGATGGCAGCCCCAGGGGGGTTTCTGTGATCCAACCTGTCACAGCCAGTTCCTAACTGTGAGGGTAATTAAGCACCAGGAGAGTTTATCAGGGCAAGTGATGGATTCACTATCACTTGGAGTCTTTAAAATGAAATTAGAGGTCTTTTAATCCAATTCCTGGGAGAAATTCTATGGCCAGTATATGCTGGGTCTTGGGCTGAATGCTCATAGTGGTCCCTTCTGGGCTTGGAGTCTCTAAATTCGTGACTCCTCCTGTTCCTAACCTCTGTTCATGGGCCATGGAGTGAACAGTGAGCTGTGCATTGCCTTCAGGATGCTCATAACTGTTGTAGCTCCGCATTAAGACAATGGCAATAATAAGATCTCATGCCTCAGGGTTTCAGCCAGTTGGTTGCAGAGCTAAACAAGGAAGTATTTTTCATTGATGCACATTTGGCCCGGGGTATTCTGGAGGTGGGGGGCGGCGGAGGGTAAGGAGGGGGTCGGGAGGAGGGCTGACCCTTCCTCTGAAGCATGAGTAACTGGCTGGAAATGGGAGACCAGACTGACTGTCCAAGTGCTCTGATGTGGCACAGAAAATCCTTTCTATATGCTTGGCTAGTGGATCTTGCTCACATGCTATAGAGTTAAAATGATCACCAAATTTAGGGTCAGGAAGGAATTTTTCCCCAGGTCAGATTGCAAGGCACCTTGAGAGTTTGCTACCTTCCTTCACAGCATGGAGTATGTGTCACCTGTTAGGATCATCTGGGCATATCTCACCTAATCAATTCCCTGCTATTGCAGGGCCTTTAGGTATTGGTGGCACTGTGGTCTCTCCTGTTCTCTGTCTTTGACACACAACAATTTAGTCTTCTGAAGACTGACATGTTTTACTTCAACCCATGTTACTGGGCTTCAGTTAAAAGTAATTGAGAGAAATTTCATGGTCTGTGATATTCAGCAGATCTAAGTAGACAATCTAGTGATTTCTTCTTCTCTTAAACTCAGTGAAATTATAGTTTGAGTAAAAAGTCAGGAAATTGAGTCACAAATTCAGTCAGAAGTATTGTCACTTATACTTTCCTAATATATATTTATTTCAGACAAATAATAACACACAAGACAGAATTGGTAAATGGGCCCAAATTTTCCACGTTCTAGGGGACCACATTTCTTCCACATTCTACTATAGTGATCCCCTTCTCTGAGCCTTCAGTCCCATTCTTCAGTTTCTGATCTGGGATTTGTTCAGTTTGGGACCATGTTCACTTAACTCTGTTATACATTTCTACCTTACAGGTTACTTAATCTTTATCCAATCAGCTTTTAGCACATCAACCCTTTAGATTTCAGGTAACCCATATGTTATGCATGTGCAAACTTCAGTATCCCAACTTCTGTATTTTTTCTGCTGGGTTTTCAGTTTCTGGGTCATGTTGTTGTTTTGATATCCTGCCCCGGGTCTTCCCAGAAAAAAGGGGGCTGGTGTTACATATTTGTATATATTTTACTTACATCTGCCAACACCATGTTACCTGTGTTCTGTCAGCACTGCAACTTTAAGCAGATTGGAAAATTGGTGTTAAAGAAGAATGCCAAAAGCACACATGCCACCTAAGCCTTGGCAGTCTTAACTGTCCTGAGTCATTTTGTATCATCTGCAAATTCTCCCACCTCACTGTTTAACCCTTTTCCCAGCTTATTTATGAATATGTTGAGCAGTATTTGTCCTACAAGTATTTTAATTCAGCTATCCAGCTTCCTTTTGGTGCCCTGGCCTGCTTTGAGGGAGCTGTGTGAGGCTAATTAATAGGAGTCAGTTAAGGGGAAAAAATCCTAGGAATGTCCAACTCCCCTAAATAGGTTTTTAAAATATGAACCTCTACTGGAATTTTATAAAGAGAAGAGGGGGAAAGTGAAGACCAGCATCCTTATAAGTGACATGTTATTTCATAATTATTACCCGATGGACCTGACATTCCCCATATACTCCAAACTCTGCAATCGTGTAGCCACTGGGAGATTTGTGTGGGGAAGAAAAGCAAGATAATGCTATATCTGCCTGAATGTTTTAAAAATGGAGTCATCACACCTCTGTTATTATTATTGACAATTGTAAGTCATTTAGGACAAAAATAAACCAGCTAATTATTGCCAATTAATAATGTGCCCTATCAAACAGATGGAGGAGAGGAAAAGCTAATCAGTGTCGAGTTCAAACAAGTGGAAAATGAAGATTTAGCTTCTGAATGTTTCACTGACATCTCCATGTCTTCATCCAGTCTTAAGTTTTAAATTGCCCTTTGTACAATTTGTGTTATGCCTCCTTAGCTAGCAACATTCTTTTAAATGCCTCCATTTAATTCACACAGACTATAGTCACAGCAAGTGGTGAGGCAAAGCTGATTAGCTCATAGGCTCCCTACTGCTAGACTCTAGAAGAAAATTCTGATTCAGACGTGCATCTTCAGAATGTAGCAACAACAACAAAAAGGGAAATGGGAAAAACTGATGTGTAAATGGGCTTGTGTTTCATTTGGTGTCTACACCTTGCCTTGGGATTGAACTGATTTCTAATTTTCAAAGTTAATTCAGTATGACTTCGAAAAAAAAAGTTTTGTTGGGATCTCAATGTATGCTTATGTGAGTTTTATAACAGATAATGAGGTATATTATCTGCAGGGATTTTACATTACTGTTATTTTTTGTTTCAGATTCAGCCTTATCAGCATGAGTTTGGTATGTGACCTGCCTAATCACTAATCAGTACTTTCATGATAAAATCTGTATGTTTGTAATGGTTGTGGATGATTTAAATCAATTTCACTGGAAGTCTACAAGGAGTATTTACTATTTAAGAAATCATTGACTCGGATCTCAGGATTTTTTTAAGCAGACGCTGTTGCTAAGAGCTTATACCATTTTATAAAATATTTCCTCTATGCAGATTGCCTTTTTAGTATTCTGTGATCTCCTTAACAGTTTGTTATTTAAGTCAGGGCATTATTATTTGTATATAGCAGAATCTGTGTGCCATTTTCAATATTCCATAGTGCTAGATTAAGAGCAAAACTTCATATTTGTCATACCTATCTTATTGTATACCCAGGGAAATGCAAGTGGTTAAAATGTAAGTTATTCATATTAACTCCTGGGTAACTACTAGTGAAGTCAGAGCTGATTAACTGTGGTCTTCCCTGCTGCTGAACTCAGTTAACAATCTACTCATCAAAGCTTAAGCAAATGTTCCTACCATTTAGGTTAATGGGAACTTTATGGACCATTTTTGCTTTAACTCAGAATGGATGAGTCCATTTTAGATGACTTTATGTTCTGTTTTTCTAATTTCAAAAACAAAATGAATATAAGTAAGAGGTGAAATATTATTTTCAATTGAGTTAATTATAATTCTGTGTAGGTTATAATGATGTGAATGGGGGAAGGAAGACAGAACTTTTAGTAGTGCCATAGTACCAAGGCAAGCTCAATAAAATATCCATGTCACTTCTCCCTTTTGAATGCTAAAGTTAATTAAAATAGTAACATTCTAACTTTGTTCCCTTATTCTGTGCAAGAGTTGAGACATAAGCTTTGACAAGTCACAATTCACAGGGAATCTGGAGGTTTCTTATTTTTGTAATTAGTTAAATTATGTCAACAAATTTTACACACTATCCAACACATCTCAAAAATAATGCTATTAACAGGTGTATGATAAAAAGGGCTATTTCAAGTTCAGTGTCAAGTAATTGTATTCCAAAAAAAAATGATTAGCACTTACAGTCTAGAAAAGCAAGAAATAGGAGCAGCCTAATCTTAGGAATCGTCTTTCATAATGCCCATTCAGAGACATGACTCCAATTATTTTAGTCACCTGGGGTTTTTACTGCGCCGTAGGGGACTCTATGGGTAAAACAACTAAGCAAAACAAGCACAATTATTAACTATAACTCTTTAATAAATAAAAGAGACAACAAAAAATAAAACAAATTCAAATAGTAAACAATGGTAACATAAGTTACAATTTCTTGCATATACCTCTCTGGGAGAACTTTTAACAATAATTACAACTCACAGTTGGTGCTCCTCTGCTAGGGTTGCTCTTCCCTTGAAAAGTCAAAACCAAAGTATATTTTTCAAATGTATGTTTTCAAAATTAGGAATATATCCTGTTTCATTGTATCACAGATCACTAAATCAGTGTATAGATGATTTGGGGGGGATCCTTCATGCAAAAGGCCTGGAAGGATTAAGATGGCTAATTAACTGCTCAGGCTGCATCTGGAGAAAGAGACAGAGCAGGAGTTCAACAAGAAGAGGCTCAGCTGGACAGGAAGAGGCAGGGCCTATATCAGCTGGGAAGATAGTAACAGAAGGGGCTGGAGGGAAGGACTCTTCAATCATGCCCTGGGAGAAGGAAGGTGTTTCTAGGGTTGCAGGGAAGTAGTTTATAGTCACTCCATAAGAGAAAAGAGTTGGGAGGCTGATGAACTCAGAGAGAGGGAAAGCCCAGAAGGTAGTGTAGTACAAATGTGAATGGTATTTATTGATTACTGGGTATTGTGTAACATGTGGTAACTGCGGGGTTAATAGTTGTAGAATATGTAAGGCAAAATGGAGTTTTGTTTTAAAATGGAGTCTGTCAGGTGGGTGGACATGTAGCCATAATCAGAGGCTGAGCTTGCACGTAGGCCTAGCAGCTCATGCCTTACCTTGTAACAATGTCTATCATGCTTGTGTTACAGAAAGAGCGGGAACTAACGGCTGGTAACCATGGTACTGTTTGAATCTGTGTACAAGCATGTATGTGGCATATGATTATTGGCTGCATGTAGCTGTGACTCTCTTTTATGTGATTGGGTGCTTACATATTTGTACTCTGTATATATGTTTTGCCCACCCGGTGTCTGTGGGCTTTCAGGCTTTGGAGTTGTATTCCCCTGAACCCCTATTTGTGCACAAATAAACCCCTTTTTGTTCAGGATTTCCTTGTGTCTTTTGCCTGTCCTTTGAGGTGAATTGGCGAGGCCTCCAAGGGAAGAACGGATTTTTGCAACAATTGGCGAGCCAGCCAGGAGACTCCTTGGACCACCTCGGGATCGGCGTAGATGAACTAGAGGAGGGGAAGTGCGCACCAGGCAAGTATTCTGCCTGTCCCTAAATCTAGGTTCAGCTGCGAGGATACCTGAGAGGTTAAAGGCAAGCTCCTTTAAAATCAGGCAAAGCTAAGGTCCCTGACAGAAGACTGCGGATTTTTGGATTTTTGGGTTTTTGGACTGTTGGATTTTTGGATTTCTGGATTGAGAGGCCTCGAGTTAGAAAGCTGATCAGCGGATCCTTCCAAGACCTTCACCGCTTGAGCCGAGGGTTCGGACCACTTGGAAGCTGCAAGGAATCGCTCCTGCGAGCTGGTCCTCTGGTGCCAACCGTTTGAGGCGAGGTGGAGATGTGAGTATCAGGTTTTCTAATAACTGGTATTCTGAGAGGAGGGTAGGGGTGTCCACTGCCTGGGTGATCCGGGGGGCTTCACCGCTAGACTCCCTCAGGGGATCTTCCTGCGAGGCAGGGAGAGTAATGATCATCAGAGTTATAACCTGGCTCTGGGGTTCCTTTTAGAGGAACTAAGAGATTCACTGCGTTGGAAGGAGTATAGGTGTGTCCACTGCCTGGGTGATCCGGGGGGACAGGGAACCAGAGGGGTCAGAGCGCGTAGTCGAGATAACCATAGTTCTCAGTGGTGACCGTGAGGGCCACGTGTCCACTGCCTGGGTGATCCGGGGGGACGGTTCCTAGAGCCGGGTGATCCGGGGGAACGTATGTGTTGAGACCCAGACCGAAGAGTCTGGAGGACCCAGAACTAGTTGTCTGTGTGTTTGTGGGGTTCGAGTCCCTGGGGAGCACAGACCCTCAGGATTGCACGGCGGGACTCTTTAGTTCTGCCTGAGGTACCAGTGATAGCTGGGAGACGTTTGATTCTGTGTGACCGGTGTTCTTGTATTTGATAACTTGGCCTCTGGGGGAGAGAAGGTTGATGACATTCGGTGGGATCTTTGGGTCCCCGTGAGATTTTCTCTGGGAAACACGCCAGGGTCATTTGTGGGTTCACTGGTCATTGGGTCATTTGGTTTTTTGGTTTTCTGATATCTTGATCGAGGCCACAGGTGGAGGTTATTTGGTTGCGGATATCTTGATCGAGGCTTTCTACTAGCTGTTCAGGCCTGGGTGATCCGGGGGGCACTGGTGGGGCATTGATCATTTGGTCTAGTGATTTTAACCTCCGGGACTCAGGAGGAAGTTGATGATCGGATGTAGACTCTCCTGAGAGTCCTTGGTTACTTGGTCAGGAAACTCGATCGGGAAACGAAGGCTGCGGCAGTTTCTGCGAGCCGGGAACCCGAGGGAGTGATTCACTGGTTGACTAGACTGCTGGAAGGGGAACATGGGTACGGGTCGCTCCCGGTCCGATAGCTCTGAGGTTCCGTTAGATTGCATGCTTAGGAATTTTGGCCAGTTTAGAGGTACCTGTGTGGTGAAGCTGACTAGAGAGGACTTGACGAAGTTCTGTCAGCTAAGGTGGACTAGGTTTGGCCTGGGATGGCCTGAAGGTGGTTCCTTTGATGTGGAACTGGTGAAGTTAGTGCACAGTAAGGTGCAGAGGGATGGACTGTGGGATCAGTTCCCCTATATAGATCGTTGGTTGGCGATTTGCCAGGACCGGCCACCCTGGTTTATGGAATTCGCTGTTAAGATGTGCAGGCAGATGAGGGCTAGAGATTGTGGGCAGTGGGTGCCTGTTTTAGTTAACTCTGAGAGCCCCTCATTGCCTGATCACAGAGCAGAATTAAGATCTGCTGCAGCCCCTGATATCACCTTCAGGGAGGAAGTGTCACCTAAGTGTCCAGGATAGGAAGGTCCTGTGACCAGGAGTAAGGTTCAGAGTCAGTGACAGTGAGAGGTGTAGAGTCTGGTGAGACTTATGAAAGGCAGAGAGATGTGAGCCTCTAGATTTGGAGTAATGTACTAGGGTATGTCTGTGTGGCTTTACCTGCCTGTCTGACTGCTTTGTAGAGGTGCTATGGTGATAGGATTTTAGGTTTCCTTTGTGGATGTCAAATGCAGTTGGAAAAGTAGGACTTGGATTAGGACATGTGATTTGGGTGTTGTGAAGCACTTGGTGGCTTTGTGGAAGCATGTGTTGGGTTTTGTAAAGTATTGCTAGTCTTTGTGATAAGCTCATGGTGGTGTAGCTGCTGGAAAGGCAGAGTTCAGACTAGCAGATGGTCCTATGTGTAGATTGGTGTATGGTTTTGTGAGGATTTGCTAGGGTTTGAGAGGCATTGCTGGTTCTGTGGAGGCATTGCTGGTTCTGTGGAGGCATTGCTGGTTCTGTGGAGGCATTGATGATTCTGTGGAGGCATTGCTGGTACTGTGTAGCATGGATTTGCTGGGTTGTGAGCATTTGCTGGTCTTTTGAAGTAGTTGCTAGGCTTAGGAGCATTTGCTGGGTTTAAGTATAGGCCCTGGTGTATGTGCTGAAGGAGAAGTTCTGTGTTGGATTTAAAAGTATACTTTCTCCTCCATTTTACTGCACAGGGATAGCTAGAAGCTGCTTGTTTTTATGGATTGTTGTTGGGAAGGAGTTCTAGATGTTCAGTCAGAACAAGAGGTTCTCCTTTTGAGTTAATGTTTGAGATGTCTCTCTTAGACACTGGCAGGATTCTGTTAGCGGGGTGGGAAAAACAAAACACTGCTAAGTTGAAAGAATATGGTACTGCCGTGTAGTTTGTTTTCTCTGCAGGTTTGCTGTGCCTTGCCAGAAGCATGTTCTTGGACGTCCTCATCCCAGGTCCTGATCCAGAGGTGGAAGGAAGAGGCTGGAGGATCCGTTCCAGGTGCTGCTGACGGAGGGTTGTCTGCGTGTCAAGAGATACATTCTGCTGACAGAGGGCTGCCTGCGTGTCAAGAGACATTTCTCTGAGAGAGAACTGGACTGAGCAGTGGACTGGTTTGTCTCTCTCAGGAATTGGACTCAAGTGGACTTTGCATGGACTGTGATGTTGAAGGGACTTGGACTTAAGTTGATTGTGTATGGACTGGATGGTTTTGTATAGATTGTTGAGCTTGTAATTGTATGGTTTTGCCTCCCCTGGATATCTTTCACCCAGATTCCAGTGGAACCAAAACAGGGGAGCAGATATAAGAAAACCACTGTCTGTGATTAACATGACCTAGGAATGGACCAGGGTAGGGGTGTCTACCTCTGGGTATCCTACGATTGTTAATAAGACAGGATTATTGTGTTTGCTGACAATAAAGATTGCCCCATTACAGGAATCAAGGACCTGGGCCTAGATGGCCAAATTTGGACCCAATTTAAATTTGTCAGTGGGATTTGTTGGGTATAGGGAATTGGCTTTGGTTGGGAATCAATTTGCTGGCTACCTACCCATTGATTGGTGGGAGTCCTTGTGGTCCTGGCTTCCTTATGTAAGTAAGGAATTGTATCACTGATTTAGAGTGGGGTAATCTGTTTAATTGTCATTGTATTTCTGGGATTGTAGTCTTGTTACGGTAATCATTATACCTTTGTTTATATGGTGGTACTTCCCTGCCTTGTAGAAGATAGGATGTAAAATGTAGAAGAAAGTATCTTTTAAGAGGAGGGATTGTAGTACAAATGTGAATGGTATTTATTGATTACTGGGTATTGTGTAACATGTGGTAACTGCGGGGTTAATAGTTGTAGAATATGTAAGGCAAAATGGAGTTTTGTTTTAAAATGGAGTCTGTCAGGTGGGTGGACATGTAGCCATAATCAGAGGCTGAGCTTGCACGTAGGCCTAGCAGCTCATGCCTTACCTTGTAACAATGTCTATCATGCTTGTGTTACAGAAAGAGCGGGAACTAACGGCTGGTAACCATGGTACTGTTTGAATCTGTGTACAAGCATGTATGTGGCATATGATTATTGGCTGCATGTAGCTGTGACTCTCTTTTATGTGATTGGGTGCTTACATATTTGTACTCTGTATATATGTTTTGCCCACCCTGTGTCTGTGGGCTTTCAGGCTTTGGAGTTGTATTCCCCTGAACCCCTATTTGTGCACAAATAAACCCCTTTTTGTTCAGGATTTCCTTGTGTCTTTTGCCTGTCCTTTGAGGTGAATTGGAGAGGCCTCCAAGGGAAGAACGGATTTTTGCAACAGTAGGAGAAGACTCAGGGGAAAGTAGCAAGGGAGGACAGCACAGGCCTTGCCTTCTGACTAGAGGACCCTGAACTGGAACTCAGAGCAGAGGGGTGGGCTTGCGTTCCCCTACCAGGCACTGGGAGTGTGGCAGAGGACAGAAAACTCCCTGAGACAGTTATCTGGAAAAACTTTGTTACATCAGTACTGGCAGGGGAACATCTATGATTACCTGGTCAGAGAGCTGAGTCACAAAGAGGAGGCTGCAGTTCCCAGAATGAGAGGAGCCATAGGGAGAGACAGGATGGGTGAAGACACTGCAAGAGGAGGGTGCCATATCTGGTAGAGCTAATCCCCAGAATGGGCAGAAGGAGGTACCACCTGCAATTAGTTAACCCCATGGCAATTGGTGGGGGATGTGGGCATGCAGTTTCCACTGGTATGAGGGGAGCTTAAGAGACAGTAGTGGATGGTAATGGACTGCATAAGGCAATCATCCAGCTACAAGGCAAAAAGTCATAATAGAAAAAGAGAAAAAGGGAAAGAGTCTCAGTATGAGGAAGATTTTTCTGCAGATGGCACTTATCCCCTCCCAGGCTGGATGCCAGAGTTGCTGTCACTGCAGAAGGGAGGTGACAAACAGAAGGGACAGATCCAGCCTTTGCTGAGGCAATTGTTGGAGAACCAACAGAGACTGTGAGAGGCCCAAGTGTACCTGAAAAACTATTTGGCACATCAGGTAGAAAAGCAGCTGTGTTTAGTTAAGTTCCTGCAGGACACGTTAGTAGAGGCTGTGGGGAGTGAGATAGGAAGGGAGGTACCAGAGCTAGGAGGTGAGAGGTCCAGTCAAAACAGTGGTATGCCTTTAGGTGATGAGGACACATTAAAAAGAAATGCCCTTCTGTTATGGAGGAGAAAAGCCATACTTGGAAGAGAACAAATCCCCAAAGAGTCCATTCTGTGGGGAGAACAGGAGAGGCAGGGGAGTGTTTCACCTGTGGTCATCTGGGGCACCTAAGACGGATCGGCCCATATATGAGCTGCAAGGTGAAGGCTAACCCTGGAGGGATAGCTAGACTAGAGACAGACAGAGCATGGCCTGCTGAAAAGGCAAAGATAAGAGTTTGTTTTAGGTGCCATGTGGCTGGCCATATTAAAAACAAACAAACCCTGTCCTCTTAAGAAGTTAGGGGATAGTGAAGGGGAAGATGTGGACCCCAGAGAGAGAATAAAAAAGGAGGAGGTGTCCGTATGCCAGAGTAGGCTGGAGACTGTCAGGATAGATATGGCAGTGATGGCCATGGACCTGGCAGCTGGTCAATCCACACACACTGGAGAGAATCAGACAATGGTGAGAACTCAGACCATTTGAGAAAGGGAGCCAAGGGATTCTGGGGCTTGGGGGGGGGAAGGGGGAGGGAGGCAGGTCAAGGAAAAGAGCTACAGGAGAAATTGGTAGATGCTGAGCATCCCTGTGAATAGCAGAAGGAGACCTGGAGTTCCAGAGGGAAAGGTTCAGGTATGCTATGGAGAACCAAGGAAACATGTCTTCTGGTGGGTGAAGTGGAAGAAGAGAGAAATAATCTGTGTGCCCCATTACAGCAAGTGCACAACAAGAGGCAACCACACCCTTGAGGGTTATAGGTTTGAGGGGGAAAGCATAAGATGGCCAATTAACTGCCCAAGCTGTACCTGAAAAAGGAGAACCTGGAACAGGGATTTAATTAGAAAACATTCAGCTGGGCAGGTAGGGCCTACCTAGGAAGCTGGCAACATAAGGGGCTAGAGGGAAGGAGTCCTCAGTCACTTATTGGAAGAAGGAAGGGGGTGTCTGAGGCTGCAGTCATTCCCTGACAGGGCCGGTGACAGGGGGAGACAAGGGGGACAACTGTACTGGGCCCCGGACTTAAGGGGGGCCCCCGATGTAGTGCGGATGCTCGGACCTCTGCAGAGGCACGGCGCATGCGCCGCATGGCCGCAGCTGACCGCATGCAATCCCGGGCGCCGCTGGCCACCCCAGCGCTGTGCTGTTCCACTGCAAGCGCCCGCACGCACCGCACGGCTGAGGCTGACGGCAGACTCTGACCACAGCAGGGGCCTGGGCCCCGGGGAAGCGCGCCCAGCCGCCCTGGTGGTGTGCGGCGCTGACGGTGGCGGAGTGGAGCAGAGGCGCTAAAAAGGGGTCAAGGGGAGCCGGTCTCGCCAAGGTAAGGGGGCAGGGGGCCCGGCCCCACTCGAGGGGCGGTGGCTCCGGGGGGGGCCTTTGGGCAGGCAGGTGGGCTCTGCGGTGAGTTCACCCCTGCCTCGGGAGGTTCATTCATCGGCGTGGCTGAGGGGGCTGGAGGGCAGGCAAGGGGGTGTGTGGGGGGGAGGCCAGGCTGGGTGGGCGGGGAGGGGGGCAGGAGACTAGGCTGGAATCTGGGTGGGTGAGGCGTGGGTGCCGGAGGGAAGGAGGTTTGGTGGGAGGGAAGGAGGTTTGGTGGGGGGGAAGCTGGGCTGGGCGGGCGGGTCAGGCATGGGGGGCAAGGAGGCTGGGCTGTGAGTGGGAGGGGGGAGGAGGTTAGGTTCGGTGGGATGGGCCGGGCCAGGCAGGGGTGGGGGAGGGAAGGCGGTTAGATGGGGGGAGGCTGGGAAGGGGTAAATGAAGATCACCACCAACAGAGGGGTGGGCCAGGCAGGGATGGGTGGGGAGGGGAGGAGGTTAGGCTGGGGGAGGAGATTAGGTTGGGTGGGCTGGGTGGAGCGGCGGGGGCCCCCCACAAACTATCAGAGTAGGGGGCCCCAAAATTTCTGTCGCCGGCCCTGCTCCCCGAGAGGAAGTAGTTGGGAGGCTGGTGAAGCCAGGAAGGTAAGAGAAGGCTCAGGGGAAAGCAACAAGGTAGGACAGTGCAGCCTTGGCTGCTGACTGGAGAGCCCCTGACCTGGAACTCGGAGCAGAGAGTGGGCCCGAGTTCTCCTGCCACTGGGGACATGACACAGGACAGGCAGACGACAGCGGACTGCCTGGGACAGTTTGTCCAGGAAAGGCTTTGTTACATCATCCCTGGACGGGGAACATGTATGGTGACCTGGCTGGTGGGCCAAGACATGAAGAGGAGGCTGCAGTTCCTGGAGTGAGAGGGGCCTCAGGGTGTGACGGGACATGTGAAGACACCGTCAGAGGAGGGTGCAGTGGATGGTAGTGCCAATCCCCAGGATGGCCGGAAAGAGGTGGATAAACCTCATGACAGATTGGCAAAGGAGTTTTGTTCAAAGATATCTGTTTTATCATGTATAGCAAACAGTTTATAAATTGGCAGATATGGGTGATCTTAACTATTTAAATTCAGTTACTTAAAAGAAGGCATTCAAGATCAGTCTTGAGACAGGCAAATTAGTGAATATTAACAATCTTGAATTTCAATTAAATCTGCTATTTCTCTCTGTTTATCAAGGTTAGGACATCTCTCTAGCTATACACAATCTAAATCATTTTGGTATTTAAGAGAAGAAACAGTAGGTATTTTAAATTAGAAATGAAAGAAATGAAATCTAACTGTTTTATAGTGTGTTGGAAAACTTTCACCCCTGATGTTCAAGTCTTAGTGAGATCATTCTGTTGCAGAAGCAATGCTGTACTGGAAGGTTGCCCCTTAATGCTACATATTGGCTTCTTTGTTCTCTATCTTCTTGCTTCTGTTTGCTTGCTTGAAAGAACAGGAGCAGAGTGTGCTACGTGCTTAATTCAGAGATTTATACTCTTCTCCTTTCATAGTTTAATTGGAGGAGGAATATTGTCTGCTGACCCCTTTCATTTGGCTTAAAGACTTCATGGAAATCTTGGTAGTATTTTCAGCTCCTGAATATGCAAGCTATCTGCTTATGCAACAGGGTGGAGGGAACTCTCAGAATGTCTTTAAAGTTTAAAACTAACTTTCTTGTATTTAGACTATTTTATTAATATTCCTTTAATTTTAAGGTTTATTAGGAGTGGAAATTATTTGTCAAAGAAGTCCAAACACCCTTATTTTTTTATAGAAATGTCTTTTAGCTTTAACAAAAATCTTTTTAAACTTACATGATTCTTAAAGAGAGTTTTAACTTAAATAGTTCTCAAACAAGGCATTGACCCTTGTCCTTAACAGTTTTTGGAGAGGTGGTTCTTGTCTTTTTTTGAGCTCAGGAAGAAACTTGTTATAGCACTGCTAGATAGAAAATTAATTCCCCGATTAACAACAATATTTTGCACTCAGTGGCTTATTTTATTCAGTAAGCAATTATAGTATTAGCTATTATTATATTTAGTAATTACTATAAAACATCTTACTATTGATATAGCAATAGTTATATAATCATGCAGTATTATGAGGCTTTCATTTAAAAACAACTCAGTTGTTGCAAATAAATATCTGAGAAGCATATGCCATTTCTATTGAAATGTTTAGACTGTTTATAAAAGGAATCAGTTTTTAAGAATGTTTCAAGAATTCTTTCTGTGGGTTTAAAATGAAGATTTTTCTTTATGAAGAGGAGAGTTGGAGAAATGGGGAAGAGAGGAGGCTCTTGGTTCAGAACCTGTGATTTAGTCAAGCCAAGTGCTATATAATTCTTCCCTTCAAACAGAATATCTTCACATTCCTTAATAATGTGGAATCTATATTGTTGAGAAAACACTCCTGCCTTTTAACCAAAGAGTTCCCAAGATAACGATCACAAGTAGCTTCACCCATAATTGAGAATTAAAACTTCTATGAAACACACTATACAAGGACAAAAATCAGAATACTTAATATTCAAATATCTCTTGAACATTACATGAAATATACTATATTGAATATTACTACAAAATAGAAGTTATAAACTGCATTCCAGACTCTGCAATATGACCTGGAGGTGTTAAGTATAGATCTCTGGGAAAGGGGGAGGTTTTATCCTTGAATCATCTCATCTCCTTCAACCATCTCGTTTATAGACAGAAAGCAGAGATTTCCTAGGAGTTTCTTTAACTACCTTCTATGTTTCTTTTAATTAAACAAGACGTTTAAAAATAAATATAGAATCCATTATTCTCCAAGCACCATGTATATAAAAGTACTTATTAGTATTTCTTGAAATATAACACACACACAAATGTATAACAACCTAGCATTATAAAAATAAGCTATAATATTTTTATTAATGATCACTTTTGCATCAATATTGAGGTTTCCCCTCCACATAGGAAAAGTTTTACAGGTGGCAACTAGCCTACCTGGTCCTCAACTGTAGCTACTCAATTGTAGAGTAGCTCTTCAATAAAGAAATGTGTATACAATGGTCTTTTTTATGTCTTTATGTTATAGTATTTGTCTATAATCTATATCCTGTCAAAGACAGAGGTCTGGAGTTCTGACATCCCATCATCCAATGGGAACCCTTCTAAGTATTTTGGCTGAAGTTACTTTCTAAATAATTATATATATCCAAACAGTGACAATTCAAATCCCAAATTCAATTTTTGTGAGGCTCATTACAAAAATGTGCTAACAAAATGTAAAACAATTTTATCTTTACCCAGATTTTTTATTTTGATACCTTTGCCTATATCTAACCCAGACCGAAGTCTATACCTCCTTTTTCATTAATGCAGTTTGTGACTAACTCTGCCCACATAATGGTGCATTTGTACCCACAATTCAAGGAGAGATGCAAAAATGGCAAGTGCTAACATTATAGACACAAACTGTCTGCAAAAAGGAGGCAAACCTTTTGACAATTTGCGAAAGGCTGGACTTTGGTCACAGCTGCTATGGAAGCTATAGATTACATGATTTCATGTTTTTAAACACTCAGCTTCATATGAGTATAACACAGTAAAAAAGGAGTAGCTCAACAGTGTAATCAATTAATTAATGAGGCTGATAAAACAGATTTTGGAAACTCTGATATCGGCTCAAACCTGCAGATTTCTTGTAGCATCCCACGAACTTCCACTGACTCTCATCTTTGGTCTAAATCAGTGGTTTTCAACCTCTTTCCCATCTGGAGGTGCAGACCCCTTTGATTGCAGACCACAGGTTGAAAACTACTGATTCTAAATTATTATCAATGTATCTAAGTCTCTGCGGCAATAATAGTAAACATACATAGGACATTTTAAGGCTAAAAACCTGCATCAGATTCTCAGCTAGTGTAGCATCAGAGTAGTTCCACTGACTTCAAAGAGTTTGTATTGATATAAACTAGCTGAGGGACTGTCCCCATTATCTCATAAGGTCAATGGTATAAAATAATATTGCTGAGGATATGCGGCATTATTTTGTGTTGCTCAAAGGAACTGAAATGTTACATTCAAAGTATCCTTACATTCCAGCACCAACTGAGCCCAGATGTGCTCAAAACTCCAAGTAAAGTCAGTATAGTCTTGCTCAGAAGTCATTGAACCTTTTGCTGAATTTACCCTAGGTTATTTTGTGCTTGCTTGTTTGCTTATTTTAATAACTGTTTTATTAATATTTTTTGTATTATTGTAGTGCCTATAGGCCCTACTCATGAACGAGGACCCCCTTGTACTGAGTACGGTACAAACACAGAACACAAAGACTGTCACTGCACCAGAGGGATTACAGTCTAAGACAAAAGACAACAGATGACACTGTAGACAGGTGGGGCAGACGGAAACAACGGCACAGTATTGGTCAGCATAAAAGGCAGTGGTCTCAGCACACCTGTGGCCTAACCATTGAGTTATTTTATAAGCATCGTGACAAAGGAGAGTTTTGAGGAGGATTTTGAAACAGAATAATGAGGTAGCTTCATAGATGTTTACAGAGGACTTTTCTCAAGTATGAGGGGCAAAGTATGATGTTGCTTGTTTAAAATTCAACAAGTGGGCAATGGAAGCTAGCTTCATGGATTGATTAGAAGGAGGAGTCAACATACTGATAGTGAAAGAGAGATAGTAGATTGGATGGGGATTGACTATTAAGGTCCTTTAAAGTGAACACAAATACCTTCTTTTTGGTGCAATAGAGAAGGGGGAGCCGGTGGAGGGATTCAAAGTGGAGGTGACCTGGTTAATGTGAGAGGGTAGGAAAATTATCTTTTTGCAGCAACCATTGAACATGAACAGGACATAGTTGTATTTGTCAAGACCAGAGAAAAGGTTGTTGCAGTAATTGAGAAGTGGAATGGTGTGCGTAGCTTGGATGACAGCTTTAGCTGTGAGGATGGACAGAAAAGGTAGTAGCTCAGAAATGTTATGCAGAAAGAATCTTCAAGGTTTAGACATAGCCTAGATGTGAAGATCTAGAGAGAAAGGTTTGAGCCAAAGATGACACCCAGATTACAAGCCTAAGTGACAGGCAGGATGGTAGTGTTGTACACAGCAATCAAGAAAGGAGGTAGTGTAGAGGGGGATTTATGAGCTCTGTTTTATCCATATTGAGCTTGAGTTGATTGCTAGACATCCATGAAAAGATGTCAGAATGACTGCCTGAGATTTTAGTTTGGACAGAAAGACCCTGTCTGTAGCAGAGACATAGATCTGAAACTCATCAGGATGGAGATGGCAGTTGAATTTGTGTTTGAGGATGTGATTACCCAGAGTCAAAGTGCAGATGCAGAAGAGACGGGGACTAAAGACAGAGCCCTGTTGAATCTCCCCCTGCCCCAAAAGTTAGAACAGGGATGAGGAAGTTCCTCTGAAGAAAACACCGGAGGAACAGTTAGAGAGAAAAGAGGACAATCAGGAGAGGAAGAATAGTTGAATATCCTATAGGAACTCTCACTAAATTGAAAAGACTATATGAAGCCATTTTTAAACAATCCAAAAAGAGATGAATGATTAAATGGGTTATCAAGAAATGGTTTGTGATCGTCAATTACTTAAAACACAGAATCAAAGTACAAATTGCCTGTTCAGTCAATTACTGCTAAAATGGAATAAAAGCAGTTTAATTGTAATCAGAACTTACACTATTCAGCATGGATATTAAAGGAAATAATGAGCAGTCATAAATACAGTGACCCATTTATCTCTTTATCTATCTGCTTACCAAACATAAGCATTAAATTCAAGCAAACCGATTCAAAAAGCAGAACCAAGTTAATTAGCTTTACTGAATTAGCAGAACATCTAAATTGGATTCTACTTCAAGGTTTAGTTGAAATTTATCTTAGCTTGGAGCTGATTCTGAAGTGAATAATGAATATATAGGAAAGAGATAAAAAGAAAATTCTGTCACCACAAACCACCATAAAAGATATAGTTAAAAGGCTTGATTCCCACCCACTTGTAATCTGCACCATTGCGCACCAACATGGGGCTGTGCCCCATGAGTCCTCCTATGGAGGCCAGGCCCCGTCTCTGGTCAACATCACCATCTCACGCATTGGCTGTACCAATCCAACTGCAACCCTCCTCTAGATGGACTTTCTGCCACCACAGGCTCTGTTGAATCAAGGCCTATGTATTAGTTTAGCTGGTTGCCATGATATCTGTAGCCTTATGTGTTAAGACCCTGTTGAAAGTGCCATTGTGCTGCTTACCACTTAGGTCCTCAAAATAGGGCTTTTGTACAACTTAAGTGGTGTGTAGGCCTGGGATAGCCTTCTGCATACTATATCAATGTAGGTTATTATGACAATATTATACTTCACTGTAGGCAGTTGCAGTAGGAGCCAATTTTTTCAATACCATTTGTTATTTTCTTTCTCATTTTAATTCTTTTCTCTTACCTTGAATTTTTTCTGACTTTTCATGCCAGCTTAGGGATCAGCAACCTTGGCACGCGGCACCGCAGGGTAAGCACCCTTAGTGGGCTCCACCAATTTGTTTACTTGCCAGTTCGCCAATCGCGGCTCCCACTGGCCGTGGTTCATCGTCCCGGTCCAATGGGGGCTTCAGGAAGCGGCGGCCACCGCTAAGGGTGCTTACCCTGCAGTGCCGCATGCCAAGGTTGCTGATCCCTGCGCTAGCTCTTAAAAAGGTAGATCAAGTATATATAAACTTTTGGGTGAGCTACAGTTCATTTCATTTCCCATCTCCAGTGCCTTAAAAAAACCAAACACCTCATATAGAAAGCTGGAGACCCAGAGTTCAGTCTCTAAGGATTTTCAGCAAGGATTGCACACTGTCAACCTCCCCACATTCAAGTCCCAAAAGGAACTAAAGAAATGAATTTAATTAAATAACTTTAAAAATCTTATGATAAAGAAACAAATACTTTCTTTTGCATGACTATTTTATAATCCAAAGACACTACCTTCACAGTTATACATAAACATAAAGAAAACAAATTAAAATCTGAACAGTATAATCCCCACAGAAATTCTGTGAGAAGAAACTGAGTGTTCCCAAAATCTTAGGTTTTGTCCACCTAAGTCTCAGTTGGAATCTTTGATCAGCAAAATCTGTACAGTTTGCTGAGTCTAAGGCCTGGTCCCCACTAGGGCTTAACGTCAACTTTAGCAAGCTAAAGTCGATTTAAGCCTGTACCCATCCTCACATGCATGCCCTTAAAGTTGATTTAAAGAGACCTTAAAATCGACTTCTGTACTCCTCCCTAATGAGAGGAGTAGCTGAAATCAACCTCTCTCTGGGTCGATTGTCAATTAGTGAGGATGCATGTGACTTTAAGCCTCCGACCTTCCACAATGCCCGTTAGCTCCCCAGGGGACCAGCCACCAGTCCAAGCAGCTCCGCGGACCCCCGTGCCCGCCCGAGCAGCTCCGCGGACCCGACGTGCCCACCTGAGCAGCCCCGCGCTGGCTCCCCCCGCCCAAGCAGCTCCGCGGACCCCCCGTGCCCACCCAAGTAGGTCCGCGGACCCCCCTGCCCGCCCGAGCAGCCCCGCGCTGGCTCCCCTCACCCGAGCAGCTCCGCGGACCCCCCGTGCCCGCCCGAGCAGGTCCGCGCCGGCTCCCCCCTGTCTGCCTGAGCAGCTCTGCGGACCCCCCCGCCCGGCCGAGCAGCCCCGCGCTGGCTCCCCCCCAGCCCACCCGAGCAGGGGGGGGGGAGCCGGCGCGGAGCTGCTCGGGCGGGCACGGGGGTCCGCGGAGCTGCTCGGGTGGGGGGAGCCGGCGCGGGGCTGCTCGGGCGGGGTGTGTGGGCATAAAAACCTTTTATTACCTTTTGCGGCACCTTTCAATAACCTTCACCTTTTACTTCTGATTTTGCAGTCTCAGATCACAAGGTATGGATATCCCAATACCAAATTTTTGGGCAGAACTGTGTAGCTAGACTGCCAAATCCTATAACTTGGAAGCACAATTAAAGGCAGGGACAAATCAGAGATCGTATTTTAAAATTAAGCCTATATATGTATGATGGACATCACTGAACCCAATTAGATTTTGACTAGCAATGTCCATAGAAAATTAAAAATCATATAGTGAGGGTGGGGGGAGCCGGCGCGGGGCTGCTCGGGGGGGGGGGTTCCGTGGAGCTGCTCGGGCGGGGGGAGCCGGCGCAGGGCTGCTCGGGCGGGGGGAGGGGTCCGCGGAGCTGCTCGGGTGGGCACGGGGAAGCCGGCGCGGGGCTGCTCGGGTGGGCACGGGGGCCACGGAGCTGCTCGGACTGGTGGCTGGTCCCCTGGGGAGCGTGCCTGGCTGCCCCGAAAGGTGGTGCCTGCTGGGGACTCCCGGCACTGTGGGATATCTACCCACAGTGCAATGCTCGCTATGTCAACCCTTGCAAAAGTTCTAAGGACAGACACTGTCGACCTGCTGTGCTTTGTGGGGACGCACTAAGTCCACTTTATAAAGTCTACTTTAGAAAATCGACTTAAGGGAAATCGACCTATTGCTGTAGTGAAGACATACCCTAAAACAACATCTTCCTTCCACTTGCTTGTAGGAATCATCGGTTGGAATCCATGCAGACTCTTCCCCTGCTGAAATCACTCCTAGGCTGTCAGCCTACTGATTAACCGACCACTCAGTTAAGTATATAGAGTTTAAGAAAATACAAAACTTGTGAACAGCAAAATATAAATGAATTTAATTTAAAGAAAAGTTGGTGAATTGCACTAGTTAAGACAATTTAACTAGAACAATTTGGCCAAAATCAAAACCACATTGGAAGCGGACAATTAAAATAGAAATTATTTTCCCTTCCCAGTTTCCCCTTGCTAGAATTAGCATTTCCCAGGCTTCCCTGTTAGGGGTTAAGAATATCTCTAACCTGCTGCAAAATGGTTCAGAGTTAGGAACAGAAGCCTGCTTCCCGCTCCTGGGCTCAGATTATCCCAACGCGCACACACCACACATGGTCTTCTGCAAAGCAGCTGCCCTGATTGCTTCGCCCTCATGGAATCGGACCCCAGCAACAGGGAACCTATTGGAGCAGATCCAAAACTACCAGACCCAATTCCAGAAGCTTCTGGATGTGGAGTGCTTAATTCGCCTAGCAACAGTGACCCAGACACAGTTCACTCCTACCTCCCTCAAATGGGTCTCTGAAAGAGATACCCCTAAACTTAAATAGACAAACCTGCAGACCTACAAACAGATGTGACATGTGGGGGGGAGGGGGTCACGTGGGGTCACGTGCCACCCCAGATTTCTGTCTTCCACTTGGCCCTGCTCCCTGAAATGCTGAAGTAGCAGAGCAGCCCACTGGTGTGTTTCCTTAGCTAGCTGCTGCCAGCTCGGTCGAGTCATTGGCTGTGAGGCAACCCCTTCTGATGGCAGGGGGAGATCACTCTTCAGCAGTGACACTAAAATTCTTGGTTGTTCCCCTCCAATCCAGACAGGCTGGATGGCCTGCTGAGGTGAGTCGGGGGTGGAGGTAGTGCTCCCTTTCTAAGCTCTGCGGTCCAGTGCCAGAGCCTAATTTATTTTCGTGGATCCATTGAAACCAGCTCCAGTTGACAACCAGTGCATTAGTTCATCTGTAGTCTGTCCTCCCGTATAACACAAGGCCAGTAACTTGTGTTTGATGAAAGCATGTCTTCCAGAAAGGTCTCCTGTCTTGAGCTCATATATATATATGCATTGCTGGTTTGAGCTGGCTTGGAAGCCTCTAATGACAAATCTCCATTGGTAGAGTGAGAGAAGTTGGAGAATATATTGGCCATGAATGCATGGGGGAAGTGAGATCAGATGAATTGGGGAGCTGGAAAAATATTTTACTGGGAGCTGGAATTAGCCAGTAATGGAGGATTGAGGTATAGGTGGGACAGTTAAGGGGAGAAAAGTGGGACTGGGGGGCAAGGAAATGTGGAAGGAACATGAGGAATATATGCAGTGGAAAAAGGGGTTCATGAAGAAGAAGAGAACATACTAACTCCTTTCTGCAAACATCTTTTCCTGTGTGTAAACATCCTCTGGCTAAGCATTCCATGCTAACCAGATTCTCATATATTTAGAGAGTGGAATATGTTACATATATTTTTAATTATTGTATGCATTTTCTTCATGTTCTTTTGGCTATTCAGAGTAAGTCAGGATTGGTTGGGACTTGTATTTTGTTTCAAGGAGTTTGTATTGATTGGATAAATAAGAATAATTTTAGTATAGAAAATATTTAAAGTTTGTAAAGCGATTTGGTTTCTATTTGGACAACAAAGAGCTGCATAAATGCAAGTCAATTGTCATTGTTATAATTTATTATAGTGCTGGTTTTGCATATATCTGTCCTCCCACACACCTCCAAAATGTAAAATGTATCATACTCTTTTTTTGTTTTTGCTTTCAGAAAAAATATAGCACAGTGTAGGAGCACTGGCACAAATTCTTGATTAATAGCACCAATATATTTTGGAAAGACATTACCTTGATGATGTATTAGTGCAATACATCAACTCTGCGGTATGACTTTATTGATTTGTTATTAGTGACTAGTGACTTTATTAGTGAAACTTCGGGCCCCATCTTTCAGAAACAGAGTAAAGAGTATCCTTGTATAGAGAGTTCAGAACAGGAGAGGTTTATAAAAAATTGCAGCAAACACACATATAAATACTCATGCACATAAAGGCACATGTTTATGTAAATGAGGCAGATTTTCAACTGGTTAAATTAGTGTAGTTCCATGGATTTCAAAGGAGCTATGCTGATTGACACTAGTGGAAAATCTGTGCCATTTACATTCCATAGTCATGTTTAAAGCTAATTTTCCATTCTAAGGCCAATAATCGTCTTCCCACCCCTAGGTAAGAAAACCAAACATCATCACTTGTAAAGTTGCTTGAGCTATATCCCAGTATCACATAGAATTCCCCCCTACACACACACCTAATACACAATCCTGCAGAAATAAGAAAGGACCTTGCCCCAACCCCTACAAATGTTTGGGTGGGAAGTAGAAATTGGTTGAAATGATACACTGTGGTCATTTATTATAGAACAGGAGGAATTGGCTGTATACCTTAACTGTACATCACATATTATCTGTGTGTCTGATAAAATTTTAAATAAATGAATGGAGATATACCAATCTCCTAGAACTGGAAAGACCTTGAAGGTCATCGAGTCCAGTCCCCTGCCTACACTAGCAGGATCGAGTACTGTCTCCTGACAGATTTTTTGCCCCAGATCCCTAAATGGCCCTCTCAAGGATTGAACTCACAACTCTGGGTTTAGCAGGCCAATGCTCAAACCACTGAGCTATCCCTCCCCCCTATGAATGCCTAAGTGTACTCCCTCTTTCCTGGCTATCCTTGTGACTTGTCATGCAGAAGCTGTGCAATGTCTCTATTCTGGCCCTTAAGCGCTGCAGAACAAGGAACATTTTATACTCTGTATTCCTGATGTGGAGAGAACATGATGAGGGTGGAAACTTCCTTGAGGTGCAAAAAATGAGGGGGAGGGGGGGAGGATACTGAGGCATCAACTCGCCTCTCCTTAGGACTCTTAAGAAACCTTTCTACAGTTTGATTTTCACAGAAAGAAATCCATACATTTTTTTCAAATTTATTTTTGCAAGGGTGGAAGGGCTGTAAAGGGGTTGGAGAGACAAAGAGGTATAAGCATCCTAAAAACTAGTCCCCTTCTGAGCATGGGGATAGTTGAGCAGAAAGCTACATAAGGATCTAATGCTGCTTAAGGAAGCAGGAAAGACCCTTCTGCGCCTGAAAAAGAAATCTACCCCGACTTCATCCTTCTATATTGGTAGTTGAATTTTCTTATTTCTTTGTTCTGATTTTGGGGTCAGATTCACTGCTGGTATAAATTCTTCTAAAGAGGCTATAAGAGACGAGGCTTGCTAAAATTGATACAGTTGAATCCTTTACACTAATTGTGACTTCTAATAAGAGTGGACAGGATCATAAAATTAGAAAACTAGATGTAAGGTCTGCCTAGGTCTCAATCTATTTCAAAGAAAACCGTTAACATTACTAAAAAATAAAATAATACATGCACACAACATTTTGGCAGAATCTCAATGTCATACCTAGCAAGTCATTTTTGTCTTGTTGGAGACTCTTATAAACATCAGGAGAGCATAAAAACCTAGATGTACTAGTTGAATTTAAAAAGAGTAATTCAGAGCATATAATTTAGAGTCCTTTGCCAGAAATAGCATTTTGTAATAGTTTTAAAATATCAATAGATAGATGTTGGTGTTCTTTTAATGCAAACTGGAATAATCGTGTGATTACATTGGGAAAACATGGGTAGCAAAGAGTCTGAATTAATTCAGGAAAGACAGAGATCTTGCCCACCGCAGAGTGCAAGACAGTGTTAGTTTCAAGTAGGACTGAAAATGCTGTCAAACATGATCGGGGGAGTGGTTGTCAGACATAGTTACAGCTAATCTAGTTTGATGCAGACTAATATTGCAGACTAATCTCAAACACTAGTGCACTAATCTCAAACACTTTCTAAATACTTTTTTTAAAATTTAGGCTGTACGTTTATCATGAGCTCTGTATGGCTAGACCTCTATGTACACATAGAGTTTATGATGGGGCAGCTCACCCTCAAGCACCTTCTTGTGGCAGTCCATGGAATAACTGTGTCTGCCTCAGTTTCCCCTTAATATGCACCATGCAAAGGAACATTCTTTTATAGCAGATTGCCCACCCAAGAGTCATTAGCTACCCTGTCCCAGTTCCTTTATCCCTGTTCCAGGGCCTCCCTCTACACGTTTCCTCCCTGAGAGTTCCAAGGCCCATGTCTTTCCCCAAAATCACATCCTGTAGCTTCAAATCAGGTCTCCAGTAAGAGAGCTCTCTGCAGTGTTTTACTTCCCCAGGTCTCCTCACCTGTGAGTCCTACTCCTGCTCTTGGGGACCTCCCTCAAAGTCAACCCCTTGCTTCTGAGCCCACTGGCCACACTCCTTCTTCCCCATATGCCTAGCGGAGTCTGCACAAAACTTCCCACAACTTGGCAGGGTTCCCCAGTTGTAGCCAGTCCTCCAATGAGCTTTCCTTAGAAACTATTACCAGAAACTAGCAGCAACTAGTTAGTGCACTCCTGCAGCTCTTTTCTCCTTTACTGTATGCTTTTTCTCCTCTGTTCTCAGGCAGCTTTTCACCAGCCTCTTCCTGTCTTCAGCTTCCCTGGCCTTCATTTAAACCCAAATAGATGCAGCTGATGGCTCCCGAGAGCACTGGACCTTACAACCTGTTATAGGTCCAGTCCCACTGTGATAGAACTGTATTTAAAGACATTCAGAGGGATCTGCCTGCATGCGGCTCATTGTAGAAACAGTCTTGGTTTGCACATGGTTTAAAATATTGTTATGCCTACTGTGTGAGTAAGACATTAGGTTCTGAATAACAAGGAAATCTATGACAAAGGGAGGGTGACTAGGTTGAAATTCATTTTTAACCTTTAGATTCACTTACATTCATTCCATTTACCTGAAACCTAATGGAATTCCATCCTTCTTTCATTTATGTTTTAGGTGTACAAACATTTAGGCTATAAATTCAGAATCCTCAGGAACCTGAATAAACCCAAATATCTCTGGGTTTATGCGTGCATGTTTTTTCTTTTTAAGTAATTTTGTTTTTGATGCTCAAGTTCCACAGTAATTGCTATAGTATAATAACCAGAAAAGAATATATTAACATGCATGTGGTCTAAATGAGGTGAGTTCTGTTTTTTTCATAGTATTTCAATCATCCAGGATTGAAATATCATGGGAACTAGTTCCTGCAATATTTCAGCCACATATATGACTTATTGTGACATTAAATACTCCATAGAAAATATAATTAAAAGTACATACAAAAACACTATTGAAATGTCAGCATTTTACCCCAGTTACCGCACAGTGGTATCTGATACAGCACAGTTTTCCCTCTACTCAGAGTGGGAAGTTAATCTGGTAACTGTGGTTTCTGTTGATCAATGCAGAATACTGTATTTAAAGTACAACTAGACCCTTCGCACAACACCACCAAACACAAATAAATTCTATCAGTCCTGCAGAATACATTATTTTAAGATATGCATTTGTTTCCATCTTATGATTGTATCAGGTTCAAACTCAGGGGTGTTTAAATGCAGCTTTCAATACAATGTAATCAAATACTACATCTGCTGTGACCAGAAACAGTTAGACTCGTTTGGCTCATATTATCAGTTCATTATCATTTTTATTTTCTAATTTGTATTGCAGTAGAACTAAAGAGCCTGAATCATATAACCAGGACCCAGTTGTGTTAGGTACAAATACAGAAAAAAAGACAGTCGCCGCCTCTGAAGATCTTGCAATGTAAGCAGAGGACAAAAGGAAATTAATTTTAACAGCAGGCTGAGAAACTTGATAAGGGTGGTCAGAATTTTGTGATAGTGAGTAATAATAAACTCAATTTTGTTTTAACACCTACATGTAGAAAATTCCTCTTATCCCAGTGCAGAAAGGTTAATAGTGATTCACCAAGTCAATCCTTCAGTACAGCTTCTTTATTCACTGTTTTGTCTTTAAAATGCATAAGAATATCTTAAACTAAGAAGTGTCAGGGCAGATGCCTCACTCCGTTTAGGTTGATAATGCATATATGGACTCAGTGATTCAATAGCACCAAATTTATCTCTTTAGTCATAAAGCTCTGCGATTCAAAGCAAAATTAGGAACTGCAGACTATTAGATGGCTGGTTCTAGTTGAGCTATTTTTAAGCAGCAGGGACTGACTTTGAAGCTGAAGATCTGTTTTCAGATCATATCAAAGATAATGTTTCCCTTTTTGGCTAACTGATCATTCTATATGAGAGCAGTTCTTGAGGGTTCTCTTCAGTGACCTCTACTATGTTTGCCTGCATAAAAACTGATATGCAAGTCTCTTCTTTTTCATTTTCTTTTCAGAGTTAATTAGGAAATATTAAGTCTGGAGGAGGGCAGAGGGCAAAGAATTGCATGAGACATATGCCAAACAGTTTCACAGCAATTCTAATTAGAATTAACTTCCACAGGCATATACAAGGGAGCCATCAGAGGGAGGTTATTAGATGACCTGTGCTAAACAATTTAACAGTCATTTGAATCCTAAAAAGCCAAAGTGGGTACATCACTGTTTTCCACTTTCAGACATAAAAGGAATGCTGATGCTGATCCTTATTTGATGATCTAAATATAAGTTGATTAAATGTTTATGGAGAGTAGATGTGATTTGTAACTTATTTTTTTTTAACAGCCCATTCACGAAGCACTGATAGAATTGAACTGCTGTCTAGGGCTAGGTGCACTCGTTTTACCTCATTCTGAACTTCGCTGAATACTGTGGGTTTGAAATTAGGACTTCAATGGAGTTTGTGAAAGGATCAGAAAAGGAGAGGGATCAAGTCATATTCTTTGAAGTCCATGGGAGTTGCAGATGCTGTTCTGAGCTCAAGATATGGCCCAATACACTTGACCTGTTTTTCAGAGTCACTGAGCCATGCAGCTGCCAATCCTGGCCTATGTAAATGCAACATTTCAGCTGACAGGGGCCTAATGAAGATGGGCAGAAGTAGAAGATTTTTTTGCCAGATTTAGCCAAGTGACTGCAAAGTTATTATATATTTATTAACAAACGATATAATTCCTAAAGACCACCTGGCAGCAGGGAAAGCGGGAAAAGAACAGCTGCCCTGAACAATCACCAGCTGTCTCCCTGCTTTGATGCTCAAATCCAGAGTAAAATGACTGTCGAGTGCCTTTATGAGCCTACATAGTGTCAAGACTTGCAGCCCAGACATCCGCATAGGAACTCCATTGTCCTTATGAACCACTCCTCTTGCCTTGACAACAGAACAACTGGACTTGGTCATGAGTGAAGCCCCAATGACCACACCATATTTAATTGGAGGGAGGGAGGGCATTGTCTGGGTTGCCCAAGAAAGGGTATACCTGTTTAATGGGTGGGGCCAGCCTGGTGATGCTGACTCATCCTGATAAAGGGCAAGCCAGTGGGAAAACCTCCCTTTCCTCCGGACCAGGTCCAGTTATCAGAGTGCCCCCTTGGTTGAGGGGTGAGGTGGATCCTGGGGAAGCAAACAATCTTGTGAGGGAGCTGGCTACACTTTTGGATGGGACAGTCAGCAAAGAATTAATTCAAGGTGTCAGGGTGGTTGCTTCTGAGATAGTTCCCACATAACTGCAAGGTGAAATGGGCTCTCCAGAGCCAAGACATTTGATTCAACAGATTGAAGGAAAGGAAGGCAATGCTGATGGCCTGGGTGAATTTAATCAGCACCAGATGGAGGTTATGGGAGCAGGATGTTCAGGTTAGCCCTGCCACTAATGTGCCAATGGGTGCCTGTAGCGGGGACTGTAGTGTGGTTCAGGGATCTGGTCCACTTTTCCCCTCTGGGGATTTATGTGGGGGATGGGAGAGTAGACCTACCAGGGTAATAAATAGGCCAAAGGAAGTGCTGGGAGTCCTAGGAGCTGCATCAGAGATGTATGGGGTACACACATTGCTAATGATATTACACATCTGCTACAAAGTGACTTGTTGTTGTAGGATCTGGGAGCACTCATATGTGGGGAGTCTAGAAGGGGTAGTAATAGAAGCCCAACATGGGGTGGAGTTTGGAAGACAGGTGATAGTCGGGTAGGGCAGGGCAGGCTGTTAATGAGCAGGAGGGGAAGGGGCAGAGGGTGAGATTTCTGGTCACCTTTTGACTTGCCTATTGACAAGGACTGTAAATTCATGGGATAGCGTCATTGCCCAGAGGTAGCTGGGGGGGGCACCTGATCACTCGGTGCCCCAACGATCAGTCTCGAGAATGGATATGCTGGGGTGGCTGTCTCAATGGATGTTCACCTTCACAATAGTACTGGGGATAAAAGTCTGAAAGGTGACCTTGCAGACATATTATTATTGTTGCTCAGGGAGGTGCTGACAGACAGAACAGAGGAAGCAGGGCAATGAAATGCCCAAGAGGACAAGGACTACAAGAACATGAGAAAATTGGGAGGCTGCCTTCTTTTTCTAAGCTGGATTTATTGCAGATGCTTACCCAGAGAGAAGCTCAACATTGTTTAAATATATGGATATAATCAGTCAAGCATATAATGCATTTGGAGGCATGGCTTGGTTTAAATGGTTGTGATTGAGGGTGGCAACATAAATCGGGATCTGGTGGGACATACCTCATTATACACTGTGGTTGAAATGTATGATGGCTCGGGGGAGAGGGCGGCGCTCTGAACCCATATGAACAGTGGCCTGCTTTAATCCTTAGAGCTACAAGGGACTTGGGGTAGATCCCAAAACTTTTTCTGGAAGTAAAAATCATGTGGTTGGACATGCCTCAGGGTGGGCGAGGGGGGAGCTGTGAAGCCCCCAGGTTCACAAGGCTAGTAGTTATGCAAATGAGGGAGTGTCCAAATTCATGGGAGTTACAGGGTGGTTGGTAATTTTGCATCTTGACATAACATATGGAGCACCAGAATTATTCATGGAGGATGGGGTTCACCTGTCAGACTTGGGCACTCTTTTTTGTCCAATATAAAAGGGGGCCTTAAGAGATGTCTGAGAACCCACTGTGTATGAGGGTGAGGCAACCTAGGTAATTGCTGTCATCTCTTTGTGGCAGATGTCCAGTGCAGATCCTCCATAGAGAAGAGATAAAGTCATCAGATAAATGGTTTGGTAAAGGATTTAAAGGAGATGTTTTTTTAAAAGGAAATGGGGGAAAAGGTGTTCAGGTTTCCTTTGACTGGCATGGCAGGGAGATAACCCCCCCTCCTTTTGAGCCCATCATAATCCATATTCAAGGGAGGAGGTGATGGTAATGTCCCAGGAGTGGGTTGGCTGGGGACCAGGATGGAGAAGCAGGATGGGAGGCTTATGGAAGTCCGCCAGGTAAATATTGAAATGATGTTGGAGCTACCCACACTGCACAATTTCATCTTCTGGGTACTCCCAGACAGCTATTAACAAAATTGTGGCCCCATTAAATTACATTCAGCATCGCCCATCCTTCTAGCTGAACAATGAGATCCTTGCCAATGATTTGCTGTTCACCTGTGAGACCAATGCACGATAAGAGAGCGAGAGAGAGATACTTGTCTTTGTCTTATCCTGGAATGCTCATATGAAGGACCATAAAAATAAATTAAGTGATATGATAACTAATCAAGTGTCACATTAAAACAATAATGGGGAGGTGAGAGGTAAAATCCTAATATATGGTAGTAGTATTTTTTTCCTCTCTACAGGACAAATAATCAGCTGTTGAAAACTGACATTGTTCCATTGATTCCATAAGAAAGTTCTTTTTAAATATGTACTTTATAACAGGTTCTCAAGAAGATTTCTTCCGTGTTTTCCAAAAGGAGAGGCTCAGATATGAACACAAGCACAAAGATGTGAGTTAACAAAGTCCTGTGGCACCTTAAAGACTAACTATAAAGTTTTACTTTATAGTTAGTCTTTAAGGTGCCACAGGACTTTGTTAACTCTGCTATTCCAGACTAACACGGCTACCACCCTGATTCTTGACAAAGATGTGAGTGTACCCCAGTCCAGACCTCCATTTTATAGTTGAGAACAGCTCTGATATTATAGAATCATAGAATATTAGGGTTGGAAGAGACCTCAGGAAGTCATCTTGTCCAATCCCCTGCTCAAAGCAGGACCAACTAAATCATCCCAGCCAGGGCTTTGTCTAGCCAGGCCTTAAAAAACCTCTAAGGATGGAGATTCCACCATCTCCCTAGGTAGGTAACCCATTCCAGTGTTTCACCACCCTCCCAGTGAAACAGTTTTTCCTAACATCCAATCTAGATGTCCTCCACTGCAACTTGAGACGATTGCTTCTTGTTCTATCTGCCGCCACTGAGAACAGCCTAGCTTCATCCTCTTTAGAACCCCCCTTTCAGGTAGTTGAAGGCTGCTATCAAATCCCCCTTCATTCTTCTTTCCTGCAGTCTAAATAACTCTAGTACCCTCTACATCTCCTCATAAGTTATGTCCCCCATCACCCTAATCATTCTTTTTTGTCCTCTGCTGAACTCTTCAATTTGTCCATATTCCTTCTGTACTGGAGGCGATATGCTATGTAGCCATGCTTTCCATTAAAACCACTTTCAGACTCAAAGCCATAGATTCCAGGATCTGTAGGCATTCCAATGTGCATTCTATACATTTTGGCTTCATATCGGAGATTGATTTATAATGCAAATATAGGGTCAAACTCTGCAGCCATTTCTGCAGACTGCAGAAATCCGCGGGGAGTTCACCTGAGCGAGGAGTGAGAAGGGACTGCAGTACCAGTCAGATGTTATTTATGAAATAGCATTCTGCAAGGCAAAAGAATACAGTCTCAGTTGTGCTTGTCTTTTGTAGGCCATCACTAGACCCAGATGCCAAAGAATGGAACATTATTTTCCATCAGCAACATCTGTCTCCTTGGCAGATTCCTCAGACAATTATGTTGGCAGCTTTAGAGTAGCCTCTGGGTCTGTCATATAGCTACCCTTGTCCTTGCTACATCATTTTATAGTGATTCAATTTGTTTCTGAATAATGTCTGCAATTTTTATGTAATTAAGCTCCAACCCAAATCACTTATGAGATCTCTAAGCCAATCCTTTTATGGCAATATTCAGGACTTATTAACTATTGACATTCCCCCTACAAAACATTTATTATAATAAATAAGAATTATAATGCGAACAGTTGCTGTATCCAACTGGAAATGGGCCAGCCATTACATTGGTGGAGTCCCTTAAGGATGCTGCCTGTTTCTGTTTAGAGAGTTACAGGAACATTTTCAAAATATTTCAGTAAGGTTTTAGCCATGAAACGCTCATCAAATATATAGCAAAATGTGAGATTAAAATTCCACGCAATATGTTCAATATAGTGTCTAACCAGATGATACTGTGTAACTGTTTATAGATCAGTTTGATTTTTATTCAAAGCATCAACTTATTCTTGGACATCAGCCATTGAAAGCTGCTTTAAAAAGTTTTAAAACAAAGCTATAGAATCGGGTTCCCATCCTAGCATCTGGCCCTTAATCAAATCAGTGGTAAAATTATTTTCTTGCTCTCGGACACAGCAATGTATTTGATATATAACAGCATGATTCCATGAAGTGCTGAGTCTTTGATTCAAGTGATTTTTGGACACCCAGGCCCAGATTTTTTAAGGTATTTACATGTGGCTAGGGACCTTTAAAAATCTGTCTCTAGTCCCTTGAAGAAAGTAATCAGCCCCTTGTAAGATGAGGCCTTCATTTGATCCCTTTTTCCTAAAGGCCGATCCAATGGAAGTCTCCCAGAGACCAATTTTTCTAGAGGTGTTTTGATACCTAAAGGTGCAGATAGGTACCTAGATGGATTTTCAAAATTTCCTACTTGTCTAGGCTCTTAAGTCTCATTGATTTTGATGGGATCTAAGCATCTGGATGCTTTTAAAATCCGACTACATTCCTATCTGCATCTTTAGACAACAAAATAGTTCAGGAGTTGGCAACCTTCAGCATGCTGACCATAAGGGTAATCTGCTGGCAAGACGTTTTCTTTACATTGACCATGCGCAGGCACTGCCCACTGCAGCTTCCATTGGGAACAGTTCATCATTCCCGGCCAATGGGAGCTGTGCAAAGTGGTGGCCAGCATGTCCCTGAGGCAGCTTCCTGCAACTCCCATTGGCCGGGAACCGCAAACCTCAGCCACTTGGATCTGAATGGGGCTGCATGGTCCTGTGGATGATCAACGTAAACAAAATGTCTCATGGCCCGCCAGCAGATAACCCTGATGGGCCACATGCCAAAGGCTGCCGACACCTGAAATAGCATAAAAAATCTGGCCTCCATTTAGGGCCTAAATGAAATACTGAAAGAAAAAAAACACAGTTGTGGGTTGATTTAGTCCTAAAATTACAATATTAACAATGTGAAATGAGTCAATTACATTATGTTCAATGTAGAACAGTGGTTTTCCACCTGTGGTCCATGGACTCTGTGTAAGATTTCCAAAGTGGTCCACACCTCCATTTGACATTGTTTAGGGGTATGAAAATGACAAAAGGTTTATTTACAGTAAAGTGCAATAGGTTGTAAAGCTACAGGGACAGCGTTGCATTTGATAATACTACTAAGAAAGCAGCTGTGTACATATGTTCATTAGAAGAAAACCTTCATACAATGAACATAAAGTACATAGCTTGTAATTCAAAGACAAAAACCTTTGTTTATGGACAGTTCCTGTTGCCTGGTGGTCAGAGCTCAGTTTGGGGGCTGGTCACTCAAGCAACTGCCTCGGGTTCTTTGCTTGATGGGACACTGGGCTAAGGGTGCAGTAAGGTATTCAAAAGTTTAACAAATGGATGTGGACAGTGAAGATGCTCCTTGCCTGGGGTGGCAGTTGGCCCTGCCAGTGGTATCATCTGCTCTTCCAGAACACTGAGTTCACAAAATCAAACCTCACAAAACCAGGAAATGAAGAGTTAAGGTATTTCAAACTTTAACTTCTGCACACCAGGAAATATAGAGGTACATACAAATACATATAAGGTACATACACACACAACCAATACATATAAGGTACATACACACACAACCTGCACTCTGGTGCCTGGCACTGAAAATAACCACAGGAAACCATCTGTATGCACTCTAGCTGTGTTTACTGTGTAAAGTGTCAAGGTACCAAATAGTGAAGAGATTAGTTGGAGCAGATTGTGACGTGAAGTGATCTGAGATGTCCTGGATCTCTGCAGAGTGGAGAGGAGCTGAGCCCCTCTCTCTGCCCCTTCCCCTGTGTGTGACCAGAGGAAAGAGATGCACGTTTACCTTAAGAGTTCCAGTATGCCTCATTTCAGCACTGAGTTGTGTAGGCTGTTGAGTAAGGAAAATCTAGATAACCTGCCTGGGATTACATGCTAGCACATGAGAATCTTTCATATAACTATGCTATTATTTGACTAAGATACTTTCTGGGCATCTTGGTTAATTTTGAAAAGAATGTGAAAAGATGGAGAAGTAGGTGCATAGCTGTCAAAATCTACAGAGAAAACATGGTCAGTATCCATTTAACTGGTTAAAAAAAAGATACTCTTTTTACTTTGATCTGTGCTAGGTATTCTTGTGCCCGACCCATTTTACCAATTTCAGTATGAATGCAGAAGATTTCTGTCACAAGCCAGAAAAGTTTCCAGTACTGGGAGATCTGATTATTATTATTATTATTATTTATGAAGCTTCACTTTGAATTGTGTGGAGCAAATGCTTAGCAGCTTTTAGATTGTTTGAAAATAACATTGCTTATAGACACCAACTCTAGCTGAAGCATGGTGCCAGTATATAATGCCCCAAAATAAATTCTCTGCTTTATACATTTCAAAAAAAAGTGATCAGTTTTCTAGTGGCTAATCAAAGCCATCAAATAAAAATGAAGTTATGAGATTTGGGATCCTGATCAGGAAGTAATTCAACTGGAAGCTGTGCAATATGATAGCATAGACATTCTTTTGAGGAACCAGACATCAAGATGGGCTTCACATAATATGAGAACTTCATATTGTATCACAGAAATATACTGGTATCACAGATCAACCAATAGACAACCAGCTTTACTTTCTAGTGACTAGGAAAATACCGTTCCTCTTTGTTTGCTGAAGTGCAGAAAAAGATCATGCAACATACAACTGTGCAAAATTTTCTTTTCAATTGGTACAATAATTGTGTTATTCTAGGAGAAAAAAAGGAAATGTGCTTTTTCCTTTCTGTTCCTTAATCATCATTGATGCTTCTGCCTTCAGATTTGAGTCACTAAAGAGGTTTTATATAAGTTGCATATGATTTTTGCTGTAGATCTTTCATGTGCCTGATAAAAGAACTCAAGAATTACAAAGACACTTACCACATGTAAATGAAATGGAAGAAATGGTACATGGAATTTAAATGGAGGGATAAGAAGGCACTCCTTGTGTGCCTATACATGCAGTAATCGCATTAGCAACAGCCTGAATTTATAAAGTGCTTTATGTAAGGAGACATAAAGGGCCAGCATTGTAATATACTCACTAAGAAGAAACAAAATGAAAGGACTGTAGAGAATTGCCATGGCATGCATGAGGTCAGCCTGCTCTCCCAAGCAGGGATTAGATACTTCTGTTTCCTCCTTCATCCTGAGGCAACAAACACATTTCACTCTTTGGTCAGACACCCTTAATGTTATTTAAATATTTTATCTGATTTCACAAAGCATTTTCCTTCTAGCATTTTTGGTCTGTGCACTGCGTGTCAGGTACTAAATATTTGCCTTGGCATTTGTTAGGTAAGTATCTGATCAGTTTACTTGGAAATAACCCTCACTGCATTTAATAAAATGCTCTGGAAGGTGAACTGTAAAGTACAAAAGAGCAGGTTTTCTTAACCAGTCCAATTCCCATTTCTGCATTTCACCCAGGGTAATTTGCAAAGCCCTCACCCAGCAGTACACTTTAAATGCTTTGCCGGATGGTGATCTACAAGCAATATCTCTGTCTGAAAATATTGTGCTCCTTGCCCACATGTAACTGAGAAATTCTTTCAAACACTGGGTTGATTTTTTTAAAAGCACCTGAGTGACTTAGGCATTTAGGACCCAAAGAATAAGGCTCCATTAGTCTCAAAGCTGGACTGATGGGTTTCCAGACAGCCCTCACACCCTGACCACCCACTCAGAATTTCCAGAGGTAAGGGGGTAGCAGAACTCTGACCTCTCCAAGAGGCATCACCCACAAAGATCCTGGCAGGGGACAATGGTCAGCCCTGCCATTTGGCCTAACTGGACTACTTAAATCAGAAGGAGGCATACAAAGTTGTCTGAGCAACTAAGGGCTCGTCTTCACTACCGCGGTCCGGGATCGATCTTCTGGTGATCGATTTATCGCATCTCATTAAGACGTGATAAATGGATCGCCCACGGCTCCCCCGTTGACTCCAGAAGTCCAGTTTGCCGGGAGGCACAAGCTGGAGTCAACGGAGGAGCATGCCGCCGACTGCCACCGCCATGGAGACAGGTGGTAAGTCGGTGGCAGATACGCAAACTTCAGCTCCGTGATTCACATAGCTGAAGTTGCATATCTGCCGTCGATGCCCCCCTCCCCCCCACCTCCTGCTAGTGAAGACAAGCCCTAAGAAACTTCCTGACTTGTTGCTTCATAGGACCTGACTCTTGCTTGATCCCTGGTTCCTGATTCTGGCTCTGACCCTTGTATTGGACTCTCTCAGACCATTAGACCTACCAAACCTGTTCCAATGACTGGGTAAGACCACCCAGGTCCCAGTCCTCACAGCTTGTTCAGATCCTTAACCCCTTGCAGAGATTGGTTCTGCCAAGCACAGATCCAGCGGAGCTCCTACTATCCCAAGGGACACCGGCAACACATGAGCAGGCAGCCCACCTTCAGGCAGACAACCAAGTGATACGGGCAGCTGTGTAGTTGGGTGCTGGAAACCAAACATTGCAAAAGCAAATGCTCCACCTTTGAACAAGGAACATCACGCTTCAGACCTGACCTCTTGTACAATCCCCCAAGACTGTGCTCCTCATGACCCTGCTGGAGTGCTCTAACAGTGATCCCTCAAGATTTAAACATTTAATGAATCATTGTAGCCTTCAGTTCCTGCTTCACCCATAGACAAACAACCATGCCCCCAGTTCTGAAGACCAACCACACAGGTTAAGTCTATACAGGTAGACCTGGCTTACTGAAAGTTCACTCCTGAGGAAAAAGAACATCAACTTCTCAATGTGTATTATCACTATGGGGAGCCAGGCCATGCCTTCTCTGGTTGCCACACGCAAAGCGCAGTCCAAAGGGAACCGTGAAATGAACCAACCCAGGCAGGTCAAGGGGGACCGGCCTGCGCGTCCCCACAGCGTGAACCTCTGAGTCCCAAACCATGGTCCTGATTGGAATGCATGCCAACTCCTAGCAATACCAAGAAGTTCTAGTCAAGTTATATACCTGGTCACCTCCAACAGATTCTCCTGCAGTGACCACTCATTGACTCAGGTGCCGCAGACAACTTCATCAACACTGAAGTAGCCCTAAATGTGCAGATTCCATTAGAAGCAAAATCCACCCAGATATGGTAGTCAATTGGAAGATCCCTCTTGTACTTTGAACCTGTGGTCATGGAAACTGTCCCCTTGGAAGTTACATCCAGAGGCATAGGGAGATGCTGCAATTCAACGTCATCTCCTCATGCTTTCCTCTAAGTCTGGCTGTCTCCTGACTGGTCTGGTCTGCCATAATCTGTACATCCATTGTGTATGGGGGTAGGACAGGGGAGCAGGGTAACTGAAGGTCAGCTTCCCCTGAGAGTTCTGGAAACAGCACTGCTGGACCCCAGTGGGTGAAGAGTATGCGACCGTTTCCCAGGGACCAAGTGCTCTGATATATGGCCTGGCCAGATTGCCAGTGGATACCAAGCCCCAGCCCATCTCCTAATACAATGATTATACTGATGTATTTGGGAAAAAAAGAACACAGACTCCTGGCCACACTTGAAGTTCTACTGTCCCACAGACTCTCTGTCCACATGGTTCCTACTTATTGCATTTGCTGTGTAAAGAGTAAAAGACACAGTATGAAGTTGTGTGTTTTGAAGACGGATTTGAAAAAAGTGAAGGAGTATGCTGTGCACCAACCATTTGGTATTGTGTTCCAACAGTGGGGCAACAGGAAAGTATAAAAGGGCAAAAAGGAGTGTGAGGAAAATAGGATGGGAGTACTAAGCTGCACTTCATTCATGCAATGCAGCGAGAGTGGGGAGAAAATACAGCTAGGGAAAGAATTGTGTAGGATATTGAAGGAAAGGATGAGAGAGTTTCTGTTGCTGTGTTCTGAAAGGCTTAGAAAGAAGCAAGACAGGAAGGAAGAAGGCCACAGAGGAGTGGTTGTAGTTGTTGTGAAAGATAAACCAAGTCATGAACAAACATTTTTGGTGGTAGGCCACGTGGAAAGGTTTGGAATTTTGAGGTGTTTTAAAGACCAGATGCAATTTGTGTGGCAGTTCTAAAGTCCAGATAGAACAGTCATTAAAAATCGCTGGAGGGTTGAGAGAAGAGATAGTTGATAGGCTTGCAAACAGCTTTGGAGAAGGGAGGCATTAAAATAAGATGCCACAGATTATTGAGCTTTTTCACAATTTGTGTGGATATTAAAAAGGTTTGGGCTAACTTAAAAAAAATCATATTCATTTTTCTTTCTTTGATTTCCTGCTTCCATCAGGAAACCAAGTGGAAGTGCCCAAATTCCGGGGGCTTGTTCTTGTAGAATCTCTCAACTAACAAAAGGCAAGAAGTACCAGATATATCCTTATAAAGCCCCATCTAATGAGATTTCTAGAGCAGTTTTGTTAGAGATTTAAGAAATTCAAGTAATTCATTTCAATATCCAGATGGTTTGAGTGTTTTTCCATATCGACCTGCAACCATTACTAACAATTTTGTGTGCACTTGGTAGCTACTTTGATCAGTTTTGTACACTAAAATATTAAATTTTAATCTTTACAGTAAATTTTGTGTGTGTACAACCATATTACTCACTTGGCCACCAGTCTTATAGGAATTTTGTTATCATTATTTCAAATAAATGTACATTTTAGGTCTTGTTCCTCTCTGAATTTTTTACTCATGTTCTGGCTAAAAGAAAGTGAGTGAGAAGGATCCCTCTAAAGTATATTAAGGATAAAAATGGGTTTTAGGGCTAAATCCTGCAAGACCCTGATCCAAAAAAGCACTTAAGCATGTACGGAACTTTTTACAGGAGTAGTCCCACCAAAATAAATCCCTTTGCTGGTTCAGGGCCAGAGTTCTCAGCACTTTGTAGGACTGAGTCCATAATGTCACATGAAAATGTGCTTTATATGAAAAATTACACCCTAAACAATGTATTTGTTCCTAAGACATTCAAGAAACAGGGGTAGACATGGGCTAAATCTATTTTTATGAATAGGGCTCTTACTCTTTCAGCATATTTTGTATAATGGTATATTTTAGCAACTACAGTTTAGAGAAAAATTCAGCATGAATATTTTAGTATTTAAAATCCAAAGATGTATTATAGAAGAAGAAAAATGGATAAGAGATTCTTTCTTATCATAAAAATGCGGGTCACCATGTTAAAAGTGCCATAACCAGGAAACTGATATAATATAGATCTGATCAAAACATTGCAAATTAATAAAAATAATAATAATAAAAAAATAAGTTAGGAAGAGATCAATTTTTCCATATATAAATGTTACACCTATAAAAACAGCCACAGTTTAAAATCGCCTTTTAAATGTCAATAAAACAAGAAATATTAGGGTTAACTAATCCTGTAAAAGAAATATCTGGAATTAGAAAGGAGGCCAAATTTGTGTTAATTGTTCAATGTTTTAAAGTTTGTTGATTTTTGATTAGTGTTCAAAAAGGCCCAATCAGAGTTGGATCCAATAGTTCAAAAAAGCAAACTCGTTACTATTTATTCAAGAAATAATAGTTACAAAAGACACACATGAAATCAGTTCTATTTTCTGCTTTATGAAAGTGATAAATTTATAATTATGCTTGTATAAAAAACAAAGCCAAATAAAAATGGGAACAGGACACCAGCTAAAATGATAGGAAATTATAAGTAGAGATGAAAGTAAAGTAAAACCCTGGAGTCAAATCCCGTGTATATTAGAGAGTTTAAGATTCAAACCAAAACCCTGCACCTCCAATAATAAGACTATTTACCCTGTGACTTTGTCAGTGAAATATTTTTCTTTTTCATTTTGGGTTAAATATATGTATTGATTCCAGGATCATTGTAGCAAAATGTGAATGATGCATTCTTCTCTATTCCAAAGATTGTTTGCAATCTGTAGGAATGAGAGATATCCCTGGTTCTGTTTACCTCCTTGGAACTCCTTAATGTCTGTTGTGCAGACACTTCAGCCTAATTTAGCTTTCAAATCCAGTTTGAAAGCACAGCCTTTTGATAAGCAGTAGCTTTTACTGCTTATTGAATTTTATGTCAGATTTAGCTTCAGTTGTATTTCATTGCTTTGATTAGTTTTAATATTATATAAAGCACCTTGTGATGTTTTGCCTGATAGGCTCAATAAAAAAGAGACGGTATGAAATGGAGCATCCTCCTCCCTCTCCCTCCCGAAGTACAGGGAAAACATACCAATTGATATGCTATTTGCTGCATAGTTCACATCCCAAAAAATACACAGTCTATCACTATGAGACGGAAGATTAAATGCAGTTTTTTTAGATTTTTCCTCCAGTTCCCATTTCTTTCCCAATTAGTTTTAATCCCAGAGCAGCCAATTAATTACATATTTTGCAAGTGAGCTTTTCCCCCTTTAACTCCTTTCGAACACTGCCTCTCCCCAATCCATTTAAATACTTTTAAACATTAACCTTTAAACTTTAAATAGTCTGTAAACAGTTTTATATATACATATTTAGAGAAAGACTCCCTTTCTATTTTTATAAATCTCTTCAAGTTTCATACAAACTGCCATATTGGGTCAGACCAAAGGTCCATCTAGCCCAGTATCCTGTTTTCCAACAGTGGCCAATGCTAGATGCTTCAGAGAGAATGAACAGAACAGGTAATCATCAAATGATTCATTCCCTTCCTAGCTTCTGGCAAACAGAGGCTAGGTCACCATTCCTGCTCATCCTGGCTAATAGCCTTTTATTGACCTACTAGTGTAAAAGCCTGTGGACACGGGCCAATGGAAATGGCTCGCGCCCCCCCCCACTCGCTAAGCTCTCTCCCCCCACCCCCCCAATCCAATGCCCCCCCGCTTGCCCAGATCCCCCCCAATGCCTCCCCCTCGCCCAGCTCCCCCCTCCCAAACGCGCACGCACCCCACCCAGCTCCCTCCCTACCCCCCAACAGCCCCCCACTCAGCTCCCTCCCTCCCCAATGCCCCCCCCGCTCAGCTCCCACCCCCCAACGCTCCCCCGCTCAGCTCCCACCCCCCAACGCCCCCCCGCCCAGCTCCCACCCACCCCAATGACCCCCCCTCGCTCAGCTCCCTCCCCCCCAACGGCCTCCCCTCGCTCAGCTCCCTCCCCCTCCGACCCCCCTCGCTCAGCTCCCTCGCCCTCCAACGACCCCCCCTCACTCAGCTCCCTCCCTCCCAACGACCCCCCCCGCTCGGCTCCCGACCCCCTCCAACGACCCCCCCCCGCTCAACTCCCTCCAACTGTGTCTAACTTTATATGTATAACTGCTCTAGCTCCGTGTGAGTGAGGATCCCTCAGGCGGGCACGTGCGGCGGCCATTTTGTGCCTCCGAACTACAACCCCCAGCATGCCGTTTGTCCGGGCTGTGTCTACTGCGCATGACGGCTTCACACAAACTTCTCTAGCCGATTATTATATAGGATCATCCATGGATTTATCCAATTATTTTTTGAACCCTGTTATACTCTTGGCATTCACATTTTGGTTCCCTCCAAAATGTAGTCTTTTAAAAGTAGGACTTCTACCCATAGGAAAACAACAAATCTCACGAGGAAGGCAAATAACAATGATGGTTAAAGGTGAGCTGCGAAGAAAAAGAGCAACACTTACTTCTAATAGTTTCTTATGTGTTGTGTTTGATAATTGTTAACAAAAACAAAGCTAAATAAAAGGCATTTACCTGTTCAGTTAACCAGATTTTAATTCTTTGGTACCTGTCATAATCCTGCTGGTTCTGTAGTCATCCATGGTTTTTCAGGGGAAACAGTCAACCTTAATTCAGGCCCCTTGTGTGTGTGCATAATGATACAGGTTTTAAATACATGATCACATCCTTTTTTTCACAGAACCCCTGAATGGAAGTCACGGGTGAGTAAAAATCTGCCACTTGTGCTGGTCCCAGTGTTGCTATTTGAATGTGTGCTATTAGGCACTGTATCACAACAGCATCAGAGCTGCTATATATTGTATCTGCCTGTAATGGCCATAAGCCCAGGATCAGCACAGTAAACTTCGGCTTAACAACTGATGGCGTGAGATAGCTTTATGATAAGCATATTTTATAAATGGCAAAAAAGAAAAAAATGATATTTTATGTTATTGAAAATAACAGTATTCTCTGTGCTGAATAATCCTAATATTTAGGAAGATTTATTGATGCTTTTCTCGATAAAAATGCTCTATTGCACAAACCATCAGCAATTAGTGAAGGGTTGTTTTGTAATATAGTATAGATCAAATGGGTAGTACATATACTTCAAAAGGTTTGAAATTTCAGTTAAGAACATCACCTAAAAGTTATTGAAAGCATGTCTAGATCTCAGTCTAGAAATGTAAATCTCATGATTTCTTGTGTGTGATTTCCAGCACTTCCTAGTTTGACCAGTCTAAAAATATCAAAAGTACAGAATCATGGATATTTTAATTCTCCAGGTTCTGACCATTTCTGAAACCAAGAAAGGAATGGCATTTGTGATGAATATTAAAAATAAAAATAAAAAGAAGAAAATTCTGTTTCTGGTGAGTTTGTTGAGTTTGTTTGTTCAGTTTTGCCCATCCCTAATATATACTACAACTGAAGTAGCAGATATATTATTAATCATATATTCATTTTTTATTTGTGCTATAATAGTACCTATCAGCCCCAAGTTGTTAGGTGCTGCACAGACATATGGTAAGATAGTCCCCAATTCAAATGAGCTTAATATTACAATATTAATGGAATTGTACAATATTATTTGAACAGCGGTATGAAACAAACAAATAGGAGAGGGGAGGGGAGAGAATGGGGTAACAATACTGAAATCTTGACTACACGTGAGCACAGTATTTCAGAACTGAGCGTTGCTTTGCTAATACAGACAAATGACCAGGTTTGCTGTAATAGTCTTATCTTGCTATCTGCCAGCTACATTGTAGCATCTTCTTATCAATATCCGCTATGCTCAAACTGATGAAAAGAAAACATAGATCATGCCTGATGTTCAGTATTTTGGTACTATGTGAAAATAATCTGTAATTTATAAATTGTGCGGTTAACAAGAATATGCATATAAGAATTAAGTCAAGTCTGAAACAGTTCTGTACATTGTACTACATGGAGAATGTGTTTTACTCACATTTTCTGAACTTAGTTTGGAAATATCTGTTATTCCTGTGTGTGGCTGCATATATTTAGGAATCCACTATGAAGGAGGCGTGTGTAAGCAGTATTAAAGTCTCTCTCTCACTCACACAAACTGGAATGTCAGTTTACAATTCCATTTTAAAATTCAAACTCTTTCAAACTTTGAGAACTCTGCCTCTTAACAGGGGATGGAAGTATTTTATTAGCAAAACAGCCTCTATTGTTTTGGGCCCGCTCCTTCCATTTTTATTCAGAGCCCTCTGGATGATTTGCCATTGAGTTCAAAGGGAGCAGGCCCATCATCACTACAAAGCCAACCACCCACTGATTTTAAAGTGAAGCTTCACTGAAGTCAATGAGCTTATGCCCATGTAACTAAGATGAGGATATGTGAAAACAGAGTGTTGCTTGGATAATCAGTAAATGGGTCATTACAAAAACTAATTTTACCATACTAATTTTCCCCTATTACCCACACCTTCTTGTGAACTGTTTGAAATGTGAACTACAAAAGTGATTTTCTCTCCCTTGTTATTTTACTGTTAATTGAATTGTCTCGTTAGACTGACCCCCCACTTGGTAAGGCAACTCCCATCTTTTCATGTATTATGTGTATATACTACTGTATTTTCCACTCCATGAATCTGATGAAGTGGGTTCTAGACCAGAAACGCTTATGCCCTGTCATAAGTATAAAGTAGCCTAGAATTACTTTTTACCTGTAAAGGGTTAACCTGAAGGTAACATGAGAGGGGATGACGAACCAGAGATGCTAATCAACCTCGGAGACAAAGAGAGTTTTTAGTTTTGGTTTATCTCTCTCGCTCTGTTCTCTCTGGCTATGGGATGAACCACTCCTATGTCTTTTACTCTACCTTTCTATAATCTTCTAACAAGTCAAGTTCAGCAGTTAGTGAATTATATGCTTGAATTGTATCGCTTGATAATTGATCCACGGTGTTCCTTATACAGTTAAGCTTTAGCAGAAGAAGAATTCCCAGGGAGGGGTCAGTGATGCTGTGTGATGCAAGTGGGTTTTTTCTATTAATTTCTGTACAAGGGATTTATGCTTTTGTTTTTCTTTAATTAAAATCTTTCTTAAAGACTCTAACTGCTTGTTTCCATTGGATAGATCCTGGTTTGGATCGGTCAAGTCTCACAGAAAAAGTGAGAGGAAGTTTTTTTGGTTTTGTTTTTTTCTCAAGCCTCTCCCAGGTAAAGGGAAGAGTTTTGGGGGGGTTAAAGGAAGGGTTCCAATTTACCCAAACCCATTGTTTTGTGGGTTTAAATTGGTGGTGGCAGTGATTTACCAAGTCCAGATACTGGAGAAGTTTGTGTTCTGGGGAAAAGTTTTAGCCTAAGCTGGTAAAATTAGCTTGGGGGGTTATTTATTTTTTTTATGTGGGTCCCCACATCTTTATTCTAGAGTTCAGAGTGGGGAGACAATTCTGACATGCCCAGATAAATGTGTTAGTCTCTAAGGTGCCACAAGGACTCCTCATTCTTTTTGCAGATACAGATTAACCCGGCTACCACTCTGAAACCAGTAAATGGCTGATTTTGCTGCCATTTAAACCAAAAGTTCTGTTCTCATTGATTCGATGTGGACAGGATGGGGCTCTAAATAAGGATTGCAGGTTTTGGCTCAATAAGGACTATATCCTGCAAAGTGCTAAGCGGTGTAAAACACTTCAGCCATTACATAAAGTAAAGTACATGTGTAGTCCAATTGAACTCAACAGGGATATTCACATGCTTAAAATTTAAAACATACATAAGTATTTTTGTGGAACAGGATAATTTATTCAGCAGTAAGCACCCTCCAGGATCAAGCCCTAAATAAGTGGAGGAGTGTAAAATATGTCTTGCAAATGGGTTTTAAAAATTTGAATTTTCCTGTGACATTTCCACCATTGTAGTTAGCTGTTACATTAATAATATGCATGTTTGTACAGCACATATTAAAGCAAGACACTTTTCCAGGGAATTTGACATGTAGCAGAATTAAATGAGATAAGAAAAAGCTATTATTAGGTGCAAATATATCCTTGTTGAGTGGAACACAGGAAAAAGTACCCCATTACATCATGTTTCTTGCAATAAATGTTTAAAATGCAATCTGAATTAAAGCTTCAGTGAAACAAAGAGGAAAGAATGAATGCAACTTGCAAATTGTTACTGTACTTAACACTACTTTTGAAAGATTTTAAATTCCTTTTCCTTTCATATTAAATACAGTGTCTGTACTTAATGTTATTTTTAGAATATATTGCAGGAGGAGACTTAGCTCAGAAACTATAGGACCCAATAGCAATAATATCTCACACAGAACCCTGAATAATTGTCAGAGGGAAGATACCTACATAGCACTTTTGGTCAGTATATTTACATCTATTTTTTAAAAAATCAAATGCTATTTTATTTGGGCTTCTGGTGCTTCTTTCCCAGACATCCAGGCCCTACTGTATATAAGTACAGTAATCAAATATATTGAAATAATCCCCCTTTAAAAATCTTTGTAAACCAATCAAGAATTTAATTATTACTAGTGATAGATTGTACTCAGAATGTTCAGAGGATTTGTTCAGCCCTTCTACCATCTCACTGAATTTTGGATTCATCTTGAAGCGTCTATGATTTTCAAACATCCCTCAATCTGTTCCTGTACAGAGTTGAGTGTTTGTCAAAGTGTCGTCAGATGCTTTAATTTACATTTCTCTGTTAGAATTAATTCAATGTGCAAAAATCCTTATTAAGAAAGTTTCATAAGAAACGTAAAACATGTAATTCAGTATGGAAAGCCATAGCAGTAGATTTGAACATAACAGGTAGTCTTGGCACCTGAAATTTTACTGTTATATGATTATAATTATATTGTGTGAACAAGACATAAGATGAATTGAGGCCTTTTTGCATTCATGAACAATTCATAAACTATTCCTGATTTTTGTGAATGTATTTGTCATTTGTAAGTGTTCACCAAATTGCTTGACATACTGGGCAAGATTCTCTCCCTGACTCATATCCACTTTGCATTGCCTGAGCGGTACAAACTAATGGGAACTAGAACTGAAGATTGGGCCCTGTTTAGCCAAGTGATTTGGCAAGTATTTCCCTCACTCCAGTGCAGTCCTGCAGCTGAAGGCGTACTCCATTATTTGCAGACAATGGATGGTTTGTTCACTGCAATTATTGATTATTCATTGTTCACAATTCATAGAGTATGATTGGTCAAATGGTATTAGTTTTTCTCCCTGACTGATAGAAAATTTTGGACAGGAGACTGATGAATCATACCAAATACTGCATTTCTGGCATAAATTAATTAACCTTTCAGAATCTTCAAAAGTTTTCATGAATACCAATGGTTGTTTTGGAGATTATGAATAACATATAGAAAGGCCTCCTTCTCTAACTAGCATCCAATTTTTCAAGTAGTTTATTCACAAGTATTCTAGCAAATCTGTTTTTCAGTTTCAACCAGCTCTAACCAATATCTTCAGGGAAAGAAACTCATATGATTCTTAGGAATCAAATGAAATTGGATTCATTCAAGAGATTGTATTAAAAGAGGAATAATGTTTCATAGGACACAGTGCTAGCTAAATTATAAAGCCCTAATTGTTTCCTGATCAAGGAAAACCCATCAAGGAGATGGGAAACTATGCATGGTTCCTTTTTTCTTTTCAGGAATCTGTGTTTCATTCTCTAGAGATTTCCCCTCCATGGAAGAAGTGACTCCAGTTCCACCAAGGTACTTAGGCACTTAAATTCAGTAGGCACCTTAGGGCTATATTCTAGTTTTGGCTTCTCTGTCAAAATTCCTGCCAGAGCCTTTGGTGCCTAAACTCACTCGGTACCCAAGTTTTCATGGTAAAAGTACTGAGGCATCCTGCCCCTGGGCATGTGCACTGCTGCTTCCCACTGGGTGCCCAGAAACTTATCTTCCATATAAATGTTAGCTTCACAAAGCTGGGGGGGGGGACATAATGATTTTTCAACTTGAGATCAGAAACTGTAGTTCTTCAATGTTTAAACATGGCTTTAATATTCCTGTCACTTTGGTTGTTAAGGAAAGCAAATGAAATTAATTTGAAAATGCAATACATGCTTGAAATATCTTCCAGATTGATGACAGGAGTTAGCATGAGTTTGGAAATGCACTGACTGCATACACAGACAATGTTATATTCTGCCAGATAATTCTGAACGCATAAAGTTGATGTTTTAACGTAAAAAGAATATTTTCTCCCTTGAGATAAAATGTCATCAAATACCATCTGTGCTGCCTGTAAGTTTAGCCATAAATCTTAGTTGTATTTATCAGAGATTTGCTTTTTGAAATAGCTAATTTTAGTCTCAGATTCAGCCACACACTAATTTCCTTGTTTCTTTCTCACTGAGAAGTCTGATATAACAGCTCCTCACATAAAGGCTTTGGCAATTGCTCAAAACAAAAGAGGCTCATCTCCTTGCATGGAATTAGCTTCCTTGATGGGACTGGGACTCAGAATCATTAAACACAGTGAAAAAAGATTCTATCTCCATGTAGCAGATTAAGAGATAAATGGATGGGGGAACAGAGACAGATGGGAGGTCAGCATGGTTAAAGTGCAGAGTGCACAACTAATGGATACGGTATTTGAGAGATCTGGAAGCCGAAGGAAGGGTCAAATGCTCTCTTCTGGAAATGGAAGGATCTGTAAAGTTTGGATTGTGGTGCAGTGGAGAAGACAAGGAAAGAGTGCTATGTTTGTGGCATATGCTACCCTTTCTCTGTGGTCACATTAAAGGTCCTTTATGGTGAGATTGAGATTCACAGTTGGGGGAAATGTGGAGCCTGTGGGATGGCTGCTGTTCATGGCGGTGTTCCTTTATGCAACATTATTACTATTATCCGCAAGAATTTGTATTACAGACCCCATATTGATGTTGCAATCCTACTGTATTCGGTACCATAAATGTACAATAAGATTTTTCCTGCCTTTAAGACAAGACAAACAAAGTGTGAGAGATGATACAGGTGAAGTAACTTGGGTGAGCAGCAAAGTCAGAAACAGAACTCAGGTCTCCTAACTCCTAGGTTAACGCCCCAGACCCAGGAACAGACTGACTTCTAGCAGCCGGGTTTTCCAATACAGTTATGCTGACCCAGCACTAACTGACACCCTGACATCATCAGATGTCTGCACCCTCAGTTTCTGTTGACTTAAATTGTAGTGGAGAGCACTTAGCATCTCTCTAGCTTACATCCTTCTATGGCTCCCACTACTACAGCATCTGAGCACCTTCCAGGCTTGTCTTCACATCCAGTGCTACAGTGGCATAGATGCACCAGTAGAGGTGTGCTTCTGTAGAGCTCTAGTGAAGACATTACTACATCAAGGGAAAAGTTTCTCCTATTGGTGTAGTTAATCCACCTCACTAAGAGGCAATACCTATATTGACAGGAGAGCTTCTCCTGCTATCTACATGGGGAGGGAGGGGAAGTTTAGGTCAGTATAACTATGTCACTCAGGGCAGTATAGTTATATCAATATAGGTCTGTAGTGTAAACGTGGCCTCAGTCTTATATAGAATATATATATTCTCATAACATCCATGTGTGGTAGGGATGTGTGATCATCCCCCATTTTATGGGCAGGGAACTGTGGCACATACAGACTGAACAACTTGCTCAGGGTCACACTGGAAGCCTGTTGGTGGAACATAGAATTGATCCTTGATCTCCTGTTCCCAGCCTATTATCCTAACTACTAGGCAGGTCTTCCTATCTGGCACTAGAGCTGGCCCTAGAGGCACAAAGTTCCTCTGAATTTGATGACATTGCATTTAGTTGGGTAAAATACTGTTTTTATTTCAAGAGCTCAGTTGTATGTGGACCTGAACATATTTTGAAAGTCTGGTACTGTAATGTGCTGTCACAAACATTTGCTAGGACAAATATTCACTGAAATTGTCATGATAAAACGGAGTTGGGTATGTGGCATGGAATTATGTTCTATAATCTGAAAATTGGAAGGACATGCTAATCAGTGTTGGTGTTTATTTAAATGCATGTACAAAATGTTGGACAACCACTGCAGGACATTAACATAAAGAAAAGAAAAACTTGTACGTACACATCCTGAGAGGCATTGGGTACTTGCTAACCTGTGGAAGAGCAAACCAGCCCAGGCAACATGGTAGTCATGGGCTAAGTGTATGAAAAGGTAACATATATTATTTGTACAGAAGTTCTTTATTGAGTTCTAAGAGGAGGTTGGGAAGGCAGAGTCCAACTGCATGGTATATGCTGTAGGTTTGGTTTCTCCTTTTAACTATCTTGAAGAACTAAGAGATATAGGTATTTTTTTTACTTTGTATTAATATTTAATGGATATTTCTTTGGAGGTGGGAGAAGCTGCAGAGGTTGCAGCTGATTGTGAGACTCCATTTTGGGTCAGCTGGAGGGAGCTGATTGGCCACAACCTGGAGGTGGTGATAACAGATTTTTAAGCTGGTCTCTAACCCTGAAGTGCTCACTCCAGTTTGGATTTCTGTCTGGTCAGAAGTTTGCTGTAGTCCTGATGTATTCATTTCAGTTTGAGGGGACTGACATAGCTTAGAAATTTATTTCAGGCCAGGAGTTTAGTTGAGCTCAAAAATGTACTAGCTTTACGAACTCACTTCAGTCATGAGGTTCAGTTCCAGTCCTAGAACCTTAGTGTGGATTAGAAGTTCTCCCACCTATAGATCATTTCACTAAAACAGGGGTCGGAAACCTTCCACATGCGGCCCATCAGGGTAATCCACTGGCAGCCTGTGAGACACTGCAAGCTGTGGGGAGTCGTGCTGTGGATGGTCAACGTAAACAAAATGTCCCAGCAGATTACCCTGATGTGCTGCATGCTAAAGGTTGCCAACACCTGCAGTAAAGGGTTTTAGTTAGAAGCCTCCCTGTCCTTAAAAGGGATTTGTTTAGGGGTTTCTATTCATTTTGATGCTGCTAATAGAAATTCCACAAGTTAAATGAACACTTCCAAGAGGATCACAAACTAAAAAGTCTTCATTCTATATTTTAATAGACTCCTGACTTTGTGCCCCTTTATCCTTCACTGCACTTATGACTGTGATCCTAGTCTACAGGCAGTTTGCCCAAGTCAGCAATTTTACACCTCAATAAAACCCCAGAAGCCAAACAGAAACAACAACCCCTATTGGGGGAAAGCTTCAGATCAGTTCTTGTTTATTCAAATTCATTTTGTTACCCCTAAAGCCAAGTGTATAAAATTTGCCTCCATGGGACTCAATCCAACTCACATTGAAATATGAGTCTTCTACTGCTGTGAATGGCAGGTACCGAATGCATTAGCAAAACAAACTCAGCCTTATGAAACATGATAATTCAGTAAACAACATCTGAGTCCTAAAAATATTTTCACGCTGAGACTGATGAAAATGAATGGAGATGATTTTTGATTAGGTAGAAAAACAAACAAACAAAACCCTACATGCCATAACTGAGTCTGTTTTTGTAGAAAACAATGTGTGATGATAAGAGCATGGTGAAGTGGGGAATTTCCTCAACCTACAGAAGGAGATAGAAAAGAGGGAAGGACCAAGGGCAGAGTCATCTGAAAAGAACCTACGGGGAAGTGTGTGAAGAGCACAACCCTTTTGCTGTACAATTATTGATTAATGCAAAGTTGGCTTGCGGGCATGAAAAGAGAATGAAGAATAGTGGGCTTGATTTTGCTCTCACATATGCTGGTGTAAATAAGGATTAACTCTGTTGAGATTAATTTAAACCATTGTAAGCGAGATCAGGACCAGATACAATGTGAAAGAGCGGGAACAAATGGAGAAAAAAAATTGCCCACAAAGTCAAGAAGTGTCAGAAATGGCCATAAATTATTCATTTAAAAGATCACACAGCATAACAGAAGTTCATATTTTCTTTCCTCACCTTATTAGTGTACCTGGTTTGAAATGATTGAAGGCCAGACTTCAATTTAGGCAGCTGTTTTTAACATGTGGAGAGAGAACAGGTGGTTCCAGTGGGAATCACATGAAAGCTCTCTGAGCGCTTTTTCTCTCCCTATTGAAGAGTTTTCATATATAAGAAAATATGTTAACACTTTTCATGAGCACCAAAAAGACAGGTACACATTAATGTCTAATTCACTGGATTTTTTTTCCCCAGGCAAACTGCAGAGGCCTGAACAGATTAAAAAAACAACAACAACCCAAAACCTCTATATACCGCAAGAATTAATCAGATGCCTAAAATGCACATCAGAGTATATAGGACATCTCCCATTTGACTTCTTCCAATGTAGTGTGATCTCTGTCTTCCTTGCGTGGAATTTATACATCTAAATATCCTGACACTGAATTCAGAAAGAAAGAAGCAGAAGTAATTCAGAAAAGTGAATGCAATCGCATCACCTGACTTTCCAAATCAAAGAAAGCAACAGTTTGAGGGACAACTGATCCATGATCTATTTTTAAGAATGTGTGGGAATAACCCTAAAATGAGGGAATTTTCAGTGGTTGATAGGCCCTGGTAATAAATCACACAGAGGTACCCTTTTATTCAGTCTACAGGAGGGGTTTCCACCCTACGATAAAAAGATTTTGAAACTGGAATAATTCAATCCAAAACAATTAAATTAAACATTAGGAGTCCAGATTTCACTTTAGGTTTAAGCTCTAAATCCATAGATGTAAAAGAAATGCACAGAAAAGTATATTAAATGCATTCTCTCTCTCGCTCTCTCTCTCTTTCTCTCAGTCTTTATTTTCTGTTCCCTTCCTTCATCACACCTGATTTTACCCCTCTCATGTAGATGAATTAGTTTTTTTCTCAGCTCATCCTACCATTTGTCGATATATCTATCCCTCTGATGAGCGATATTTTAGACTAGAGTTGTATTTTAACTTCAGCTTCAGCTTTATTGCAAGTGAAACATTTTAGTTGTAGAGGGGAAAAACTAAAATTCATAGGTATGACATCTGCACTAAACTTGCTGACGCCTTTAGAATCAAGGAGGAAGGGGTGAGTTTTTTTTGTTTTTTTCTTTGTTTATTTTTGAATGAGATATAATTGTTTCTATTTAGGGGGAATGGTACTCATTAAAAAAAGATTAAATAAGAAAGGTAGTTCTTTTCTCAGAGCAATTTAAATTTCTTTGTAAAACGATAGGTTTCACTATCAGCAAAAACTAAATTTAACCTTGCCATACTACAGAATGTTTTTTATTTTACCTGCTTGGCACATTGTAAAACATACTAGTTTGAAACTTTTGTTGCAGAGTCTCTTTCCTAAAGTGAATATTTTTGGAACATTTGAGGAAAATTCCTTTGGCTTTTGGAAGTTATGAGACTATGGAGAAAAAAAAAGTAATATATATATCTTCTGACCACTATGTTACAAAACAGCTGCTTTTTGAAACTTCAGACTTGGCATGTGCCTAGCCTTTCACTAGGTTTACATGCTTTGCTAAGTCTAAAAAATAAAAAAAAATAAACCCTGCTTAGAATGTAGTAAAGCAGGGATCATTCCCTTAGGATCTCTGTGTTCTTAAACGTTATTCTTATCTCTAAAAGAGACTCTGAGGAGAAAACTCTGTGCTGGAGTAATCTATGTGTAAGGAAAGAAATAAGGGAGACTTGTATCAGGGACAGGGAAAGCTGCATGGTATGTTTTCATGCTCAGAGAGTTTTTGATGCAGGAAGAGTCTGGAGGAGTTCATCGACTAATATATTACTATATTAGTGCTAGCCAGGCTGCTAGCAAGATAAAGAGAAAAGTGGCCAATAAGGAAGGACAGGACTTCTGTAAAAATAGCCCATGACTCCAGCAGATTTCCAACATCAATGGGCCCTGGAGCCAAAGCACTATATCACTAAAGAAGAGTTTTTTCTGGGAGGCGGTTGATCCTCCCCAAAGTTATGAATGTTTGAAAACCTAAACTTGAATTTTCTCAATAAAAAATTTCCTTAGGTTCCAGACTACATGCAGGGAGAAGCACTGTGCTGAGACTGAGGTTTCCCAGCAGAATGGATTTGAGATCAGCAGTGCAATATTCAATCTTCAGTTGTTTATAACTTTTGCACAAATTTGGCCTGGAGCTCCACCTGCTTAGCTACAAACTGAAACTGAATGCTAACTGTGCGGTGGGGAAGGGGCAGGGAGGATTCAGCTAACTCCACAGCACCTTCCACTTCTGCCTCAAGCACCCCTCTATGGTACTGATGTTTCTAAGATGGGATGGCAAGAGGAAGGTTCTAGATGGCTGTTAATGGGATCAAAGGGATGGGAATCATCCCACCCTGAAAAGTCCTGCAAAACAAAATAAAACAATGCAGAATTAATACAGCACAGAACCCTGGATCATGGACCTTCTCCTGATGAAGAGAGAACTGTATCTGAAGAAGGCCCCTGGTAGGAAGACTTGTATAGGGTACCAATGATGCCTTTCTGTGGAAGTCCCCAGCAGCTGAGAATCCATAAGAATGGAGTGAACCACTGCTCTGTCCCAAAGAATCCCAGGGACACTCCATAAGTTGAACCTTGTGGGATTTCCACTCCCCTACATGTAATCCTTCCTTGCTTGAATTACTATAACATTTACATTAATATTAACCATAACATTAATGGATTCAACCTTTTGATGATTATTAATATCAAAGTGGATTTTTTTTCCTGGAAAAAAACATTATCTGAAAAATGTATGTTTGTGAAAAATAATTGGTGACACCAGGTTGCTTAACATCATGATGCAAAAGGGATTGGCGAAGCATGGAAACCTCCAAAACACAACAGTGGCAGGCATCCCTGTATGGGACCCATACTGAAAGCAAAGCTTCTAAATTCTAGTAATTCAGTCTGTGCTCTTTCCAAATGCACGTGCTGCCTTTAAAACAATTCTACCCAAGAGAGATACAATATCTATTTTAATTACAAATCACAAAAGAGAAAGCAGCAGATGTATAAACATATTTTAGGTATTTATTAAATATCTTCTGAATTGTTATACTCCTGTTGGCTCATTAATGAAATCTCCATGGATTAGCCTCCGATTCCCAACACCTTCATCTACAAAGACACGTGGAAGATTTGCATTTTCACCTTATGCACTCTCGTTATCATTTCTTTTATATGTTACTAATTATCTGTCTTTCTTTTTCTTTTCTGTTTTCTTCTTCGTGAGGCCTGATTGAATTGCTGAATGTATTTAAAAGACAAAAGGAGAAATAAAGCAGTGATCCGCCATATAAATACATTTTACTACACAGTTCTTCATGCCGATCAAGGTTAAGTGGTATCAACAGGCAAATAAAGCAGAGAAGTTCCTCTGCACTTGGAGACAAAAAAGACTCAAAGGATTTTGCTCATCTAATGTCAAGATTAATTTTGACCCCACACTCTGTGTGGTTTATAGATACCTGGAGGATTTGGATTCTTCTCATAATATATCTCTAAATTAACTAGTGACTGGCAACAGACTAAGCTCCAAATTGTGACCAGCCTTTATGTGGGTGCATGGAGTAGAAGTAAATAAAGATGTGTGCAGGCAACCTGCACAGCCCACACACAGGTCTGTTGCAACTGAATTCTTTGTGCTCATAGGCGCAGAAAGAATGTATGGTGCCCCAGGGCAGGGAAGTTGGAGGCTCTACTTATAGTCAATTCCCTATATGCAAGGGGGGAAGCAGACTGCTTTTTACTTGAGCTCAAGTCTTTGTTGAGCTCCCCATGTTGTGCGGTGGTTTAGTACTGTCCTCTGTTGTCTGGGCCCAGAACACAAGTCTGCAGAGCCTGCAGCAATTGGTATTCCCACAGTGCCACCCGGAGGGTGTGTAGAATCCCAGGCAGGGAGCAGTATGGAGAAAAGGTGTCATAGGATGTGCCACCTAAGAGACCCAGAGTGACAGTATCCTGCAGCCCTCTGATTGGCTAAGCCCCCTATTTAACTCCAGGGGTTGCCTCAGGAAGTTGTCTGGGCAACCACACAGATTTTGGCCTGCTGCAATGCCAGATGGTGCATGATCACCTGACCACTGGCCTCCGACTCTAGCTTGACTCTGACTCTGATTCCTGCCTCCCAGTTGTAACCTGGTACTGCCTCTGGTTGCCAGTCTTGGAGCCTTAACTGATGCTGACCCTGACTCAGGCTTATGGCTCTTGTGATTTCTCCAGCTCCAGCCTGCTGATGATCAGTCCTTAGTGGGCAGACCTCAGCCCAGCTGTGACTGCTAAGACAGGTCACCTGTGGCCTGGTCCATACACCTACTCAAGCCAGCACCTACATGTCACAGTTAGACTTCTAGCTACTGATTCCTGAGGATACCACTCATTGAAATGAACAGAGAGCAGCAGAAACTAATAGAGACCAGGAGAAGGATTCTAATTAAGTCTGCTGGGATTTCTGCTAGGGTAGTGAAAATAGTACGGTTCATGCTTCCTTCACTTATACCAATTTTACACTTGCTTCAACTTCACTGTTTCTAGTTCTTTCTCTCTTGATTTACACTTTAAAGGGAGACTCAGGTCTACTGTGTTAGAGGAAAGAATCCTTCTGAGAGCTAGGTTAGTGATGTGGAAGAAGAGGTGATAGTTTAGTGACTTAACTCAAATTTAAAATGCCTAGATTAAGAGTTCTAAAATCCTGGCAGGGGTGGTTTTTTTGCTAATGGGTGGTCTTATAGTCAGTCATTTGGTCCCTGCTGTAGCTCCACAACAGGACTCTCAAAGCTATTCCCCCTCTCTGACCCCACACAGGTAGGTGAGTACAACAATTTGCAGGAAGTGAGGCTAGATGATCGTGATGGTCCTTTCTGACCTTAAAGTCCATGAGTCTACTGCTCCTTAGGTTGCACTGCATATGAGTGTTGCACCCTGTAACTTTAATGCAATTTTGTGTATTTCTAATCACTTTGAGTTAAGTTTGTAATATTCTAAAAGGTTTAATTATGTTGTTTTTGGCAGAATTTTTGCAACAAAAATGTTTTAAAAGTCTCATAGAACATGTGTATGCATGATGCACATAAACACCCATTTTCAATTTAGCAGCATCGTAGATTTTTACAAAAGCGTGTGTAACCCACACATCTTCTGGGTGTAGTGTTCTGTCCTATCTAGTGACAGTGAGACCATTTAGAGAGGGAGAGAGTTTAATGAGTCTGCTCTATAGCCTTAGCTAATAGGGAGTTGGTTTTTAGCTCATGCTGTAGAGGCTCATACATGATGCTCCAGAGATCCCTGGTTCAATCCCACCCATGGATGACTGGGGTCTTTCAGTGTTACACATGAATGCAATAAAGAATGCCCTATATGACACTTCTGGAAATATCATAATACCTATCAAATCACTTGTGCAAGACAGGGAGACCTGAGCCCAAGGATTCCTGGGTGTTTACCTCCACCTCTCTCTGGGCAAGGATGAAGGTGTCCCTACTGTAGAATACTCCTAACTCATTTGTTACCATTTTAATGTGTAATCACTGCAATTCCCTTAAACATATAGAAGTTATATACACCAAGCCTGTTTCTTTTGGGAATGAAGAACACTTCATAGCATAAGCACAGTGAGGAAATGCTTTGATGGGGTTCAATGCAGCAGTCTCTAAAGCCATAAACTTTACAATAACAACAAATTTACAAGGCCAGTGTCTTCTTCCTGGGCCTGCTGTGATGCTGGTGGTGTGGCATGACCCCAGGGTGGGTTTAGACTCTATGTTTCAGAGACTGTTCTCCACCTGCAGTTCTGGCCTCCTTCCAAGCCATGTCCCTCTCTTTGGCTGGCACTTAGTGCCCTCTTGATAGACTGTGGGAAATGGCCTGTTGCTCCCTCAACCAACACACACAACCCTGTTGTGAGAGTGGGAGATTCACCTCATTACCTGTTACTATAATGCTGATGCTTTTCTGGCTCTGGGCTGCTGCTCTGGCTGCTCAGGCTTTTGCATCTTCTCTGGCTGTTCTCTGAGCTTCTGATTTTTCCATGGCTCTGGCTAGCAGCCCCAGCTCACACAGACTTTGGCACTTGAGTCCCTCTTGGCTTGAGAACCCTAGATGTGGCTGACTTATAGTGCTGACCTCAGGATCCTGACTCCTCTTCAGCCCCTTTTCCAGGTGTGGGGAGAGCCAGCCAAACACAAAAAACAAAAAAAACCCATTCAGTTTCAGTAAGGGGGAAATAGCCCCCTTACTGTAGTTTCTAAGGCCAGCAGGGACTATTAGATCATGTAGTCTGACCTCCTGTGTAACACAAGAACATGTAGGCTGACCTCTTGTGTAACACAGGCCAGAGAATTTCACTCAGCTACTTCTTACTGAGCCAAATAACTTGTGTTTGACTGCAGCATATCTTCCAGTCTCAATATGAAAACATCAAGAGATGGAGGAACCAGCCTGTCCCTTGATAGTTTGTTGTTATATCTCCTTCACTATTATATTTCTGAAATAGATAATCTGAGGTTCATGCAGCTGACTATGTATTGATCATCAAGATAACACCATACTACCCTCTACTGTGCATGGATGCTCTTTTCCTGAGATCATATATTTCACCACTATCATTACCCAAAATGTCCCTTCTTAACAGTATTGTGTAGGATGTTGTGTGGCCTACGGTGGTTGAATTCCAGTGGTAAAGTTATATTAGAATGGGACACCAGACTTTGGCATGATTGTTGCTGAAATATCTACGAATTTCAGGAGAAATGCTTTGAGACACAGCTTTAGGAAATATGATGTCAGCTTTCTGGGGTGTGGTGTCCCTCATCAGAAGTATACCTTGCCTTCACTTCCAGCACAATAACTTGGAGATTTGGGGCCTCATGTCCACAAAATACCCAAACAGGTTCACTCTGTATTCCTGCTGCCAAAGGATAAAAAATAATCACTGTTCACTCAACGTGGTTGGATGGTTTTCAGTTAGTTTACTACTCTATTTGATACTTAGAGGGCACTGTCAAGGTTGATAGGCATAGAAATTAATCAGCCTATCTCTTACATCCTTGTGCAAGTAAATTTTATTGTAGCTGAGGATTTAAAAAAACAAGCAAAAGATTTCAATGATTAAAAATAATAACAATAAACCATAATATGGAGGAGGGTTAGATGGTAAAATATCAAGCTTAGTTGGTTGCTTCTCTGGGTTTGGATCAAAGTATTACCTTCAAAATCAGTCATTGCTCACAGTCAAAATATGGTCTATTGGAAAGCAGCTCTGTGGAAAAAGTCTTTGGGGAAAATAATCACAATCAACTTTGAATAGAATCAGGGAAATAAAATGGTTTATTTAATCCTATTTACTAGTTCACAGTTGTAGATTTTTGATTTGCTTTTGCTTGTACTGCAGAATAACCAAGCTGTATGAAAGCAGCTTTAAGATTGGTGGCAGGGGAGAAGATGGCTGAGGGGCTGTTAAAAGGAATAGTTCGCAATATACAAATAGCTGTCAGATAAAAAAAGGATCTAAGTCTGCTCTCATTGAAGTCAATAGAAAAGATCCCATTGACCGCAACTGAGCAAAACCGACCACAACTGAGCAATACTCCGCACTGCTTAGGCTTCAACTGGAGTATTTGTGTCCAATTCTGGGTGCAACATTTTAGGAAAGGTGTGGACAAATTGGAGAAAGTTCAGAGAAGAGCAACAAAAATTATTAAAGGTCTAGCAAACATGAGCTAGGAGGAAAGATTGAAAAAAATGGGTTTGTTTAGTCTGGAGATGAGAAGACTAAGGGGGCGTGATAATAGTTTTCAAGTACATAAAAGATTGTTACCAGGAAGAGGGAGAAACATTATTCTTCTTAATCTCTGAGGATAGGACAAGAAGCAATGGGCTTAATTTGCAGCAAGAGTGCTTTAGGTTGGACAATAGGAAAAACTTCCTAACTTTCAGAGTGGTTAAACACTAGAATAAATTGCCCAGGGAGATGGTGGAATTTCCATCACTGGGGTTTTTTAAGAGCAGTCTAGACACCTGTCAGGGTTGGTCTAGATAATACTTAGTCCTGCCTTGAGTGCAGGGGACTGGACTAGACTACCTCTCAAGGTCCCTTGCAGTTCTATGATTCTATGACCCGTACCCATTTGGCCTAATGGAAAAAAATAATTCTGTTCCCCAAAAGAGGAAACCTATAGCATCCCAGAAAAACAGCTCAATATATTTCAATTATTAAGAGGGAAGATGGGTCAGCAATCACAGGAAGATGGTACTCAGAAGCCCAGAGAGTCTTTAAATTGAGAAGTGGATATTATGGGAGTCAGCTGGCTCCCTAATCTCCTTGGCTAGTCAATGAGAGCCAGAGAGGCCCTTCTTCTATGCACTTTCTCATATGCAGTGAGGCACATGGCAGGGCTATGCTCCATCATGTCTCTGCATGAGCTCTCCCCTCTTCCTCTCATAAATTGCCCATCTCACTGCTGGTCCACTCAAATCTCCTACCCCGCTGACAGGAAGAGGAGGCATTTTTGAAGAAAAAAATAAAAAAGGTCACTTCTTCTTTTAGAAAGTAGAGGGTATTTCCACACTGCAGTGTAAACCTGCGCTCAAACTCAGGCCTAACCCCACTTTTGTCCACAGACAAATAGTGCTAACCCAGGGCTCAAATCCAAGCTCCCATGACCCCCCAGGGCTGCAGGGTCTGAATCAGGGCCAAAACTTGACCCAAGGGTTGAGCCTATTGCTTTGCAGTGTAGACACAGCCCCACTTAACTCAGGTCTCGGGAGTCCTCCAAAAAGTATCCCACAATTGCATGGGACAACTTTCTTTTCCCCTCTAGCCCAAGAATCTTGAATCTGCTCTGTTGAAAACAGAAGGAACCATTCTTGGTGTACTGCAGCAGCTCAGTGACCTAGCACTAACCCTTCTGAATACTGAGCTGGAAACTCACCATGAGTAAGCCGTCTGTGTGTGCAATGGGGACTGAATAGAACAGGCCTTGCAAAGTGTGCTGCTTCATGATCACTGGGGCACAGCCTGAATTTGGAAAATCTGTGGACTTTAGTAAGAATGCCAGGAATGACCACATATACTAGCAAATAGCAAAGAAGCTGGCACCATTTACTGGACTGGTGATCAATGTAGGGAGTGGATTAAGTGGCTCCAGAGTGACTACCAGAAAACCAGGGACCAGAAAAACATCTCAGGCAACTCACCAAAACCAGGCCTGTTTTATGATCTTTGCACCTAGCATGAAGCTAACCATGATTCGTGATGACCTGTTAGCCGGGATGGTGCCTTGCTAACTCTAGAATCTAACATGGGGATTGATGGGAGACAGCAGCAGGCACTGAGTGAAGACAATGCAGTCATTCTCTTGCTCAAAATGGTTCCAAAGCAGGCTTTGGAGCAGGGGCAGCAGCTGCACATTCTGGGTCCATACTTGGAGGAGCTATGCACTCTTTACAGAACAGCCCACCGTGGAGCCTGCCGTAGACACACATGGGACAGAAACTGCCCCTAAACCCAGTACGTTTCCAGCTCCATTTTCATGTTTATTAATACAGCAATGAGAGAAAGTTCTACTCTGTGAACATATGCTCTGGTAGCTGGGAGCACACTGACTAACATTACTTCTTGGCAGGCTGTATTGGCAGGCTGTTCAAACTTCTTGTAATGTGCAAGGTGGACAATCAGGTTTTCCCACAGTTCACCACAGCCAAATGTGCCACCTTTCAGGTGGGCACTAGGGAGTCTAGGATATGACTGGTTTGACTCAGGTCTGCATGCTGCAGATTGGACCCAGGGAAACCGTGTTGTCCTATTATCTTGGTTTGTTTGGAGGCTCATCCAAGGGAAACAGAGGATGCCACATCATTTTGATACATTTAAAACAAAAGTGGAAATCAGGAGAATATGTGCTTTGTGGATCAATTTGCTACTGACAGAGGGTAGATTAGGTGGCCTAGAAGGTCTTTTGCAACTCCAACTTCTATGGGCCCAGGTGCTAAACAGCCTCAACCTTTGTTGAATTTACTGAAGGTTGAGGGCGCCTCAGCATTTCACATGAACTCTGCAGTATGATGCAGGATTGAACAAAACTTCCTTGTGACCGGGAGACACATTTCTGTAGTTGCCTAAGCATGTGCAGTGTTACACATTGAATTAACCCCCTTAAACTGACAACAACTTCCCTTCATACCAGTTAACCGTAAGAAACAGAGATCTACAAGACAAAGACATTCCCAAAACCACTCTGGAATTTCTATGGTTTGAGCAAAGGGGTTTGTGGGGGCAGTGTGTGTGTGTGTGTGTGTACCTTGCTATACTCAGGGAAACAGAACTCTATACATTCTTTATAAATAAACAAGACTGCATCAAAGGTATCAGACTCTATTATCAATTTCTCCTCCCAGCCTGAAAAACCTATGAGACTCTGAATTTTTGGCTAGCCACTTGGGTCAAAAGGGGTGATATGCACATGGTTCAAATGGGATCATTTTAAGGGAAATTTTAGGATAGATGTGAAATTCTGTTGTCATCCACAGAAATGTAATCGTGGTTGTAGATGCTGAATATTAGACTTAGTTTCTTTGAGGCCAGTAGTCTGGTGACATGTAATATTTTACATTTGAATTTGCACTTTGTATGAAAATATTGCCTGGCTATTCCTTGTGGGAACACTGTGGAGAAGCAGGAATGTTTGAGTTACTTCCCATATTGAAGTTTGGAGTTGCTTCCAGTGACAGTGTACCTTTTGCCATATCTAACAAAAACATGAACCTTTTGAAAATTCTGTACATTACATGTTGCAGTGCACATATAAAAGAGAGTACCAGCTCCTCAGTTGGTTTAGATCAGCCAGTGACTTCAATAGAGCTGTGCCAGTGAACACTGACTGAAGATCTGGTCCAGAAGCTATTAAATGGAGTCTCCATATTGTGTAGTAATTTACATCTGTAAAAAAACCTCCCATTCTGATTTATTGGAGAAATAAACACTCACTTTACATCCATGTGTAAATGGCACATGGTGCAAGATAGTAGTGAAGCAAGTCCAAAATGGTGGAGCTGTAGCCATCCCAGGCACATTTTGAAAGGTACCACCTTAAAAGACAGAGAGGTAAAATGATACTCAAGGGTCTAATGCATTTAATCCAGAATTGAAATTCTCTATTTATTGATCTGTTCCCTCTAGTGAAATTCTTGAATGTTGTTTTTCTGTACTTGGATGGAGAGTAGATTGCAACCAATTTATATTGGAAACCTGCTGACAGAAACACTTTACTTCTAGCTTCTGGCTATGAGGCTTATAATTTTAACAAGAATTTACCCATCACTCAGTTTCTAAGAGTAAGGAGGGTCTATTTGAGTTTATCTGGATTCAAGTGAAGGATTTCAGTTATCATAGTAGATGCTGTTTTTAAAAGGATAAATAAGATTTGATGGAGGGAGGTGTAGGAGCCACAAATGACTTTCTTTTATTCCATTATTTGCATTCCAAAGTTTAGAGCCCAATCCTACAGTTAAATCTCCTGTTTACTCATGTAAAATTTCCTTTCACTTCAACAGAAACTTTGCCTAAATGAAAACATCAGGATTCTTCCCTATGGGACATAATTGTACATTGATGTGCATAGTATGTGCATATATTGGTTACTGTAGCTATGCCAAAACCAGACTGATTGTAATATATTAGAATACAGTAAACCCTCGATTTAACGGACCTCGATTTAACGGACTTCGGATGCAACGGACAAAATTTCTGAGCAAGTCTGATGCATTCCTGCTCCATTTCAGGCAGTCTGGCTGCCGGCTCCCGGCTACCGCCCGGGTCCCGGCACCAGGCGGGCTGGCTGCAGGCTCCCGCCCGGGTCCCGGCAGCGGGCGAGCTGCGGAGCTGTCGCCCCGACCCTGTGGCGGGTGGGCTGCTGCTCCGACAGCTCATTTTTTAATTATTATTAAATAACGGACTTTTTGATTTAACGGACACCCCCTCGCCCGAATTAGTCCGTTAAATGGAGGTTTTACTGTATTTCTGTTCAGGTCTAAAGCAGTGCCAAACCTACTTTAGAGGGAGAGACTACAGAAACTCAGTTTATTTTGCTTATCTGAGGTTAAGAGGTGACTTGATCATAGTGTATAAGCACCTAAATAAGAGAAGATTTAGTATATCTCACAAAGAATTCAGAAAATCCAATGGCTGGATTTTCTTCTGAGTTTTCTTCAGATTAGGAAATAAAATGTATTTTTTTTTTTTTTACATCTGGGCAATTAACTATTGGAACAGCTTAACTAGGTATGTGATGGATTTGAAATCCTTAAACCAACTCTGTGTGTCTTTCTAAAATATGTGTGCTAGCAGAACCAGAATTTATGGGTTTGATACAGAAATTGATTGGTGAAATTCTGTGGCCTATGTTATATGCAGGAGTCAGACTAGATCGGGGTTCTCAAACTTCACTCCACCACAACACTCTTCTGACAACAAAAATTACTTCATAACCGCAGGAGGTGGAACCGAAGCCTGAGCCCACCCAAGACTCACTGCCCTGGTGGGAAGGGATGGGCAAAGCCTGAGCCACACTGCTCTGGGCACTGGGGGCCAAATCTGAAACTCAAAGGCTTCAGCTCCAGGCAGAGGGCCTACAACCTGAGGCCTACCACCCAGGCTGAAGCCCTTGGGCTTTGGCTTTGGCCCTGGATAGTGGGGTTCAAGTTTCAGCCCTGGGGCCCAAGTAAGTCCAAGCCACACCTGGTGACCCCATTCAAAGGCTGTCGCTCCCCACTTTAGGGTCCCAACTCACAGTTTGAGAACCACTGGACTAGATGATCATAATGTCCTTCAATCAAAAACCTATGCAATATGGCAGATAATTATTAAAAAAATGCTGCAAGGGTAATACCAGGGAAGGGAAGTACTGTAATAGGAGGAATTCTTGATGTGTTTAGGATGACTCTTCAATCTAATCATTTTGAAATTTCAAGTATTTCTGACACTGGTAAGCCAACCTGAATAGTTATTCTGCTATTGTGTGCTATTATAACAACCCATGGTAGTGTGATTCTGAATCCTTTCCCCAATTCAGTAAAATAACCACTATCATTGTTACATGTTGTACTTCCTTTATATAGTGTTACTTTCCCCCCATGCTTTATAAACATTATATCCCATTGCCCAGACACAAAGGCTCTGAAAAAACCCTAACCAAGCAGCTGAGAGTACCTCCAGCATAAGGAAATCCCTAGCTGCTGGCTTGAAACTCACTCCCAACCCTTTCACTACAGGACACATGTCAGGAGTCTTGCTGTTGAGGATAACTGGTGCTCCTCACACAGCTTTGGCTGGCGTAGCAGCCCTCTAGGCATTATCCCCAGCTAGCATAATTTAGAGCAGTCATTGACGCTGCAGGATGCACAGGCTTCCAGCTGCTCCGATGGGTGAAAAGCAATGAGTGCAGCTCAAATGGACCCAATCATCAAGGTCAAGGTAATTAAAAACATTGTCTCTCCTCTCGCCTGGTGAAAAAACAATTAGACAAATGTGAAGAAATTAGCAGCTAAATAGGCATTAACGTTAACTGGGCTCATCTCTGCTGCCCACTGCATTGACCGGCACCACACTCCTTCAATAATCAGTAAAACTGGTAGAAGATTTAATGCCATCTGAGTGCCAGAAACTCTGATTCAGTCTGTGTAAAACAGCATTCCTTGTGGTATCGTTCTCTAGAGGAGCTACTTTGGGGAATAATTTTAATGGTGATGGAATAATACACTTGATAGGCTGGAATAATTTTATACCAGACATCTCTGAAATAACCAAGACTAATTCATGAGAAATGTAAGTAACTAGGATAGCTCTGATTCTCCACATCCCTTCACTTTGTGTAGTCATTTACATTTATGCAAAGGGGGCACAAGGTGAGTGCAAATGCTTTCCAGGTCAGAAAGGCATTCACTTTACATATATGTAAATGACTACATAATGCAGGGGTGGGATGCAGAATCTAGGCTAATTCTGACAATCCAGTGAAACACATACACTATACTGGAAGATAGTTGAATGTGAAGTGGTTTGGATATTTAATATTTCTGCCAACATAGATGTTTACCAAAATAATGGTGAAGTTATGCATGCAGAAAGTGCCTTTTTATTTTTATGGCATGTTGAAGGGGAGAAGAACTGTTGTGGTTGGTTTTTTTTGCAAACTCCCTGAACATTGGGATTTCTGATATAGCTGCTGCCCTTCTTGTGGAGCTCTTATCAGCAGCTTCACTAAGGGACTGCTTGTACAAATTTACCAATATCTTAGGACAAAAGAACAGTAGATTTTAAATTTGCATAAGAGCACACACATTTACACAAAGTGACCCCTGCCTTCACAGGAGCTACTAGCGCCTTCCAAAAGACACTCTCCCCACCCCCCAAATAATTAATTATGTGCATCTCAGCCTCACATCAGTGAATTATGCATAGGGCCCTAACAAATTCATGGTCCATTTTGGTTAATTACATGGACATAGGATTTTAAAAATCATAAATTTTGTAATTTCAGCTATTTAAATCTGAAATGTCACAGTGTTGTAATTGTAGGGGTCTTGACCCAAAATGGCGTTGGGAGGGGAGTCACAAGATTATTGTAGTGGGGTGGGGGCTGCAGTACTGCTACCCTTACTTCTGTGCTGCTGCTGGCGGTGGCACTCACCTTCAGAGCTGGGCAGTTGGAGAGCAGCAACTGTAGGCTGAGAGCCCAGCTCGGAAGACAGAGTGGTATTGCCACCCCTATTTCTGGTTGGGTGCTGTCCTCAGACCTGGGCACCTGGCCAACAGACCCCGGTCTCCAGGCACCCAGCTCTGAAGGCAGCACAGAAGTAAGGGTGACAATACCATAACCCTCCTAAAATAACCTTGTGATCCCCCTGGAACCTCCTTTTAGGTCAGGACTCCCAATTTGAGAAACACTGGTCTCCCTCATTAAAAATCTGTATAGTTTAGGGTAAAAGCACACAAAATACTAGATTTCATGGAACAGAGAGAAGACCAGATTTCCTGGTTTGTGACACATTTTTCATGGTCGTGAATTTGATAGGGCCCTCTTAGGCATCTATCATCTCCACATCCCCATTAATTTTGTATATCACAGCCCCACATCTGCCCATACTCCTCCAGACCCACAACTGAGTTTTAATCTTCAAGCTTACCTCTGATCTCTCACACACACCCCATTGGTGGGAGGGGTTAGCCATGGGGTGAGCACTTACCCACCTTCTTAGTCTTGGTGGAAGCAGGGTGAAGTTCCAGTGGTTCTTCACCTCCTTCGGGTACTCCCACCCTCCCAAGCCTGGGATAGAAGATGGCAGCTCAAGAATGGACTTCTTCACCCCTCCTGCACATTTCCAGGCCTAGAAAGGAACAGGGAGAAGGAAGCAGAGACACTTTGAGCTGTAGAACTCTTTCTACTGGATCCTCCTTCCCTGTTGTGAATAGGATATCAGCTCCTACCTGTCCTACCCAAACACTTCCATTGATTCCTGAGGAGAAGGGGGAAGCATTGCCTGCCATGTCCAGTAACTCTGATTGGCTGCCCTTTCCCAGGAGTTAGAGGAACAGTAAGGGCAGAAGGGCAACCAATTAGAAGTTACTTTCCTCAGAAACCACAGTGAAATTTGAAAACCCACACAGTGGGCAGGTCTGCACTCTCCCCTGATCCCACAAATATAATCAAAATGGTTAACCTAAACCAAATGGCCCACCTGTTCACTGTTACTAATGCATTGCCAAGTGAATAGGATTTTTTATAATGCAAAGTCCCAGTCATTTTTCCTCTGAAATTAATGAGACTGATCAGAACCCAAGAATAACTTCAGTCTTTTGTAATTTTAGGAATCATGCTTAGTGAAGAAGCCAAATTAATAAATTCATTCTTGTAAAGTGCTTTGGAGATGAATAAGTGCTAAGTATTATTATTAAATCATTATCATGATCAAAACATACCCCATTATAGATGCACCATCTTTCATTATTATCTCATCATTCCCATTTTTCTTTTTCCCCTTGCAAGCCTTTGCCAGAAGAGATGCAATGAAGGCAGAATGGATAATGCACAATAGCCATTTTTGAAACTGAAACCAATTGTTTAGGTACCTAACATTAGACACCAATGTTTGAAAGTTCTGACCTAAATTTATCTGAAAATGTGAAATCTTACAGGTATATAATTGTTTTTTTAAAAAAATAATTGTTATTGTTAGAATTGCTTTCAAATATCCAAAACATGCACAACTCTACCCAATATGCAACATATTTTTCAGGTAGCTAACCATCAACACACAGTCATAGAAAAGACAGGTCAGTTTGTTGGTTTTTATTTCTTTTTTAAAAAGCCTGAAATATTTCCACTGACAAACACTCTGACACAAATGCTTTATTTTTTCTTCTGAACTCCTCATGTATAGTCAGCAGATAAACTCACCTCATACGATGAACTTGCTGATAAGATACCTGCAATAAATGGTATTGCTCAGTTTTTGACAGTGTGAAGGTCAGTTTGGTAAAAGTCTAATACAGCATCAGTGATGATGGTGGTAGCATTCTGACGAGGTCTAAGGGCATACTCCAATGCAAAACTGAACAAAAAATAAACCTGTAAAGTTTTGATATGCCTGAAAAGATACTGATGTTATTTTCCAAAAGGGCTACATCATGCATGCTGAACAGTTGCACTAACTGTTTAACTCTGTTAGTGTCACAGTCTGAATGATTAGGTCAAAATATGCTTTTAATGTTCCAGACTTCCTAATATCAAATGAGTGTTCATTAATCTTATTCTTCATATTAGAGAAATCAATTTGTTTTAATTAGTAGGTAAGACACATTTAAAGAAAAAATATCAAAGAGAATCAAACAAAGCAGCCTTGATCAGCCTCTAGGGTTGCCAATACCAGGAGAGACATCTTCCTTGGTTGTGAAAAAACAATATGAATTCCTTTGTCTCTGCTGGAAATATACTTAAGGAATCCCACTCACTTATTGGAAAATAATTAGAAACCGAGTGCCATAACACAAGACTTGAGTCCCCCTTTAAACATATGAACATCCGGTTAGTAAGAGGATGGACACTGTTTTAATATCTCATCATCATTTATTTAATTAGTTCAATAAAACAAAATCAATTTTTGATATAATGGCATAAATATCTCATAACATTTTAACTTTCCCTATAATCTTTACTGTGAATTAGATCAGATGATTTGGCAGCATAGAGAATCTAGAAGCAGAGCAAAAAAGCAAGGTGTCTAAAGAACCTGGGATTTACGTGCGCTGCCCAGATCCTACCTCTGGCCACAGTGTAGGTAAGCACTTAAGCAGACCTTACCAGAAGATGACAGTTCTTTATAGCTGGATGGTTATGGGACTGGCTTGGAAGATAGAGGACTGTTATAAGTATGGAGGGTGCCTTGCCTGGGTGGGACTTGTTATCTGAGACAGGTAACGTAGGAGTTTCCCTGCCAAGGGGGAGGGAGGAGCCTCGAGCCCATGAAGAAGGGAGGAGCAAAACAGTCAGTTCCATCTTGGCTGGTCTCCAGGGAGGAGGCAAAAGCCAGGGAGTTCCATCTTGGCTGGTCTCCAGGGAGGAGGCACGGGCCAGGAGTGTTCCATCTTGGTTGTCCATGAGGCCGGGAGCTTGCCAGGCAACATGGGCAAGGGTCCAGGAGTATGTCTGTAGCTATGGAGATAACTCAGCTTTTCTTCTCTTATACTTCTACTTAGCTAATGTGAGTATTACCAATTGATTCTTCTAATAAGCCGTGCCTTTTGGGGTGTTCTTTCATTTTCAGAACAAAGTGGGGAACCCCAAATGTAAAGTGTCTGTATCTCTGCTTTAACCTTTTTCTTCATTAAATTTTCTAGTCATAAAACCGTCTGGTTTATTTCCCTTAGGGTTTTTCTCTGCTTCCAGTTGGGAAGGGGGAAGGGAAGGGAATAGGAACCAGGGCAGCTAGGGGCCTACCTGGAGTGTGAAGACTGTCTCTCCTTACCGTCAGGTTAGACGGGGGAGGGAGGAAGCAGTCTCCAGGTGTCTGCCTCTCAGGTACAGAGAGAAAGGGGTGGGGGAAGTCTGCCTTCAGCCGGGGAGGGTGAAGGACAGAAAACAGCCTCCAGATGACTTTGAATCCCAGGAAGGGGTACAAAGTTAGGGTCTGGCTCTCAGGTTGAGAGAGACAGGGTTAAGGGAAGTCTGCCTTCAGCTGGTCAGGGTGAAGGGAAGCAGTCTTCAGGTATCTGACTTTAAAACCCAGGGAGGGGGTACAAAGTCAGGGTTAGGGGAAGATCGGGGGCCCCTCCAAGGTTTTGGAAGTATACCCGATTGGTGGCAGCGATTGGTGACCCCAAGAACCCCAACTGGCAAGGTGGGGGCGTGGGGGGAAAAGGACTTGTTGGTCTAGCATAGAAGAGGCCCAGCCTTTGTACTCAGGAGCATAGAGGCTGGGGGGTAACCCCTCTTACAAGGACCCAGATCCAAGGTCTTGATTTGAATCAGGCAGAGCAAGGACTTGAAAGGGATCTCCCATGCTCCAAGGCAGAGCAGGAAGTAGGTCACTCACATCCTATCCCAATTTCCAACTCCCTGCTATGGATTCTGGCCATAAAACCCCTTTCAAATGAAAGTTTAATGGAAACTAAGATGTCTCTATGAAACATTTCCATTTAGAGAAAATGACTTATTCAACTGAAAATATTCTGACTAGCGCCACAGTTAAGTGTGGAACATTAACCAATGAGTAGTCCCACTGGTATCAAGTTTAAAGTTAAGCACATATTTAGGACAGTATTGGGTCAGGCTTCTATTGAGAGCAACAGTGGGGACCAAACCCACCTATAAATAAAAAGATATATACGCCTTGTAATATTCATTGGTATACTGTGTACAGTAACAGAAATCCAATGTACTCATGAAAGCACGTGAACAACTTGCTTAAAGTTATACTCATGCTCAAGTGCTTTGCTGGAGAGGGGCTTCAGCCTCTAAACAGTTGATACTAAAAGCAAAATGAATCCCAGACCACATATGTATATATATTTCTTGAGAAGCCAACATTCTGAGGATTTTTTCAAGGCTGAAGAGGGAAAAAAAATAATATACACACACACACACACACACATATATATATATATATAACAAGAATGAGCTGCTTATTGGAGTGTCTTAAATCTATACTGATACGAGATTTTTTAGTCAAGGCCTTATTTCTGCAATCTAATCCACATGGGCAGAACCATACACTTTTCCAGTGATTAATCTAAATAAATGAACTCTGAATGGCTACAATTGAAGGATGGGGGCACTAGTTCAGAAAAATGGGGAGCCTTATGCTATCCATGTTACCACTACCCATGATGGGCTATAAGTGTTTTCTGTCATTTTGTAAAGCACTGACACTAATTAATTTCACACCCATCAAGATTTTGAGATTTTGCAAAGGAAAAATGAAGCACAGCGTAGAGATAGGTGATCAGTCAATAAACTCCCACTCACTTCTCTCTCTTGAGAGAGAAAGCAAAAGCCTCCGACAGCACCAGCTGCAGACCAGTTTAACTCAACAGTTTCTAAACAGTTCACAAGAGCAAAATAAATCACCAAAACAAACCTACTTTCTCCAACTCTTGGAATTTTAACACAGAACCAAATTTACTTCGATTTCTTTAGCATGTTTCAGAGATTTTAGAATAGCATTCTATTGCTATCAAATGACTAGCTCACTCCATGGCAGCAATAAAGTGATATGACACCTGATTCATGTGTTATATTATTATTCAATTATATCATTGTAGATCCAGATTAGCTTCCCTGGATTTACAACAGTGTATCTGAGATCAAAATATGCCTCAAAAGATTAATTCTCCCTGGAAAAAAAGATATCTAAACCAGGGATTGGCAACATTGGCACATGGAACCGCAGGGTAAGCACCCTTAGCGGGCCACACTACTTTATTTACCTGCTGTTTCGCCAACCGCAGCTACCACTGGCCGCGGTTCACCATCCCATTGGACCGGGACGGCGAACCGTGGCCTGTGGGAGCCGCAGTTGGCAAAACGGCAGGTAAATAAAGCGGCGGGGCCCGCTAAGGGTGCTTACCCTGTGGTCCCGCATGCCAATGTTGCTGATCCCTGATCTAAACAAGCAATAAAAAGTGCCTTTCTTTTTCAGCTCTTCTCTCATTGAAGTTCATTTTAGCATCTACCACCAAGATATCATAGGATATGTGTTTCACGGCAATTAAAAACCCACAGCAGGCCTGTGCCAGCTGACTCGAGCTCATGGCTCAGAACTTGCCACACAGCCTGCCCCATTCCACCCTTCCTTCCCCCTCCCCTGATCCTTCAGTGCCCTCACTCCTCCCCACTTTCCCCTCAGAGCTTCATGCATGCCATGACAGCTGATTGGGAGGTGCGGGAAGGGAGGCAGAGGCGCTGATCGGCGCAGCTGCTAGTGGGTGGAGGTGTTGGAAGCCGGGGGCAGGGGCGGGGCACCAATGCGGGGCTGCTGACATATTACTGTGGCTCTTTGGCAATTATATTAGTAAATTCTGGCTCCTTCTCAGGCTCAGGTTGGCCACCCCTGGTGTAGTATGTAATCTTTACCTGCATCAAACATTTAGCTGATATTACACTTTCACTTAGAGTTTAATGTTAGTTATACATTTCACTCCTCTCACTGACTTTTCTTTCCAGGGAGTTATGTTTTGCCATCTAACTTTTTTTACAGCAAGAACCAATGCCACCACCACAACTCATTTACAGTCACTTCTTTCTCATTCCAAAGATCCTTTCCAGAAAGTTGCCCTTCAGTTTTAAAATGTGGCAGTGACCCCAATGAAAAGAAAGGACCTAGGGCTGGCTGATGGTCCGTGAGTGAATGGAATAATTTAGATCTTGATGGGTGAGTACTGCTCCTGCTGAAGGAGAAAATATTGAGCCTTGCCAATAAATCTAGCTAGAGTAAGGCTACCTGAGGACATCACCATCTGTCAGTGAAAAGAATTCAAGAACTCTCATGTTAGAAGAATTTCATACATATGGATGCTTGGCAAACTCAAGGTTGTTGAGTGGATTAGTATTTGGGTGTCAGACACAGTGCAAATGTGGTGTTAAGCAGTCTGTCAGTAAGTAAGCTTTTTCTATTTGAACGACTTACATGTCTAATGATAAACACAAAGGGAATGACATTTTTCAAAGAGCTACAGTATGGACCCATCAGCATTCACTGTCCCTTTCAGTTCATTGTAACATCATTACTGGGCCTGTAGTAGAACAGATCAGTTAGGCTTCAAAAAGCTACTGGTTTTATAATTTAACTTTAAAGTAAAGTGTTTAGAAAGAAACAGAAAAGCAGCAAAAGTTCCACTAATGGGAGAGAATGATTAGATGGAATTCCTCCTCCCACTCATCAGCAGAAGCAAGAGATTTTCATCTGTCACTGTTTTCTCTTGCTTTAGAACCCCAACAACCAGAGAGCAATACTGGACTAGAGTAACTCACAGACTACTATTGCACCAGGTAATGCTACTGGAGCAGGCTTCTTTGTACTAATTATTGATAAATTAACAAGCAAGGTGTGCAGTTATAAGAATAGGCCCAAAGGAAGTGTGTTCCAAGATTTTGTTGTGTATATACTGTTTATATGAATAAGTTCTTTTCTGGTTTTATCTTGTTGTAGATGTTTGTAAATTCATTAGTTACTGTTTATATAAGAAGGAAGGAAGGAAGGAAGGAAGGAAGGAAAATAAGTTTGTAGGCTGAATTTCAGCTCTTTATTTCTCACCAAAATTCTTTCATTCAATTAAGAACATTAAAATGCTCATTTCTGGTCTGAAGATGACCTCATTCATGACTTCTACAAATATTCATTACAAATGTTTATAATAATGTAAACAGTATTTTAATTGGTAGTCTATTTTAATATTATATTTTACACTTCAAATGTTCACTAAATTAACTCATTTAATTAAATTTGTTATAATTAATTATCAGGTGTTCAAGCAATTAATAATTTTAAAGTCACTAGAAAAAAATTCCCTTGTGTGATCACCACTAAGAAAAGGATTTTTTTTTTTTATCAGGTACCTGTGCATCATTAAGAGAGAGTTTGTTTTATAACAGCCTGTTATTAATGTTCAGAATCCATTTAATTTCACTTTTAACTGACTGTAGCAATTAGATAATTGATTTAATTTGGCAGGGTTTGGTAGATTACATTGCTCTGTTATGGTGATAGTAGGGAATTAAGGTGTTATAAACATGAAAACTACATTTATGCCTACTCCTGGCAGAAATTTCTTATTTAGAATCTCCTAGGTATGTGTATTAGATGAACCACAGAGTGCATATCTGAATTTTCCCTATAGTACCTTTCTTGGGTTCTGTTTTCTCATTTTGCAGTTCATTGAATCAATAATAAGGCAGAGTGATAGAAACAAGAAGAATACAATTCTGCAAATGCTCTGGTTTTCTTTTGTAAAGAGAAATAAAGCTTAACATCAGAACAGATATCAATAAAATCTTACTTCACTTGCTCAAAGGGGGAATTTGGATTTTATTAAACTAATTTGATTATAGCTGTGTTCACCTTGATCACCTGAACTTCCATAACAGAGTTCATAATAAAACGCTAACCATTGACAGCGGGTGAAGCTTTCTTTTGAGGAGGCTAGCCACCTGGTCTGCTTTTTCTGGCTCAGGCCCTGCCATCCTACTGCTCACAGCCCTCCCCCATCCCACCCCCCCCACCCCCATGGCCCTGGCCGGGGGAGTTGGGGGCAAAGCTGAGAGCTCAGTTCGGGCCAAAGGATTCAAGTTCTGAGCCTTAGCCATGACTGCAACAGAGCACTTTCCCCTGGCTGGAGCTCTGAGTCCAGAACCCCTCTCGTATTCTGCCCCTTTCAGTGTGGTCCTACCCATGGTTCTGCCCCATTGTGCCCCCTCCCCCCACAGCCCTGTCCCTATTCTGCCCCCACTCTACTTCTTCCCCTGAGGCCCCACCCTCTACTTGCTCCTTCCTGCCCCCCTCTTTCACTGTGGCTCTGAGACTGGAAGAGAGCTGTCCTTCTGCCCTGACCTTGGGGCTGTGGTAGGCAGTGAGAGCTCTTCCAGCCCCAGTGCTGTGGTGGGGGGAGATTTTTCTGGGGGCCCCAAATCTGCCACTGCCCCTCCCCTGGCAGCATGAGGTTTAGGGAGGCCTAGTCTTCTCCAGTCTCCATTACCCACCATCCCTGATTTAACTGTTGTTAAAGTAGGACTCTGTGTCTTCAGTAACAATACTAGCACTTTGCAAAAGATTATCATTTTGTTAAATGATACAGATGTTCAAGAATTATTAGAAATTATTTTAATAAATTTAACATAAGGCCTTGAAGGACAAAATTCAGAGCCCACTGAAGTCATTGGAAGATTTGTCATTGTCATTTTCAGTAAAGTCAGGATGTTCCCCCATGTATTGTTCTGCAAACCATGGGCAGATGGAATTCCCTTGGCATAGTAGTATTACAATTTAGAACTTCCTTATCTGAAAAATACAGGCTCCTCCCTACATTTAGAAGTAAATGAGAATATCCATTAATAGTTCTGATTCTATATAACAGAGAGCAGTTGAATACATTCACACTAGCCAGTTCATTGCACTTTTGAGAGTTTGTTTTTGTTGTTGTTAAATTTAGTAAATGTATTAATTTATATTTTGGGGAAAATCGTAGAGTATGGAAAGCTGAGAAATATAGCTTGCATAAGAAATACAGCATGCAATATAAAGCCTAAGGATGAAATTCACATCATGCATCAATCAGAATTCACACACTGCCCTTTCTCTCCTCTAATGTATTATGAAAGTTTGATTTGCAATAAGAGGAAAAACGGGAGTGTGTGCTTAAAAATTCCGTTTGTTGATAAAAATGTGAGTTCCTTTTTGTAACTGTTAGTCTTCATATTGTGGTGGTATTTAGAGGAACTAATAAAGGCCCACATTTCTACTGTGCTAGGCACTAGCACCAAAAGAACAGCCTCTGTCTCAAAGAGTTCTCAGTCTGAGACCCCATCAACACTACACAGTTAAATTGTTATAAGACAGCTTACGTCACCCTAACTATGTAAGTCTACGCTAGAATGGTGCTCCCGCCAATGTAAGTCATGCACTGCATCAACCTAAGAACTCCAACTCTGAAAAGAAATAGCGCTTAGGGCAGTATACTTGGGGTAAGACAGTGTCTGTGTAGACAATGCATAACTTACATTGCCTATTTGTGGTCAGCCCTGCATGGGGCTCACAGCTGGAGCCCCACCACTAGGACTTACATCCAGGAGTCCAGTTTGGCTGACAGCCTGGAGTCCAGAGCACCATCAGAGTTGACAGGTGGAGCCCTGCCTCCAAGTATGACAGCCCGGAGCCCTGCCACAGCTGGAGCCAGAGGTGCTGGGGCTTAAAGCAGTTTCCATCATATACAGCAGGGGTGGGGAACCTCTGGCCTGTGGGCCTTATACGGCCCGCCAAAGCCTTCTGTCCGGCCCACGCGCGTCCCTGGCCGGCGGCTCCCCGAGGCGCTTCCCGGCCCCTTCGCCGAATGCGGAGCCGCCCCGGGCCGCCAGGCGGGGGCGGCTCCGCGTTCAGCGAAGAGGCCGGAAGCGCCTCGGGGAGCCGCTGGCCAGGGATGTGCGCGGGCCGCCAGGCGGGGGCGGCTCCCCCAGGCGCTTCCCGGCCCCTTCGCCGAACGCGGAGCCGCCCCCGCCTGGCGGCCCGGGGCGGCTCCGCGCTCGGTGAAGAGGCCGGAAGCACCTCGGGGAGCCGCCGGCCAGGAACGCGCGGGGGCGGCTCGAACCTGGGGGGGGCCCGCCGGCGCCGCGGGGAGTCGACGGTCAATGGGGTGGGGGAGGCTGGGGTGGGCGAGGTGTGGGTGCAGGAGGGAAGGAGGTTTGGTGGGGGGAGGCTGGGCTGGGTGGGTTAGGCATGGGGGGCAGGAGGCTGGGTTGGGAGGGGGGAGGAGGTTAGCTTCGGTGGGGTGGGCCGGGCCAGGCAGGGGTGGGGGAAGAAAAGCAGTTAGATGGGAGGCTGGGCGGGGGTAAAGCAACAGCACCCCCTACACCCAGGCTGATAGTGGGAGCTGACTGGGGCAGGCGACAGGACCCTGGCTGGCAAGGGGCCAGCGGGGAAACCCCAAAGCAGTGCAGGGCTAAGCACTCCGCCTGCCACTGCTTTGGGGTTTCCCCCGCTGGCCCCTTGCCAGCTGGGGTCTCAGCTCCCATTGCCAGCCTGGGCTTCCTCGGGGGGGGGGGGGAGGGGCAGCGGCCCGCAAATGACATTATAAATGTCAAAATGGCCCTTGGCACAAAAAAGGTTCCCCACCCCTGATATACAGGGTTTTTAGTTTTCTTCAATGGATTTCAGCACCCCCAGTATACAAATTCCAATGCCACTGGCAGGAGCCCTGCGCTCTTCCTCCTGGGGATGACAGCCTGAGCTGTGAACCCTGCACTGGGCTCAGTTTCACATCAGGGAGCCTACCAGTAGCAACACTGACATTCTTGCCAGTTTCACAGCAGTTATTATTTCACACTTGGTCTCTGTCTCCAGCTGTCAGCCTTGGAGCTGGGGGGCTCCATCTGTGAGCCTTGCATGGGGCTGGTAACCTGAGCTGGAGAAGAAATATAAAATAATAACAGCTGGAAACTGACAGGAAGGTCTATTTCACCGCTGGTAGACTCCCTGCTGTGAAATTGAGCCTGGCATCTGGCTCACACCTGGGGCTGACAGCCAGCAGGCAGGGTGGGGGTCTCCAGCTGTGAGCCAAGCACAGCCGTAAGTGCCCCACAATGATCCACTTCAGTCGATGCAAGCTGGCAGAAGGAGGGTTGTGTTGATACCAATGGCTGATTTAACTACAGCAGTGGCAACAGGTCAACCTAACATAAGTGACCTAATTTTGTAATGTAGACGAGCCCTCAGATTGTATCAAGGCATCTTCTAGGACTGTTGAGCAGATCCAAGATGGAGTTTTGGAGTCACATGGGCAAGTCACATGTCCATGTATGACTGAATTCCTTACCAGCCAAGCCACATTCCTGGGAAAGCTCAGATGTGGACTGATGTCTCCAAGTTCATTGTGGGCTTAAGTGATTCTTGATTGGGCACTTACTGAGAATAGTCTTTTCTCAGGCAGCTGACCAACTGCTTCACTGAGGCTATTTAAAATTAACCAAGTACATGGCCAATATTCATAACTTCAAGTACAAAAATGACACATGCATACAAATCAGAGGAATATATTCAGTAGATCATAACCTTTACAGAGATATGTTATAAAACATATCACAGTTATCTCATATATATCTCATATATATTCATAAGCATATTTCCATAAAACCTTATGGGGTACACCATCACAGGTACATTCGGGGAAAAGAACATGGCCGAGTGCTGTTGAGCTCTGGTGATTCCCAGCTGTTGCAGTGGACTCACAGGAGCCATTATTACCTGGAACAAGTTATGGGCATCCTGAGGCTGATTTAACTTCTATTGGAGAGTGACGAATTTCTGGCTTAATTGAAGGATTGCAAGGGAATATAAATGGGTGCATCAAGTCACTCAAGTCCTCTTTTCCTTCATGGGCCCTGAGCTGATCACAGCTTGCTGAGAAAGGTCTTCATCTTTCGGGTTATGGTTGGATAGGATTGGGGAATGATTATCTGTGGGTGAATATGATGGAAATGGGTTTGGAGTGCTGGGATACTGGGTAAGTGAGTAGGAAGACTTGGGAGTCAATTTATGGATGGGGTAGAAGGGAAATTCACAGGATGAGCATGCAGGGACTGAGGGCTTGTCTACACTAATGCTTAAGTCCATGTAAGTTATGTCACTCATGGGTGTTAAAAAGCTACCCCCCTGAATGACATAAGTTATATCGACTTAAAGCAGTGTCCACGCAGCACTATGTTGGCAGGAGACAGTCTCCAGTTGATGTAGTTTTCGCCTTTCATTGAGGTGGAGTAATTATGCCTAGGGGAGAGCGCTGCAGCTGATGGGGGTGCTGGTGTGCCGATCTAGCACTATAGCATAGACTAGCTATGAGAAAGGAAAGTGAATAGAGTAGAACCTCAGAGTTATTAACACCTCAGGAATGGAGGTTGTTCATAACTCTGAAGTGTTCATAAGTCTAAACAAAATGTAATGGTTGTTCTTTAAAATGTTTACAAATCAACCTTGACTTAATATAATTTAAAACCTTTGAAATTTAACTATGCAGAAGAAAAATGTTGCTTTTAACCATCTTAATTAAAATTAAACAAACACAGAAGCAGTTTCCTTACCTTGTCAAATCTTTTCTTTTAAACTGTCCCTTTATTTGTAGTAGTTTATGTTTAACACAGTCGTGTGCTTTGTCTTTTTTTTTTTTTTTTTTTTTTGGTCTCTGTTGCTGCCTGATTATGTACTTCCAGGTTCAAATGAGGTGTGAGGTTGACTGGCCAGTTTGTAAGTCTAATGTTTATATCTCTGAGGTTCTACTGTAGATCAATGTTGGGGCAGTTCTCTAGATGTACTCCATGGGTGTTGTTTTGGCAAGGAAATTACTTTGGTGAGAACATGCTCTATAATGAGAAAGAGAAGAGGTGGTATGAGTAGTGATATCCCAATGAGGCCTTGCCCTATAGGTACCAGATAAAAGAAGAGAAAAACAGAGCAATGGGAATAAAGGAAAGGAAAAGGAAAAAAAGGAGATTCTACTGCCAGTTGTCACCCTGTAGAAGACAGCTGCTTTTGCAAGCCACCAAGAATACTGTGGATTTATACTAATAGCCAGCAGTCAGCCATATTTTAAACTATGGAAAAACCCAAGAGCAGAGAATCATGTCCTTGTTGGGATTTTGACTTTGGGGATGCTTAACTGTGGATACTTTTGTTAAATTGTTGCTGACTGTGAACTCCAGGGGCCAGATTTTCAAGTCTTAGCCTGTCTTATCTTTTGGGGGCAAAATATTCCCACTGTCTTATTTATTTTCATCATAAATTGCGAGGACAAATATTACTATGCTGACATCGGAGTACTTCCTAACATTTTTCCCATAATGCAAACTTGGAGCAAAAATCCAAGGCCAAAATTGTCCCAACAGAAAGAAGCCACTTTTGAAAATGTAGGTTTGAATAAATCTATTGTATGATTTGTGTTTCTTTGATTTCAATTGTGTGGTTATGTTTTTGTGTCTCTGATAGCTTTTATTTCCATGTTCTCTGGGTACTATGTTGTCTGCATATTGAGTCTGGGATTTTTAGTCTGTTTTCAGATCATGGATACTATGAAATGCTATGTAAGTGTAACCTACTACTTGGAGTGTGTTATGAGTTTCCTTTCCAATGGCTGGTCTTCATAGGATAGAAGTCTACTACAGCTAGCAGCTAAAGGAGATTATTTTTTAACTCAAGTGGTACAGGTCCTCTATTTAATCTTTGCTGATGACCCAGGATGGTTGTTATTATGTTGTGCTCCATCAGGCCAAACAGTTCTTCACGGTCATAGAGTTCAGAAAATGTGTGTATGTACTGAATTATTTGTTTTGCTTTCATGTAGTTTGCAGGCTTCTTGTAAGGGTTTGAAGTGCATAACTACACTTTAATATGGGGATGCTTATATGATGGTTTACATCTCATTGCCTTCAGTTAGGCTACAGTATTTTTATTCCACAATGAAGTTACTGACAGTGGTGATGACTAATCTCTGTTCCTGAGAACATTCTCTGATTCTTGACTGGGATGAGGCTTGAAAGGCAGAAAGATGAGGTATTCTATATCACTATAGTTCACATCTTAGTCTTTCATGTCTCATACTATTTGTGAAAAGTAGAAAAATAAAATGAGATTTTACAGTTATAACTGTAATATATAAAAAAAGAAACCAATAGTTGTGCTAAAAAAATTAACACTTGAAAAATTCCTCGGTAACATTCCTAAGCGAAAATATATCGCATCAAATTTCAGCGTTGTTAATGGTTTTACTATCCAATTCAGAGTGTTCATTTCAGGGTACCATTCTGCAGTACATTAATGACTCTGAAGTGTAAGCTCTTTCACTTTTAGAATATCATATTGGTTCCCAAGAAGGCAGGTGGAAAATTATCCACAATTTTCTTTATACACTCAAAAGTGTCTGAAACAACATAATCACATATTACAAAATGAACAGGTGTTAGAAATATGACTTAAAACATTTTACGGGAGCACTCAAACCATGCTGAATATGATCAGCTAGAGAAAGCAACCATCATGGTATCCCATCAGGTTTAAAACTGGGACATTCTGAGGATGATTTCATTCAAAACATCAAGAACTGGTTACTCTTACATAAAGCATTCATACAAGAATACTGGCTTGATCCCAATTATTCACAGCCTCCAGAAGCTGTGCTGGAAGAATATTCAGAGTATGTGACTTCATTACAGGAAAGCAAACATTACATTTTTACTACTTTGTTTATGTTTGTTATGTTTGTTTTGTTTATGTTTACAGGTCAGTGCACAGTTTTCTTTGGAGTTTTTTAGAGCATTTCCTGCTTCAATGCTAGGGTCACATTGTAACACTCGGTTTTCCCAGTACATCCTGAGAGCATACCTCAGTGCTTTGCTGCAACACTACCAACCTTTACTGCTCTGAGGACTAGAGATTTGATTCCGTCTTCATTATGGCACCATATACTGATCCCATTACACCAATCTTGACAAAGGTTTTAATATTTTTACATAAAAAACTTACCAACTACCAGTAACTTAGACTAGAGAAAAGAGTGAAGTTACCTACTGTATAAGTTTAATTATCTTTTTAGGAGGATACTCATGTGACTAGGGCTATGGGCAGACTGACATTCACAGTCCTATATTCATATACAAATACTGTACAACCATACCAAAAAGTGATCCTGAACCCACGCTAGTGTGGGAAGCTACACCATGGGAGTCAACATCTGTGAAGAGTTTATGGCTCTTGGCAAAACAGCTCTTGGCTCCAAGGAAGGCTGGGCAAGCAGCTGTTGTGCTTCTCCTCCAATCGGATTTGACAGTGCTGTGGGTCCCCAATGCACGGCCTGAATCCAGACAATTCTGTGTTTTATATGGGCTCCAATACACACAATATGGATCATTTTAATTCTTAATAGACACAGTTTATAAAATATACTATGTTCTACTCCTTTCAACCTTTCCAACTTTATTGTATGTAATACTGTTTTCTGTTGTGTCATGCTGCTGCTGCTCTAGGACTCTGAAACAAAATGGTGGACCCTCATTCAAATACACCCCCCCCATTGACTTTTCAACTGCTTACCATGCCCTAAATCCATGTTTAAGCCAAAAAAGGGCCATGCTGATGTCTTTGTCTGACTGACACAACTATCTCACTCACCTTCAGCCACTTTAGAGTATGTAGCCATATCAATACCTCTGCAGAATTAATTTGATGTGACTCAGTTAAGAATTGTTTTTTTCATGAGTAGAGTACTCTGAGAGACAGTGTCAAATGCTGAATAACATAATGCCATGAACTTGCCTCAGGCAGATGGAGCAATAAGGCAGGTCAGGGTCCTGACGTATGTTAGGTAATTTTCCTCTCAATTCTCTGATCTCTGGATCTCCCCACTCAGTTCTTCCCTTTTGTATCAGTGTGAAATATATTATGATATTCTGTCTTCTGGAATCAAGGATGCAACCCAAAACATCAAAACACTCATTGTCCTTGTCTTAAGGAACACTTATTCTGGACAAATATTCCTCCCCGTTTCAAACCCCAGTAACTCAGCTGGATCGAATATGTATGGGTTCAATCTCCCTTCCCCTGAACTCTGAGTGGCCTCAGAGCTGCTGCACAGCTGCTATCTCAGCCTCAGGGAATGGTTAGTGTGATGGAGTGGTCTGACATACAGTGGAGGCCCATAGAGTTGTTTTGTAAAAGGGTTAAATTGGTTGTTTGTGTTAAAACTCCATTTTGAGTCAAGAGGAGAGGATTGGATAGGCAGAACCTATAAGAGATGGGGCTAGGAAACAATAACACCACCTCCAACCTTCAGAGTCCACGCAAATCTGGATGTTTGGCCTCAGTAAAAGTCAGTTTCATCCCTCAAGAGTCCTGCTTCACCCTGAGTGTTTTATTCTGGATGAAAGTCTTCATTTAGCTCAAGAGTTTGCCTGTCTTTTTTTGCAAGCTTATTCTGGTATGCACAACTGAGAGACTTTATCAAGCATTGCATCTAGAATTGCTTCTGTACTTCATGGGGCAATTTATAAAAGAGTATTTCTTACATAAATTTGTTGGGAGGGAATAATTTAAATTCTTACTTTCAGTCCACAATACATAATCATGTATTTTCCTATATTTTTAAAATAATCATTTTCCCTGCTTTGTTCCTTTTATATTGATTATATATGATCCATTGCTCAGATGCTATAGTGAAAATAGTTAAACTACAAAACTTTAATGTCTGTAGCCTCTGCCCCCATCAGACACTTGACTAACAGCATGTAGGCAGTTCCCATGGAGACAGGTTCTACAACACAGGAGAGGAGCATACAATCCATATAGACACTTGAAAACCTTCCTGCCCAATACAGCAGAATTGCAAAAGTTTTTCTGCCGTGGAAAAGGGCTGTGATTTATCACATTGTTCAACTTGCAATGGAGCATTATGTCAACATGTTACCAGATCTTGGGCAAATATGTTCATAAGAACAGCCATACTGGTTCAGACCAATGGTCCATCTAGCCCAGTATCCTGTCTTCCAACAGTGGCCAATGCCAGGTACTTCAGAGAGAACAAACAGAACAGGTAATTATTGAGTTCCTAGTTAGTGCTATTCCTAGTGAGAAATTTAACTCTGAAAAATATAAACTAGAGCTAGAAAGTGAACTATATGATTTATAATTACCTTCAATTACCAAGAACTACTGTATACTAAATAAGAATACACCATCTCCCTTGGAAGCCAATTTCATATATTCATAGAAGTGTAGGGCTGGAAGGAACCTTGAGAAGTCAAGTCTATCTCCTCTGTTCTGAGGCAGAATGAAGTAAATGTAGACCATACCTGACTGGTATTTGTCCAACTTGAAACCCACCGGTGATGGGGATTCCACAAACTCCCTTGGAAGTCTATTCCTAACTATCTTTATGGTTTTTATTCATATGTAACCTAAATCTCTCTTGCTGCATATTAAACCTATTACTTCTTGTCCTTTCAGTGGACATGGAGAACAATTAATCACAGCCTTCTTTATAACAGCTCTTAATGTATTTGAATACTTACCAGGTCCCCTCTCAGTCTACTTTTCTGAAAACTAAAAATGCCCAGTTTTTTTCCAGTTATTCCTCATAGGTCAGGTTTTCTAAATCTTTTATCATTTTTGTTGCAGTCCATTGTGGATCAAAACAGGAGAAGGAGTTCTCACTACCCCAAACAGTGGGCTGCAGAGGACCTTTTCTCTACATTTAGCAGGACCCCCCAAAAAAGAAGAGGGAACACATACACACTCTCTCTGTCTCTGTTTTAACACAAGAAAGAGAGCTGTGCCAAGGACCCCGCTCCCGCTAATTTTAAAACCTTGATTATAATACTCGTGAAAGCATCATTTCCAAGAATGACCTAGGAATGACAAGCATTAATTCGGTGGCTGTGCAATGACATCTCCAAAATGCCAGCTTGTGGAAACTTAACTTCCAAGAACAAACTTGGTGGTTAGGTTTAGATGTGAGTATACAGAATATCCACAAATCAGAGGAGGTGGTGAGCATTTCAATCAGTTGTATTATTTCTTTTTCTGCTAGTTCATTATTGATGCATCAAGAATAATATTCCAAAGTAAAACAACACAAAAGCTGTAAAATGACACAAAAGCTATTCCTGCCAAAGAAAATCTTTCTTAATTTCATCTGGTTCTTCTCTGTGTTATGCTTATGCCAGTTTTCATGATGGCCTCGGGGAATCTCAGTGTTTACTTCAGCCAACTGAGCTACATTTTCCTTTAATATTTATATTATTATTACTTTACAATAGTGTGTTGTGCGCCTTCCTTCAAAGATAGCCAACACAGAGAAAAAGCCCCTAAGATGAAAGTCTAGATTCAAACAGTTGAAAATCAGCCCTGCAGTAAATATATATAAATATTATTTCCAGTTTCTTGTAGACTATTTTTAGTGTTGCTTCTCCCATTTTTTTAAAAAAAATACCCTCCGGGTTTATATTTCAATTGTGATTTAACTCTTACGACAGCTAGTCTTCTAATGATGGAGCTGTTCTGAGCAAGTATAAAGAAAATGGTTTCCCTGGTAACAAACTACAGTGCAGTACATAAAAGATTTGACGAGTTCTATTCCCACTTACCTCCAGCCAAGCATCATTTCACAAAATAAAGAATCAGACCCTTTCCTGATTAGTGGAAGCACTGTGAATAATGACAGAGTACATCTACTCCCTCCCTCCAAAATTAAAAATAAAAGCAACCTGTTATCATACTACGCAGAAATTATGCAGCACCATATAATTTAAACTAACTGACGTAAAGAATACAAAGTGTGGGGGCAACATGATTTGGGTAGTGTTAACCATTTAAAATATACATACTTCCCAATTTGCAATATAATTATCAATACAACGACCAGTGTGTGCTATTTGGTCTGGTTTAAAGGGACCGTTTTTAGATTTTCTTTTATTATCTGGTTTTATGATCAGCCATCTTAATCTCTCTGTAATTTCATTTAATTACAAAAGCATCTGTAGAGGCTACATTAAAGTTGACAAAGAACATTCAGAAATACAGCTGTTGCTTCTCACCCCCTTGTGTCTAGGCAGTTTAATTTCATGGATGGTGGGGGTCACTTTAAGTTGTGATAGTCCAACAGTAAGGGAGAGCAAAGTCCCTGTGAGAAACCCACCAGGTATATAATGCAGATCTACGGTACATTTCTTAAAGAAGGCAATGGAGCTACACCTAATCACACCAGCTGCAAATCTGGTCCTCTAATTCTAGTTAAATAGATGTTTGATCTGGAACAGTTATGGAGGTGGAAATTTTATTAACAAACCATTATCTGAGCCTGAGCTAACAGCACCCCAGCTGCTACCTGACAGGATGGTTCCTGTGTAAGTTTCAAGATGGCAACAATAACTATAGGTATGAAGGAATCATAGTATAGAAGGGTCTCACCGACCCCCTCCTGTAAATTATCAACTAAGAGACATGGCTTGAGTAATCAGAGTCCCACCCTTCCTCATATGAGGTAAGGTAACATTCTTATTCTTTCAAATGTCATCTTGAAAAACTACATTAATAACTGGCATCCAGGTTTGTCACTCTATGGCTTCTGGTGTTATGGAATGAATCAGGGCAGTCCCCGCAGAGTAGGATCTTAGAATGCAGATGCAATTCACTAGATGTTCAATGGTTAGAGGTCTTCTCCACATTCACATACCGGGCTATCTTTTCCATTTGTGTGCAGTAGGTAATTGAAATGCCAGCGTGAGGTTTTAATGCAGTTCACTGTGATCCATATCTTGTATAGTGTGGTGAAGCCTGGTGATTGATATGTATGATACATTATCAGGTCTTGATTCTTGCCCCCAGTATTTTCCCCAAGCCACTTACATTTTGATGACAGTCCCAATGTTATCACTGGGTGAGGAGGCGCGCTGAAGGTCTTCATAGATGGAAAATTCAGGACTCATTTTCACACAGTTGTATTCTCATATTATTGCAGCTTCTCTTCAGAGGGCTGGTGGTCAGATATGAATGAGGATGGAGATCCAGATGGTCACTGTTGACTTCAGAAGTGACAAAGGGTCCTGTGGCACCGTAAAGACTAACTAAAGTACTGAAGCATAGGCTTTTGTGGGCTAATACCCACTTCGTCGGATGCAAACTGTTGACTTCAGCACTCCTGTGATAATTCCCAGAGTGTTCAAATTCACATGGACAAGATTGTATGTTTGCTATCTGTCCATACTGGTGAGGAATATTCATCTTCTGAGATGATGAGAGCAAGTTGGCTAGCCATAAGGTCTGAGCATCTGTTATCAAGAATCAGAGAGGTAGCCGTGTTAGTCTGGAATTGCACAAGTGACAAAGAGTCCTGTGGCACCTTAAAGACTAATTAAAATATTGAAGCATAAGCTTTCGTGGGCTAATACCCACTTCGTCGGATGCATGTCAGCCAGTTGTAGCCATGCTTACCTAGCATTTTTTGCTATGTGGGCCTGCAGTTTCACCAAGTATGGTGAGAAGTTTGGCTCTGTCCACTACTGCTCTAGTGAGTGGCTTCGATAGATTCAATGTTGCTGGGCAATCTGATAGGGAGTAATTAAATTCTTTCTTCACTTTCTTTTTGTTCTGAAAAGCTACTTGAGCCTTGGAATTCTGGAGCATTTGGGTGACAATGATGTCAGCTGTGGCACATAACATTATGCTTATGGAAGGATTAACATCACCAAAATTAAAGAGGAATTTCCAGGCTTTCCTGCATCAGGGGGTGAAAGACACTGCTTAGTCAAATAGGATGTTCCTTTTCATGGCTATTTTATGGAGTTTGATGACCCTGTCATAGTTGGCTACATTTGCCAGTATTTGGCAAACTATTTCTTCTTTGGTTTCTGTGTAGCTATCGCAAACAGCCTTCCTGAAGTTCCAGTGCAGCTTTGGTAGTGATGTAATAAGGGAGAGTTGGAGGCCAATGGATCTGATAACAAGGTGCGTTGGCTATGTGAAATATCAATGACAGTTTGTTCTGCCACTACAAGCCATGTGTTCTGGTCACAGGACATGAAGCACAAGTCTGGTAAGGAGTATTTTCTCCATCTTGAGGAATGAAAGATTCCTGACCGTTTGAAATTGAACAGAAGATACTTTTCTTGATTTGAGGCCTATTCAATAAGTTGTTGGCCCATAGTATTGTTGTTGTCATAATAACAGGATGTATGATGGCTATTGAAGTCCTCAACCCATATTGATTTGTGGCTGTGATTTGATCAAACCACTCTGAGCCTGGCAATATTTGGCAACCTGTGGATATTGGTAATTAAACTAATTGATTTTCATTGTGATAGTATATAGTGTTGAAGAGTTTGTGTCCATGGAGCCGCCATTCCAGAGCTGTTGCCTCACAGACATTGCCAGTGTATGTTTTGAGTGATGTTGACTTTCCACTAAATTGTATCCTCAAATATGACATTTTTATGCTTTTTCATTATCTGATAAGTGAGTCCCATATAACGTGAGCACATCGATCTTCTTTTCACATAGCAGCTTTGTATTTATAACATTATGAGGGAGCTTCAAGCTATCCAACACATTCAGACTGGTACCCCACAATGTCCACAACCAGTGACTGACTACGCCTTAATTAGGGTTAATACCCCAGAGCTGATTCACATTCATCTATCATCTGCTCTGGAAACCTGTCACAATTTGCAATAATAAACATGTCTTTAGCCAAACCTTGTGGATGCTAAGGGGAAGATACTCCTCTCCCTGCCACAAAACTGTCAGCTCTGCCATATGCCAAAAACTCATCCCACATACTGAGATTGGCATTTCAGGAGATTTTTCAGATCCACCTAAAGGGGGAAAGGGTCTGATCATAAACTGGACACCAGACTGCAATTTCTCATGTCTGCGGAGTCCCTTTATATCTTCCTCTGCAGAAGTGACAGCATTTAGCCTTCCCTTACCTCACAAATCATTCACTGGTGCCATGGGAGAACAGCGAGGGGTAGAGGCCTGACTCCTTCACCACAGAACCTCCAGTCTCTACTTGAGAAGGAGAAGGAGAGTATAAGGTGGGGGGTTGGGAACGAGCACTGTGTCTATGGCCCCAGAAGTAGACACTTGTCACTGAGCTCCAACAAAGCCTCACCTTGTCTAGCTAAGTGAGCATTTTTATTATCTAGTAAAAAAAATATAATTATAATTCTTCAAATACAATTTGCTTCTATGCCTTTTTTATGAATTGATTTGTTTTCTTGAATAGTTTCCAGTCACATTTTCAAACATAGTCTCTTTATGTACATGCAAACGATAAAATTTACATGAGGAAACGCCACTTGCATGTGCAAAGAGTTTTGCCCATGTATATTCTATAATTTACATGCAGCAATGAGTGTGCAAAAAATTTGTACAGAGAATTATATGTTCAAAACTACTCATACACATGCAGAGACCAGGCTTTGAGCACTTGGGATTTAATATCTAGGTTAAATCCTTATTTTTTCTCTTTTAAACCAAGATTTCACTGCTGTTTACCTTTTACCATTCTTTTTTTTTCCCTTCCCAGTTAGTGTGTCTGCCTTTTTATTTCTTTCAGCTAATCTGTTTCTTTTTCTGTCAGTGGCTGGTACTTGATTGGAAGGAACCAAAGTCTATGTGATCTTCCTGGCACAGCCCCCAAAATCTTTTTTTCTGCTTATCTTTATCCTACTTTTGAACTAATCAAAGATAAAGGAGAAACTGCCCTTTTAATACCACAGTCATCCTGCTGAAACTCTGACATTCTGGGAGCCAGTCATTAAAATAATTGTACTATTGTGCATTTATTGTTTGTAGTATCTTCTTCAAGTGATGATCCCGAAAAACTTATAAACATCCATTAATTACCATAACTCCTATGTGAGGTAAATAGTGTTGTCTTAATACACAGATGAAGAAGATGAGAATAGAGAGGTTAAGTGACTTGCCAAAAGTCACAGAGACAAGAGGCAGAGTTGGGAATTGACCTCAAGAGACTTGACTGCCCTGTAATTTCCCTCCTTTTCCATACAGAGACCTCCATTTCCTCCTTCCCCAACATGTGTTTGTTTTGTTACTCCCCAAGGGTTGCAAATCCCAGGTTAAGAATATCTGTTTTTATTAACGTAATCATTAAACAGCATTGCTTCCCAGTCTTCCCAGGTTTTTTAGCCCTCTTCTCCTAGAGACCCAGCTCGCCCTCCATTCTGCCCACTTTTTGCACAGTGTTGCAGACACAGAGGAAATCTTGGGATGGCCCAATGTCATGTCAATATCTTTATCACAAATTCAGCATCATCAAAGTAGCTGCTTGCCAACCTACTTCAGTGCATCCAGTTAACCAAAAATCCTTTTTTCCCTCAACATTGGTATGATGTCATCCACCTTTCCTTAAACGTTCTAACAGCCTTGACAATTTGCTTGGACATCTTGGGAAGCCACTCTAGTGATGGCTTGTCTCTTTCTAGAAGAGCAGAACACACTTCCTAACATTTTTTTGGAAGTAAATTTACCTGCATGTAAAAATTTGAAAATCTTCTCCTACATATTGCAATATTCCATGTATAACCCCCATTTCTTCCCTGGGTTACTCGGAAGCAGGCAACACTCACCTGTGTGCCTTGTCGCCTGATGTTGTTGACATTAAAGAAGTTCCTGAGTATCCCAGTGGTGATGGTGGATAGGTGAGAATCCTCTATCCACCCCTCTGCTGCTGTCTGTTCCTAAAGGAAGTTAAAATTGGCGGTGCCTCCACCCGGCTAGACCCTGTGCACACTCAATGGCGTGCCTTGGGAACCTCCAGGAATAAACCCCTTCAAATAAATCAAATAATAATAATAATTAATAAATAACTTGTGGCATGGGTCTAACTCAAATACCAATTATAAATAATATACATCCAATATACTTAAATTAGAGCTAAAACTCATTTACTTAACAAGTTAAAGAAACAAGGAATAACAGACTAAGATTAAACAACACTATTTTAAATCCACAGGGGTGGCTGAATAAGATCAATTAACAAATATAAAATATATCATATATTACTATATATAAATACATTAATCTTATGTAACTGGCATTTACACTGCCACCATTCACCTCACCCCCAAGTGTACACTCCTCTGGATTTCAAAGTCCTAGACGCTTGTGTGGGCACGCTTGAAGATCTGCAGCTGGAGACCACATTGTTGGTTCTGTGTATTAGTCCGGCCAATGCAACAAGATGCACAACCTCTCTGACAACTGGAGCTGGCCCCACCAAATGTCAGCAGCTCTGGGTCCTGGTTTGATGTGAAGATCACTCTCCTTCTCCTCAGACTCCGTCTCTCTCCTATGCCCCTTCCCTTGAAAGTACTTTCCCAAAAAAGAGTGGAGGTTACTCACAGTTTCTTCACTACAGGCCCACCTCAGTCAGGTCTAAACACAGCAATAGTCTCTGCCCTGACTCCAGCTAAGCCACCAATAGCCTCTGAGGCTCCCTGCTCAATCACAGCCCCTGCAGGCCCTCAGCAGCAGCTTTGGTTTACTAGGAGCAGCTCCTGGTATGGACAGAGCTCCACAGCAGCAATCTCACTCCTATTCCCAGAAGTCTCTCCCTCTTTCCCCAAAGCATTGTGGGAGTTGTAGTTTCTAAGGGTAGATTGCAACACAAACGCTTTTCCCTTGGAACACTCCCAATAACGTTCAAAGGTCCTAAAGGATCCTACACAAGAACTGAATGTTGTTACAGAATTATGATGAACGCCACCCACTTTCACTCATGGAGAGGAAAAATAGTTTTTCAATAACCACACAAACTTCCTTATCCCTTTGTACTTACTATCAGAACCACTGTAAAAGTTTCATCCCCAGAATCCTAATAATATTAAATTTACTAAGGTCCTAAATCCACAAATCCCAGCCTTATACAGCAAATAGCTTAAGTGTGCGCTTCTCTTTAAGCACATGCTTGAATCCCATTGATGTCTTTGATGAAATAAATGGGACTTAAAAATAAGCATAGCCTTAATTGCTTTGCTGATCAAGCCTCAAACACCATTTAAAGCCATTGATAGTAAAAGCCCAAGGGCAGCACAGTTGTGCAATTTCAGTTTGGAAGCACCATACAAAAATAGCATTGACTTGTGTTTCTCTGTGTCACTGAGTTTTTGGTGCCAATAAGAGACAATAAAATTGATGAAGTATCTTGTACATCTATACATTACCTTCTCTCCAGTGAACTAATCAGAGGACCTTAGAAGTGTATCTAACAGATAGCCATGCATGACTGACAAAATAATCCATGGACAAGGTCAAAGAGATCATTTTCAGTCTACATCATCAAAATCCCTGGGCATCCTTTGAAACATTCTTAAATCATATTTTAAAAGACAATCAGTGACTCAAGTGTAGACTGCTAGTTCCAGCCATCCAAATAGATAGCCCATAATCTGTTTAGAGATATATAAGTAAAACAGTGTTGAACTGCAAGATGGTTCTGTTTGCTGCTGTCTATACTGATTATGAAAAAAATTACATTTGATAGTATGAACATCGCTAGCTTGTGTGAATTGCACAATTTTCAGGACCTTTGATTCAATTGTTCTTTGTTGATCAGATTTGGCACTGACAACTTTTAAAAATAATGAGTCTACCACCTCATATCAAAGACAAATTGCAAGAAAGCAAAGGGTCGTTTTCCAGATTTGAGCACGGAGACTAACTGACTGCTCTTGTGTGACCTGCTCTATTGAAGTGAACTGATGTTTTCACTGATTTTAAAGGGAGCAGGATTGGAGTCATTGCAAAGACTGAAACCTCCCACAAAATAAGGTATTAAGGAAGCAGATCCTCACCTGGTGTAAATGTTCATAGTTCCTTTAAAGTAAATAGATCTATGGCAAATTACACCAGCTGCCTTGAGAGGAGGGTAAATCTCGTCATGATTAGGTTGGGTGGGGAGAGAAAGAGAGGAATGGGGAGACTCAGTAGGAATGTACAAAATAAAATGAACAAGAGGGCTCTAGCCTATATTCTACTAAGACAAGACTGGTGCAATTCTGCTCAAACGTGATATAAGATAGAATGTCATTGGGGTGGGGAGTATATTACTAGACCAGCGAGCCTACAAAAGCTTATGCCCAAATAAATTTGTTAGTCTCCAAGGTGCCACAAGGACTCCTCTTTGTTTTTGCTGACACAGACTAACACGGCTACCTCTCTGAAGCTAGTATATACTTATCTGACCCCGCTGCCACCCACAAATTTACACTGAGTACCATCTCCTCCACACATACTGAAAGCATTTGTGTTTCAGTTTCTTTGACAAGTGGCAATAACTAAAAGATTTCATTAAAATGGGCTTTGGGTACAAGATCAAAATATAAATATTTCAAAGTCCAATCTCCAATTGTACTATGTGGCTTTGAAGATGGGAGCATGTATTTCTGATATGACAAAAAAAAAGACAGTACAATAGCTGAATTAATACAGAGTGATTATTATTTCAGCTATTCTCTCTGCGTACTGTCAGAATCACAGAATCATAGAATATCAGGATTGGAAGGGAACTTTGGAGGTTATCTAGTCCAACCTCCTGCTCAAAGCATGACCAATCCCCAATTAAATCATCCCAGACAGGACTTTGCCATGTCTGATCTTAAAAACTTCTATGGAAGGAGATTCCAACCCCTCCCTAGGTAACCTCATTCCAGTGCTTCAACCCTGCCCTGGTGAAGATGTTTTTTTCCTAATATCCAACTTAACCGTTTCCCCCACTGCAACCTGAAACCCTTACTTCTTGTTCTGTCATCTGGTACCACTGTGAACAGTCAGGTAGTTGAAAGTAGCTATCAAATCCTCCCCTCCCCCCCCCCCCCCCCCCCCCCATTCATCAGGCTGGAGCTGCTTGCGAAAAGAGGCAATCATAAATCCCTTCTTGGCTGAGGTGGGAGCCCAACCCACCACAGTTTCGGAATGTTGAAAAAAAGGTAGTATGGAAGTTTGGTTTCTAACAATGCCACACATTAGGGGTGGGAGAGAACTCAGATCTCATGAAGAATCCATCTGCAGTCATAAGATGAATGAAATGCTGAGGGATGAGTCATGCATTCTGGCTCCTGTATAGGATTTTAATTCTCTGTATATAGTTTCATTTGGTGCATACAGAGAATTTATATATATACACACACACAATTTTTCACTTCATTTTCCCTTACTTATGTTAGTTGTCCCAATAGCTCCAAGTTTGGTCAATAAGTAAAACAACTAGGATTTAGTCTCAGAGACTGATGGATTTATGACATTCCTTTGGGAGTAATGACAGGTTTGGGTTATGTTAACTTTGTGGCACATATTTCTGATTACATCCCTAATAATTACATTTATATTGCTAATATTCTAATGTTTAGGAAATGACAAATTAGAGACACTGCCATGTGCTGTTTACATACACAGCTATGCTTATGTATCTAGTACTGGTACATACCAAGCCATGTACAGGATTCTTGTCTTTTTTTTTATTTAGCAGTTATAATCAAAGGTACTAGTTTGTGTGGAAGTTTACCATTCATCAAGATAAGATAGATATCCCAATTGTGAAGTATCAGGAAGGGCAGAGGCCACTCACTGATTTGGTATTATTACCAGTGCTATGGGCATCCTGACCACTTGTGTACATTGTTCTGCTATTGAATTTGTATTGCATTTGTGCAGTGCCTAGCACAATGGGGGCAGTATGGTAATACAAATAATAAATAAAGGGAGCCTTAAAATTTGTATAAATTACACTTATGTTCACATTAAGCACATTTTACAACAGCAGAGTGGTGTAAAGTGGCTATAGACTAAATGAGAATTAGGCTTATACTATGGGAACCTAACTAAGTGCTGTAAAAACCTTGGTCATCTGAATGGTGCCACTGAAGTCAGTGGGACTACTCACCTGAAGAAGGATTACTCCTGTGAGTAAGGACTACATAATTGGGTTCCTCTTTTGTATGCTTGAAAGAATATCCTACTTCCTCTAACCCATTCTCTTCCATAGCAGATGAGGCAGAACACTTTTATAATGTTAATAATGTGTCGTTGTACAATCTTTTATGATTTTTAAGACAATTTGAAAGTAAAATAGATGTAGCATTCCACTTTCACTGTGCTTTACTGTTTGCATTATATTTCAACTATTTTTTGTTGAGAGTCTTAGTCATATTGTTATTTTCCCTCTCAAGTATTGCAGTACAATGCAAAGATACTTCAATATTGACAGTACAATAAAAGAAAAAAACTTCACTAGCAAGGAGACTAGGATGCACACAAGCCTCGCTTTTCTAATGCTTTACGCTTGTCATCATCTAGCAAATTCTTGTTTACAACATCTCTCTTTTATTTTATCTGTGGAAGCACCACATGGAATGCAGTGAAGTGAACCCTAAAGATTCAGTTGGAGACTGGCAAAAAAATCTGGCATACACTTCTTTCCCCCTCTTTGGTTAAGCATGCCATCAGGGACATCATTTATGAGGTACACATGTGTGTGCCTTGCTCTCTTTCTCTGTTGCTCTAGCACTGTTAGATTTCAAAATACAAAATGCTGAAACTGAAAGCAGCCACTCTAGAGACTGGTCCTCAGGCTCTTTATTCTACTAAAAGAAAGGAGATCCTCCAGGAAAAATAAACAAACAATAAATTCCCTTACAAGATGAATCTACACAATTAGCACTGGTAAATGGCAAAGAGCCACCTCCTTTACAACTATAGTTCTCCCTGAGATGCAACAAAATAAGGCTCAAGAGTTACTTAACATATATAATAAGAGTACCAAAGAGAACCAAATAATTTGCTAGTTTTTTTTATACTGAGATCAAGATTCATTAGTCAGTAATGTATATATGCTTGAGAAACATAGGAGTTGCTATACTGGATCACACCCAAGATCATCTAGTTCCCTAACTTGTCACTGACAGTGACCAATACCAGTGACTGCAGAGGAAGGCGTAACAACCCCACGGTGGGCAGATATGGGGTAGTCAGTCTAGATAACTATTAGAGATTGACTTAAACCCTGAGGCTTGGGAGCTAATATCCCTTTCAAACTTTTTGTTCTCTTTAATTGTGATAATGGTTTTGAAGTTCCTGCCTTTTCATTTAATTGACATTCACCTGGACATTTAATTAAATGAAGAGGTGGAAAACTCAAAAAGCAGTAACACACAACATTTGATTAAACTGTGAAACTCCTTGCCATGGGAAGTTGTTGAGGTCAAGAATTTAGCAAGATTTTAAAGGGGATTGACTTTCTATAAGGATATCAGTAATATCCTATTATATAGAGGAGAATTAATGTTAAAAAGGGATTATACACATTGTGTGTTTAAATATATGGAAGGAAAGAAAGAAGAAATTCCTGGAGGTAATACTTTAAACCAAATTAAAAGAGTTACAGATGATAAGAGAATCTGCCCCCAGAGAGCAATAGGAAGAGGAGGCTGTAGATAGAAAGAAATAGAGAAAAAGAGCAATTTTGTCAGATAAATAAGCATGTTGATGAAGGACTTGTATCATTCTGAACTGACATTTACTCAAGATTATACTTTTTTCTATATTCAATTCTGAAACTTCAAGAGATTCACCTCTCAACGTGGGAATGAGAATCTTAGGTCTAAGCACAGGTCATACTGTTAATTCAGATTTGAATGATCTGTTCTTAGTAAATGACTTGAATGACTGTAATCACAGTCTTAAATGTAAGCATGTTCCTAAATCCTTTGCTGGATTGTGGCCTTAATAACAAACAAGAATATTGAATATAAAGAACCGAACCTTGGCTAAATTTGAGCTCTGAGATAAAGAAAAGAGTTTTCAAAATCATAACTTATATTGTTGAAAATAAAAAGATTGCTAAATAGAACAGTTGTATTGATGTAAATTTTAGAATCAACATTCTCAGCCATCACATAATCAGAGTTGCTTGGTTAGGATACCTGTGGCTGGTCCAGTGTTTTGTTTTGTTTTTTTCCTTTTATAATATTGAACATGCATGAGATAAGAAACTTTAACTCCAAAAACATCTGCTTTCTCACTTGCTACTAACAAATAAAAAATGACTCTGTTTTCACCAAAGATTTATTGAGGCATTAACCCCAAAATCAATCCATCTGAGGAAAGAATTAAATATATAGTGGGGAGTAAAAGTCCTCAGTACTGTTGCAGCAAGAATACATTTTCTGTAAGGCTCAGGTGCATGTACAATATAGGTACTCAATGATTTAATTTTATAACATGCTGTTCACATAAGAACTACCTCACACGACACAGAGTTTACAGCAATAGAAATGTTTCATAATAGGTGGGGAAAATAGAGAATGAGTAGAGAAGGTAAAGGGGATGATAACAGCAAATGCTTTTCTTGAGGAACTGATCATTAGCTCAGTGGCTGTAGGCAGCATAGAAAAGTTGAGTATTAAGCTGAATCTTGAGTCAAAGATGGCAAAAAAGTGACTGTGGTTGTAGGTGAAAAATTCAATTAAGTTAGAGAAATAGAATTGTTTATCTAGGCAGATGGCAAAACTGATGGGGGAGAGGAGGGATTTGTAGTGGAGGAAGTCCTCCTAATTACAGGATTTACATCAGAGATTCTCCACAGTGTGAGAGCAGGAGAGGAGGAAGCTGATGTTGGTCTCAAGCCAGGGTTAGGGTGTCAAACTATACCTTGCAATGGGAGTGAGGGGGAAAATAATCATGGATGAAGGTGAGTGAAATATGGAGAAAATCAACAACCATGTCAATGGAAGAAAGGGAAGAGAGAGCAGAGAGGAGAGAGCTGAGAACAGATAAGAAGTCACCAATGCTGATGGACTGGAAGTCATGGAAAGGCTGAGTGATAGGGCATAATAGGGGCTGGTGGGTAATGTTGAAAGAGAACAGGTGATGGTTGGAGAGGGGGAATTCAGCAACAGAATGATCAGGAAGAATAGTGTGTGGGGAAGCCCAAGTCAAGCGAATAATACTTTTGCTATGTGGGAGGGTTGAAACAGGGCTAGAGGCCACATAGAGGTGAGGACAAGGAAACATGAAGCTAAAGCAGGGATCGTCAACCTTTCAGAAGTGTTGTGCCAAGTCTTCATTATTCACTCTAATTTAAGGTTTCACGTGCCAGTAATACATTTTAACCTTTTAAGAAGGTCTCTTTCTAGAAGTCTATAATATAGAACTAAACTATTGGTGTATGTAAAGTGAATAAGATTTTTGCAAATTTTAAGAAGCTTCATTTAAAATTAAATTAAAATGCAGAGCTCCCCAGACCAGTGGCCAGGACCTGGGCAGTGTGAGTCCCACTGAAAATCAGCTCGCGTGCCACCTTTGGCACCCATGCTATAGGTTGCCTACCCCTGAGCTAAAAGGTAGGATGGGTCATCAACATGGAAGAGGAAGTCACCCAGGATGAGTGTGGGAGATGCGAGGAGAGGAAGAAAAAGACAGAGCCGAGGGCTGAGGGTGAGGAGTTGTGTGGACGGTAGATGGAGAAGAGAGAGGGAGGGAGGGAGGGATGGAGGGAGGGATAAGAGAGAAAAGTTAGATGCAGTGCTGTTCAAAGGTGGAGAAAGAGTGGGAAGGGTGAGAACTGGTTTGAGACTGTAGAGAGCCTACACGGGCATCCAGACTTCTGGAACACTATGAAGCTGTGCTCCATATATTGTAATGGAGGAGGATTTTGTAAATGCTTGGAGGAAGGGGTTCTGGGGTATGGCCAGTGAATATTTAACCACATAGCTACAATGGCAAATCCCTCAAATTAACGGGTCAGCAAGCCACGAGTATCAAAGGATATTTCAGCCTATGGTTTATAGTAGTGGCTTTGAAGACGTCCGGATTGGAGGATTTCATTATCTCCAAACTCTCACAGAACACCTCCCATAAATCCAGTTGTCTTGGACTTTGAACAAGAAGGAAGATTTGGGCCCTAATAATAAAAGAAAAAAACAGACAATTTAAGTACAAATATGCTATTAAATATAAGAATAGTACAAAATGCAGATAACTATATACATTCTATGAGACAGAAAATAATCACAAATTCCCTGTATTTGGATCATGTTATGTTTGCTAAATGTGAAGAGGCGCTAGTGCCTCCTCCACCTCCAGTCTGGGTTGAGTAACAAAAAATTGGATGTTCAGACTCCTGTAGTGTTGCTATCTTGTTTTTATCTGGATCCATCACCTTCAAATCTATTTTGTGTGTGTGTGTTTATAGGATATAAATAATGGCATATTTACTTAATTTTTCTTCCCAATGTTCTGCCTTCATCTGCAACATTCTTCATCTGTAACATTTGAATTCTGAAAATGAAAGTGAAAGAGACTATTTCAAGTATTTTACCAGAAGGAATTTGAAGAGGTGAATGTTTGTAATAAATAGCATTCAATTTATCTGACTTACACATCAGTTTTTAAGTATGTTCATGATAATCACAGTGATTATTTTCCACTCAGGTTTTTGCATGACTAGCAGATGCACAGGAGAATTAATGACAGGCACATCAACTGTTTGAGCTTTGATTAAAATGTTAAATTTTCTATTTTACTTTCCTTCTATTTGAATTGTTTTCCTGTTTTATCTGGAACATTAAAGATCACAACTAATTTAATACTGTTCATTGCCAAGTGTCTTATTTAAAGCTTTAAATATATATGCTTATATTTACGATATATTGGTGAGTGAAATGTCTTTATTTAAAGACTACTCTACTTGAGTTTCCTATCAAAACCATATAATTTATTTGTTTCATGTGAAACGAACACTTTTTCAAATTTAGTATTCTAGCCCTTGGAACCCATGTGCTTTGATTACAGTCACTGGCAGGAGGACATAGTAATTAGTCTGGAGGTCAAATTCCTTAAATCTACTGATTAATCAGATTTCCATTTAAATCAAAGAGAACTGTGCCTAACACAACAATAGTACTATTGTGCAGTTTACAAAACTCATACACCTTGGTCACTCTTTACGTATAGCTCTTTATGCTTTAATGAAAGAAATCCAATTAGGAGTAAACTGATTACTAAGAACATAATCAGGGTCATTTCTTGGTAACAAATAAATCAACAAAATGCTAATTACATATGCTGTTGTAGACTTGGATTAATGTATTAGTAATTAAAGTGAAATGCAGATCAAACATCTAGCCTAATTGTAGCCAAAAGGCACAAATGCCTTTTTGTTGACCGATAAGACAATGCTATTTAGCTCAGTGTGTTAAGAATGCTTATAAATTATTTCAGGTGCCAACAGACCTAATAACATTTTTAGAGAGAGCATTTAGTGAGATAGTGGAAAAGATATTTTAATTTTTTTTTAAAAAAGCAAGGTGCTTTTGGTGTTTTTATATATGTGTAAATTGCCTATAAAATAAATTATGCTGATATGTAATCATTTTTGAATTGATATCTTCTGTGATGTGCGGTAAAGCAACTTTTAAAATTTGCCCTTCAAACTAATCTCTACATCCCTGCTCCTTAGCAGGCCTGTATTCATTTGTTTCATTCCATTTTTTCCAGTTGGCTGAGATTAGTTTGTGACAACAGTTTCTAATACTTCTGTGTAATTGCAGCAATCTGGCACAAAATAAATAAATACATCCAAAATGAAAAGTGTGAGGAGTAGAACAGGCTGTCGAGAAGTAATGTAAAAGTTCAAGTGGCAGGAACAGCCACCTTCTCAGAGGCTACATGGTACAGAAGAATGAGCTCTGACTTTTAAATTCTACTCCCTTCACTTACACCTTAGAAAGACTTTGCATATATAGCAGTTTACCAGCATCAGTTAGGCTTCACCGAGTAGGAAAGCAGGAGTTAAAGTCATAGAAAGGCCTGTTAGGTCAGCCATTCCGTCTCCCTGTCAATGCAGAATATTCTCTATTTCCTAGAATTCTGTGCAGTCTGCTTTTAAAAGTATGCCCTGGTCTACACTATGAGGTTAGGTTGAATTTAGGTGCATTAGGTTGATTTTATAATCAATGCATCTACACAATGAACCCTGTTTCATTGACCTAAAATGCTCTTAAAATTGACTGCTGTACTCCTCCCTGGTGAGGGAAGGAGTGCTAAAATTGACCTTCCTAGGTCCAATATATTGTAGTGTAGGTGTAATTTAATGATATTGGCCTCCAGGAGCTACCCCAGAGTGCTCCAATGTGACCACTCTGGACAGAGCTTTCAACTCAGATGCAATAGGCAGGTATGCAAGAAGAGCCCTGGGAAATTTTGAATTTCCTGTTTGATCAGCATGGTGAGCTCAGCAGCACAGGTGACCATGCAGTCTCAGAATCAATAAATCCATAATCAATAAAGAAAGAATGCATGTTGTTTTTTTAAAAAAAGATTTTATTTCCTTTGCCAGATGTGATCAAAGGGGGAAGGGTGGTTGGCTTACAGGGAATTAAAATCAAGAAAAGGGGTGGGTGTTCCTCAAAGAGAAACACACACAACTGTTGTACTATAGTCTGCCCAGTCATGAAACTGGTTTTCAAAGCTTCTTTGATGGCAACGCCCCTAGTTGTGCTCTTCTAATCGCCCTGGTGTCTGGCTGCTCAAAATCAGCTGCCAGACAATTTGCCTCAACCTCCTACCCCAACATAAACTTCTCTGCCTTGCTCTCACAGATATTATGGAGCATGCAGCAATAACAATGAGAATATTGGTTTCGCTGAGGTCTAACCTAGTCAGCAAACAGTGTCAGTGAGCTTTTAAACGTCCAAATGAACATTCTGCCACCATTCTGCACTTGCTCAGCCTGTAGTTGAACTTCTCCTTATTACTTTCCAGGCTGCCTGTGTATGACTTCATGATCCATGGGAGCAAGGAGTAAGCTGGGTCTCCAAGGATAACTACTGGAATTTCAACATCCCCAACAGTACATTTCTGGTCTGGGAAGTAAGTACCTCTTGCAGCTGTTCAAACAGCCTAGAGTTCCTAAAGATGCGCTTGTCATTCACCTTTCCCGGCCATCCCATGTTGATGTCAGTGAAACATCCCTTGTGACCCATCAGTTCATGCAGCACCATTGAGAAGCTGGAGGGGAGAGGGGACAGCAGAGGAGGGGCGGGGGACTAGACTCCCCAGCTGGGAGCTCAAGGGCTGGACAGGATGGTCCCATGGGCCAGATGTGGCCGACGGGCTGTAGCTTGCCCACTTCTACTCTAAAGCTTGGACGCTAGAGCTTCTCAAAATAATGGCTGACAGAATATTTTAACAAGGGCAAAATAATGCATTTTCTCCACTCTTGCTCTTGTGAACAGCTGCACTGTTTTGGCTGAAATTTCAATAACAAAACAAATGAAAAAAACCCCAAACAATAAACCCACAACACCAGAAGCCCACAACTGTCATGGAAGTTTCAGCCCAAATGCTTAGCTTGCCAAAGTTATAACAACAGAAACCAGGGTCTGACAGTGGGAAGTGTTAGGCATCCTAACACTCAGTGCTACCAGACCCACCTATAACATCATTCTCTTTGCTCACCTCTCTGCATAGTAATTATGTTTCCATAAATTGCCATAACTATTTTTATGTGTAGTATTCATTCTAAATACTCAATTACCTGGTAGATTGAATTGACTCAGGAATGAGCCATTGCAGTGTATTGTGTAAATAATGCCTCTGTTAAAAAGAAGAATGAATATGTATTCAACTTGTAGAGCGGAACGGCTCTAGAGGAGCTGTCTTGGTCTATCAGCTGCATAATGCAATATGCATTATAAAAAGCAACATAATTACATATTAATATATGGCTCTCGTCAGTTTCTATCAGACACTTAACATTATTTAATCACAGCTGGTATCATTTTTGTTTTGTCTGGTTTGGGTTTTTTTCTTTTCTGTAACAAGTCATATAAAAGCAAATGAAACAGACATTCCTAGGAACTGAGTCTCTCCTCTCCCTTTTTCTGTCATAAATAAGGATTTACTACACTGAAATCAATGGAGTGACACTGGTATGAGAGGATAATCTGACTCACTACTAACATTTCACATTTACTCTGATCAAAGGTTACTTGTATTCGACTCCAAGATATTTTTCTTGACATTTCTTAAGGGTTTTATAATATATCCACATAGATAATTGTATTTCGATAATATTACTAACCAAATAATGAAATCATATTGACAAGGATTAATGTACACAAATGCAAACAGGTGACAATGAATACCATTAAAATAGGTTGTCCCTTTTTTTCTAGCTCATTGTATCAGGAACGTTTGTTGGCGAGTACGTTTTTTTTTTTTTTTTTACTACAAATAACCTTTAAACTGTGTATGGAATTAAAGAGTCACTTCCACTTTAGTCAGAGCGAGGAGGAAAGTCATTAAAAACTTTTTGAAGAGGCCAAAGAGAAAGAACAGAGGAGTCAGTTTGGGTGTCCGTGCACCATCCTACCACACAGCAGCTGCTTTGTGTTTAAAACCTCTGCTATTTTCCTACTGGGTTTCCACAGATGTAGAGAAAATTGCTTAAGAGAGAGCATGGCCAGGGGATAGCTACATTACATGGCGTAATTACACGGCATCATCTTCAATTATAACCACAGGAAAATATAGGATTTAATAATGACCAGGTCAGCATTAATACAATCTAGTGAAACCTTCTCACAAAACATAGTTAGTCTCCGGAGTTGTTTCAAAGTTAAAACTCAGATCAAGTTCATCATAAAGGTCGCTAAAGTTCATGAACCCAGAGCTTGAACTGAGCTGGCTTGTGCTGGCTCAGCAAGGCTGTACTTGATTGGATTGGATTGGATTGGCCAGCTGCCAGTTTGATTTTGCTTATGCTCCTGGGCCCAGTCATTAGTTGTCATCAGTGTCACTGACCAAATGGAGAGCACCAAATAGAAACACACAACTGGGCTTTTACATTTAGCTAAGGGTCTTTAGCATGGACATGGAGCAGGGCATGGAGATGGAGAGTTGTTGCCGGCTGCTGCTAATCCTGAGCTGCCTTCACTGATAGAAGTTTCAGGCTCCCCACACTGTCCGTGCTGCTTCTGAATCCTATATGTAGAGAGATCCACTTGCCACTACTGCCTGCTAATCAACACAGTACTAACGAGTCTTTCTACCTGCCTGCTTCAGAAGGAGAGCAGGCAGAGAGCAGCAACAGGGTTCTCAGAAGTACAGGAGGGGCAACTACACAGGGAACAACCACAAGCCCTGCCAAGGAGAAGATAATCCCAGGGGACCTCCAAGTCTCACATCTAGGGCTGGTCTTCACTATGGGCGGGGGGGGGGGGAGATAGGCTGTAGATACGCAATTTCTGATACGTTAATAAGGTAGCTGAAATTGGCGTATCTATGGCTGACTTACCTGCCATCGGCGGTGGCGGTCAGTGGCGCGCTCCCCCATCGACTCCAGCTTGCGCCTTTTGGTGAGCTGAAATTCCAGAGTCGACAGGGGCACAACTGGTGATTGATTTATCGCATCTGACGAGACGCGATAAATCAGTCGCCAAAAGATCGATCCCTCCCTGCTGTAGTGAAGACAAGCCCATAGTAACTAATGTGTAATGTTTGGCTGTGACTAACCTAGGGAAGGTATCTCAGGCACACCAAGGCTGAGCCAAGACCAACAAGGCATTTTAACTCAGGAGGTCTGTCTCGTATGGGAGGAGCTCAGTTTATAGATGAAGAGAGAGAACCATTACATTTGCCTCCCACCTCTAATTTTAGTGCTGCATGGCTATATGGAGCAATCAGGCTCTGTTTGAAATGACTTTCTGACTGAATCTGATACAATTTCTGGTTCATGGTTGAAGCCAAACAATAACTGGAGTTTTGCCTGGTTTCCAAACAAACCACGGTGAGAATCAACTATGACTAGGTTTCACTTTACCTCACTGATTTTCTTTAAACTTGAAATGTGAAGTAAAACTTGAGGAGCCGTGATCTCCGGGCACATAGAAATGTAAGAAAATGTTGCTAGGAACCCCTGTGAAGCAAAACCACCAACTTTCATGAAGATCTAGTTTAAACAAGCTTATACATTGTTTTGTATGCAGGAACACTACCAAGTGACTGATGTTGCAGTGCATTTGATAAGCAGTATATTAGTCACAATGAAAGAATAGTGTCACAAACAGTATATCATCAAATCAGAGAACTACATCCTCACTGGAGCTGTGTAAAAATGTTCAAGTGCACCCAATGAAAAATCAACACTTTTTTTGGCTTTTTTTCCTAGTTCCTTTACTAAATCTGACTCTTTTCTTTCTGAGCAACTGACGTGAGAGTCTTAGCAAATATTCCCAACCTCGGCCTTAATTCAGAAGTTCAAACCAGTTTAGGATCCAAGAGAGACAGCTGATAAATAAAGAGAATATTTTCTACAAGGCCCCAAAGTGGCTCCACCACAGCCAAACATTACCCATTTTTTTAGGATTTAAAGGTGCTTTGATAGGTTTCAAATACTTGTATGCTTGAAAAGTTTTTGGTAGAAGAGAGAAGAGAAGAAACAAGCTATTACCCCACATAATGGCAAGTTCACTATTTTTCAAGGTGTACCACTTGAAAGAGAAGCTTCTGTGAAAAATGTTTAAGAAAGAAAGAAAGAAAGAAAGAAAGAAAGAAAGAAAGAAAGAAAGAAAGAAAGAAAGAAAGAAAGAAAGAAAGAAAGAAAGACATTTAATTAAGTAGTAGGACACTTGGATTTTAAGAAGTCCACAGAGATTAGGTCCCAAGCACATGCTATTAGTTAAGAATGAGCTCTTAAGCTCACTATAAGGACACTTGAGAACAGTATTAATATTGCTGGACTTCTGTTTGTATTTTTTGTATTAGTGGAATTCTACAATAAAACCAGATTTTATTACCAAGTTTATACATTGCTGAAATGGCATACAGGGGTCAAAGAACATCTTATAAAACCATTACTTTTAGGGTATCATTGCTCTGATACTAGCTGCACACTATGTTTGCATTAGCTAGGACTGTGTATGAACAGGAATTTCTGTGCCACAGGAAGTTTTGAGTTTGCAAAGATGTTTTCATTCCAAATTGGAACAAAAAGTGTCAAAAGAAAATTTTTCCACAGAATGTTTTTTTAAAAAAATCTGTTTCAGAAAAAGTGGAATTTACAGAAATTTCTGGGACAGCTCGCTTGCTGAATCTTCTGTGAATTTTTTTTTACCAGCTCTACTATTATATTTCTTTTATTGTTTTTTATTCATCTGTTTACATTTCAGTTTGATTGCATGTCACAATCCTCGTGACACAGGGCTTGATTTTGACTTCAGGCACAGCCCTGACAAGGGGTAATATGTAAGCTGTACTTATCCATGAGTAACTCTGGGGTAGGTATAAGACACAACCCCCCAGCCTCTTTCCTCATGGCTCCTAGAGGCTAGTCATTTACTGCTGGCCTAGATCAGAAATGAATTACTTCCTCATCCTCTCCTTTGTATTGGCTCTGTTACTCAAGTCAGTGAATTGGGGGTGCAGACAAAGCAACTTCCATTTCTTGGCCTTCTGTGAAAGGGGGGATAAACTGCATTAGAAAAAGAGGAGTACAGGAACAACTCTGAACCTAGGAAGCCCCACCCTGGCATACCTGCTGGATGTGCTTCAGTTAGAGAAGGGGCTTAAAAGGGAGTCTCTTCAGCCCAGTAGGGGAGTGGTCTGAGAGAAACAGACTTGCACTCTCTGCTACAAGGGGAGATGGGGATTATACTAGGAGGGTACTGTAACAATCTTGGGGTGCATTAAATACCAAACCAGTTAATTAAAAAGGAATAAAACTGATAAAACAAACTGGAAAGCATCTCTGGTGAACTGCTGCACACAGCCTTGGGCTGTGCCCAACCCCTGCCTCCAGGGCACCTCTCCAAATTCCCAAAGTCACAACACAGTCCCTACCTCCAGGGAACATCTCCAAATCCCAATCTTTCATAAACATATCTCTATAGCAGGGATTGGCAACCGTGGCACGTGGACCCAGCCAATTTTTTTATCTGCTGCATCCGCAGGTTCGGCCGATCACGATCTAATGGGTGCTGTGGAAAGTGGCGCAGTGCTGGCCAAGGAGGTGGACGGCTGCATGATACCAGGAACTCAAGCCTACAGAAGCCCAGGAGCTAAGTTGCAAGGGACAACCACAAGTCTCAACACATCCTGAGGAAAACAGAGTAGTAGGAAGAGAGTCTTAGCTGGACTTCAGAGTAATCCTGGTTGGAATTTGGTGGAATGGGAAATCCCAGATTTCCCTACCCACTACTGCAGGGAATAAGTGAGTAAGCAACCTTGCTTGCTTAAGCTACATGGTATCATGAATACGGGTGGATGAAGAGATTCTTTTATCTTGCTCCCCTCCATGGACATCTAGTCAGATCAAAATCCTGCTTGCTAGCTACAGCCTAGGAAAGAGCAAATACATGCTATTCAAATATATACCTACCCCTATCAACTTAGTGGCACTTGCATCTGCCCCCTCATGGTTCTCTTTTTCCCTTTTTGCTCTGTTAAATATTTTGGAGGGAAGTCTTGTACCATTGGAAAATCTAGCAAAAAATGACAAAGAATGTTCAGTATTGCTCCATTTGTCCCATTAAAAACTTGTAAACAGGTCCAGCTTTAGCCCCGTCTTAAATCTGTACATTCTCACAACTTTTGTTCTGTGACCAATGGATTACTGACTGCTACAGAAATATCCCTCTATGCTTCTTTGCTGTTCAGTGTCTGTATCATGCTATTGTTTTTTATGCAGAACTCCCTGCTGGCGGCAGAGGTTCTGCTTTTAAAACAGTGGCATGATATGGCCTCCATTGGTATCTCATAGCAAATGTTTCAAAACGAGTAACTCCCTTCTACTGAAAACTTCTTCATGAACCAGTCTCTTCTTTAGTCCTGGCACCTCTTTGTTTCTTGTAACAAGATTCAGTTTCTTGTTAACTTACAATAAAAAAACCCACTGACATTCTGCCATCCTTGATTACTTTGCATAACATCTTTTAGGTAGGATCTTAATGATCCTCATTTCCAGTTTCTGAGTGCCCTTTCATCCTTTTTTCAGTCCTTCTTACGGTTAATAAATAACACTATTTTATTATTATTATGGATCATACTTCAGAAGAACAAAAACTCAGTGGGGGAATCCTGGCCTCATTGAAGTCAATGGTAAAACTCTCACTGACTCCAGTGGAGTCAGGATTTCATCCATAGCTGGCCTCCTTAGAAATATTTTGTGAGATATACATTAATTTTTGCTTTTCTTCTCTTCCTACATAAAACTTTCAGTGATACCATATTCTCATTTTTTATTTCTTTAGCATTTACTCTTTGTATTTGGGGGGGGGGGAGGGAGGAAGAGTAGGAAAGCTTTTTTTCTTACTTCATCACTATGTTAAAAAAAACACACCCTCTCTGACAATCCCAGCCCATCCTGTTCTCATAACACCAACTGACTGACAGAGCAATCTGACCTACTCTTTGCTCTTTCCCACTGTATCACTTTGACTTTTGTTAAGCTTAAAGTTATTTTCAGTTCTGAAACCCGTACTTATTATTGAAAGAAGCTAGTTGAAATATGGTTATTTCCCCCATTCTAATAAAAATCACCAAATATAGTCATAGCGTACTAATTTCATTATAGGTGTATTTTTTTCTGTGTAACTTGAAGTCTCATTTTCAGCTCTATTTTTAGTGACAAGAAACCGTGCTGAGCATAAAATGTTAAATGGCACTTTCAGTTCTCCTTCAGATGAAAAGATCTTGAGGTGGGAGAAGATCATTACTGTTATAATAGTTCATTTCAAGAGAGCAGAATGAGGAAATAGTACAATTTGTAATGAACATATTTATGTAATGCATGCTTCCTCTATGTAAAATTGGCAAACTATCATTAATTTTGAATATAAAATTAATAATTGATTCAAACTGCACTGCTTCAACTCCCTTTGGGGCAATGCTGTAGATTTAGGCAAAAATAATCAGATGGGATTTATAATTATTAATAAATAGTGTGAATTGCATTAGCACCTAAGGGCTACTATCAAGGACAAGGACCCCTTTCACTAACGCATGAAAAGCACTAGTCACAACACACCAACTGCCTAACCCAATGTTTTATTTTTTTATCCCCATCAAGAAGGAGGGAGAAAGTGGGATAGCTGATGTGGGGAATGTGCCCTAGATTCGAGATACTGGCACTTTCAGGAGAGTCCAAAAGTGAAGAGTGAATCTTCCTTTCCTTAGGGGAGAAATACAAAAATAAAGAATTGTCTCCTGAATGACTCATGTATGTGAAAATAAACTGATCTATCAAGGCAGCCTCCTTCCATCCTTTGTGTTGACCTGCAAGGTTCAAAGAATGTAATGCTTCTGAAGATGCTGGGACAAGACCTACAGTGGTGTTTAGAATCAGCTCTCCAATACCTGTTCTACATATGGGAATGGAGAAGGGAACACTGATCAGACCCAGGGCTGGGCCCCAGACATAGTATAACCTGTACATTAGCAACACTCTGAACATCACTGTCAGTATTAGATGAGGAGTAGGAGGAAGCACCTGTGACTAATTGGGTCTTAAACAGTTTATTTTCCCCATATCAGAATTACTGGGCAGTGACTGTTTTCTGAAGGTTTCTCTTTTTCCAGGGAGAGGAGAATCCCTCTAAGGAACAATTTCCACCCAGCCTGGGAGGTAAGACTCCGCAGAGTAACTTTTTACCAGGGACTCCAGAAACTTTGGGCCATGGGACTTTTGGGACTTTGGGTGATTTTTGGGTTGCTGGACTCCTGAACAAAAAGGAGAAGACACAGCCCAAACTTGCTGGGGTGGGGGATTCTGGTTCATGGTTTGGGTTATGAATACTGGTTGTGGTGTTTCCCCAATATAATGGCACATTGTTTCTCTCTGTCATTAAAAGGGTTTCGGTACACTCAGACTCTGTGCTTGCGAGAGGGGAAGTATTGCCTCTTAGAGGCTCCCAGACGAGTGGTATATGGTTGTCCCAGGTCACTGGGTGGGGGCTCGAGCCGGTTTTGTATTGTGTCGTCGGAATGGAACCCCTGGATACTGAACCCGGCCCTTGTTGCTGCCAACTCCGATGGGCGGAAGGGTTACATATATAGTGCTCTAAGAAGCATAGGTAAGCCCTTCTCTAATAACACAATAAATATAAAAATAAATAACAAACTTATATTATATTTACCCAGGATACACTGGAAGTCCCAGCTTCTTCCTGCTGAATTTTAATTCCCTGTGTTTCATTCATACTCACTAAACTAACTCTTGCTCTCTGATTTTTTTTAATGTTTAATATATTCTACCTTTGTTTTTTTAATGTTTTGATACTGCTGCCAAACGATCATGCAACAGAATGCATAACTTTTTTACATATATTTATGTGTGAGTGATTTGTTTTCTAAGTCTATTGCCAAGCTGCACACGGAAGAAATCAATCCAGTAACTTGGTTACAGGCAGTAAGTGAAATACTGGTGCTTGAGCTTAAACCCTTCCTGCCATCTACCATAAGCACTGCAGGTGCTAAACAAAGAGGTATTACTTTACAACTTCTTTTGTGTTATTTGTCAATGCCTACCTGAAAATGTGCACAGTTACATCTTTTCTCATGCTCTGCTGACGTTGACTGGCAACCAGATTTACATGAATTTCAGTAACTTGAAACTTTTTAAATACTACCCAGTCAACAGAATTGCTAGAAACACTTCAAAATACATTACTGAAAAGTAATTTGGGCTTTATTAAGAAAAAAAATGTTATTTCAGTATGTGAAATGCTGTGAACAGGTGCACCTGAAAGTGACGATACTTCCTCTTTGAAAAAAAAAATGGTTCATTTTAAAACCCAGGCACACAATGCTGGAAATAAAGTAAAATTACAGCCATTAAGTGCAGACAGGAAATGTGTGCGACAGCTTTAACTCAACATGAAAATTAAATCCAAACTGCTACCAACTAGCTCTGGGTTTTACTGTTAATTGTTCACGTGCCTTCAATGCAAATTATTCACACTGATGTACTGCATTAGCTGCATTTTTCCCCCATAAATGCCATCTCATTTTGTGTCCATTGTGGGAATTTAGGTAAGCTGCTTTAGTTGTAAGAAAGTTCTGAGCATAACATTTAAGGCTGCTGCAGCAGTTTCATGGATCATTAACAATTTGCTAATATTGTTTTAGCTTGCAAATTAGTGCAGCTTAGTGACTAAGGAAAGGTTCCTTAGCTGTCATCAATCAGACTAAAATTCTTCATGCATGAGATGAAAAACGATTTTTAGCCTTTGAGGCTCAGGCAGCAATTACTTAAAAAAAAAAAAAAAAAAAAAAAGATGGGGGAGGCTTTCCTGTGTAAAATGTTGTTAGCAATTCCATTAAGTTTATTTCTTGTTGCACAAGAATGGAACTAAAAGCATTCCATGTAACTGTGACTTCGTTTTCTCCTATACTAATGAACTGACACTCATAAGAGGAAAAAAATAAAACCGCTCCTAAACACTGATCAGAGAGGGTTGGAGGCACTGATCAGAGATGGGTGAATAGAGCAAAAAAATATCTGTGAATTTAGAAATATATTTGCTTCAGCTGTGCTCACAGTCCTTTTGTAATTGCTCTTTTTAAACAGTTGAGTGACTGAGTTTTACATGGATGCTCACAGACAGCAAATTCTAAACTTCCATGCTCTAAAACTCACAAATAGAAAATTTTAACCACCATGTATGCATATTCTCATGGAAGAGGAATATGACAGGCTTCCCAAATCCCCCTGCCAGAGTGCTGGCACAGATGCTGTTAGCAAGCCATTAAGAAGTCCCCTGGGACCACTCTACATCAGGGTCCGGGCTGCTAGGGGCTGGATTTCTGTAAAGCAACCAGAGTCTGCAATCAGTGATCTCTCCAAACAGCCTGAGCCTGCAGATGGTCGCAAGGGTTTCCCCTGTTCCCCTCTTCACCAGAGTATAGAGCAGTAACAGCTTGGTTTAAATAAAGCTATTAGGAAGAAGCAGCATTCAGCTGTTGCTCACCACAGCTTGGACTGCAGCCTTCCAATATGTAGCAGCCCACTGCCTTCAGCACAATTTATATCAGTGCAACTCTGGTGAGCTGAAACTCTTCTCAATAGATTCTTTGTCCTTGTAACCTCCCTATTATGGTATCTGAACCCCCACTCATGCCTTTTTCTCTTCCATCATCACCCCTTCTCTTACACTCTCATAAATCTTCTCATCTGTGCCTTTGCATCTGCCCCCCAACATCCTCCAGCTGCTGCTGGGATTTGTCCTGAACTCACCGGTTGCTCCCCTCTTTTAAATCCTTTTTAATGGCCCTCTTCTTCAAGGATGCTTATAACCTATATTCAGGTATTGTTAATACCTTGAAATACCAGGAAGTAAACTATGCAGCTCCCATCATGCAAAGTGACTGCAATATCACCTCACCAATGATTTGGCCTTTGTCCTTCCCAGGGCAGAATTCAGGTCTTAGACTCCATCTTTGGGTCAGAGACTCCATCTCGCTATATATTTTAAGGTGCCATCCATACAAAATAAACAAAATAATAAACAATTACAACCACACTCAGAATTACTCTGTGAAATCATGATGAGAATTACATTTTGTTTCTGTGCCCAGACAATAAATCTTACCACTTGCCATTTTTTTCCTAAGAAGGGGCCAAAGCAATTTGGAATGGAAAAAGCTTACTAAAGGAATGTCCTTGATTATTAATATTTACACCTGTCCAAATTCAGAATGTGCTAAGCACTTTTCAAACAGAGAATAAGGTACAGTCCCTGCCCTGAATGCAGAGTCTAAAATTCCCAAATCACACTTATTTGCTATTGTTCACATAACTACTCCCTTTCCAAGGCAATAACATGTGATTGTGACCAATAACAACTCACTAGCATGGTTTGAATTTCAAGTACTGGATATGGTGTATACCCATGAAATTGCTTACAGTCTATCAAGAGATTTAAAAAAACTCACTGGAAAGCACTTTTAGGACATTCAGATTAGCACTAAGGGCATGTCTTCACTACCACTTTAAATCGATGTTAACGACGTTAGGTCGAAGTAAACGTGTACCTGTCTTCACATACATGCCCTTAACGTCGATGTAAAGGGCCTTAAAGATCGATCTTGGCACTCCAGCCTAACCAGTGGCATAAGGCTAATCTCGACGTTCCAAGCTCGACCGTGGGTTAGTGAAGACGGAACCCGACATTAATAGCCTCCAGAGGCTGTCCCACAATGCTCCATTCTGACCGCTCTGGACTGCCTCACTACTGCTCCACTGTGACCGCTCTGCACTGCACTCTGAACTCGCTGCTCTGGCCAGGTAGATAAGACCCGGGAACATTTGAATGCCATTTCCTGTTTGGTCAGCGTGGCCAGCTCACCTGAACTGATCAGTCGCCATTCAGAGCAATCAGCACTAGCCGCCATGCAGAGCTCAGCATCACAGGAATCCATGATGAGCTCATCTACCCTGGAAACCAGCCAGAGGAGAAGAGCTCCAGCATGGTCCACTCGTGAGGTGCTGGATCTCATCGCTATCTGGGGAGAGGAATCCGTGATGTTGGAACTACGAAACAACAAACGGAATGCCAACACCTACGGAAGAGTCTCCAAGGCCATGCTGGAAAGGGGCCACAACAGGGACACCACACAGTGCCGCGTGAAAATTAAGGAGCTGCGGCAATCTTTCCAGAAAGCCAAGGAGGCAAACGGGCGATCAGGGGGCGCGCCACGGACATGCAGGTTCTACAATGAACTAAATGCCATAATGGGGGGCGCCCCCACCACCATCGCGCCGGTGTGCGTGGACTCCACCGATGGGATCATCGTCAGGGAGGAGACTGATTCCGAGGAGGACGAGCATGAAGAAGAAAATCTCACGGAGCAGCAGGAGCCCAGCGGAGAACCCTTGTACCCAGAGAGCCAGGAGCTGTTTGTCACCCTGGAGCCAGTACCCTCCCAAGCCTCCCAGGGGGGTAAGTGTTTCTTTTTTAAGGGATTACATGACGCGTGATTTTGTAAAGGAAGCATTTATTAATGAGTAACTTGCCCTAAGGACTTAGCGTGCTTTCATTGCTGGTCAATTTCTACTCAAAGAGTTTGTCAATATACTCCGGGATTGACCATAAGTCCTCCGCGGACATTTCAATGAAGCTCTCCAGGAGGTAGCGATGAATCCAGCGCAGCAGATTTCTGGGGAGAGCTGCCTTATCTGGTCCCCCGTGATAGGACACCAACCCACGCCACGAAAGTAGTAGGTTGTCTGGTATCATTGAGCAGGCTAGCATTGCGGCGTATGGACCAGGACTTTGCATGGACTCAAGGAGCATGCGCTCCCTATCTCTCCGAGAAATTCTCAGCAAAGTGATGTCATTCAGGGTTGCCTGTTTGAGATACGGACTGCAATTAGTCGGGAGATAAAGAGTCCCAGCTGCAAAGTTCTTTTTTCTGCTGAGGAACGACGAACCGAGCACCCCCCCCCCACGAACGCTGACCGCCACCCCCCCCCCCCCAGCCCGTAGCGTTAGCTGGCAGGGAATCCGAGCCGTCTGCACGCGGTCTGAAGAGCCCCAAAAAGACCTTAGCCCTTAGCGAGAGATTTTTTGGCATTTGCTTTGCAGTTTGCGGTTTCAGTGGGAGCCAGCCACGCGGTGGGGGGAAGGGGGCGGGGTTACTCTACAGTATGCAAGCGCCACTTTTAACTTACCATGGCCGGCTGCACGGTGATTTCAGAAGCCGTCTTGGGCTGAGGCACGCATATGTGTCTGAGATGCTCTGAATTTTCTGAGAGCTTGTCAGTCAGTTTTAGGTGTACAACATGACCTTGTACAGAAATCATATCAGGCCTCTGAATACTGAGGTTGCAAATGGAATACTACTCCCATTGTGTACAGTCCGAGACTGCCTCCTAACCTTGAATGTATCTGTCTCATAACTTTCAAACTTTCTTTTCCCACACTTGCCCGCAGATGAACAACAAGTATCTCACAACCCCCCTGCCTCCTCATCACGCCGTGCACCGCAGATAAGAAAGCGTAAAAAGAAAACGCGAACGCGCGATGAGATGTTTACTGAACTCGTGGAGAACTCGCGCGCTGAGGCAGCCCGCCAGACGGACTGGAGGGAAAGAATGATAGAGGCAAGGGATCGAGAGATTCAGGCAAGGGATCGAGAGATTCAGGCAAGGGATCGAGAGAGAGAGGAAAGGAAGCGAGAGAGAGAGGCAAGGGATCGAGAGAGAGAGGCAAAGGATCGAGAGAGAGAGGCAAGGGATCGAGAGAGGCAGGAATGGAGAGCCGCTGAACAAAAGAGGGTAGAACGTGAGGAAAGACGCATGGATGCTTTCCTCCGCATAATGGAGGACCAGAGCGACATGCTGCGATCTCTGGTGGAGCTGCAGCATGACCAAAGACCACCTCTGCAGCCCCTGTGTAACCACCTCCCCCCCTCCCCAACTCCCATAGCTTCCCCACCCAGACGCGGGTTGAGAACACGGGGGGGCAAGCTCCGTGGGCCGCTCCACTCTACCCCACAAGCCAGCAGAAGCAGCAGCAGCAGCAGGCTTACATTCTCGGAACACTTTTGAAAGCTGCTGAGTCTTGCCAACCCCTCCTCTCCACCCCCCCCTCCTTTGCCCGCTCCTCCCCACTGCGACTGCCGGTTTCCCTCCAGGATACCAGGACAGTGATCCCCTGTATTTGTATTTCCGAGTAACCAATAAAGGAACCATGATTTTTCAAACAGTGATTTTATTTTCTCTGCAAGCATGGGGATGGGGGAGGGAAAGCATGGGGAGGGGGGAGGTAAAGCATGGGGAGGGGGGAGGGAAAGAGGGTTCAAGGGCAGGAGGCTTACAGCACAGCAAGGGAGCAGATTCTCAAACGCCATCTCGGGCACTGATAAAACTGTCTTTCAAGGCGTCCCTGAGGCGCAGGGCCTCACGGTGGGCTCTTTTACTTTCCCTGCTGTGTGGCTGCTCATAAGTAGCAGAAAGTAAATTTGCCTCTGCCTCCCAGCCCGCCATAAACGTTTCCCCCTTGCTCTCACAGATATTGTGGAGCACAGAGCAAGCAGCTATAACAATGGGGATATTTCTCTCGCGGATGTCTGAGCGTATCAGTAAGGAACGCCATCTCCCTTTCAAGCGGCCAAATGCACATTCTACGGCCATTCTGCACTTGCTCAGCCTGTAGTTGAACAGCTCCTGACCCCTGTCCAGGGCTCCTGTGTAGGGCTTCATAAGCCAGGGCATTAGGGGGTAGGCTGGGTCCCCAATGATCACGATCGGCATTTCGACCCCCCCCCACGGAAATTTTCTGGTCGGGGAAGAAAGTGCCTTGCTGCAGCTGTCTAAAAACCCTAGAGTTCCTGAACACTCGAGCGTCATGAAGCTTTCCCGGCCACCCCACGTACAGGTCGGTGAAACGTCCCTTGTGGTCAACCACTGCTTGCATGACCATTGAGTAATATCCCTTCCGGTTTCTGTACTCGGCGGCCTCGTGGTCCGGTGCCAGGATAGGGATATGAGTCCCATCTATAGCCCCACCACAGTTAGGGAATCCCATGGCGGCAAAGCCATCTATTGTGGCTTGCAGGTTTCCGAGGTTTATAACCCGGTGTAGCAGCCGCTCGACGATTGCCCTGCTTACTTGCATCACAGCAAAGCCCACTGTAGACCTACCCACCCCAAACTGATTCGCGACTGACCGGTAGCTGTCTGGCGTTGCAAGCTTCCAGAGGGCTATCGCCACTCGCTTCTCCACTGTAAGGGCCGCTCTCATTTTGGTATTCCTGCGCTGGAGGGCCGGGGATAGCAAGTCACAAAGTTCCATGAAGGTGCCCTTTCGCATGCGGAAGTTTCTGAGCCACTGGGAGTCATCCCAGACCCGCAGCACTATGCGGTCCCACCAGTCTGTGCTTGTTTCCCTGGCCCAGAATCGGCGTTCGATGGCATGAGCCTGCCCCATTGCCACCATTTTTGACAGATTGTCAGTCGCCCTACTTGCAAAAACGGCAGTGTCCCTGTCGTCCCCGCTGTGCACGTCAGTGTCCCTGTCGTCCCCGCTGTGCACGTCAGTGTCCCTGTCGTCCCCGCTGTCCTCGTCCATCTCCTCCTCACTGTCATCGGGTTCCAGAAAGCGCGGTTCTCCCCGGATCGCATTCCTCCTCTGCAGACGGTGCAGCAGGAACTCAGCAACCGTGATCGAGGTCCTCACAACAGCCATTACTGCAGCCGTGGTGTCAGCGGGCTCCATGCTTGCAATGCTATGGCGTTAGTTCGGCGGAGAAAGGGCGCGAATTATGGGATGCCTACCCACAGGGCACCGCTTGTAATGGGGGTGGGCGGCGCGGAAAAAGGGCGCGAAATTTGGAAATGCCTACCCACAATGCTGCACTCGAAATGGTGCCTGCTGGGGGATCAGGGAACTGTGGGATAGGTACCCAGAGTGCAACGCATGTCATGTCGACGCCTGCAAAAGTTTTGCAGACAGACACTGTCGACTTGCTGTGCTTAGCTGTGCGTAGTGAAGACACACAACATCGACTGTGTACCGTCGCGTTCACAAGATCGACATAAAGGAAATCGAACTAATGCTGTAGTGAAGACATACCCGTAATGTGAGGAGACCATGAACTGCTCACAGACATTCTGTGAAAAGAAAGAGGCTAACTTAGCTAAATAAATGATTTGCTGTAAATTATTTGCTCAGCTCTAACAGTGATCTATTGAATTAATGTATTAAAGGAAGATTTACAGGGAAAAAAATCTTCAATACCTGATCTTTTTAAAAACCCAGATTTTAAAACTCTGGCGAAAACCAGGTTTCAGATTTTAGATCCACCCTTCAAGGAGGGGAGGCAAGAGAACACCTAGTGAGTCGACCTGGACTACGGAACTGGGGAGTGTTGCTTCTATATCACTATCCATGTCCCAGGGATCAGCAACCTTGGCACGTGGGACTGCAGGGTAAGCACCTTTAGTGGGCACCGCCGGTTTGTTTACCTGCCGTTTCTCCGACTGTGGCTCCCACTGGCCGCGGTTCACCGTCCGGGACCTGTGGGAAGCAGTGCGGTGCTGGACAAAATAATTTAGCTGGACAAAAGTCTACCTGGTAAACAGAAGGCTAAACATGTATATCATGGACTGGGCTCAGCTAGCTCAGTGGCACACATCTTGAATTTCCACCAAACTTCAATTGTTCATTGGCAAAAAGCACTTTCAGGGCATATAAAGTGTTAATAGACTTAGTATTAACATTAGCAGTATGTACATTTTTAATTTGACATTTATAATCAAATTATTCAGGAGAAAAGGTATTACAGTTAGATTTATTTTATACCCCCACTGTATCTGCACAACATAATGCAATCCATCAATCAAAAAACTAATCATTTATTTCTGTTTCTTTCCATTTATAAGGACATTTTTCATCAGCTTGACAAAATGAGTTATGAGTCCTATTTCAAACTTCACTTTCTTTTACAACTTCATTTAGGAACATCAAAGTCTGAAAACGGGAGGGCAAAAAGAGGAGGAGCTCTTCACTATCAGTATTTCCAACAAGAGCACCTTTTATTTGTATTTATTAAATGCATAGATTTGGTGTTTATACTAGTCAACAAGATATGCTACATGTTTTTAGCATCACCATAATAAAACATAAATAGCCTCCTGAGGACCACTGCACCAGCCAAAGTGGCCATGGTTGGTAATGTTGCACCAGGCATCATGTAATGAAGTTCTCAGATTCGACCCAGGCCTGCGAATCCATAAATCTCTAGGATGGCCACGCTGGTGGCACCATGTAGGGTGAGGGCATGCACCTGTGTTCCCTCTAGGTTGTGGGGCAGCACGGCTGCCCAAGAGTCAATCAAGTGCTGTGCACTTGATTAGCAGAACCAAACACATCTGGCAACATCTTCAGTTACCTCTTCCTCTGCTTCTCAGCAGCCATATTGCTCCTTCCCAATGCCTTGGAGCTCCTGGCCAGCTACTTCCAGGACCCCCCTGCTTTCTGTGCAGATCGGAGGGGGTGCTGATATCAGAGTGCCCTCCTGCCTCCTGTCCATGTCCCCATCTCTGGAAAACTAGGGAGGGAGACAGGGCTAAGGAGCAGCATCAAGCTGCTGACAGATGCTGCCGTCTGAAGGAGAATTTTGGTGAGTGCCTTAAAGAAATGATAAATTGTCTCTCATAGACTTCCCCAGCAGCCAGCTCACGCACACTCTGTCTCTGTCTCTCACACACATACACACACACTGTTTCTGTCTCTTTCGCTGTCGCTCTCTCACACTCACACATCCGATGAAGTCAGCTATAGCCCATGAAAGCTTATGCTGAAATAAACTAGTTAGTCTCTAAGGTGCTACAACTATTCCTCGCTTTCTTTATGGATACAGACTGACACGGCTGCTATTCTTGAACAGAGTCTCTGTGTATCTCACACACACACACACTGTCTCTTTCACACTCACCTCCCAACACATACTTCTGTTGTTATTGTTACTTCTTGGTACTTCCTGCAATGCACATATAGTCTCTGTAATATTATTCTTTTAAAGTGCTGTTATGTTAGGTTTTTATCTGGTCTACTCATTTCATAATTTTATATCTCTCTTATGCTTACATTTAATTCTTTGAGTAGTGAGTTCTAAAATGCCTAAGCTGTCCTGGCTGGAGTAATTATCCCTATGGTCACTATATATATATATATATATATATATATATATATATATATATATATATATATATATATATATATATATATATGTATGTATATATTGTGGCAAATTACTCCCACGATATTGATGGGTCCTGCGCTTTCTTTTCTTGTGGGGGGATTCAGGGAGCCTTTTTCTTGCCTCTGAACAGGGTATTAACTGTCCCACAAGTATCCTAGAGGGGAGAAGGGGAGAGGGAGGGACCCGGGCCCGCCCTCTACTCCGGGTCCCAGCCCAGGGGCCCTGAGGATAGCGGTAAACCACTGGGATTAGCTACTCCTTCCCCTGGACTACTTCCCTCTCCTGCTCTTCAGCTTGTGGGGGGCTTCCTGCCCTCTCTCTACACAAGCCAGGTGTTCCTTTACTTAAGGTCTGGGTCTTTCTTAGCTCACCACAGCACTTCTTCAAACTCTCTCTGCTCCAACTCCTCCAAACTGTTCTCTGCTCCAACTTCTCCAAACTGCTCTCTGCTCCAACACCTCCAAACTGTTCTCTGCTCCAATGCCTCCAAACTGCTCTCTGCTCCAACGCCTCCAAACTCCTTCCAAACACCCACACCTGTCTGCCTGAGGCAGGGGTTTTTATTAAGGCCTTAATTGGCAGCAGGTGATCCTAATTAACCACCTGCCTGCTTCCCTAGTCTACAGGAAGCCATGCCCTAATGAACCTGGAGCTGATATATCTCCCCTCAAACACTCTGCCACAGCTCTCTGGCCTTCCTCTATCACAATATATATATATTATAATTAGGTTTATTGTTTCTACTGGTGGTGCATGTCTGCACATTATCTCAATATTGGTGCACATAACAAAATTCATTCCACACATGGATGGAAAAAATTAGAGGGAACATTGGCATGCACCCCTTTGTGTGTTGATGTAGAGTTTGAAAGCACAGTGTGTTGGGGTGTATTTTTCTATCCTGGCACCATGGCTGAAGAGTATGAAATACTGCTTTTACTGCTTTTAAATATAATGAGCATTTGAAGGAAAGCCAGATCGCTGTGAGATTATGACATTTCACGCAAAGTCAAACCACCCTATGCTCAGGTTTTGGTGCTGGAAGTGCATATAGAATATTTGAAGGATGATCCTTTATTTTGAGGCCAACATTTCTATTAGTGGATGTCCATTTGTGCTCTACATGGCTGAATAATCTCCTGTTGTGGCTGTAGCACAAGTAATAATATAATATTAAAACAATATCTATAACATCACTAATATCATAGAACGAGAATAAGAACAAATACTAGTATAATATATTTACATGTTAAGAATTTAGGAATAAATTAATCAAAAAAAATAACTCAACAGATGCTGATCTAGACATTTAGTGTGATAATCCATGGAGGTCTTCTCAGACCAGCCATAGGTTACTAGCTTGGCTTTCTCTATGTTCATAGAACATAAGACGTATTTGTTTTATTTATACAATTAGTAACAAGCATTTGTTCACAGCACAGATGAAAGCTCCAACCCAGATCCTATAATCCAACAGCCTGTTAACTTAATGGAAACTCCATTAATGATCAGTTAGATTGTCCTATTCCAAGCAACTTGGTGGTAAATGGGAAAAACTGTATACAAAAGTGTGATGTTCCAGTATGTTTTCCGCATGGCAACAAGGCCTGAAAGAGAATTAGCAGTCTCACAGAGGAGTGTGAGAATGTGACCTGTAATTTGTGGAGAGCCCAGAAATCCACTGAAATCTTTGAGTACCATCCCTGTGGACCCTGTGTTCTATAAGAGGCACTGTACTGAAACTCCCACGGCACTGATGTTATGATACATTGGCTCTGCTGTGAGTACTATGGTAAAGGCAACTTCATTTCAGCAGAATCTGTGGCAATATAATCTATCTGTTCTGAATGTAACTCTCACCTGATCCTATACCTTTACCTCAGTGTCAGATCTCCAGTTCCCTTCAGTGGTTCACCACTGAGGCATAACATCAATAACCCCATGTTATCTATACAAAGGCCAGCCCAACCATTAGTCATTGAGGCGTTTGTATTCTCCTGCCAGCAAATCTCTCCTTGGAGCTGTGCTGACATTTGTGACAGAACTACACATTAGCCATTCCACTGCCAACTACTGTTGAAGCCGCAAATCAGATACGTTTTCTGGCACAAAATCTGCTTGTTAGCCAGGGCACAATGCTACTACAAGTCTTCCCCTCTTACCACGTTTATTGTGCTCTTTACAATCATGCAGAAACACTACTCAGTGATCGCGTTGAAGGACTTCTTCCATCTGTGGAGTTATGTAGATGGTGTCTTTGTAGACTTTCACCTTTTCTACACATAGCCGTCATGAAAATTGCTGATTTAATCAATTCTGTGGGCAGTGTAGAGGGAATGACGCAGCCCATTGCTCGGAAAATCCTCCAATATTGGTGCTAGGTAGAGACAAACTGTCAGCCCAAATATCCGTAAAGACCTGTAAATATCATTAAAGACTTTAAACAAGACAGAGTACCAGAGATAAATCCATATCTTTTATTTTTTTCAGAAATCTTGCCCATGTTTTGACAGCAGATTCCAACTGGTGATCCACTGGTTTCATCGGTAACACAATTTATCTTAAAGTTTCATTTATAAATGTATTGCCATTATTTCAGAGTTTATTTATAAAGAACGTGGTGGTATTAAATTACCTATTAATACATTATTCAAGTATTTATAAATGTCACTGTGACAGACGGTTGGTCTCTATCCATAAATGTTATTTAACATACATAAATGAGTGGTGGGAGAATCTTTTGAGTGGACAGCAGGGGGATATAAGTCCAGACACATGCCTGGCAGGGAGGGAAGCTGACTCTCTTAGCTCCTGCCCCCTTTGGTTCTCTACTTAGCCATTGGCTGGCTAACGTGGGGCTGGGATCAGCTGACTGGCAACTGTGTACCCATCCCCCCACCTATTTAAGCTTAACCTGGGCTTTCAAAAGACTTTTATTCTCCCATTAGCAGTGTATTGATAATGAATTTTGAAAAACTGTAAACCACATTTCTAAAAGAAGACAGAGATGTGGAATGGGTGTCATGTAGTTGCATGGCCAGGAAAAAGGAAGGTTAATTAACATCCTGAGACACCATTTCTCCGATGATCACCTTGAGACTGGGAAGAGTCAACAGTTTAGAGATATCTATTGTGCATCTGTACCTTCAAGGGACTTCAAAGTACTGTACCTTCAAAGGATTTGGGGATTAATGGAGGTTGTCTAGGATGACAATAAGCCAAAACAATTAGATCAACAGCTTTTGTAAAATATACTGGATTTGATACTGAGCTTCACATGATTATCAAAGGACTGCAAGTGGCCCATTGTCTTGAAACACGAGTCTCGGGGGAGAGACGAGAGAGACTCTAGGAGATCAGGATGGTAGTTGAATTGCTGATAGGTTGTCTCTGACATAAAAAGGTCAGGAAGTGGACATTTATTTCTAGACATGCATGATCTTTGCTTTTCCCTGTAACTAAATCAACATGACGTGCTCCCATTGCATCTCACTGAGCAGTACAAAGTATACAGATGTGGTATGTTATGCAAACCATTACTTTTATTTGCATAGGAATTTATCTCTAATTCAAATACATCTGATTTCATTAAGATGATGGGAGTCTCAGCCTGCTCCTTAGGTAACTTAGCATAGGTTGCCCCAACGAGAACAAACCTCTCTAAGGAGAGAGAGTAAAGGGTCAAGTGTGCCTGGAGCCTTAGAGCTTCAGTCAAAAAAGAAGGGACAAGGGGGTTGTTTCCAAGGAGGCATGTCTTGTGTGGAGCTTCAGTCTGAAAGACGTATAGGGGAATGGTGATGGATCCCAAAGGAGACACCAGTTGTAGGAGATGCAGATGACAGTAACAGCTGTCAAAACTGTAACCTATTAATCTAATATTTTCACTGATATTTTGAGATGCTTCTAAATATTCTGATCCTGTAAATTATGTAGTTTCAATGACTCCAGTGGAACAATGCAGATTTAAACCAGAGGAAGAACTGGAACTGGAGCAAGAAGCCGTATATGACTATTTATTTTTAACTCTTCAGATTCAGTCTCGAAGTATGAACTATCCTATTCTTCATTCCTCTTCACCCTTCACCAACAACCCCCAGCAATTAAAATCACATAACTTGCAATTCCTACCTGCACCCATTGAAGCCATGCTGCAGTTCAAGCAAGCATCAAGTTGATGATTTTCTGATGAACAGTTACATTTTTGAGTCTCGTGTTGTGCTAAAGACTATTTATGACCCATAATCATGGCAGCTGACTTCAGGGGGGAGGGATAGCTCAGTGGTTTGAGCATTGGCCTGCTAAACCCAGGGTTGTGAGTTCAATCCTTGAGGGGGCCATTTAGGGATTTGGGGCAAGCAAATCTGTCAGGGGACAGTACTCGATCTTGCTAGTGTAGGCAGGGGACTGGACTCAATGACCTTCAAGGTCTTTCCAGTTCTAGGAGATTGGTATATCTCCATTTATTATTATTATTGTGACTCCACGCATTGCACCTGTCTGATTTTGTGAACTCTTAACAACTTGCAACTTTCCAAACCAGTGTGTGAGGTGTTATTACTACGTAGCAACACGTATCTCATACTATAAGATAAAAAACATTGGACCAAAACTGGCCTCCTGGCTCTGAACCGGTTTTCCAACTCTAGTGGCACAACTGGGATGGAGAGCTGCCAGGACAGTTATGGAGTCCCCTACCTCAGGAAGCATATCCAGTTCTGTTCCACCTACACCCAAAGAAGGCATAAAGGGTGAAACAGGGCATGGCAGAGACAGGCAGGGATGTGGCCAGGGTGTGATGTGTACAACCCACTTGGAAGTTTTCTTGTTCCTGGAACATTGAACTGAACCTCTAGGGTTCCTACCCTGTGGACAACAGCAACAATGAATCTAGAACCTCATTTACTAGCCTGCTTAGGGCCTGGAACAGAAACAAAATAGACTGGAAATTCCTACCACAGTCAAGAGGGAGCTTGGGATGGAATCATTCTTATAGACAGTTTGCTAGGCCAATGAGGAGTCAGGACTGCTCAGATCCCTCAGTGGGAGGGGACAGGCTGTCTCAGTAAAAAAGAGAATAGTTTGGGGCTCACTTTTGGGGTATTTGGGTTTGGAGCTGGAAGAAAAACAGCAGTTTGGACGTCTCTATTCAACCTCCCACTTCCCACACAAAGGACTACTTTGAACTATTCTGGGATTCAATATGTGATTGGTAATGCCATCCCCGGAGAGACCAGTGATCACAGAAGACGAAAACCAACCAGAAACAGCCAAGATCTCCACAGGACTCCAGGAAGCCATAAGATGACCTTCCCATCCCAGAGGTCAAGACACTGTAAGAGAACTCCTTTATTTTTGTTTAAACTGGCCAGATTTCACAGTGCTGCAGCACTCATCTCAGGATTTATGCTCTACATAACATCATCCTAGAATGGCGCTAAGGAGGGACAAGGGGTTGGGTACAGTGGTGAGTGCCGGGAGGAGGGGAATTTGTTGTATTGTTTGTGGGTTAGTATTTCAGTAACTTTTAATCCTTTCCTTCCTAAGTGCCTTTGTTTTCTGTCCCCAGTAAAGCCCCTTGTATTTTATGGATAATAATAATAATAATAATAATAATAATAAATGTGCCATTACATTTATTGATGCTCATATTAATGTATTTTGTTGTTGGCATTTTGGATTGTATTCCTTGTTAATGGAGCAGAACTATTATTTTCCCCAGAAACAGCACCTCATGTGTCCCTGACCCAGAGACAAGTCATCTTGGTTGGAGGCACCAGGTGACAAAAGGATCCAACCCTTGTGAGGAGGGGGGAGAAGAAGCCACTCCAATTAGCAAGCACCAGGGAGGATGATTGAGCTATCCCCTGTGAGAGGGGTCACATATGTAATAGTGATCCCTATCCAGTGAAGTGGGGTTGAGACATCATAACATATAGGAACCTTTAGGCTGTAGGTTAGGTCAGTTCCTGGTCAGTGTCAGGATCAGGAGACTGGAAAGGTGCCTTGGCTGTAGTTCATCTGAACGTAGGCATCTAACCCATTCAGTATGGAAGAATTCAGGTGTCAGAGTGAAATATCTGAACTTCTTGGTTCTGCAAAGTTGAAGCTTGGTCCTGCATTCAATTCTCTACATAGCTGAATGGTCCCTTCCATTGCCCTGGGAGTTTGATTATAAGACTGACACTTTGGTCTGGAAATACAATTACAAGAATTGGGCATTGTCTCATATTTCCAGCACTTCGGCTTCTGATTTTGGCTTAATGTACTGTGAGCCCAACTGTCCTACTTGTATTTTTCTATTGTATTATTATTTATGTGTACAGTAAACCCTCGATTTAACGGACCCCGATTTAACGGACTTCGGATGCAACGGACAAAATTTCCGATGCATCCGAAATCCATTATTGGGGGCCGGCTCCCGCCCCGGGGAGCCGGGCAGGAGCTGTCAACCCGGCTGCCCGGCTCCCCGCAGAGGGGAGCCGGGCGGGCGGGCTGACAGCTCCCGCCCGGCTCCCCACAGCGGGGAGCCAGGCGGGAGCTGTCAAACCCCCCGCCCCCGCCAGGCTCCCCGCAGCGGGGAGCCGGGCGGGCGGGCGGGCTGACAGGTGGGGGGGGGGGGGGGAGCCCGCGCCGGACTGTTTGGGCGACTCAGCTGCCTGGTCAATTTCAGGTGAAATTGACCAGGCAGATGACGGATCCCCAAGCAGCCCGGCGCGGGCTCCCCCCCCCAGCAGCCCCGCGGACCCCCCCCGCCTGCCTGAACAGCCCCCCCCCCGCTGGACCCCCCCCCACCCGAGGGGGGGGGGAGCCGGCGCGGGCTGCTTCGCGATGGGCTCAGCTGCCTGGTCAATTTCACCTGAAATTGACCAGGCAGCTGAGCCCATGGCCCAAGCAGCCCGGCGCCGGCTCCCCCCCCCCCCAGCAGCCCCACGGACCCTCTCCCGCCCGCCCGAACAGCCCCCCCCCCCCCCCGCCAACCCCCCCGCCCGCCCGAACAGCCCCCCCGCCAGATCCCCCCCCCCAGGTCAAACCCCACCCCGCCCGGCTCCCCGCAGCGGGAAGCCGGGCGGGGGGGTTTGAGAGCTCCCGCTCGGCTCCCCCCCAGCGGGAAGCCCAGCGGGAGCTGTCAACCCCCCCGCCCGGCTCCCCGCAACGGGGAGCTGGGCGGGGGGGGGGGGCGTTTGAGAGGCCCCGCTCGGCTCCCCGCAGCGGGAAGCCGGGCGGGGGGGTTGACAGCTCCCGCCGGGCTTCCCGCTGGGGGGAGCCGAGCGGGAGCTGTCAACCCCCCCGCCCGGCTCCCCGCAATGGGGAGCCGGGCGCGGGGGGGTGGGCGTTTGAGAGCCCCCGCTCAGCTCCCCGCAGCGGGAAGCCGGGCGGGGGGTTTGAGAGCTCCCGCTCGGCTCCCCCCAGCGGGAAGCCCAGCGGGAGCTGTCAACCCCCCCCGCCCGGCTCCCCGCAGCAGGGAGCCGGGCGGGGGGTGGGCAGGCTGTCTCAGGGCTCTATATAACGGAGTAATTCGGGCGAGGGGGTGTCCGTTGTCACCTGAAAGTCCGTTATTTAATAATTTTAAAAAATTATTAAATAACGGACTTTCGGTTTTAACGGACACCCCCTCGCCCGAATTAGTCCGTTATATCGAGGTTTCACTGTATTACGGTTAGAGCTAGGTGACATTTTTTGTCTTAATTTTTTTTTCAAAAAATGCAGTGTTCGGTTGAGTGAAACATTTTTTGAATGTGTCAATTGCATCAAATTGTGTCAGTCAGAAAGAAAAATATTTTAAAAGGTTTTTTTCAACATTTTCTTACCAAAATATTTTGATTTTTTTCATCCAAAATGATTTTTAATTTTAAAATGTCCTTTAATTTTATGTTTATAAATAAAAAAATAAAGTATAGATAAACAAAAGCTCAAAACTGAAACAAAATATGTAATTGAACCAGTTTTTTTGACCAGCTTTTTGATTCACCCAGAATTTCACAATTGTTCATATTGGATCAACACAAACTAATTTTCTGTTAATTTGCCAGAACTGCTAGCAAACCAAAATCTCTATTATTAACACAGCTTTAATTAACATAGCAAATAAGATCACTAATCATGGACTAGGATGCCTTTGAGATAGGTGCCGTAACAAAAAAAACAGTTCCAGTCCCGGCAAAAGCCCAGAAAAGAAGGCACCAGTGGGGGAAAAAGCCCCAAAATGTTATATGGACACTTCAGCATTTCTTTAAAAAAAATCCCTTTAATTTGCTTTTCAAAACAGCAGAAGGTTTGGATAGGAAAAGACAAAAGTGTATGTTTGTTCCATTTCTCTAATTTGATTTGCCCACCTATACTAGAGCAAGGAAATCATCTTTTCAAACTGTTTCAGTAGCACTTCCAAGGTATTGTAATGCATTTAAACTGTTTCAATGGAATTTGATTATAGCTATGTGTTTAACAGCTCTACCCAATTGTAATCCTTTTACCACAAAGCTAGTTAACAAAATGCATTATCAAAATTCCCAAACTATTTTTTTTAAAAATGGAATATTGACTCTCTTGATGTCCTGGAGTGTGGTCTTGGGAAACCCTTTTAAAATTCCTCATCCACACTAAAAGGAAAATGGTTTCAGGTCAAGTGCACCCCGTCTATGAAATTGTAAAATAATCCAGCCATAAATGTGTGGTTTTATCCCTGAGGTTCATAAGAGTACATGTAGTTTTTCTAGGGGGCAATGGTGACATTTCTTATATTCCTGCAACAAAGTGATTAAAATGCCTGTGTATGTACTGGCAGTGCCTGCAGTCTCACCTTGTAGAAAAAAAAATAAAGTTTGCTTTTATTGTACAAGAAACAGCACACACTAACACAAAGATACTTGGCATGAAAGCAAGAAGCGGAGAAGGGCAGACTTTCACAGCTGTGTGTAGATTCTGCTATCATTGTGAAAATTGTCCAAATGGGTGGAGTGAACGGGAAACTGAGAAGTCCCAGAAGGCAGAAAGGAATGTGTGAGCAGAGTTTGGGGGGTGGGCATGGAAAAGAGTTCTGAATGTGCTGCAGTGGAGGTCGAACAAAGATCTGCTCAGTCTGCAGATTTCAGCATCTGCATTTGCTCCTCCATTATTTTAATCATTTGCTGGACAAATGTGTGATTCTCTTTTCTGTCCTGCCATTTGGCTTCCCAACACTCCTTCCATTCCCTTTTTTTTCTTCTTTGCATTGGAGCACTACAGGACCTCCAAGCACATGTCTTCTTTGCTGTGTCTGGGGCGTTTTCTTATCTGGCGGGGTGTGTGGGATGTTTCTGAAGGCCACATCTGGTGAAGCACAGGGGACAATGCATAGAAGCAGGATTGTGACATTCACACACAGCATTGAAACATTTCTCTTCACCTTTTCCAACATTGCCATCACTTTCTCACTGACCCTCGCCAGACACACATCTCTGCGAACTCCCAGAGCATGGTGAGTGTTGTTTGAGGGAGGCATTCCATATGGGGAACAGAGCAGACACTCTTTGCAAGGGTCGTGGTTCAACATTCTAGGGAACAAATTCTAAAATTCTCCCACTTTTCCACACGGGGTGGTAATTCTAGCAGACCTCTCACTACCCAGGGTAAGCAAGTAAATGAGGGTACATCTACTCCATGCTTGTTGCTCCCTATGCCGCTTGCCTATGTGTCACTTTGGTCCCTGCACAAGTGAAACTTTCCCAGAGATCTCTCTGGAGGATTCCTGTGAGATCTCAGAATGCATCAACACCCTGTTCCACCATACTGATTAGCTACACAGGGAGATGTCCAGCTCACAGAAACACAGACAGCATTCCTCATTTCTGTATCCTGAACCTATCTGTGCACTACAAAAGCCACAGCCCCTTACCAGGAGACTCATCTCCTGCTACTTGCTCATGGGAGAGCAACTGCTGAGACTGGCTAGACGCCTCTGGAGCGGAGAAGAATTCCTGGCTGCCCGTCCACCATTCAACTCCTCTGGGAACTGCACATCCACATTTAACTCTACCTCTTCATTAATAACTTCATCCTCTGGGTTAGGTCCTCTTTCTGCCACCTCTATGCCCTCCAAAGTATCCATGGAGCTTTTGGCCATGGTGGTGGGGTCATCACCGAGGATAGCATCCAGCTCCTTATAGAACCAGCAGGTCTTAGGTCAAGTACCTGAGTGACAGTTTGCTTCCCTCACCTTATGATACAACAGCCTTAGCTCCTTTATCTTCACTCTGCACTGCAGTATGTCCTGATCACAGCTCTTTTCGCACAAGCCTTGAGAATCTCCCCATAGGTATCCCAATTCCTATGGCTCAAGCACAGCTGGGATTGAACAGCCTCTTCAGATCCAACAACTCTGCAGTGATCCAAGTGGGAAAACGTTTGCTGCGGTGGTCACCTGGGAAGATGTGATGAGACCTCTCCATGCCAAGCTAACAGGAAATGGAATTTCAAAAATTCCCTGGGCTTCTAATGGGGAAGGATGCATAGTTGTTACCTGGCTACAGGGCAATGCAGTTCAAACTGCTGACCAGAACAGTCAGGATGGGCATTGTGGGACATCTCCTGGAGGCCAACTAAAGCGATGAAATGAAACATGGTGTCTACACTTGTGCTTTGTCAACAAAAATGTAGCAGAAAAAGATGTAAATATCTCATGAGGGTGGATGTATTTTCCCCAATAAAAGTTGCCTTGAAGTGTGTATGCACACACTGTTTGGGTTGATAAGCATCAGTTTTGGTGGCAAAACTTGGTAGTGTAGACAAACTCTCAGTGTGAGTTTGAAGAGTGCCAAGGTGGGTGAGATTATATCTTTTATTGGCTCATATTCTGCTGGTGAAAGAGATAAGCTTTTCAGCTACACAGAGCTCTTCTTTAGGTCTGGGAAAGGTCTGAAGAGCAGGAAATTAGGGAAAAAACACATATACATTTTTTTTACTTGAAAACGAAGACCATTTCTACAGAAAGATGTTGCACCAAATAAATCAAAGTAAATAAAACTAACGTAAACTACTTATTTTGATATGAGTGCCTTATTTCAGCTTATCTTAAAGCTATTGCTAATCAGTTTAAGGTAAACCAACTAAAGCTGGTTTAAACAGAAATAAGAATATTTATACAGGAGTTTGCAGCAGTTTAGCTAAACCACACCTTAATCTAATGCAATGCAACTTTCTCATGTACACAAGCCATAGGCAAATGTAAAGATATTAAGATATAAGACTAAGATTTTGAAGAAGCCTAGGCAGTTCAAACACACATTTTTATTAATTTCAGTGGAAAAACATCTCTAAATCCACTAGACTGGTTTGAATTTTGTAGTCAACAAATATGGAATCCAGGATGCAATTTCTACAGTCATTTCAAAGCAGAGGAAGATATTCTATTTATTACAATGCTTGAAAAGGTCGGAGAACACTGCTTACGAGAGTTATTGTACAGAGTTTTATACAAACACATCAAGGTAATATGTTTAAATATTTGCCCAAATAGACATAAATCTTCTCTGTCATTCTTATAATAACCTTGAGATTAAAAGGAGAATAAAAATGTATTTGCACTGATGAATTTGAAGAGGCAGTAATCCAGCTTTCCACTCATACAAGTAAGACTGGGGCATGTTTCACTCAGAGAATGGATTGTTAAATATTTTATAGATGAGTTTTCTACTTCTATTGAATTACACTGTAATCATCGCAGAATATTTTCTTTATTCCAGCGGAACATGTCATCAAGCTTTTCATAGCTGATTATTCTTTCCTAAGGTGGTTCTTGACGACTGCAAGCATCACTTGGTTACTATACCTTCTTCAAAAGCAGTTTTAGTTGATGTAAAATGACAGAATTGTTCTGATGAATCAACAAACCTGATATACCAGATGGATACTTCATAAAGTGTTGGCTAATGGAAGGTGGCATTAATTTCTATTCTTTTTCTTTCACAATATGGAAATATGTGTGACTGATTTAATTATAGATAGTAATACATTCAGACTATTTAGTGTAGAACTATCTATGAAATTATTACTATTTATGAACACACATCAATTGGACATTGATGGTGACAATTTAAATTATAGGGCCAATATCACCAGTATGTTCTGACTGCTGTGTCACTTCAGTCATACAAACCAGCCATTAACCTGTCTTCACTAGCTAGTTACAGAAAGTAGAATAGCATGAACCATTCAGAGCAATCTCTGAATGACTCTAGCCCATAAACTGTATAAACTGCAGAACAGTTTATAGTCCAAAGTCATTCGGAGATTGTATTGCAGAGCTCAGCTGTTCAAAAATCACACATTAGACTTCCCAAATCATGCAAGTGGCTTAAAGGTTGTGACACTTTAAAAAAATTAGTTTATTTTCCCTGTCTTCTGGTCTTTAAGTCTTTCAGATTCATGTTTTCATGTTTTCTCTGCTACCATGAGGGTGAGAAATTAATTTTATTTTCTGATGAAACCTGGAATTCTCACATAATCACATGACTCCAGGAGGTAGGACTTAAAAAACCCATCAAATATCACAAGATTCTTGCTAATAACATGAGAGTCGGCTACACTGTATTAATGTATGATTTATTCAGCAGAAAGTAGTCCTGTAGTCCAGTTACTATCAGTGTTTCCTCTAATTTTTCACACACATGTGCGGAATTAAATTTGTTATGTGCACATAACAAAATTCATGTGGTGGGGGTAGGGCCAAGGGGTTCGGAGTGCACGTGGGGGGCCCAGGGCTGGGACAGAGGGTTGGGATGCAGGGGTATGAGGGCTCTGGCTGGGGTGTGGGCTCTGGAATCAGGCCAGGGATCACAGGCTCAGGGATGGGGCAGAGAGTTGGGGTGCAGGGGTGTGAGGGCTTCAGCTGGGATGTGGGCTGGGGATGAGGAGTTTGGGGTACAGGGGGGTGCTTCAGGACTATGGTGGGGAGAGAGGACTCCCCCAGCCCTCTCTACCCATAGCAGCACCAGGGCTGTGGGGGAGAGACGCCTCTCACCACCGCAGCAACTCTGAGGCTGGGGCAGCAGGTTAGGTGCCCCTCCCCAGGACCCGCTAGCCCAACTAGGGATAGGTACAAGGAGGGGCGTCCTGGCCACGACAGATCCAGGCTGAGGCTGAGTTTGGGGATGGGTGCCCTGCTACAGGTCCAGGCCAGGCCACTTTGGCCATGGCTAGGTCCCAGCCAGACCGCTCCGCCCATGACTGGATCCAGACTGCAGCTTAGCTGGTGCCGGAGGGTTGGAGGCCGGGCTAAGTTGGGGCTGGGGGAGGGGTGTATCACCCCCGGCTACAACACATCTCTGGGTTGGGTTCTTTGAGAGCCTGCACAGCGCTAAATAGGCTGTTGCGTGGCCACATAGCCACACAGCTTAGAGGGATCTTTGGTTACCTCCACAACTGATGTATGGGAAAGGCAGAGGTGAAGCATGGTTATGCAAAAACCACCTGTACATTACAGAGAAACATATTTATTTGAGGAAATTTGGATTTTTAGGGGAAAAAGTAAACTTGGAAATAGAGACTGATGTTTTCTTCCTCCAGAAAAAGTGTTGACACAAAGTCCATAAAAATACTTTGCAATAATCACGTGGAAGCAATTCACAATTTCAACATATTTTGATGTCTTCTTAAGACTGAAAATTCTTGTTGGTGTTTCCTCAGCATTATTTAACTGTTAAATATTTTAATCTGATAAATCTCAACTTAAGTGTTGAACAGTTTTTTTTAAAGAAACAAATTAAAATGAAGCCTTTTTATATTGGTACAAGTCTCAAATCATCCATCACAGGGTACTGACACACAATGAATTTGAATATGAAAGATGTCCTTCGGATTCTAAATAGCTGTGTTAAAAAAACAGCACTCTCCTAGGAGGAAGGTATTAAAAATAAGCAACCACTATACAGGATCTAAAAAAAAAAGAATTATCAGGATTTATTTTTTCAAGTATTTACATATGCAAAGCACCTCACAAAAACAAGCGGAAGACAAATATTCTTTTTTATGTTGCTTGTCCAACTTTTGTAGCAGTCTTATTAATCTACACTTCTTTCCCAGAGTCATGCTACCTTAATAGTGACAACTTTACTGATACAGTTTATGCACAGATAGGGAAGTAAAAAATTATAAAGCCAGCTGGTCTATTTTGCATGAGATGAGGTTCTGATCCCTCAAGAGAGTAGAATGGATGGAAGTGCAGTGTGATTTTAGAGTAGTTTACACACTTGAAGGCTGGTTCTCCACAGCCTTGTGCAGATGTAATGAATACACAAGGTGCAAATTGAATGCAAAGTAGGGATGATGCCACAAAGTGTAAGGAATTGGAGAAACAGGCTCTCTATATAACTTACACAACACTTCTCGCACTTGGGTAAATTTGGCCCAGAAATTTCCATAGTAATTATATTTGCTTACATTTGCCCTGAATCTGGCCCACAGAAACTTCACTATATATAATTGAATATAAGCAATTATCAGTGGAACAGCATAGGTTTATAAAGGTGATTTGTGTTCACAATTGTGGTTACTGAAACAGAAATGCTATTCTTTGTGAAGGTGGTGGATCAGGGAAACATTTTTTTTTAAATACAGAGGTCTATTGAAACATCACATAAAGTGTAATATAGGCCATACTGTGATCCTAAATTAGTACTTTTATTCTTCTAAAAATATATTTTAAAGAGTGAAACCAGCAGTCAGTAGCTTCTTAGGAAAATCATTGTCCTACGTGCTACTAACCTGTTCTCAGTACAGGCATTGACTTTTATTTTTCCTGGTGGGTGCTCCACTCCTGCTCTGCTCCCTCCCGCAAGGTTCCCTTTCATGTCACCTCTTCCCACCCCTGCTCTGCCACCTCCCATGAAGCCTACGGCCCATCCACCGCTCTCTACTGTCCATCCTCCCACAAGCACCTCTCAGCAACCACCGAACAGCTGATCGGAGGCCCCATTGAAGAGCTGTGACTGGTGCATGCCAAGCGGTCCCTAATTTTTTTGAACCCTGGAGCACTGAAGGAGTTGGCTATGGGTCCCAGTGAAGGCAATGGGAATTTTGCCATTGTCTTCAACAAAGTCAGAATTTCACCCTATGTCCCTAGTAGCCAACCTTCATATATTTGCTACAAGCTACAAACCACCTTTTAAAATTCTCAATACAGCCAGAAATTAACTTTTGATTCTCACCTTTGTTTGAAACCAGCTGTTAAAAAGTGAGTGACCCATTTTCCTCTCATAAAAATCTTTGAAGATGATCTTTTCAGTTTGGAAGAAGAACAATACAAGCTTTCCTGTTGCACTATTGTCTCAAGAAGACAGAATTTTTTTGCTGATCTATTGCTCCCCTGAAACATTATGTTTTAATATAGGACATCTGCTTTTCAGTTAGAAATGTGAAGGTCTGCATTATTAAACAAGCTGCTTAATAATTTACTTTGAAATCACTTTATATGATGCTGAAAGAGCTACTTCCCTATCACTAATGAAAAGCTGAAAAGCTTTAGTTTTAAAGAAAACAATATTTAAACATTAATCAAACTCTGAAATACAATAAAATGAACAAATAATTTTTCAGTCAATAGGAAATACATGATTCTGCACTTTGATTTACAGCAGCAACTTTTACTTCAGGAATCCCATAACACTTGACTTTTGTGGTGTATTTTCCCCAGAGATACACAACCAGTTTTTTCTCCCAATTTGTGTGGGAGCATTTATGAGACATGCCTTCCATGAATCAACTGCACAGCTGCATGGGATATCTAGCTAATTTAAATGTGCAGTTCTAGAACTTGAAGTGGTGTATATCAGCACAGCTCCACAGACTTCAGCTGAGTGACAGTGACATTAATTCAGAATCTGGTGCTCAGTTACTTGACAGGAGGATTTTTAGGGATAGTTACAGAATCTATTTCAGGTGAGCACCCATTTCACACAAATATATTATTAACATAGATGAAAAGTAGAAATCGATAAAACTTGACTTTTATTTTATTTTATTTGCATTACCAATCACCTAGGAGCCTGATACTGCTGTTGAAAATACCCTTCATGTATGTTGGATAATGAAGAATGAAAAATCATACTTTGCACTTCTAGAGTTTTGCACTTTCAAAACTTCAAACATTAAATAATAGGAGGGAACAATCTCATTTCTTGAATTTGTTTCTCTATATCTGATGACCTTCAGAGCATAATCCATCTTTTTTCTTAAACATTTTCTTTACTACAGGTGAGAGAATGACACTGCTCAGTATTGTTTGCATGAAGCTGTATTTTTTCTGCTTTAGAATTCTTGCAAGTACTTCGAGACCTTTGTATCCTTATCAGTTTTATATTAAAATTGAATAAAATATTAAATTTTATTAGAAAATCTGTATTGATAATTTTCATATTTTAACTAATTAACTTTAGATACAGCTAATTACAAATAAACAATTTTTACAGATTACTTTGTTACATAACTTTTTGTTCCAACTTTGATTAATTGAGAAATTTTATCAGGATCTGTTTTAATTATTTTATAGATGATGGAGGACAATGAATGCATTTGCTACTTCTGTACACTATAATTTCAAATTCATGACGTAGATCATAACAATTTTTAAGAATATCTTTTCTAGCTTGATTTCATTCAAGAAAAAGATCTTGGAGTCATTGTGGATAGTTCTCTGAAAATATCCAGTCAATGTGCAGCATCAGTCAAAAAAGCAAACAGAAAGTTGGGAATCATTAAGAAAGGGATTGTTATTAAGATAGAAAATATCATATTGCCTCTATATAAATCCATGGTATGCCCACATCTTGAATACTGCATGTACGTCTGGTTACCCTATCAAAAAACAGATATACAGTAAAACCTCCATTTAACGGACTAATTCGGGCGAGGGGTGTCCGTTAAATCAAAAAGTCCATTATTTAATAATAATTAAAAAAATGAGCTGTCTGAGCAGCAGCCCGCCCGCCACAGGGTCGGGGCGACAGCTCCGCTGCCCGCCTGCTGCCGGGACCCGGGCGGTAGCCGGGAGCTGGCAGCCAGCCTGCCCGCTGCTGGGACCCGGGCGGTAGCCGGGAGCCGGCAGCCAGCCCGCCTGCTGCCTGGACCTGGGCGGCAGCCGGGAGCCAGCAGTCAGCCCGCCAGAAATGGATCAGGAATGCATCACACTTGCTCAGAAATTTTGTCCGTTGCATCCGAAGTCCGTTAAATCGAGGTCCGTTAAATCGAGGGTTTACTGTATTGGAATTGGAAAAGGTTCAGAAAGGGGAAACAAAAATGATTAGCAGTATGGAAAAGTGTCCATGTAAGAATAGATTAATAGAACTGGTACTTTTCAGCTTGGAAAAGAGATGACTAAGGAGGGATAAGGTAGAGGTCTATAAAATCGTGATGGCTGTGGAGAAAGTAAATAAGGAAGTGTTACTCCATCTTATAACAGAAGAACTAGATGTCACCAGATGAAATTATAGGCAGTAGATTTAAAACAAATAAAAGGAAGTATTTATTCATACAATGCACAGTCAACCTGTGGAGCTCTTTGCCAGAGGATGATTGAAGGCCAAAATTATAACAGGGTTAAAAAAAGAACTAGATAAGTTAATGGAAGACAGGTCCATCAATGGCTATTAACCAGAATGGGCAGGGAGGCAAAATCATGCTCTGAAGTGACCCTAGCCTCTGTTTTCCAGAAGCTGAGAATGGATGACAGGGAATGGATCATTTGATGATGACCTGTTTTGTTCATTCCCTCTGAAGAACCTTGGCCCCTGTTGGAAGACAGGATATCAGACTAAACGGGCCATTGGTCTGGCCCTGTATGACAGATCTTATCTTCTTATGATACATCTGACATTTAAGGCATCATATCTCTGGAATATGCTGAGCTAGTAAAAGACATGATGAAGTCAGCCCAAGAAGTGTGGTAGCAATGTCAGGTAGAAAGGGGTGAAAAAATGGTGCAGTAAATGGGGTATAGACTTGCCATTAGCTGCAATGAAAGTACAACGGAGACCAAATTTAGAAAGGACATGTCCAATAGTTATGAGCTAGTGAAGAGGAGACAAAAAATAAAGATTGGCACAGTCACCATCCTAAATAAGACTAGTAGTGGAAGAGAACTCATTGTTATGCAATCAAAACTCAAAACGGTGTGTGTTCATGAATGCATATTGCTGTGAGACGGGGATGGAGCTGGCCAGGAGGAGAAAAGACAAAGATAAAATTGGCCCCAGAAAAGATGTAAAGAGAGGATCATGGAAGGGAATTGCTGAAGTAGACAGGCTAGATGTGGTAGAGGTCAAGTTGTTCCAGATCATAAGCTTAGCTTGTCATGGATGAAATATGCAAAATCTTTTCATGTGGAAGTGGAGAGATAGTGGGTGGGTTTAGTGACTGGAGGAAGAAAGGTGGCTTTTAAACATTAAAGTAGTAGTGAAGGTATTTTCCTTTGATAATTATGGATGCACAAGATTGTGTTGTAGCATTCCAGAATATTATCCTCTACTGAATATGGTGAGATTTCCAGATCTTATGGTGATACTTAGACCAAATAATACCAGAATAAATATGTTAATCCATTTATCCCTAGAGCGTTTTATTGTTTGATATTTTATTTTTTTTAAGAAAACCAACATACTTGAGGTATACAATACTAAAAATAAGAAAACATTCCCCAATGCTACATGTTTCAGACTCTGCAGGAGACATGTTTTAATGAAGTTTTAAATATGATTTTGTTATTCTTTTAAAGTATCAAGATTCCATGATGGCACATTCATCATACAATTGAAGTGATTATTCATACACAATTAGATTTAGTTAGGATAGAGACTTTTATGGACACTTTAATCATTTGCTCCATGAATTGAAAAGGGCCATGCATTTGATTTACTGTCATCTGGGTGGGTGATAAAGATCAACTAGCTGATAAATGTTGCAAATGAATTTGCTGATCGAAGCTATCCTTTCATTTGTTTTGCACAATAATTAAAGATTAATTAAATCAGACATGCTTCTAATGAGAGACTCTTACCTGCACTTTCCTCCATCCAGCTGGAAAATATAAAGCAGACCAACATGAAATGTATTTAAAGAAAAGGGATCAACAGAAAAGGGAACATTTGTAATGTTCCCTACCTACTGATGCAAGTAATGTATAACATTTATGCTCTGCCTATTTAGAACAATAATTACTTTGAACCCAACATTGGTAACACATTAAAAAATGACCATGTAATCAATATTAAACCTGTAAAGCACATTTTTTTATTTTTTTTAAATGGAAACAAATTATATACTTGACAGAGGTAAGCATAGACTTTAAACTGAACATGTTCTATGCCTACTAATGGTTCAGAATATTTTTTTTCTGAACCAGTGAAGAGTAACTAAATATTTATTTCAGAGCAACATTTTACAATCCTCTAATCATGTTTTTTTCTGGTTCAAACATTTTTTAAATTTATTGAAGAACACACTCAAAGGCATATTTATCTGTTACTATTGCTGACCTAACCCTCCTCCCCAAATCTACTATACTGTACAATCATTAATTAGTTTTGTTTGTTGTTTGCTTTTCAAGTATATGGTTGTAACCCTTGCAACATCCAGCAGGTATTCTTTTTTTCAAATTCTACAATAAAAGCCCCAGCATGTCCAAAATATCCTTGCACTGGAGAACGTTTTTTCCACTTATCACATTTAGTACTTTATCATGGTTTCGGGTGCAATGGTAGCTGCCAGTAGTTACAGCTGGGTTACAGAGATTTTTGAACCATAATTTGAACCTTTTATTTGGTAAAAACCTCATGGAAATTTCAATATATATAAACTTTGAGGAATAGTTGAAGGTTTCATGATGGTTTGTTGAAAAATAAATTGATACACAGTGAATAATAAGAGCTTTTAAAATACCTCTGTGGGTCATTTTTCACCGAGAAAAAAATGTAAAAGGGATCCCAGCATGTTAAGACAGAACAACTTCCCAAATGCCTGGAATGTGGGACAGTCAGGTGTCCTGACCTGTTGATATAATTGATATAAAAGTAGATGAGATTACTGCCAAGGTTTTGCACTAGAGTACAAGTTTGATGAAGTTGCAGTATGTGTGGCTTTTTCAGCTGGAAATGAAAGCCTTTTAAAATGTTGGAGTCTGGTATTGACAGTAGGAAGGTAGAAGGGAATGTCCTCCCCGTTAACACCTTATCTTCATTCTTTTCAAGATGCTGGTGGGTACAGTGCCATGCTGCAATCTTAACTACCGTTAAACATAGGACTTTTTTTTTTTTTTTTTTTGGTGAATAACAACATTCTATATTAAAATGGAAACAAAACTATTAACCAAAGAAAGCTACTGTGCAGGTTACAGGTAATAATAGACCTATCTCGTTGATATTAATAATTAAACCTCTCTAATTTCATGTTCATTCTGTTTATTTACAAATTTTGATGAGTGAGTATGTATAATGTATCTTTTAATTACAGTTGAAAGAAAAATAACCACAAGTTTTACCCTAGATGCCTTTCTAGTTCAAATTTATTTGTATTCCTTGGGCCATTTTATGTTCCTGCAAGCTAGTAGAACACAGCTGGTGGCTCGACAGGAGGTGTACAGGGGGATGTCAACAAACCAGTAAAGTGCCTGAAACCACTATGCTTATTGCTAAAAGCAGCCAAGTCAGCAGGCTGTAAATTGGTCAAGTCAGAGCCTCAGCTTGACCAAGGCAGGAGGGGAGGTTTTTTTGGGTGCCACAGAAAGGGCAGCTTGACCCCGCGTTCTTCCCGATAAGAATTTTGTTGAAATCGCTGATACATTTTAGAAGAACAGGGTGTGAACCAGGAATGTCTATTGTGGGGGCCTCATGGCTGCAAACTCTGGAAAAACCCACACCTGGTTAATCAATAATCAGAATGAACCTCTTGCTGGACCATTGAAACTGCTTGTAACAAGTTTTCTTTAAGGGACACACTAATGTATAAATAAGGTGGAAAAGTTTGAGGTAATTGGACTTTTCTGGAGTCTCCCTCTGGATACATCTTGCAATCCTCAGTGGCAGATGGGCTGCTGCTGTGCCACTCGAGAGCACACTCAGCTTTGGTAATTATCAAGGGTCGGGGGTGTTTTACTAACCTGTTGCAGACATGCTTGAGACCAAGTAAAGTTTAGCTTTAAGTGAAAGCACTCTTGTGTTGTCCTGTTTCTGTCTGCCATCTATCGGTCAGATGGCCGTGTCTCCCCTGACTTATTCCCTGACACCACCTCACACAGAGTAAAAGTTACCAAGAGCTTTGGGTTGAAAGAACCCCGGGTAACAGAGGCACTACACCTGCAGAAAAGTTTGCAAGGGGTAAGGGTGAAGGTGGTAGGCCATGGATTTGCCACACCTTTATAAAGGTGTAGCTATCACTCCCCCAGCATAGTCATCCTGACACAGGCTGGTGCACAGGAGGTATGACCATGCTCTCACCTTATGTCATGCAAACATGCCATGGAGCAGTGGATGATGCCAGTTGCTATCATTCCAACCTCCAGTGTTTCCCAGATTTTGCAGCCACATAGTGATTCAGGAAACAGGTATTCTCTGTCCACTAATTCATCTATGTAAATTTAGCCAGAATTAGCTAATTGTCTTTTTGGCTGAAAAAGTTATCTATAATAGTAAGAAAAGGTGGAAGAAGGGTGTTGGAAAATGCATTTGTGGCCATGGCTAAAAAGCTCTTCTTCATCATAATAGTTAGAGTTCCATCCACTAAGCATTGGTTGGTCATATAGAAATACATAGGGGCAAATTCTCAGTAAATAAGTGTAAATGGAGTAAACGTCAATGGATCTATGTTGATTTATACAATTTAGGCTGATCACTCTGATGCACACTGTGACGGTGTACCCCATAAGTCTTTATGGGGGGGGGGTGCCTTTAAATATATGTATGATATTACTGGAATATGGTTTTGCTACATATGCCATGTAACATATCTCTGTGAAGGTAATGATCTACTGGATCTGTTCATCCTATTTGTATGTATGTGTCTGTTCTGTATTCAAAGCTATGAATATCGTCTATGTGCTTGGTTGGTTGTATGTGGACTTTGGAAAGCAGCTGAGCAGCTCTCTGGGAGATGACTGTTCTCAGTTAAGCCCAATTGAGAACCAATCAAGCAAACAATGAATTTTGTAGACGCCCATCCACATCCAAGCTTCCTCAGGAATGCAGCCTGACTGGTAATGAGCAGAGTCTGGTTCAAACCGGGGACTGAACCATGTGCTCTGAGAGTCCATGTGGACTCTGCAGAAGAAGGAGGAGGGGCTCTCCACCCACAGGAGGAAGTCTATATAAACGTGGAAGAGACCTCTCCATTTTTGTTCTCAGCTGGCTCAAACAACAGCCCTCCACCCCCCAAGGATTCCTGGAAGAAACTGGAACAGAGGACTGTGACTGCGGGGGGGTGGGGGGATGCAATTGATTGCTGGACCCAGGCTAATAGAGTTTAGCCTGAAAGGAGGAATTCACTGAGTGTGAGGCTTTTTGTTGTAATATGTTAGATTTGCATGTTCTGTTTATTTTATTTGGTAATTCACTTTATTCTGTCTGTTACTACTTTGAACCACTTAAATCCTATTTCCTGTCTTTATTAAAATCACTTTTTACTTATTAATTAACCTGGAGTATGTGTTGGTACCTGGGGGGGCAAACAGATGTGCATATCTCTCTATCATTGTTATAAAGGGTGAACAATCTATGAGTTTGCCCTGTATAAGCTTTATACAGGGCAAAACAAATTTTATTCAGGGTTTGACCCCATTGGGAATTGAGCATCTGAGTGCCAGAGTTAAAACTACCTCCTGCCTGTTTCCAGGAAAGCCCACAGCTGTTAGGGGACGTGGCTCAGACCTGGCAGGGTACTGAGGTCCTAAGCTGTGTGGGCAGGAAAACTGAGGCAGGAGTAGCCTTGGCACATCAGGTGGCAGCTCCTAAGGGGTTTCTGTGATCCCAACCCGTCACACACACATTTCCTGATAACTTCCCAGAATGAGCAACTGAACATCTTTATCTAAAATGCTAACTCGGTACTAATGCTGGGGAAATGGTTTGGGTGAATCAGCTGACTTTGCCACACCACACCAAAATATCATCAATTAAGTTTGGCAGACAAAGAAATTTAACTATTTTCATCACTTGATCTAATGGTGTTCTAGGACATTATAATTCAAACTTCATCCTGTGAGTGAATTTTTCCAGGAGAAGTCTGATTTCCAGTGCCAGGTCTCTAGTGTGCAGGCCAGAGATGGGGGTTGGACTCCAGGTCAATTAACTTTCTAGTCAAAAGCAGAAGAGAACTCAAACTTTTCTGTTTGATATGCTTTTTCCTTATATTTTCCCACTCCGATATGAACTTTATTTTACTGGCCTCTGTTTGGAGTAGATGCCTTATTTCCCTTCATTTTACAAACTGTTTTAATTGCCCTATTTAATTCTGAGACTCTAACTTTGTATGCATGGCTCACTGGGAGCAAATCTTCCATATACCTTTTAACTAAACAGGTAATTTTCTTTAAGCAACTTCTTTTGTTTTTTTATTTGATATTTGGACTGGATTTTGTTTGCTCCTCTTCCATATTCCTGTTTTTTTTTTCTGTAGGCTGTCTCTGATATGAAACTCCCGAAAATTATTAAAATAGAAAAAAATCACATTCTGGAATGTGAAGATAGGACCTACTTCAAAACTTTACTCTATATATTGCCTTCAAATAATATCACAGCTCATGGTTTATTCGGGATTGAGAACTGGTTCTGATTTTTATATTGGAAAGTTTGAAATCTAAACTTCAGGATTCAAAGTAACAGAGAAAATACAAATTAACAAAAGGTAAACAAGCTCAGGGATCAAAAGAAAACATTGTTTTGAAATTATAGTTCTTTTGTAACCCTAGTTCTGAGAGTTTTGAATAGAAGCTTTGAAAATATCTTTCAATTTTTAATCAAAGTCTGGAAGTGGGAGAAGAAGGATGTAGCATCTCATAAATTCTGTCAGTTTTACTGGCACCCCCAAGAGATTGTGTCTGTTTGCCTACCTCTACAGCCTGTCACATCTGTGTGTCATAGTAAACTGATAATTCAAAGACATCACAAATCTCTCAAAGAAGTTTATACTACAGCTATGTGAAATGTTTACACCCTTTCCAAATCCAGAATCCATTCTACTCTTAGTTCACACCGTTTGTTAGATTCACCAGGTCAACTCCAGCTATAGTTTAGGAACTAATGCTGCTCCCATTACAATCAATGACAAAGCTTCTATAGACTTCCATGGGAACAGGATTAGGTCCTCATTCTGCAAAAGTGAAGTCTTTCGTAATAAATAGACTTCAACAAAATCTACCACTTGTATATAAGAAAGAAAACAGATACCACAATGTTGTTGTTCAAATTGAATGGAATGCCAAAAATAATCAAACAGCAGAGTGGAAAGTTACTTATTATTTTCTTTAAATATCTTTCTGATTTAATTATCTAAGCTATAAAATAAAGATTAGGAATTTTTATTTTAATATATGAGTTCTTTATAGACAATATTTCTTTAATTAGAGCCAGATGAGTCTGGGAGAACCTATTGTCTGCCTAAATTGATTCTTTATTAACAAAATTCTAGAGCTGTAGAGCTTTTAATCATAGGATAGTTTACTGAGAAATAGACTAGATGACCTATGAAGTCTCTGACTTCTATGATTCTATGAACTGAAGTCAAATGAGGAAGAAATAAACTACTTAAAAGTGATATTCAGGTGCTCACATAATTTGAATTTGTCAAATTATGACATTTAATTATTTATGCTTGTGATGTTTTTTTATGAGCTAATTATCACTTCATGTCTTTCTCCTGCTTCTTTCAAAGTCTCTCGTGGTTCCAAAAATATGTGTAGAACAACAGAAACCTAGTAACCTAAACAGATTTACAGATAGGCAATGATAGTCTTCCAGAAGAAGAAGAGTCTGTCTGTTAATGAAGGAAGTGGGACAGACCCACCAAATACTCAGTTTCATAATAATGTGTCAATCACTGTGATTCAATATAATTTGTGACTCAGTGTCTCCACATATTTATGTGTTGTATTTAGGGAAAATTGCAATGCAGTGTCTCATAGTGCTCTGTGTTTTTGTGACATTTTCTGAATATTTGATAGCCTGTGAATTCTATCCTTTCTCTTCCCAGTTGGTGGAAGGAAAAGGTAATTTCAGTTACAGTAGACTCTCGATTATCCAGGATTGGGTTAACCAGGATGTGGATTAACCAGGATGTAAAAAAAACGATGCGTAACTTGCAGGGCCGGCTCTTGCTTTGTTGCCAACCCAAGCACACACAAAAAAAACACCCCACCAGGGCACAAGGCAGCCAGTGAACCAACACCACCTCACCCTGGTGCAGGGTGGCTGGTGAGCCAACCACCCTTCCCAATATTTCCTATGGATGGTGATTATCCAGGATTTTATTAACCAGGATTCATTTTTTCCCTATCATCCTGGATAATCGAGAGTCTACTGTATAATAATTTCTTTCTCCTTATGGGGCAGTAGTTCACCTATTACCAGCCTAATAGATAACCACAATCTGCACTACCTACCATGCATCACATGATGAACTGACTGGTCCTGTGAATTGCACATTAATCTGTCTGACACACAAGGCAAGTGGCAAACAGATTTTTGCTGATCAAACCTGTAGTAGACACAGGGCTGACCCACAACATTTTGGTACCTGTGGCGGGGAGGTTAAATGACTCCCCCATGTCTCCTCGCTTGGGCCAAAACTTTGAAAGGTCTCAATTCTGCCTTCTTCCTGTTCTACTCCTCTCATGTTACTGCTCTGTTACCTACCCCAGTAAAGGAGAACTAACAACTTAAAATGCCTTGTTCAAAAATTTTAAGTAACACTTAACTTTCAAATGCCTGAACACCAAATGTAAAGTTTCTTGTCTGCATTGTAAACAATGGCATTTTTCTCTGTTTGAATAATCAAACTGGTGCTTTCCCTGCCTTCTTGGTTACAAAGATTTGAACTGCTTCTGCGTCCTGCAGGTCCACAGTCTGGGCCAGCTCATGCTCTATTGAGAAGGTTGAAAGGCCAACCAGCCTGTCCTGTGTCATTGTGGAGCGTAGATGTGTTTTTATTAATTTCAGTTTGGAGAAGCTGTGTTCTCCACTGGCAACTGTTACAGTAAGTGTTAGAAATATGTGCATAGTGACAAAAGCATTTGGAAAGAAGGTGGTCATCTTATTTATGTACATGTATTCCAAAACAGACTTTGGAGTTTATCCTGCTGAAATTTATCTTGAAAGGACTTTCAGTTCATCACCTAAATCACTTGCATCAATATTGCGCATGTCATCATGTGTCAACACTGTCTATAGTGCCCTGCATTGCTGGTGTAGGTCTTCTTCAGGTATGGTGAGAAGTTTTGGAATATCATACAACATCCCAAATATACTGCTGTGTTCCTTGAGCTGCATGAAACTTTCTTCAACTGACTGTATTGCACAATCTGGTTAAATAATTGAACTTTGAATTGTTGTTTGAGATCTCTTATGGGATTATCCCATGCCTCATAATCAAAATGTGTATGTCATGACATAACACTAAGCCACACAGAAATTTGAAGTTATTTATGTCTCTGGTGATTCTATTTCCCTCTACCACTGTTATCCCACAAACAGTTCCTGTCAGAGCATTATCCTCTATAATGGCACCGGTGGCACCATCTATCTTCCCAATTTGGTGTTTGATTGGCTTTATCACCTCCACTCGACTTTCCCATCATATGGGGCACTCACTGGTTTCAGTGTCAGAGAGGATTTCTCAGATGTTGCTTCAAAATTTGCCATCAATGAGATGATGCAGAGAAAAATACACAGATGCTTTGAATTACATTAAAAAATTCAGCTGCCTCTCTAGAAGTTGATGCTGCATCACTGACCACAAAGTTGAATGAATGAGAACTTCATGGGACAAAAAAAGCTTGAGGGTTTAACTCTCAGATCCGTGTCTGCACTCTTCTGCTCTTTCCTCTCATGTTGGCATCATTATCGTAGCCCTAACCTCTCATTTCAGCTATCACAATTCCCGTATCTTCCAGCTTTTTAAGAAGCACATTTTTCATACCAGCTCCTGTAGTATCATCAGTGTCAATACATTTTAGAAAATGCTCTCTGACAGTCACCATTGCAGGGACATTTTCACTGGGGTCTGTTGTTGTTAGAAAACGCTCCATTAAAGTAATTTGTTCTGTATGGCTGACGTCAGGGGTGCAGTCCAGAATAACAGAGTACTATTTTGCTGACTTCAGATCTGCCACAATCTTCTGTTTGACTTTTGTTGCCAGTAACTGTATGATCTCATTTTGAATTCTTTTTCCAGGGCAGTGGTGTGTGTACATTTTTTGGGTGTTGACTCTTGTTTTATTCCAAAATGTCAATTTGAAATGAAAATTAAACCTGTTCAAAAGTTCCTGCAAGTAAATTAAATGTTTGAGAAACGTGTTGAATATAATTTTTCATTCAAAATTTCTTGTAGGAAAGAAATTTGGTTTTCCCCAGTTCTAATGGGGATGACCAGAAATACAACATCTCTATATTAGTTAGGTACTTTATTTAGCAATAACAGAACTTGTATGTTGTATATTTTTATATATTTATCATTTTCTTGCTCTACCATCAAACTCTTTATTCCCTAGGATCCATTAGATAAGTAGGCTGGCTCGGGGACCAGCCATATGTGCCAAGAACATTGTGAGCTTCTCTACACTTGGTATACCTTCTGTGACAGAGTCAGACCAGAAGGATATAGGAGAGTGCTGGAAGGGAAGTATATCAGCCTCAGGATGAGCAGGTCCCTGTTACCTGGCTAGCCAAACAAAGGAGAAGGTTCTAGAAAGCAGCAGAAACATCTAGCCTGATTGGGACACCTGATGTCAATCAGGGACTGTCTGAAACCAGTTTAAAACCCTCCCATTTAGTCAGGTGGGTGTGGGTGTCAGGAGCTGTGAGAGTAGGTTGTGCTGTTGGTGAGACTGAGTGGTTAGACAACATATCATATGCGAGGAAGGAGGCCCTGAGGTAAGGGTGAAGTGGAGTGTGAAAAAGCAGGGACTGCTGTGGGGAAGTAGCTCAGGGAATTGTATTGTGTTGGGTGGTTAAAAGGTCATCCATCTTAGCTGATACTATCAGGGTCCCTGGGCTGGAGCCCAGAGTAGAGGGCGGGCCCGTGCTCCCCCCTTCCTACCTTCCCCAATTAATCACTGAGACTAGGGAGTCAACAGAGACTGTGCCAGGAAGGATAATTTCTCCTCACTGGCTTATGATGAAAATGGCTCAATAGGCTGTGACCTTGTCTCTAGAGAGAGTAGGGCTACATGGATGGTCACAGTGAGCCTCTGAGGCTAGTGAAATCCGCCAGGAAATGCAGGACCCGCAAGTATAGACTTGGAGCTTTGTCACACTTCTTATTGTTTTAGAAATGGTTGTCGTTTCATCAGATCAACCACAACTCTTCTGTTGAGTAATGGAGCAAAATAATGCAGTTCGGCTACATCATATGAGAGTGGCTCATAGCCAAAATGATTAAACAGCTTATGTCTTGTTTCAGCTGAGAATGTCTTTGCAGAATTGTTTTGATCTGTAGTGTTAGTGAAAATATAAAAAAATAAATGGAATTTAAGTAATGAGTGACTTTTTCTTTCAGTCTGTACTTTACCTTTTGCCTGAATTTATAAATGTACCTAACTTCACTAGCCTACCAAGAATGCAAAAAAAGTATATTTGCATAAGATATGTATTATGGTAATTTTTAACCATATTAGTCCTATAATGATAGTTGTATAGTTAAAATACTGAGCACTGAAGAAAGTATAAATAAAATATTGTAGTGTGCCTGAGAGCTATTGGTCCAGAGGTCTCAACTGTTCTAAATCTGCATAACTCCATTGCTTTCTATGGAAATTTACTGTTAAAGCAAGTGAGGGTCTGGCCCAAATAACTGCTGAGGAAGTCAATGGTTGGATGGTTTCCCCATGTATATTTAAGAGTGACTTATTAAAATATACAGAAAGACCCAGAAAAGAGAAAATAAGACATAAGATGTCACAGAATTGTCTAAAGTAATCTACATGCCATGGACTCAAGTGTAATTGAACAAGAGATTCTAGACAGGCTTGAAAAGCACATTAATGATCCTACTTCAAAGTTATTATTTACCTCAGAGATAGTAACTTTGGAAGCACAGTTGAAGAAGACTGCATATTATTTCAGAACTCCCACTGACTTCCACAAGCTCATGGCCATTCTTACTTGTTAGGCTAAGGACTGTCGGACAAGAGTTAAAATTTAGCTAACAGCTAAGACAGAAACTGCAGATCAAGCAGGAATGCTTCAGTAGCCCCGTGGATACTGACAACTGTAAACACTTGATAAACTTATATGGTCAAATGTCCACCCTGTAATTCAGCTCTTAGAACAGAACAAATAATCTCTTCACAGCCCACTGGATTCTGTAAACACTCATCCCTACCCTTCCCTCCCACCCTGCCTCTTTCCCCTGCAAGGTAGCCATAGATACTTGATGTAATCAGAATGGCCTTTATACGTACACACTGTTCCTATTTTTATCTTTGTTCAGAGTCGCTTTTCATTTGTAACAATGTCTGTCTCTGTATGTACAGATAAATGCAAATAAATTGATAAGAGAATGTATATAACTGGCCACGGTGGCACCATATTTTTAAACTGTTTATCAGTCTTCCCCAATACTGTGAATACACCTCCTTCAGTATTGTCTGTGTCCGCCGGATTCTTGGGAAAAAGAATATTTTTGTCTAACGGGATGAAAAGCAAGCCTGCATTATATCATAATATACAGAAGTACCCAACACACTAGACATGGAAATTCAATGGTTGTGTCAAAGTAAGTGTGTGTTTGTATGAGAGATAGATTTCATTAATCATGAACAGAAGTAATATCTGAACAGAAGTAATATTACAGATATTGCAAATATCCCTAAATAAAGGCAGTTAGGTAAAGAAATGTTTTATTGTTAAATACCAGGAATATGCTCCTATTGCTCTACTTCTAATAACTCATCTTTCTTCTTAAACTACCATCTAGTCTGAAATGGCTTTAGGATGCATAAAGGCAAAATCAGAGGGTAGGGGGAAGGTGAGGGTTCTCCGAAGGCAAAACATGTATTGTATATCATATATAGATAGGAATAAGCATGTTGTCACCAGTGCTATTCAAGTCCCTGTAAGCCATCATACAGACTTCACACTCTTTAAGGAAATTTAGTGCTCATTAATCATGTTACAATGAAGCTAATGAACTGTTACAAGAAAACATTTTAGGTTGATGCCCTGCACTGACTAGAAGACAAGTTACAATGGAAGCAGTGCTATGTAAATAGGGGCAAAACTAATAGTGTCCAGTTGCTCTAATATTTGTTGGTATTTGGACATCTATTCATAGATTCAGTAGTAATCATTTATGGACTCTGGTGTATGCAAAATAAGAAGAGTCTTGTTCCTCATCATGCTCCATAAACTCTGTGTGTCAAAGAATCAAAGCATGCAGGAAATTTAGTGTGTTGCTTCTTAGAAAGTACGCACAAAATTCAGACTGTTGTGTCATTACATTTTGAGCTTCTCTGAATTGCAGATCTCTATGTCTGCAATAAGCAATGTGGATAGCCTTAGAGGGTGAACATTTAGATATCATTTGCCATATAAAATAATACTATGCAGCCTGGTGGCTATATTGTCCACTACCTTATATTATAAAACATTGAATAGGAATCCTTTTGCACTTGTATTTAAATTAAACTGTCCTTAAGAACTTTGACCAGCAATGCAATTTGATTCTGACCACCCTCAGAATGAAAAACAGTCTAGCACACTTTAAATAGTTCACATACAAATAGCTTAGCCTAGAAAAATAAATTGTTGTGCCATAGGCAGTTTTGATATTGAAAAGAACAGCCACGTTAGCCAAAGTTGGAACCAAAGTTTATAAATGCACAAATAGGAGCTCCACATTGGAGACAGATACCTAACCTAGTGCAAATGTTTGTCATTTAGCCTGACCATTTTAAAGGTATTTGCTTCAGTAATGTTAGATATCACAGATTCAGTTGGCATAACTCTTCCTTTTAAGAAATTAGTTTGTATAAAATGTAAGTATTTGTGATCATGCTTCATTCTCTGAAAGCAAAGTCACTCCAGTAAAGTCAAGTCATTTCCAGTTACAAAGGAAATGTGTCATCTTGGCAGCTGCACATTTTCACAGTATTCCATTAAGTCAGTAATACTACAGACATCTTAATACATTATCTTTTGCAATATAGCATGTGCCACTGAAGTGGCAGTAAATACAAAGTGCCCAAATCTTGGGTCTGGCTGAACGGTACTCAATATAGGACTCAAAGTTCAAATATCACTTTTTCTCACCTTAACACCTTCAGCTATTTGAGAATAACTTAGTCCCATGTACAAATCTACCCTAATTTACACAAGCCTATGACAGTCCTATGAGTATTGTTACATCAGCTGGAAATTTCTAAAGCATAACAGAGTTCTGACCACATTCCTGTGCTTGGACATGCCTCCAAAATACTCCCTCTGCCAGGGAATCCTGCAGAATTCCCCTACACTGCGGGAATCATAAATTGTCAGTTAGGACAGCTTTATGGTCTGTTTGTATTGCCAGACTAGTTGAAGAGCACTGTGTCAAATCTGATAAGCTGTCCATAAATATCACTCAAAATGTTCTTGACAGATATCTGAGATTTAATGATGCATAAAGTTGAATAATTCCAACACAACAGAAACACAACCATAGGGACCAACAGAGTGGGTGATGTACTAAGTAGATATTCTTATCATGCCAGCTCAGAGATTCCATCACAAACACACCTCCCTGAAACATTCAAATAAAACTGCCCTCTATGTCACATATCCATAGTCTATGGGTGGGATTTTCCAAAGCACCTGCATATGATTTTCTAAAGCAAAGCATATGATATAGGGTGAAACATAAATCTCATTGAAAATCAATAGAGCTTGTGCTCCTAAGTCATGTAGTCACTTCCAAAAAGCCCACCCAGCAGCTAGTAATTTCAGTAATACTTACAATTATACTGCTTTATATCTTCACAGATGTTTATAGCTATCAGCTAATTAGTCCTCAGAACATCATGTCAATAAAGTAGCATCACCCTTATATTTCAGATGAGGAATCTATGACACGCTTAAGAAAGGGCTACATTTTCCAAAATGTTCACATATTTTGGGTATAGCAATATCTCAGTGCCCGTGAGAGATGGAAGGCCTATTTTTCTGAAATGTTGAGTGTGTCAGCAAGTTCCTCTGAATATTCACTAACCAAACAAATGAAACATCTTATTCCACAGCTGTAAGTCTCCATTTCAAATGGCAATATTCACTATGAAAACATAACCTCATGCATTTTAAACTGAATTTATTTAATGTTTGCTCCTGTTACAGTTCTGAGGTTAAAGGTGCCTCTTTAGGTCTTAGTTCCCCAGCCATCTTTTGACAGGGACCCAGGTCCTCTACCTCCAGACCAGCTTTAGGCATATAGTCCCCCTGAAATTCACTGTGACTATCCCAGCAGGTCTGATCTTAGTCCAGCACCTGCATTTCACTCTCTCTCAAGGAACAATGACAGTGACCAGCCAGCTTTCACAAAGCACAGTACAGTTATTCAGAACACAAGCTTTACAGAGAAAACAGGAGAAAACAATAAACAGTCTATATGCATGCTAAGATTATCAAATGTCATCCATCTTCCACGTGGAAGGCAGGTTTCCAGCTTTTCAAACCCGTTCAACAGGTTTTGCCCTTTTAGTTACAGTGTCATGTCAGTTTGAGGATCAAAATGCGTGTCTCAGCAAATTCAGGCTGACCCTTTATACAAAATGCTTTTTCTTGTCTGTTGTACCGGTTGATCCTAGTTTGAACCAGTATATGTAAGTGGGGTGGTAGTAGTAGTTGTTTGAAGATCTCACATCTATCACAGTTCCCCAGCTCCATCTCTTCCAATATACAAATGTCCCATGTTATTCCTGTAATGTTATTTCATTGTTATTTCAATGTGATTTCCTTGTTGTATATCTCACAGTCCTAAACTTCCTATGACACTCAAAACAGACATGATTTTGAATGATGTGTCACTTTCATGAAGAACCTGTATGTCACATGTTCACTACAGGAAACATATCATGTCCTGTGTGTCTATACGAGATGTGCTTGACTAAACCGATAGCATAATATAGCCTTTTAGTGCTTAATTTCTTTCTAGGCTATTTATCCATTGACTTTAAATAAGATCTCCCTTAGTCTAGAGCTTTGAGGGTTTTAAAACAACAGCTTGCTTAGCAGGTGGGTTTTTGTCACAGCTCTAGCGATAAGCCAATGGATAACAGTTATTGTGCCTTTAAAAATATCAGAAGCCTAAATTAAAGAAAAAGAAGAAATAAACATAATGATGAACAGAAGACAGGGACTAAAAATGAAATGACAAGTAAACTGATGGTCTCGAAAAATCTGACAAAATAAAAAATTAAAACAGAAACTGAAGACAAATATAACTCAAAATAAACAATTAAATGATGGGAATTAAAATATTTTCCAAAGGAATTATTTATATGAAATCAAAATAATATTTCTAAGGTAAAGGACATGTAAGCGAATAGAAAAATGCAAAGCAATAGTATGTGTAACTCTGTCCTACTCCCCTTCTTCATGCACCTTAACTCTTTGCTGAGGCACAGGCCAGATGTTCTTTCTCTCTTTTCAGGATTTTTAAGAAAGCATGTCACAGAGTTAAACTTCATGGCTACTGTATGGCATACTCTGATAATAGATGTTAATAGTTCCAGTCAACTTTAGAGAGAGTACCAAACAGTTTCTTAGTAAAAGCATTCAATGCATGCAAGAAAACACTGTACATAGTATTTGGAATTGTACGAATAAATTTTAAAAAATGTTGTTAAGCTGCAAATCTACTGGTGCTCCTCACAGACTTACCCTCTTCATTGCTATTACAGATAGAGATGGAGCTTGAGAAGAATGGCAGCATTTCAGTCCTTTAAAACTCTTCAGAACTCTGTCAGAAAACAAACATTCTGGGGAACCTCCACAGATAGCAGAATTCTAAGAACATAAGACTATAAGAACATAACAACTGCCGTACTAGGTCAGATCAAAGATCCGGCCAGCTCAGTATCCCATCTACTGACAGTGGCCAATGCCAGGTGCCCCAGAGTGAGTGAACCTAACACGTAATGATAAAGTGATGTCTCTCCTGATAATCATCAACACGCTCTACCAAAAGGAGGCTAGGGACACCATTCCTTATCCATTCTGGCCAATAACCATTAATGGACTTAACCTCCATGCATTTATCCAGTTCTCTTTTAAACCCTGTTATATTCCTAGCTTTCACAGCCTCCTCAGGCAAGGAGTTCCGTAGGTTTATTGTGCACTGTGTGAAGAAGAACTTCCTTTTATTTGTTTTACATCCACTGCCCATTAATTTCATTTGGTGGCTCCTAGTTCTTATATTATAGGAACAGGTAAATAACTTTCCCTTATTCACTTTCTCCACACCACTCATGATTTTATATACCTCTATCATATCCTCCTTAGTCTCCTCTTTTCCAGGCTGAAAAGTCCTAGCCTCTTTAATCTCTCCTCATATAGGACCTGTTCAAAACCCCTAAACATTTTAGTTGCCCTTTTCTGAACCTTTTCTAATACCAGTATATCTTTTTTGAGATGAGGAGACCACATCTGTATGCAGTATTCAAGATGTGGGCACACCATGGAGTTATATAAGGGCAATAAAATAATCTCCATCTTATTCTCTATTCCTTTTTAAATTATTCTTAACATCCTGTGTGCCTTTTTGACTGCCACTGCACACTATGTGGATGTCTTTAGGGAACTATCAATGATGACACCAAGGTCGTTTTCCTGATTAGTTGTAGCTAAATTAGGCCCAATCTTATTGTATGTTTAGTTGGGGTTATTTTTTTTTTCCAATATGCATTACTTTACATTTATCCACATTAAATTTCATTTGCCATTTTGTTGCCCAATCACTTAGTTTTGTGAGATCTTTTTGAAGTTCTTCACAGTCTGCTTTGGTCTTAACTATCTTGACCAGTTTAATATCATCTGCAAACTTTGCCACCTCACTGTTTACCCCTTTCTCCAGATCATTTATGAATAAGCTGAATAGGATTGGTTGTAGGACTGACCCTTGGGGAACACCACTAGTTACTCCTCTCCATTCTGAAAATTTACCATTTATTCCTATCCTTTGTTCCCTGTCTTTTAACCAGTTCTCAGTCCATGAAAGGATCTTCCATCTTATCCTATTATAACTTAATTTTTGTAAGAGGCTTTCATGAGTGACCTTGTCAAAGACTTTCTGGAAATTGAAGTACACTATGTTCAGTGGATCCCCCTTGTCCACATGTCTGTTGACCCTTTCAAAGAACTCTAATAGATTAGTAAAACATGATTTTCCTTTACAGAAACCATGTTGTTTTTTGCCCAATAATTTATGTTCTTCTATGTGCCTGACAATTTTATTCTTTACTATTGTTTCAACTAATTTTTCTGGTACTGACATTAGACCTACCGGTCTGTAATTGCCGGGATCTCCTCTGGAGCCCTATTTAAATATTGGCATTATGTTAGCTATCTTTCAGTCATTGGGTACAGAAGCTGATTTAAAAGACCATTTAAAAGACCATTTAAAAGACCATTAACAAACCATAGTTAATAGTGGGAGAAGCCCAGTATACCATTCTGGATTTGACAAAGGGGTACTGGTAGATCCCCTTAACTCCTGACTCTTAGGAGAAGATGTCTTCTTATTCTGTGATGCTTGGTATATTTCATTTTAACATGATGCCCTTTCAGCCACAAAGGGAAGAGATTAATTTTCAGTATTTCATGGCTCGATTACTCCAACATCATAGTCAATGTGAAAATCTAGAGCTTAAGGACGTATTCTGTATATAGCACTGTTCTTTGAGAAGAAATAATATTGCAAATTGATGCATTTGCAGGCAGGGTCAGGGTCAGGGTCAGCCCTTTCTGAAGAGATGGATGGAGAAGAACACCCAATAGTGTACCTAAGCTGGAAACTTTTTCCTTGTGAGGGGGAATACTTAGTGATAGAGAAGGAATGGTCACCTACCAAGTGGGTGATAGAAATACTATGGTACTACCTCCTGGGGAAAGAATTCAGATTAGTTACTGATCATGCCCCTTTGCTCTAAGCTGAATGCAATGAAAGAAATGAACTCTAAATTGATGAGATGGTAACTGTAGTTGCAACCATGGGCCTTCTAGATACAACATTGGGCAGGAAGTTTGCATCTCAATGCTGATTTTCTATCAAGAGACAAGCCATGGATGGGCCTCAGATGTAAGTGGGAAGATATGTAATGGAGTTTACAAACTGCATCCTGAGCATAGGCAGAAGGGAGAGGAGATTTTTATTCACTTACAGGTGATAAGACTGACCAAACCTCAGAACAGCTGCCAGAATTGCCAGTTATGGAGTCATGCACCCAGAACTGGAATCCATAAGGGAAACAAGCCCAGCAATAAAGGAAGGTCAATAAAGAGCGATGAGGAGGCAGAAAGTCCTGGATATAAGAGGAGCAACAGTCCTATGCCAGGCTGCCTCTGAGAAACTGTCAAGAAGACAAAAGAAAACTGAGTGTCCAAGAATTTAGATGTTGTTTGACTCATTTTAGGCTAAATTGGCGGATTGGTCTAATTTGAGTTGAACAGAGGGAGACAAGCTAGGAGAAAGTGAGGACGTTGAGAGCCTGACCCAAAAGCAGTTGACATAAGCACAGTTCTGATGAGAAAGACTCTGAGTTTTACCATAAATAAAAATAAATAGTACAAACATGCTAGATAAGGAAGAAGGAAGAACAGAGAGGGCAGAGAGATAATGCACCTAATTTAATATTCAGTTATGTAAAATAGTGGAAAGATTTTATTTTTAATCAATGCCATTATATTTGAGATAGAAAAAAGGATTCCCATTTCCCCATAAAACTTTCTCTGCTAATTTTATGTTAATTGTTTCAAAGCTTAAACTATCTTGTACAGAATGTTTTACTGGCAGTGGCTTAATACTTCCCCTATGTCCTGTTCAGAAGCTATTTGATGTGCATCCCACTTTTACTATATCAAGCAATGCAGCTTACACATGCACAATGGAGAATCCCAGTACACATTTACATCTCGTATTTGGAAATGTGCCATCCTGTCTCTGGAAATTTTTCCATTATTCTGAACTATCCATTGCTGGTTGGTTGCTTTGGGAAAGCAGTTCAGATGTCTACATGTGCCAAATGCTATGGTAAGAACATCTCTCCCAGAAGCATCAGGGCTTTTTTAATGGTACTAGTTTCCCTGAGATTCTGATGAGAAGCAAACTAATAGATGCTGCTACAATCCCACCATTAAGAGGAAATCCACCTAACGAGGACCAAGCCTGAGAAACATGGTCAGAGAGTCAATTTTCAGAAGCTTTTGCCTCCATAGCCATTGTGACCTTTCTTCAAGGGCCTGACCCAGCTCCAACTGAAGTCAGTGGAAAGATTCCCATTGATTTCAATGGAAGTTGGAGTGGAATTCAAGTGGGAATGAGCAGAGGTTGGCTATGCCCAAGCCTCACACTATTTTCTACAACAGGGAGCTTCAAAGGAACTGGTCCCCACACTATGCAGGAGGTGTGCATTTTCTGTGCATTCTTCCCAAACGCTACTCCCATCCTCCTTATGCAGCACCAGTTATACTGCAGAGGACGTGGAGACAGGATTTTTCCCTAATTATTTTCACTACATTAATCCCAGTCTCAATGAGAATTTGGCCACATTTAAGTTTCCCCTTTTCTGCTTATAAGATCAGGATTTTCTAGTAGGTTTAGCAATGTAGGATCTTTGCTGTGGAGGCCCATGTATAATATCATATGCATTTGAAGAAAGGATCAAATCATGTCACTGAGGAACTAAAACAGGGTCTGATTCTATTCTCACTGAAGTTAACTGAGCTGTGTGGCAGACGTCTACATTATCATGGAAAGAGTTCATACTTTTCATGTGTTGGGAAATAAGAGAGATAGGCAGGTACTTGTGAATGGGTAGACAACAGGTAGATTGACCGCAATCAGAAAAACTTGGCATGTTGCGAGATATCATTTGTTTCATTGACATTTTCTATTTTAAGGATGGAAAGAAAGCTTTTAAGTGTGACCACTGTAACAATCATTATGCAAGAATCAAAGCCCTAGGAAGCGGCTTTACAGGACTGTAACTGCCTTGCATTGCAGGCAATCAGGTTATACTGGTGTAAACCCCAGTGTAAGGAAAGGAAGAATCAGGCCCTGTGCTTTAAATCTTGCAATGATTTAAAATTCCAGAAAAGCACCTGCTTCCTTCTTTGCAGACGTGTCCTCTGTTGAGTTGAATCAGCTGGTCTGGAATCAGTAAGCAACTGTCAGGAAGCAAAGTTCTCAGCATTTATGGTACTAAGTGTTGCATGGGACCAGTGACTAGTAGCTAATGATAGCAATCAGATATTTGTTCAAAAAGAGTGAATTGAACACTGCACTGAAGGGGAGATTGTGTAGTGCATTGGGTTAATCAGTAATGCAGGTGGCAGTTATAGCTTTACGTGCCTAACATGCTCCAGGCTCTGCTTAAATGTGTTCTTCAGTGACTTACTACATAATAATTATCACTGTAAAAATATATTGCTTGTAGCATGAAAAATCTTTGGACATTTCCACTCATTCTGTCAGAAGTAGAAAAAAACAAAGTCCTTAATAGTATAGACTAGTTTGCCAAAACATCACCTGAAGCAGTGGGATTCAAATCTAATTATGTATTTGACAGGCTTTAGAAACAATTGAAAATTGTTCATGAACACGTTGACAGGTACAAGATAAGTAAGGAAAGATGTCCTCAAACAGTTTGTAGCAAGGAGAATTTCTTCTGGAAGATTAAGCTAGTGACTTGGAAAGTGCTCACAACACATTTCAAAGTTGTTTGGAGAGCTCTGAAAGTGAAATGTCTAACACAGAAAGAAATGTGGTTTCATAAAATACATATGTCATTATTTCCTCAAACCATTAGATGCAGAGCCAAACTCAGCAGAGGTGGTGCAGGGAAGTGTAAAATATACCTCGTGTGTCACCTAAGTACTTCATGCTACTCTCCCCGCACAAAGCGTTTCTGCTGGTGTTAGCTTTAATAACCACCCAGTACATGACAGCAAATCTGCCAATGAAGTCCTCCAAGGAGGGGACATGACTGATCATCCTACCATCTAGCAACCTTTTCCATGACAAAATTATAACCATGGTCACCCATTTTGGGAGCAGTGCTGGGTCCTAACAGCTCTAAGTGATGGTTCAGAACCGCTCATTAACCTGGATCCCAGCTCAGTTTCAGCACATATGGTTGTGTAAATAAATAGTGAATTTGACTCATACTCATTGTGTAAAAAAATAAATAGAGTTAATGAGTAGAGATAGTTTCAAAAATAGTGAATGTTTTTAGCTTTACCCAAGTCACTAAAAACTGCCTTGGAACTTTCTCATCACGATGAGTAGAAGTGGGTAAATCATATGGCCAAATAATTTATTTGATTAATTTTGCCTCTTTTTGTATTCATGATTCATGTACATCATGTATGAAGATGTGAATAAAATAAGATTAGAGCTAACACAGGTCCCAGTGGCTTCCCAGTTGACAGTTCACCTAAACTGAATACATTGCCCTATATCCTTACCCTTTGTTCACACCCATTTAGCCAGTATTCAGTCCACTTGGTAGTGTTCATGCATGAAGGAGGAAATCGTAACATTTACCGTATTTTTCGCCCTATAAGACACACTTTTTCTTCCCCAAAACGGGGGGGGGGGGGGGGGGAGTTGGTGCGTCTTATAGGGCGAATGCAAAAAAAAAAAAAAAAAGCGCCTCTCTCTCCCGTCCCCCCCCTCCCCGCCGCGGGCGGGCTGGGCTGCCGGGAGCGTCCCGGTTCCCCCCTCCCCGCCGCGGGCGGGCTGCCGGGGTTCCCCCCTCCCCGCCGGACCAAAAAAAAAAAAAAAAAAGCGCCTCGCTCTCCCGTCCCCGCCGCGCGGGCGGGCTGCCGGGAGCGTCCCGGTTCCCCCCTCCCCGCCGCGGGCGCGCTCCCAGCAGCCCGCCCGCGGCGGGGAGGGGGGAACCGGGACGCTCCCGGCAGCCCAGCCCGCCCGCGGCGGGGAGGGGGGGGACGGGAGAGCGAGGCGCTTTTTTTTTTTTTTTTTTGGTCCGGCGGGGAGGGGGGAACCTCGGCAGCCCGCCCGCGCGGCGGGGATGGGAGAGCGAGGCGCTTTTTTTTTTTTTTTTCCCCTCGGATTTTTTGTTAAAAAACGAGGGGGCGTCTTATAGGCCGGAGCGTCCTATAAGACGAAAAATACGGTAGTCACAGCCCAGAGTGCATCTTTCAGCTCCACAACATGCAGAAGGAATGTGGCTGCTACTACACACTTTAATGTGTTGCAGCATACTTGCCAGTCCTGCTATTTAGCCCAGTAAGTCAGATGTGGGGCCATAATAATGTCTTCTCCCATCTTCTCTGCTCCCTCTGGAGTATCACGTCCCTTGGGAGGTGTAGAGAGTGTCAGCAATTCTACATGGCATTTATATGAGTCACACAAGGTGACGGGGGAGGACTTTATCCTCCTCCCACATTATACACCTGATGACATTGGATTAAGTGGTTTTGTAAACCCCACATTCATTACATGTGCTGTTTTCCCTTCATCCACCAACAGGTCCATTGAAAGCCCAACAAAATCAGTGGAAAATATCTGTTATTCCCTCGGCCCAAGGGTTAGTCAATTTGTGTGTTTGTCAGCTTGCTTCTGTTAGGAAGAAAAATTGATGATACAAGATATATATTTTTGGTGAAATCTTGTTTATTTACAAAAAGTGTACACAATATCCTGCTTCCCTGAACACAGCAGAAACCAACAACAATCAGTTTCCTACCTCCTCAAAAATTCCAACTTGCTTCCACGCCAGCAAGGTATGTGCCCAAGAAGCTCTCTCTGTGATTCCTCTTGGGTCACAATAGAAACTGCTTTTCTTGTTTTCCTTCTAGCTTTCTGCTTCTAATACAGACAGGCTGACAAACCAATATCCTAAACCCTGTGTTTGCACTGAGAGAAACCCCACATCTTATCTCTATCCTGCCATATTCTTTGGGCAATATTTCCATTGTTTGTAGCTAATTCTACTACATAAAGGGGATTAACTGCTCCTTCCATTAAGTGTGAAAGAGTGCTTGGTACATCCATTGACTTTAAAAAGGACGGTGATTCTCTTTGGATCAAAAATTCACCCAATGGCAGCAATTAGCTCCTTTTAACATAACCGCTCCATGGATCTCAATTTGCAGAAGTATTACATTTGTTGATTACACTAAACAATGCAGTCAAGTATTCCTGAGAAGATTAAAACCCATTAACTAACTCCCAATGCTGCTGTTGCCTTCTAAGGGCCAAGATAGTAATTTAGACTGGGTCTAGATAGAAATTTAAGTCAGCTTAACTATGTCACTCAGGAGTGTGAAAAATCCAGAGCACCACAGTTAAGATCGTCTAACCCCCAGTTGAGAGAAGAATTCTTCTGTTAACCTATGTAATGCCTCTTGGGAATGCAGATTACCTGTGCCAATGGAAGAACCCCTCCCATCAGTACAGGTAATGTCTACAATGATGTTTTACAGTGGCACAGCTGCAATGGTGCAGCTGTGCCACTGTAGAATTTCAAATGTAGACAAGCTCTTACTGTTTTCTCTCTGCTGAAAAGTAGAAAATATCATGGCATTGCAGATCTGCTTCCCATTGAAGGAGAAATCCATGAAGTGGAGTCTAGAAAAAAATTACCAGGATGACTTGAATATTTTACACTGTGTGAATCAGTCTTTGGACAGAGATGGTCACAAACAGCGCAAAGGCAATCCCCACTTTTGGACATCTCACCCTGAACATCCATGCCCTGTACCCAGGGAGCAGCTCATCTCAAGTATTAACTAGTTAGCCATTCAGCAGTCTCAGTTTGACCAAGGCAGGAGGGGAGGAAGTTTTGGGTGCCACAGACCCCTTGTCCTTCCTGATAAGAATTGTGTTGAAGTTGCTGATATATGCATTTTAGAAGAGCAGGATGTGCCCTCAGGAATGTCTATTGAGGCTTCAAGGCTGCAAACTCTGGAAAAACCCACACCTGGTTAATCAATAATGAGAAGGAACCTCTTGCTTGACCATTGAAACTGCTTACTTAACAATGTATAAATAAGGGAAAAGTTTGAGGTAGCTGGAGTCTTTTGGATCTCTCTCTGGATACATCTTATGGGGGAATATATATAATAAATGTGGGATCCATGGCCGTGACCACGCTATATGTGAATTCGCGATATAGCGATACGCGTTCTAATGGGGTCCAGTGTATTTATAAAAGGAAGGAAGTCTCCTGGCACTGATTAGGGAAAATTCCATAAGCAGGATTCAGCAAAACATCCACCCAGAGTACGCTGGGTAGTGTCTTTTGCCTCAGGTTCTTGAGTGCTACAACCAAAAGTTCCTTTAACATGCCCCTCTCTGATCCCTCATCACACCCCACTCACGGTGGTTGTCCTTGTTCAGTAAAGACCCAGATTTCAGTGGTGCATCTGTGTGAGTTCCCCTTCCACCGAAGAATGGGGGGGAGGAGGAGACACCTTGTTTGCGATGCCATCTGAGCATTTGCTCTGGCATCACTGCTCAGCCAGCCAGCCACAGCTGCACTCCACTGCCCGCCCCATCAGTTTCTCACTCCTCTGCTGGCCTCGCCACTAGCCACTGCGCTGCCCACTGTCACTTTCTGCTACCACCTGCTTTTCCATTGTAACCTTTGCAGGTTGTTCTCTTGAGGTTGTACCTAGCTCTCAGTGGAGGAAATTCATTGCTGAAGCTGGCTGGACAGAAAAGTTTTCACACGACAAGTGATTTCAGCTCTAGTGATCACATAACAAAATAAAAGGCTCCTAATGGAACTTTAATTATCTCTCTATCTTTGAACAGTGCAGGTTAAACCAGCCTAGGACTCTCAGGTGTAGGTGACACCTTCCAGCAGGAACACATGCCCCCCCTCTTCTTCTCACAGAGGTCTGGCATCTGAGCCCACTGCTTAGCGAGTTCATTTCAGTTGAGGGTGACCCCCTCAGTAAGGACAGGCTAAGCACAGTTCGGCTGCCCTTTACTCAGACAATAACGATAACAATATTTCATTACCCCTGCATTCAGTATTAAAGTGATAGAGCTGGTCAGAAAAGTGGATTATTTTCTTGCAGAAATTTTGGCTGGGAAAAATCCTTTTGAAATGTTTTGATTGATTGTTTGTCCATTGAAGATTTCTGAATGAAATCAAAAGTTGTTTTTGGTTTTGTTTAGTTTTTTTTAAATGAAAGGCTCTTTCATTTTGACAATAAATCGTGGTTGGTTTTAGTTTCATGTTCTTCCCCACTTTTTCTTTCTCTCTCTTTAAATTTTCTCCATTTTTCCACTGGAAAAAGGAGGAAGGTACACAAAAACATAAGAATATAGACAGTGTCATACTGGATCAAACCTTAGGCACATGTACTTCAGTAGACTGATTCCAACAGTGATGAACAATAAATGCTTCAGAGAAAAGTGTAAGAAACCCACAGTAGACATATGTGGCATATCCTGCCCCCTCCACACATTTAACTGTAATCCTGATTTTTAAAATCTACAGATTAGCTGAAGCCCTGGGAAATAAGATTTAATATCTTTCCATTTTTTTTATTAATTATGACATCTCTTGATATTCTTGATATCAATATGCATATACAATCCCTTTTTTAGTCTTGCTAAATTATTAGCCTGAACAATTTACTGTGGCAGAGAGTTCCATAGACTAATTATTGTGTTGTGGGGAAAAAGTATTTTCCTTGACTTTTCTTTTGAATTCCTCTTTTTGAATTTCATTAATATCACCTTCTTATTGTGTGATGAGTCATTTTATATACTTTTCTCATGTCCCCTCTTATTCATTTCATTTTGAAGGTAACATTCCCAATCCTTTCTAATTTCGTCCATTTCTTATGCATCTTAACATTTTGCTGGCTATTTACACAGCAGCTGCATATTCAGTATAAAAACAGTGATGAAGCTGGGAAATATCTCCCTTTTCATACATTATTACTATATGAAACAGCAAAGCTTTGAATGGCTTACGCACAGATTTTAGGGCTTTTTTATATACAAAAAAAAGTGTGAGTATAGAATTCCCACACTTTCTGATTGTTTCACAACTCCGTAGCTGGAAAAAAAGGAAAGAGGAATTTACATACTGTACTTGACAATATTTTTGGCATATTAATATTGTTTCCTAACTGAGAAAAATTTGGAAAATTTTGGGAAAAAATAAAGTGTGAAAGTGGGGAAAATCTCACAATTTTTCAAATAAAAAATGGGAATTCTGCCAATTTTTCATTTTGAAAATTTTTGGGGTTTTAAAATATTTTCTGAATGAAGTATATCACAAAAATTACTTTTCAACTCAACCATATTTTCCAATGAAAAACTTTCTTTGAAAATGTTTTGACCAGTACTCAAAGTATCTTTTTAATAACAAAAGAGAATTAGCTTAGGAAATGGAGGCAGAAGGGATCAACTGGCCCATGACATTTTAATTTTTCTACATTCTGCACTGTACTAATGCCTAGTCAAGAAAACAAAAAGAGAGAGATGACCTTTTAGGGCAACAATTTCCTTTGATGTAAATGGGTATAGATCAGCTCAGCTCCTGCAGCATTACCACTAAAATATCATTTTTTGCCTCCAGTTGGCAATTGTGATCAAGGAACAGTAATTGATAAACATTGAAAGCAAAGTAGTGAATTCAAAATTTCAACTATTATTTCCTATATCCTTCATAAAGTGGGTAATTTTCTTTTAATACTAAATAAAAATGTGTACTGGAAATCTAGCATGTCTGTAATATAAGCTATCTGGCACATTCATTACATCTGTAGTTTAATAAATTAGGAAATCAAGCTGTAGACTACATCTATGAAAGTAAGACTATCCTAGTACATTACAGAGAGCTTGGAATGTGAGTCAGCAGTGAGATCATGCATCACTGATTGTTTATATTGTAGGATGAGAAGAGTAATTAGGTTTGAGCCCTATGTGAGTAATGTGTGTTGATTACTGTTAGCTGACCAGTCAGATGTGAAGGACAACTTAGAAGTTAGCAACTATGATTAAAACTGATAACTTTGATTCCTTCAAAGAATGAAAACAGCCTAGTTTGCTGTCTTCAGTCAGACTTGCACTGAAATTGAGATAGAAACATATAGTCTCATATAAACTAAATGGATGAAGTTTACCAGGAGACCCTTGTGAGCATAAGTACCACTCAATCATTTATTGTTTCATTTGAAGAACTTTTTAACATATTTATAGATCAGAGATTGGCAACCTTTGGCACGCAGCCCATCAGGGAAATCTGCTGGTGGCCCAGGCTGCTTGGTTTACCTGCAGCGTCCACAGATTCAGCTGATCGCAGCTCCCACTTGTAGAGGCAGCATGTGAAGCTAAGGGCTGAGGAAGGGGAGTTTCTGTTGTGCTTCCAGGGAGCCCCCCTCACTGCTGCCCTGCACCCCAATCCACAGCTCTGCATCTCCCTGTACACAAACTCCTGCTGCTGGAGGGCTGCGGGCAGGATGAGACTGACCAGAAGTGTGTGGGATGAGTAGCACATGGGCTCCCAGGCCAGCTGCAAGGGACGCAGTTGAAGTCACAGAGATCACAGATAGTCACGGAATCTCTTACTTCCATGACCTCCTTGACAAACATGGAGCCTTACTGATAAGACCTTGCTCTATGTATTTTCAATTCTTTAATCAGTTATGTAACTCCCGCCTCTTGGTTCTTCAGTCCACCTGAAGTGCTATTTTGCAAATCATCTTCCATGGCTGTGCCTCTAAACATTTTCAAATCTCTCATCTGGTTTCCTTTCACATTCTTTGCTCAGTTTCAGACCCTTACCTTCAAAGATATGCAGAACTTCTCTACCTTCCTACATCTTGTTCTTGTCTCTTCCTGTTTCACTCCCACTACCTTTGCTCCTTACACATCTAACTGCACCTTTGTATTCTTCTTCCACTCTTGTCCTTGTGCCTTCTTGTTCATGATGCTTGCTATGCCTACATTCTTTTCTCTAGGGTCTGATCATTTTATTATTAGTGCTATTAAACTAAAAACAGAACGAGTGGGTAAAACATGAAAGGTATGAGTACACAGAACAAAATGGAGATGTTGAGAACAAATTTACTGAAGGAAGCAAAGGACATGAAGAGAAGAAATTCTATAATTACCTCTATACCAATGCAAGGAGCCTGAGTAACAAACACTTGGAATTGAAATGACTCATTTATAAACATACATTTGATCTAGTTTGGGTTACTGAAACCTGATGGGATGATATCAATGCTGGAATATTAAAATAAGTGGACCTTTATGAAAAAAATTATATATCTGTTTCTGAAAACAAAATAGGAATGTGTTTTTTTTTATCTGAGTCACTGATAACACAGAAGAAAATGATCTTAAATGCTTCTGGATAAATATTCTAGCAGATAAAGCAAAATACAGGGTATAATTTGGTGTCTGCTACAGCTCACCAAATCACACTAGGGAACAGGATGACTAACTCCCTATGCACCTATCTATAATGTGTAGGGGGAAAAAAGACTCTGTGATCACTAAGGGCTTCAGTCTGAGAGACACATGCTGGACGTCTCATGCTGTCAATACTAAAACATCCTTGGAATTTTAAAATAATACAGATGACAATTTCCTAACTCAAAAAGTGTTACATCCAACACAGGCAACGTTTATATTAGATTGCATCTTAACAAAAAAAGAGGAACTGATCATAAAACTAAAAATTAATCTTAACTTAGGTACAAGGGATTGTGACTTTATTACATTTATAATGTACTAAGAGATTAAGTCCAGATCAGTAATATATATATATATATTGCTTTAAAAGGACCAATTTCACAAAGCTGAAAATAGTTCTGAGTCATATCAGCTGAGAAGAATCTAATTAGAAAATTATTAATGATAATTGGGAATTGTTTAAGAACACTTTACTAGATACCCAAAAAGACTGTATAGGTTAAAAAAAATGATCCTGTTTAGAGGGATGAAAAAAAAGGGAAGTTAGTAGCAAAAAATATTATCCAGAAACTAGAAATTGTAGAAAATTGATCAAGGAAGCAAAAGGACACAAGACAAAAAAATTAGTGGCCATCATAGTTAAGGACAATAAGAATGGCTTTTTAAAGTATATTGGGAAGAAAAATAATCCTAAAAATGGGATTGGGCCATTACTGGAAGGAAATGGTAAATTGTCAGTAGTAGTGCAGAAAACTCAGAATTGTTCAATACATATTCTGTTCTGTATTTGAGAAAAAAACAGATGATGTAGTCATATCATATGATAACATGCCATTAATATCTCAGGAAAATGTTAAACAACAGCTATTAAAGTTAGACATTTTTTAAATCAGGAGGTCTGGATATCTGGAACCAAAATTTTTAGCAGAGTTGATTTTAAATACATCTTGGAACATTAAAGAAGTTCCAGAAGACTGTAAGAAAGCAAATATTGTGCCAATTTATTACTAGGATAAATGGGATAACCTGAGTAACTGTAGGCCAGTCTGATATCAAGTTGGGTAATATAAGGAAGTAGCTGATACAGGACTCGATTAATAAAGAATTAAAAGAAAGATAAGGTAGCTGAGTTCAGTCAACATGGATTTAATAAAAAAATGATCATATGAGACTAACTTGATAACTTTTTCTCTTTATTTTGATGAGATTACAAGATTGGTTGATAAAGGTAATAGTGTTAATAGATTTATGTAAGGCATTTGACCTGGTAGCATATGATATTTTGATTAATAAACTAAAATCTTCACTGAGCAGGTTTTTTTCTAGTTGAGTCTTTCAGGAATCAGGTTTTTATCCCTACACAATTTAACATTTTTATTAATGACCAGGAAGAAAAAATAAAACCACTGATAAAGTTGCTAGATTGGGGAGTGGTAAATAATGAAGAGGACAGGTCAATAATACAGTGCAACCTGGATTGCTTGGTAAACTGGGCAGAAGTAAACAATGTGCATTTTTACATTGCTAAATGCAAATGTATATATTTAGGAGCAAAGAATGTAGGGCATAGTTACAGTATAGTGGACATTACCCTGGGAAGCAATGACATTGAAAATAATTCTGAGTGGTGGTAAAAAATCACTTAAACATGAGCTCCCAGAGCAACACCATTGGCAAAAGGGTTAATGCAGACTTTGGATGGATAAACAGGTTAATATTGAGTTGGAGTAGAGAGAGATTTTACCTCTGTATTTGGCACTGGTTCAATTGCTGCTAAAATACTATGTGCAGCTCTGGCGTCCACAATTTAAGAGGATATTGATATTGTTGATGGACCAAACAAATGAGTTAAATGATTTTATTGTGCTTCATGATGAACTACTAAGTAACAGCAGAGTCACCCAGAAATATGAAGAGACTTTACACAAAGACAGTGTTTTAAATTCAAAATGGATGTTTCTGCAGACCACTACAATTTCTTAGGGAAAGAGCATGGAGATGTGCAAAGTTAGCCAAAGGATTGTTCCTCACAAGTGCAAAGGAATAGAAACCTGCAGGAATAGGTTGATGACCAGAGCTAAGCTACAGGTATTCAGTGGTATATCCCAACATGTTTTGCAAAAACTGGTGTGACCTAACATCTTACACAAACTGAAATGGCACAACTGGGATTTGCACAAAGAAACCGGAATTCTTCCAGACAAATAGGGTATGTCTTCACTACAGCAGTAGTTCGATTTCCTTTATGTCGATGTTGTGAACGCGACGGTATACAGTCGATGTTGTGTGTCTTCACTAGGCACAGCTACGCACAGTACGTCGACAGTGTCTGTCCGCAAAACTTTTGCAAGCGTCGACATGACGAGCGTTGCACTCTGGGTACCTATCCCACAGTTCCCTGATCCCCCAGCAGGCACCATTTCGAGTGCTGCACTATGGGTAGGCATTTCCAAATTTCGCGCCCTTTTTCCGCGCCGCCCACCCCCATTCCGAGCGGTGCACTGTAGGTAGGCATCCCATAATTCGCGCCCTTTCTCCGCCGTGCTAACACCATAGCATTGCAAGCATGGAGCCCGCTGACACCACGGCTGCAGTAATGGCTGTTGTGAGGACCTCGATCATGGCTGCGGAGTTCCTGCTGCACCGTCTGCAGAGGAGGAATGCGATCCGGGGAGAACCGCGCTTTCCGGAACCCGACGACAGTGAGGAAGAGATGGACAAGGACAGCGGGGACGACAGGGACACTGCCGTGCACAGCGGGGATGACAGGGACACTGACGTGCACAGCGGGGACGACATGGACACTGCCGTTTTTGCAAGTAGGGCGACTGACAATCTGTCAAGAATGGTGGCAATGGAGCAGGCTCATGCCATCGAACGCCGATTCTGGGCCAGGGAAACAAGCACGGACTGGTGGGACCGCATAGTGCTGCGGGTCTGGGATGACTCCCAGTGGCTCAGAAACTTCCGCATGCGAAAGGGCACCTTCATGGAACTTTGTGACTTGCTGTCCCCGGCCCTCCAGCGCAGGAATACCAAAATGAGAGCGGCCCTTACAGTTGAGAAGCGAGTGGCGATAGCCCTCTGGAAGCTTGCAACGCCAGACAGCTACCGGTCAGTGGCGAATCAGTTTGGGGTGGGTAGGTCTACAGTGGGCTTTGCTGTGATGCAAGTAAGCAGGGTAATCGTTGAGCGGCTGCTACACCGGGTTATAAACCTCGGAAACCTGCAAACCACAATAGATGGCTTTGCCGCCATGGGATTCCCTAACTGTGGTGGGGCTATAGATGGGACTCATATCCCTATCCTGGCACTGGACCACGAGGCCGCCGAGTACAGAAACCGGAAGGGATATTACTCAATGGTCATGCAAGGAGTGGTTGACCACAAGGGACGTTTCACCGACCTGTACGTGGGGTGGCCGGGAAAGCTTCATGACGCTCGAGTGTTCAGGAACTCTAGGGTTTTTAGACAGCTTCAGCAAGGCACTTTCTTCCCCAACCAGAAAATTTCTGTGGGGGGGGGTCGAAATGCCGATCGTGATCATTGGGGACCCAGCCTACCCCCTAATGCCCTGGCTTATGAAGCCCTACACAGGAGCCCTAGACAGGGGTCAGGAGCTGTTCAACTACAGGCTGAGCAAGTGTAGAATGGCCGTGGAGTGTGCATTTGGCCGTTTGAAGGGGAGATGGCGTTCCTTACTGATTCGCTCAGACATCCGCGAGAGAAATATCCCCATTGTTATAGCTGCTTGCTCTGTGCTCCACAATATCTGTGAGAGCAAGGGGGAAACGTTTATGGCGGGCTGGGAGGCAGAGGCAAATTTACTTTCTGCTACTTATGAGCAGCCACACAGCAGGGAAAGTAAAAGAGCCCACCGTGAGGCCCTGCGCCTCAGGGACGCCTTGAAAGACAGTTTTATGAGTGGCCGAGATGGCGTTTGAGAATCTGCTCCCTTGCTGTGCTCTAAGCCTGCTGCCCTTGAACCCTCTTTGCCTCCCCCCTCCCCATGCTTTCCCTTCCCCCTCCCCCCTCCCCATGCTTTCCCTTCCCCCTCCCCCCTCCCCATGCTTTTCCTCCCACATCCCCATGCTTGCAGAGGAAATAAAATCACTGTTTGAAAAATCATGGTTCCTTTATTGGTTAATCGGAAATACAAATACAGGGGATCACTGTCCTGGTATCCTGGAGGGAAACCGGCAGTCGCAGTGGGGGAGGAGCGGGCAAAGGAGGGGGGGGGGAGGGGGGAGAGGAGGGGGGGCAAGACACAGCAGCTTTTAAAAGTTTTCCGAGAACGTCAGCCTGCTGCTGCTGCTGCTTCTGCTGGCTTGTGGGGTAGAGTGGAGCGGCCCACGGAGCTTGCCCCCCCCGTGTTCTCACCCCGCGTCTGGGTGGGGAATCTATGGGAGTTGGGGAGGGGGGGAGGTGGTTGCACAGGGGCTGCAGAGGTGGTCTTTGGGCATGCTGCAGCTCCACCAGAGATCGCAGCATGTCGCTCTGGTCCTCCATTATGCGGAGGAAAGCATCCATGCGTCTTTCCTCACGTTCTACCCTCTTTTATGCAGCGGCTTCCCTCTTTTCTGCAGCGGCTCTCCTTTCCTCTCTCTCTCGATTCCTTTCCTCTCTGTCTTGTTCCCTTGCCTGTATCATTCTTTCCCTCCAGTCCGTCTGGCGGGCTGCCTCAGCGCGCGAGTTCTCCAGGAGTTCAGTGAACATCTCATCGCGCGTTCGCGTTTTCTTTTTACGCTTTCTTTTCTGCGGTGCAGGGCGGGAGCAGGAGGCCGGGGGATTGTGACATAATAGTTGTTGTTCATCTGTGGGAGAGTGTGGGAAAAGAAAGTTTGAAAGTTATGAGACAGATACATTCAAGGTTAGGAGGCAGATGCAGTCTCGGACGGTACACAATGGGAGTACTATGCCATTTGCAAACTCAGTATTCAGAGGCCTGATATGATTTCTGTACAAGGTCATGTTCTACACCTAAAAGTGACTGAATAGCTCACAGAAAAGTCAGAGCATCTCACACACATATGCGTGCCTCAGCCCAAGACGGCTTCTGAAATCACCGTGCAGCCGGCCATGGTAAGTTAAAAGTGGCGCCTGCATACTGTAGAGCAACCCCGCCCCCTTCCCCCCACCGCGTGGCTGGCTCTCACTGAAATCGCAAACTGCAAAGCAAATGCCAAAAAAACTCTTGCTGAGGGCTAAGGTCTTTTTGGGGCTCTTCAGACCGCGTGCAGACTACTCAGATCCCCTGCTAGCTACCGCTACGGGCTGGGGGTGGGGGGGGGGGGTGCGCGTTGGATCTGAAGCGGAGGAAACCGCGTGCAGTCTCCTCAGATTCCCTGCTAGCTACCGCTACGGGCGGGGGGGGGAGGGGGGGGGCGGTTGGTCGGTCCTCAGCAGAAAAGAGTACTTTGCAGCTGGGAATCTTTTTATCTCCCTACTAATTGCAGTCCGTATCTCAAACAGGCAACCCTGAATGACATCACTTTGCTGAGAATTTCTCGGAGAGATAGGGAGCACATGCTCCTTGACTCCATGCAAAGTCCTGGTCCATACGCCGCAATGCTAGCCTGCTCAATGATACCAGACAACTTACTACTTTCGTGGTGTGGGTTGGTGTCCTATCACGGGGGACCACATAAGGCGGCTCTCCCCAGAAATCTGCTGCGCTGGATTCATCGCTACCTCCTGGATAGCTTCCTTGAAATGTCCGCAGAGGACTTCTGGTCAATCCCGGAGTATATTGACAAACTCTTTGAGTAGAAATTGACCAGCAATGAAAGCACGCTAAGTCCTTAGGGCAAGTTACTCATTAATAAATGCTTCCTTTACAAAATCATGCGTCATGTAATCACTTAAAAAAGAAACACTTACCCCCCTGGGAGGCTTGGGAGGGTACTGGCTCCAGGGTGACAAACAGTTCCTGGCTCTCTGGGTACACGGGTTCTCCGCTGGGCTCCTGCTGCTCCGTGAGATTTTCCTCTTCATGCTCGTCCTCCTCGGAATCAGTCTCCTCCCTGACGATGATCCCATCGGTGGAGTCCACGCACACCGGCGCGATGGTGGTGGGGGCGCCCCCCATTATCGCATTTAGTTCATTGTAGAACCTGCATGTCCGTGGGGCGCCCCCTGATCGTCCGTTTGCCTCCTTGGCTTTCTGGAACGATTGCCGCAGCTCCTTAATTTTCACGCGGCACTGTGTGGTGTCCCTGTTGTGGCCCCTTTCTAGCATGGCCTTGGAGACTCTTCCGTAGGTGTTGGCATTTCATTTGTTGTTGCGGAGTTCCAACATCACGGATTCCTCTCCCCAGATAGCGATGAGATCCAGCACCTCACGAGTGGACCATGCTGGAGCTCTTCTCCTCTGGCTGGTCTCCAGGGTAGATGAGCTCATCATGGATTCCTGTGATGCTGAGCTCTGCATGGCGGCTAGTGCTGCTGATTGCTCTGAATGGCGACTGATCAGTTCAGGTGAGCTGGCCACGCTGACCAAACAGGAAATGGCATTCAAATGTTCCCGGGTCTTATCTACCTGGCCAGAGCAGCGAGTTCAGAGTGCAGTGCAGAGTGGTCACAGTGGAGCAGTAGTGAGGCAGTCCAGAGCGGTCAGAATGGAGCATTGTGGGACAGCCTCTGGAGGCTATTAATGTCGGGTTCCGTCTTCACTAGCCCACGGTCGAGCTTGGAATGTCGAGATTAGCCTTATGCCACTGGTTAGGCTGGAGTGCCAAGATCGATCTTTAAGGCCCTTTACATCGACGTTAAGGGCATGTATGTGAAGACAGGTACACGTTTACTTCGACCTAACGTCGTTAACATCGATTTAAAGTGGTAGTGAAGACATGCCCATAATGTCAAGAAGCCATAAAGAAGACACTTTTCCCCACTGGACGATGAGAAGGAACACAGCTGATACTCTCACTGAACATTCCAAAGAAGCATGGGTCACTTTCTGATTGGCCCACATCAGCTTTGTCAAGAGGAGAAACTGAGATGTGTTGCCCAACAAAAAACACCCTATTTTGTTCAACACATTGCTCTCTGAAGCTCAAGTTGCTGGGTACAAGAAACTGTCAACAAGACAATCATTGCCTGGCATTGCTAACAACTAGGGCCACTTTTGGAAGGCAAATAGTTTATTTGCCAAAATATGCTGTTTGGGGTCCACCCAAAACTATTTAAAAATTCAGCATCTATTTGCTAAATAGCTTTGCTTCCTCCAGAAAATATCAGTAGATTCATAAAGGCACTTGTGCACCACTCACAAATTACCAGAGGAGGCGCTGCCATCACAATCCCCTTTCCCTTCTCTCCCATTGCCCTCTGACTAAAGCATTCCTGTGGGAAACAAAATGTTCAAGTTCTCACTCTGTTTCAGAGCAGGACTTGAACTTCAGCGTCCCATATTCTAGAAAAGTGTCATAACCTCTGGGTTATAGCATGATCTCTTCTGCTTGCATCCGACGAAGTGGGTATTAGCCCACGAAAGCTTATGCTTCAATACTTTAGTTAGTCTTTAAGGTGCCACAGGACTCTTTGTTATCTCTTCTGCTGAAGATCTACTTTTGTTCAGTTGTTTCAAGTGGAAATTATTATTCTATTTTAATTTAATTATATTTTTGTTCATTTAATTGAGAAAAAAAAGCTATTTTGGGTTGACCCGAAAAGAATGTATTTTTCAATTTTTCGGTTCAGCCAGCATCCCCCAAAAAAACGATTATGCACACATCTCTGGTAACAAATAGAGTCTTTTCACTGACAATGCTCCTATTAACTCCCTTTAAAATCCTATCTAGGGAAACTGCTGCAAAATCCAGAAAGAGAATAAGAATACAGCTGTCATAAAACTACGTCTGAACTATTTGAGTGAACTTACTTTCTGTCTTGAGAAACCAATTATAGCATTCAACTTCAATTTATAAATATAGTGAGCCCCATCATGTAACCCTCTATTTTACTTTCTGTAATTTCTTATTAGCATTTTATGAGCCATACCTGCAAATAAAACTGATAAATATATTATAATTCTCCAGTTTATACTTTAACTAAGGAATAGAGAGCAAAAGAAGAGCAAGAAACCCAGCAGAAATAACTGGTTCATTAAAATTATTTAAGCAACATGTCTTGTATAAAGTATTGCTTGCATATAATCCAGTCCCCAACCCAGTGCCAACTTAAATCAATAAAACTCCCATTTACTTCACTGGGAGTCAACAGTGCAAGTAGGCCGGTGCACTCCAGTACGCCATACCAGCAAGCTATTTATAACCGGTACAGTGTACCGGAAAGACACAGCAACAGGCCTGCTGGAGGAGAGGGCTGCTGGGAGGGCGCCAGGGTTGGGAGTTCTGCTCCTTTCCTGACTCAGAGGTACAGCAGCAGAGAAAGGAGTAGAACACTGGCAGCACCTCCGGCAGCTGTACCGCAGGCCCCCAGACTCACCCCTCCAGCCCTGTCTCTGGCGTGGCAGGAGGAGGACAAAGCCTCCCCCCAGGTAACATGGGATGGATATGAGGACGGGACGGGGAGAGCCTGGGGCCCCGAGGTGGGGGTGAGGAGTTACATGGAGAGTCATGTGGGGAGGTCACATGCCCCCCTTGGCTGGTGGCCCTATAGATTTTACTTGCACCACTGCTGGGAGTTGGGCTGATAACCAAAATAGATTCCATTTCTACAGTGTGTAAAACAAACAATGAAAAGCCACCTTGCCTTTCTTAGAGCACATTATCTCTTTTTCCTCCCTCTGACTCTTTCAGCCTCCAAGTCTGTCAGAGATCCATCCTTCTGCCTTTAAAAAGCCCACTTCCTCAGATCCTGGTGCTCTATAGTCTGTGACCTTCTTTGCTCGTAAACATGTGGCAGAATTCATCATCCTGTCAGACAGGACAGCTCAGGTTACATCGGTATTTCAGCAATTTCATGTTTGATCTGATCCACCATAGGGTATCTGAAATGGGGGGAAAGGATGTTCAGAACCTCTAAGGATTAGATACTAATAATCTTATGTATTTTGACTTGTCTGTTTTTCAGGTCCTTATTCAAAACCATGGTGATGAAGTAACAACTATTACAGATAAATATTTCTCTCGCAATTCAGGAGTAGCTATTGATAAGATAATGCATCAATTATATTGGGAATTAATACAGGATAGATTACTTTAATCTAGATTTTTCTGGTTTTGTCTTTCTTGGATGAATATCCGATTCATAAACAAAGACATAAAGCAGATGTACCTCTTGACTTTATCTGGCACATTCTTCTCACTGATTATATATGTATCCTAGTTGAAAAAAAGTTATTTCCAGAACCTAATGTACTCTCAAAAATGATGGTCCTTTATTATGAGAATTCATATATCTTACATTTATTAGTATTAGGAAATCTCCAGATTAAGAGATCATTCCCATACGTATCTATCCTGTTTGAAGGGAAATTGTGCATTAGCATGTTTTCACATCAATAATAAAGGTATAAATGCTTCCTGTGCTTATAAAGTGGCTTGTCTGTAAACTCAGTTACTGAAGATTACATTCAAAGGAAAAGTATATTTGTTTTTAATACAGGAATTCATTTTCTTTTTATACTGAAAGCTTGACATCATATCGTTGATGGAGCTGATTAAAAATACTGATTATGCATCAATAATAAAAGGACAAATTCATTATCTGCTAATAATCCAACATCAAATATTAAATTTCATTATAATATTGATCAGAAAGACATCATTTATGTTATTTAAAGTAGCCTACTTTCCTTTGATCCAAAAATTTGCGATTGATAGCACAGCTGCCTATATTAACTCCCAGTTATATCTATTCTTTTGGATTACGATCATGCAAAAAATTTCTGTGGTACAGAACTATAGGCTCCATAATTTTTTTCCTTCCATAGGCTTATATGTATGTTAGTTCAAAACATACTGCATAAGAATTTGGTATCCCATTGGCAAATGCCTAGGAGCATTGGAGACTTTCTGAATTATGAAGTTCTGCAGATAAAAAAACTTCAGTGCACACTGAATAATAAAATAGACTATAGAGTGAGGTTTGGATAGCATTACTGGTTTGGCTTTGATTTCAGAAACAGTGCATTTAAAAATGCAGTTGCAGACATTGCTCTGACCAGGTACTTCATTTGTATATATAGATCAGGAATTTGTATACCTCACCAACATGTTTGTAAGTACAGCTATCTGATTTGTGTATATGATCGTGTAATCTTTGGGTGGGTTGAAGTTTACTTCACTGCCTTTCTCCTAGTTGCCTAAAAAACTCCCATAGTTTGGGAACCCAGAAGTCAGTCACTGAGGATTTTCAGCAAAGGTTGCACAGGGCCAACCTCCCCAAACGCAAGTCCAAAAAGAACAAAAGAAATTAATTTAATTCTTATATACCAACTTTATAAAGTCTTAAAATGATAAATAAACATAATAAAACTTAATTTCTACAATATAACAAGGCTACTTTAGAATCCACAGACATTATCTTCACAGTTTTGCGTAAACATAAATTAAAAGAAAAATATTAAATCTAAACACTCAGTCCCCACAGAAACACAGTGAGAAGTACCTTTGTCATGCAGCCCACCAGGCTAAGCCCCCTGGCGGGCCTGGCTGGTTTGTTTACTTGCCACCAGGGCCAGCGACAGGGGGGTACAACGGGTACAGCTGTACCGGGCCCCCTTAAATCCAGGGCGGGCCCGGTACGCTGCTGTACCCCCGGCCGGGGGTGGGGGTGTGGGTGGTGGGAGACTAGCCGGGGGGGGGCCCGCGGGCAGCGGGAGACTGGCCGGGGGGGGCGCGGGCGGCGGGCGACCGGCCGGGGGGGGGTGTCTGTGGGCAGCGGGAGACCGGCGGGGGGGGGGGCCGCGGGAGATCGGCCGGGGGGGGGCCGCGGGAGACCGGCCGGGGGGGGGGGGTGTCTGTGGGCAGCGGGAGACCGGCGGGGGGGGGGCCGCGGGAGACCGGCCGGGGGGGGGGCCGCGGGCGGCGGGAGACCGGCCGGAGGGGGGGGGCGCATGATCTGCATACAGGGCCCAAAAATTCCTGTCGCCGGCCCTGCTTGCCACATCTGCAGGTTTGGCCGATCACAGCTTCCACTGGCTGCGGTTCACCATTCCAGACCAATGGGAGCTGTGGAAAGTGGCAATCAGCACATCCCTCGGCCCGTGCCACTTCCTGCAGCCCCCATTGGTTAACCATAGCCAGTGGGAGCTCTGATCAGCCGAACCTGCAGACACCAGCAGGTAAACAAAGCGGCCTGGCCCTCCGGGGGGCTAACTCTGACAGGCTGTATGGCAAAAGTTGCCAATCCCTGGTCCAGCTACAAGGAAACTATTGAGCAAGCTCATGGGTGAAAACGTGCATCCTTCCAGAGCCCCGTTGACTTCAATGTGATCTCCATGAAGTCAAAGGAATCTGACCATGCTGATGAGATTGAAGGATCAGGGTTTTTCTCCACATGTGGTCGGGACCATGCCTAGGAGTAAATGACAACTAGCATGAGAGGGGGTATAGGATCCAACCCTATGGAAATAATTTGATATATCCATATAGCCACTGGGCAAAGAATATGTGACAAATGGTCACATACCCACCAGAGTTCATCACTTTATCCAGAATAGAGAAACAGGCATGTAGAAGCTAAAGGCAAGATTCACTTTAAGGATAAGAAACTACTAAAATATCTGCCTGTCACTATATCATTATTTTCTGAATCATCTTACAATGCCAGTGAGTCTGAGGGCTTGGCTACACTTGCAGCTGTAGAGCACTTTGGGTTAAACCCATCTTCATAGACAGCTCCAGGGAAAGTGCTCCAGTATGTCCACACTGACAGCCATAACCACACTGGCATGGCCACATTTGCGGCACTTGCAGCAGCACTGGGAATGGTTCATTATGGGCAGCTATCCCAGCATTCAAGTGGCTGCAACATGCTTTTCAAATGAGGGGGGTGCAGTGGAGTGTGTTGTGTGTATGTGGGGGGGGGGGGAGAGAGCGAGCGGATTTTTGGAGTGCTGAGAGTGTGTCAGCATGTTATTTTGTAAGATGAGATTCCCCCTAAACCCCTCCTCCTCACTCACTCGGTAAACGTTTGCTCTGTTGATTTGCCCCATTGCAGATAAACTCTGAAAAAGTACTTCCACATTCCTCCAGCCAAGTTCAAAACAAAGGAAAGAGAGGCCACTTCATTTAAGGAGATTAGGGGGCATTCCTGGAGGTCACTCAAAGCAGAGTATCATTAATGCTCATTTACACTGACCTGAGGCTGGGGTGTCTCACCCAATAAGCAACAGCTCTTAATCCTCTTGCAACAAGAAATACCAGGGAGTCAGAGCGCACTACATGACCTGCCAGTGTGGGCGAGTAGTAAGATAGAGACCTTTGGGAGGCTTTATTGTGGTATAAAGTGCCAGTGTAACCAAGCCCTCAGTCTATGTAGCCAAACTGGTTAGAAAGAATAGTACATATCCTTGTGAAATATCAAAATAAGGCTATAGTTCCTTTTATATACACCTCCCTCTTGGGCCTAGACACACATCCCATATACTGATTAGTAGTCTGGAGAGTTGGGCTTACGCAAAGACTGATATTTTACTTGTAGAGAAGTAAGATGTATAACAGCAGAGGAGAGAGATACCAATCAAATTATGTTATCAGTAAATCAGGTTTTTGCTGATACTCATAACATACTTCAATGTATGCTCTACTCCTTTATTAGGTGATACAGAGATTAAATGGCAGCTGAGTAGCCTGTTGAGAACAATTAACTCAAAGCAGATGGTACTACAAATACAGATCTTAAAGGCCCTTTTTTGGTTGAGGATTTTTGCCTTCATTGTTGATTTTGCCCCCTGGGTGAATTAAGGTCTTTACTGATAGATTTAAGATCTCTCTGACATTTGATTAAGCAAACTTCATACAGAGATTTATTAAATTTTAATATCTGTCGGAACTGAACAGCCGTTTTTATCAGATGCTTTCTCACCATGTCTAGAGGTTAGTATCACATAAACTCACTGAGGGCTCAGAAACAAGAAATCCTGGTAATGCAAGGAAGCCCTGCACCAACAACTGATTTTGAAACAGTAACCTAAGGGAGACAAGTGTCATCTCTAGTAAGGATTGTCAATTTTAAAAGACATTCAGAGATGTAGAATGTCATTTCACAGGGTAGTATTCAGAATACTTAAATATTTAGGGAAAAATACTCATCTATTATTGTATACTCCTATCCTGTAAGGAGCACTGCGTGGGTAGACCTCTGTGCCCACATGGAGTTTCATGGATTCTAGTGGAGTATTGCACAGGCACAGGGATCCAGCCATCCAGTTTCTTTGGAGGACTGGGCCCTTAGGTGTGTGCACAGCCTTCAGTGGGGCAGTCCTTCTGTGTGGCAGTTTTCAGGATCAGGGTTATAGAGAGAATTTTTGCACCGAAAAATTTTCAATAAGAATGTCCCTTCTGAGACTCTCCACTCTTAAATGATCACATTTAGTATCCCCAAGCAGTTTCCAGTACAATTTAATTCAACCTTTAATTAAACCCCACCTGGTATTAAGCAATCATATTCTGCTATTTCTTTGGGTGGTTACTTAAAATAGATTTCAGTGTAGTTTTCAACTTCTAATAGTTCACCTCATGTAGCAGTCTTGCTATCTGCATCTGTATACAGGGCAGCTCAGGCAGGGGGTAAGATTTTCAAAGGTGCAAAGCACACACTTCGCACTGAAAATCTCAGTCTGCGTCATCAGAACATCCATACTGTAGGTGAGAAATAAATATTTCCCTTTATATTAATTTTCAGTCAAAGTGAGAGCTGATATATGGGGCATAATCCTAAAAAAGTTAGATTTTACAGAGCTAGTTTATTGCAACAATGTTTCCTAAAAGAAGAAAATGGGAGGAGGCAGTCTTCTAGAAAGAAAAAAAAAATAAGAAACCACCACTTCAAAATGTAATACTTTAAGCAATTATAATGCTGCTTCCTTGAGAGACAGATTTTTTTTCAGTTATTTTTTTCTGTATTCTATCATTTCCTTCAGAATTTAAATAACCCAATGTCTGCATCACCTCCCTGCAGCCACTCCTTTTAGACTGGCATCAGCTGTACTTATCACCAATTAACCTTAATTACATCAAATCAAATGTAATTGCACACAGACAGAGAGGCAATTCACAGAACAAACAATCTGACAAATATTGCAATTTGAATACCTTGCACAATACCTTGTCAAATTCTTAATTGGAGGCATCAGATTCTAAATTGTGGTGTCTTTGTTCTTAACACACGTGAAAGAATTAAAGGAGTACCTTGAAGGAATTAACTCCTTACTAGGTTATCATCAGTGAGATGATATATATATATAAAATGACATTTAAAGGCAGGGAACATTATCTGATTTACAAATCAGACAAAAAATAATCCATTGCCTCCAAAACAACAGCATGTCTTTCTTAGCCTTTTCTCAGAACCCAAACACCATTGCTCTAAATAAGCTATGTATTCAAAGTGTGTTCTGCATAATAATTTGCAAATGTAGGGTGGGCAACCTAAAAGTTGTCTTCTTTTACATGGCTTGGAAACAAAAATGTTAGATGTCCAAGTATAGGCTGGTAATCCAATTGATTGCTTCAGTAACGAGGACAGCAAAGATACCATCAGAATGTGATTGCTTAAATTGTTGGTAGATGAGGTGTTCAACTGTTTGAAATCCATTTCTGAAGTCACAGATGGGATTATGTTTCATTCCCCATTTATGGAGAAGGTAGGCACACCCGCCATGTGATGCGAAGCTGTCATTCAAAGTGGATCAGCCTTTATGTTGGAATAAAAAGCCCTTGGGTTCTTGAGGAACTGTTTGTTCAGGACATTGGCATCCTTCTACCTTGGCTGCCAATGACCTTTGGATACTGACAACAGTTGCATGGTCTGCCCTGTAATGTGCTAAGGCAAAACCAATTTCAGCAAATTGCAATCCAAATGTAGCTCTGCAAAGTCCTGTGTCGAACAGCAGTGGAAATAGTTACCCTGCAAAAAGTGACTTTTCCCAGAGCCACCCTAAAAGAACTCTAGGCCCAGATCTTCCAATTTGCTAACTGAATGCTGATCTAGAAATAAGATAGATATTTGAAAACATCAATTTTAAGAGCAGTAAATAAAATGATCTGTTTCAATTAGTCTCTTTGAAGTCTGCAAGTCATTAAGTGTATGAAGTGAGTAAATCATAGATATGCTGAGATGATTGCTTGCAAATTTCTGAGTGGGTGGGAGGGACAATCCCTTGTGCCATGTACTTGGAAGTATAAATATGAAGGAAACTAACAAGTGGCCTAATCTTGAGGGGTGGGAAGCACTGAGAGAGTTAGAACAGGGGAACTTGGACTATGTGGAATTTTGATACAAAGGGAAACAATCTCCTCAATTGCTTATTAGGAGAAATCTGATAAATAAACACATTTTTAAAACATCCTTTATCTTCTAACTGATGATAAAGCCCAGGAGGAGAGGAGCTGAGAAGCTAAACACAAAATAAGAATAACACCACATTAACCTCACATAAACTAACTTAATCTGTGAAAATTTGTGAAAGAGTTAATTCAATTTACCTAATAATATATACTTATTATTTGTATTATTGTTGTGCCTAAAGGCACTAGTCATGCAGTGGGACCCTGATGTGGTAGGTGCGGTATAACACCAAAGCAAAAAAGTGATTCCTGCCCCAAAGAGTTTACAATCTAAGTAAATATATAACCACATTATCAATGTTTAATCCAGTGGTGTGGGTCCAATAGAAATTCAATGCTAGCCACACTGCTAGTCATACTTGTGGTTTAAATTTGTCCTTATTAGCCACATTATAAAAAAGCCACATGTATTAGCCACAATTCAATAGCCTATTAGCCATATATGGCTAGTAACGAACATATTGGACACCGCTGGTTTAATCCAACAAAAGAAATTTCACAATGGAAACCTCTCTTTGTTCTTATTTGTTCTTAATCACTGCAGGTTCTGGGGATTTGGCAGTGGGGAGACTTATTTTAAATCCTCAGGTCTATCAGTCTTTTGTAGACATTCTTGACTCTTGGATGCTTGTTCTTAGATCTTGTCTAAGAGTTTTACCAGTTATACCAACAGAGTTATATACTCTTATCTTATATAGAATAAGTTGCTCTGTGTAACCTTGGAGTAGTCACTAAGCTTCTTTGAACAGTGTGTCCGTTTTCTCACTTCTGAAATTAAGATAATACAGTAATTCCTATCTATTTCACAAGGATATTGTGAGAATTAATTAACTAAAATTTGCAAAATGCTAAGATATCTGATAGAAGTGTAAATTATTATAAAATGAACATAGCAAAGATCCTACTTTGCTTCAGAATTCCTCCAGTAGTTACTAAAAGCAATATCCCCTGTTAGTCCTGAACTCAGATGCCTCCAGTAGCCAGTGTGTGGAGCAGTCACTACATAGCCTTAAATAATTATTTATCTTATTTACATGCTTATCTATATTTTTATCTTTATTTTAATCAGTTTTCAGTACCAGTACTTCTTATATTGTCCAATAAGTGATCTCTGCCTATACCTCCAGTAAAGAGAATGGAAAGTCTTATCTGCCAAATGATTCATAAATAAAATAATAGTGTGGTCTAAACTGTACTTTCTGCAAGTGACAAAGACTGAACCTCTTGTGCAAATAGAATTGTCAAATCAGAAAAATTAGACATGGAAAAGTCCTTTTAGGTCATGTAGTACATGGCACTTCCACAGCAGGACTTTTCTCCAAAATATGTTTTCAACTGATTTGTCTGGATTAGTGGAAGACTCTTCTGCAGTCTAATAATGACTAATACATCAGTATTAGAACAATTCTGCTGGTAGTTTACATTTTCCTTGCTCAGTTTCATTCCATTAGGGCTAGTTATGCTACCCTAAACAACAAGTCTATGAGTAATTGAGGAATCATTTAAGGTGGTACAAGAAGGTATAACTGAATAATGAGAGAAAATTAAAAAAGGAAGATGTGGGAAGATTATGAGAGAAAGATTTCTCACAGTGCAACCTATTACAATGTGAAATAATTTCTGAAGTGTGGTTGTGGAATCTCTATCACTTGAGTCATTTAAAAATAGGCCTGTTCTACACAGAAAAAAATCTTACACTGCCTGGTGGCAGGCCACCTAACCCAATAGGTCTTTTTTCATCTCTAAACTTTTTGATTTTGTTCTTCTTAGAAGATGGAAATATCTATTTATTTATTTTTAGGTTGTAATGATTTCTAAACAGTTTAAGGGGGAAAAGGCCAATTGTCTGTCTCGGTCCTGTAAAGATGGCTATAAAAACTCCTATAAATTTTTATAGATCTTTGAAAAATGAACACTTTAGAAAAAAATCAGTAGAATGCATTAGAAACTAGCTGTAAGGAAGGGTGAGTCACTTTTCTGTACGAATTTTTAAAGCTTTTACAATTTGATGTTATTGATAGAATATATAAAAAGTTTATATCACTTAAACTCCTTTTATTATCAGTAAATGATAAACAACTGTTGCCAGATTTGCCTGTTACTCTGGGGTATGCTCATTTATTAGGGTTAGTCTTTGCAGGGGTTGCTGTAATTCTATCAATGTACTGCTTGTGTTACTTGTCTTCTCATACGAAGATCTACTTCTCCCTTCTGTAAGTTCTCTCCCAGTGGAGCTATCCTGCAGGACCTAGGTTCCCCAGTGTTGGGTTCCTCTGGCCCCAGAATGAGATGAACATACACACACATTAACAAAGTACATCTGAAAGAACCGGGTCAATCGACACTCCTAAGCTTACCCCTCATATGTCCCTGGACTCAGCAGGCTGAGTCGAGGAGCACTTCTGAGCTGCCACCCACATATGTCACAGGTTCAGCACATCCCTATCCCCACTTTGATGTTACAATTGTTCTGGTAGTAACCCACTTGATGAGCAAACCCCACAATATTTTTGGGTGCTGCAGGGATAGGTAAAAGGAGCACTGTTGCAGAGAAAATGGGGAAGCTAAAAACATAAAAGAAAGAAAGAGAAAGAGAGAGAGAGAGAGACAGAGAGAGAGAGAGAGAGAGGGGCAGAGAGAAAGAGAGAGAGAAGCAACCAGCTTAACCATAAAATGTATTTATTGCCAGGTAATAACCATAAAGGAGAACCAACCAAACAAAAGAGTTACAATATTAAATCTAGCTTAAATTTGATTACAAAATTTAGGTTTAGAAAACTGTAACTGATCACACAAGTTAGGGTTAGAAAGCTATACCTAGAAGAGAGAGAGCGAGAGAGCGAGAGAGCGAGTTGAGTTCTCACCACTCCAAGAAGCTTGAACCAGTCGAGGCTCCCAGGTGGTGGTGGTAGCTGAAGGTTCAGAGTGCTGAAGACAGGCAGAACCCCCAGCACGATCAGTCAGGAGAAGATGAAGTCCCAATGGAACTGATGCAGATTTTGGATCTAGGCATCAGAACACTTCCTTGAGCATGGATATGTTTTTATTTTTTTTTTTCCCCTAGGGAAACAACAATGGTTCAAGGGATTGCACTAGATTTGTTTATGAGTAAACTGATGGCTCAAGGGAGTATAGCAAAGTTGTTTTGTTCATGCTAGACAATAGGAGCTGATCATTCCTGGTTATGAGCATGTTCCTTTGAGCGAACTCACAATACAATTAGGCATCTCCAATATTTTGGACACCAGTAAAGGATTTATTACTAGAATTGGTCTGATAACTACTGAGCTGGGTGTGTGCAGACACAGGTTCATTAACATGTCATGAAGAGATCCCCCATCATGCAGTGCTTCCCTGCTTTTCTGGTCCCAGAGTTTAGTATGGTTCTTTCATTGGAATCTCTGTTCTCCATTCTGTATGCTAATGATGATGCCTCCCTATTACATCTTTGATGCAAATGAGGCTGGGGGAGTCACCTTTATCCTTTCACCCTTGTCCAGAGAGGTTTAGGTGTGTCTCCTACTGCCTTTTCATTGCGTTTGTAAGTCTTTCTTCTCATTGGTTTTGGTTCAAGCAGAGGCTGGGAAGGGGAGCCCTTCATGAGTCAGGCAGGCTGGGCATAGTGCCCTGGTTCCCAAGAACATAGAGCTGATAGGTAACACAAAGTGAAACTGAAATCTTCATTAGCCTCTACTCAGTCAAAACTCCTGTCAATCAATACATACAATAAGCAAGTTTGCAAACTAAACTCAGATATAGACTGGGTAAAAATGTATATTATTGGTATTATTGCTGGAAAACCCCTCCAGAAATATCTACATTATTCAACTTTTTTACAAATGTGCAGGAGGTAAATATAAAATCACTGCTGTTAATATTGGCAGATGACACAAAAACTGGAGGAGTGGTAAATAATGATGAGGACAGGGCATTAATATAGAATGATCTGGATCACTTGGGAATATGGGCCCATTCAACAAAAATGAATTTAATACTGCCAAATTCAAAGTTGTAAATGTAGGAACAAAAAATGAAGGCCATACCTACTACCTGGGGGACTATATCTTGGAAAGCACTGACTCTGAAAAAGATCTAGGGGTCATACTGGACAAACAACTGAACATGAGTTCCCAGTGAAAGACTGTGGTAAAAAGGTCTAACGTCATCGTTGGATGTATAAACAAGGCAGTAGTGAGGATATTATTTTAAGCTCTGTATATGGCATTGGAATTCTGTGAGCAATTCTGGTGTCCACATTTTAGAAAGAATGTTGAAAAACTGAAGAGGGTGAAGAAAAGAGACAAAAAAATATATTCAAAAGTAGGAGACAATCCCTTACAGTGACAGAATTAGAAAAACTGTATGTGTTGCTTATTAAAAAGAAGATTGTGAGGTTACAATTATAGTGCATAAGTATCTTCATGGGGAGAAAATGCCAGTGACTAAAGGGCTCCTTAATCAAGTTGAGAAAGACATAACAAGAACAAGTGAGACAAAGTCAAGTTAGAAATAAGGGGCAATTTTTAACAATGAAGGTAATTAACCATTGGAACAAACTAGAATGGAAGCTGTATCTCATGAAGTTTTCAGATAAAACTAGAAGCCTTTCCAGAAGATATGTGTTAGCCAAACAAAAATTATGCTTTAGTCAAACACAATGAAATGGGCTCCATTCAGGTGTAGCTGGGTAAAAGGTAATGGCTTGTGATTTACCAGATGTCAGATTAGATGATTTTTTTGGCCTTAAACTCTATGAATTTATGAATATAAGATCATTTTTTTCATAGACACAAGACAGTAAGTCCAGTTCTAGAAACAGAAGTGTAGGGCAACATTTAGAAACTCAGCTTTTAGTCCCTCTGAAACATTCTGGAAAGGACCCTTTGCAACACGAACCACAAAAAAACAAACAAGCAAATAAAAAAAAACAGTTAATGAAAACACCTCTTTATAACACAAAGACAATAATTTAATGTCAAAGTCAACTTTTTTTTGCAATATTGGATGTTCCAAAAAAAAAAAGGAATCAACAAACTGATACATTCTTCAGCTAACCAAACACGAAAAAGGGGATGAGCTATAGTTTTCATGGAGATCAATGAAAGACAGAATGAATTAAAGAGGACACTTACATCTAAAATTCAGCTCTACTCAAAATCTACCAGAAGTCCATAGAAGATGAGGGAAGAGTCCACAGAATAGTAGCTGTCAGAGTCTCCAAGACCACATCAGTTGAGGTCTGAATCTTCAAGGGAGAGAAGCAAATGGGCTGAAGAAGCACCATTTCACAGCTCTCATGGAAAGCTGGCCGCAGACAAAGGCATCAATGAGTTTGGGGGGGTAAAGAATGAGCTGCACAAAGCACCAAAAGGGAACTAGCTAACACAAATATTTTGTGTTTTTTTGGGATGTTAGGCAACCAGTTGTGTTGAGCATGAACAGTCCACTGATAGGAAGCTAAAAAACAGTCCTAGTGGTAATTAATAATTATTTATTCCTTTTTTGAAAGAGAGATGGGGAAATGTATGAGGCCATCTTCCTACCCCATAAAGGAGCAGTAATGAACAGAAAAAGAGACTATCCATTGCACTCCAATTAGATGTACCTCATATAAAGGATTCATTACACTTTCAAATATTTATAAATTAAAAAATATCTAACTACTTTTCTTCAAACATGACAGGCTTTCTAAATCTTACTGAGCTCTATAAAAGAAGCTATGTTGCAGGGAATGAGAAATGTGACTGAACAATTTTCAACTTGTGAATGATTAGAATCAGCAAGTTGAAACATTTTTAGTCACAGATAAAAATGCTTAATAACAGCAATATTTACAGTTTAGAAAATACCAGAGTTAAGGTCTATTTGCAGGAACTCCCAGTGCTTAGGTTTTGCTTTATGTTGTTTTAATTCCAAAACAGATTTTTAAGTCTCTTTCTAAAGAAACCAAATCTACTGGCTTGTCCTCACTAGGAGGGGGGATCGTGAATCATGTAACTGAAGTTTGCATATCTGCCGCCAACTTACCGCTTGTCCCCACGGCGGCGGCAGTCAGCGGCGCGCTCCCCCATCAACTCCAGCTTGCGCCTCCCGCTGCGGGTGATCAATTTATCGCGACTTAGTGAGACATAATAAATCGATCGCCAGAAGATCGATCCCAGAGCAGCCTCGTGAAGACAAGTCCTACAACAGGTAAGGTTGCTTGAAATAGGAGTAGACACTTGGTGCTTTAAAAAGGCCAAATTTCCAAAGCTGAAAACAATCATGAGCAAAACTGAGTGGGGAGAAATATTTAAATATAAAAATGTGAATGATAATTGGCAGTTTAAAAATGCTTCATTAGATACACAAAAAACATAATTGGGGAATCACAAAATATGGTTTCTTTGATTAAAAAAAATGCTAGATCATAATTTAGAAAAGGCAGCAGTATTCAATAAATATTTCTGTTCTATATTTGGAAAGCAGCAGGATGATGTATTTGTATTCTAAACTGATAATTAAGTATGTTTTGTTTCATTAATGATTAAGGAAGGAACTATTAAAGTTAGATATTTAAAATGTGTAGGACTGGATAATTTACAACCTAGAGTATTAAAAGAATTGGCTGAGGAGCTCTCTGAAGCACTGATGTTGGCATTTGAACAAATCTTCAAATACCGGGAAGTGCCAGAGGACTGGGGAAAAACAAGTGTTCTTTTAATGTTGTAAAAGGGAAAAAAGATTGAATTGCAAAAACAGAGACTAGTCACCCTGATGTCAGTATAGGGCAAAATCAAGAAAAGGTTGATATTACTTATATATTTACTTTTATTATTTTAGTGACTAAAAGACCCAGTCGTGTACCAAGACCCCATTGTGGTAGATGTTGTACAAACAGAACAAAAAGAGAAAAGCGACATAATCAATAAAAATGAAAGGAAGATAATATAATTAATGCCAGTCAACATGGTTTTATAAAAAGTAGGTCTTTTTAGACAAAGCTGTTATCATTTTTTATGAGATTACCTTTGCTTGAAAAAGGTAATTGTTTTGACATAATATACTTTGATTTCTGTAAAGCATTTAACTTATTCATGCATGACATTCAGCTAAAAGGAAAATATCAACATATAAAATCAATGTAGCATATATATGAAATGGATTTTAAACTGCTTACCTGGTTGATCTCAGAAATGAAATATAAATGGGAAACATCATGCTATGGTGGTGTTTCTAGTGGGACCCTGCAGGGATGTGTTCATGGCCCGATGGTGTTCAATATATTTAAAAATGACCCCAGAGAAAATCTAAAATCATTGATAGTAAGATTTGCGGAGGACAGAACAATTATTGAAGTGTGTATTAGTGTGTGGCACAGGTCAGGTATACAGACTGATCTTGTTTGCTTGGCAAGGTGAGTTCATTACAACAACATGACTTTTAATACAGCTCAATGAAAAGTCATACATCTGAGAACAAAGAATGTAGGTCAAACATATATGGTGGGGGATATATCCTAGCATGCAGCGACTGTCATAAGGACTTAGGGGTCATGGCAGATAACCAATTGAACATGAACTCCTGGTGTGATACTCTAACTCAGAAGGCTAATGCAGTCCTTGGATATATGAGCAAGGAAATATTGCGCAGGAGCAGGGAGAAAAAGAAATGCTGATTAGTTTTTCCTCATCTTTCACTCTTCATTCCTACATCCCATTCATCGTATCAAAATAAGTAAGGCCCAGTTTCCTTGTTTTTTCATTTCCTTTTAAAGAATGCCAGTGGGAAAGGTCTTTGGCTTATTTTTTATTACTGCTCATTAGCAAATCAGATTGCTTCCCCCATTAAAAACAAACAAACAAATGATGGATGAACTATAATACCCATAATGTCCACAGAAAATATTCAATTTAAATTATTATTCAGTGACTTATTGCACAACAACACTTAAAACCATAAAATAATTCCGTGGCACCAGAATAATACCCTTGATTTTTAATCTACTTTTAACAGTGTGATCATTTCTTTCAGAGGACACATTTCTATTTAAAAACTAATGTTTAGTGCTTTTTTTAAAAAAAGGAGACCGTGTTTCATCTTCAAGATTCTCTAGACTTTGTGTCATACTGCTTCTCTGAATGGATTGCTGTGACATGCTTCATTACAAAATATTCACCATTTTTCTGAAAATATATAGTTAATGTACATACCCAGCTTTTCAATCTCTGAATATCTTGATTATGTGCAAGTCTCTATTACTCTACATGGTGTTAGTGTAACATTTTAATCAGAATCTATGTAATATCTATTGAGTTCAAATAAATTGCAGAAGTAATTGTACAATTCCAAGAAACCCTTTCATTTAGTCTAGAAACGCTTCTGTTTTTATGTCCTATTTAATCTGTTTCCTTCTCATTTAACTTATTCAAAGCATATTTCTTTCAAACGTATTTCTGAACTGACAAATCCTTGATGTTTCAGTTTTTTTCCATATTTAACTAATCACACATTGTGACATTGGAGCTAATTCACACTGGTAAAATTCACACAACTTTAATGATGGGATGATGTCCCAATTTTATAGGGATGGTCCCAATTTTTGGGTCTTTTTCTTATATAGCCTCCTCCTCCTTCCCTTCCACCACCCTCCGTCCCAATCACATTTGATGTTTGGTCACCAGATGAAGTCCATAGGGTGAGATTATCTGCTTCACTTCTATAAGACACAGCATAGAAACCTCATCCCAGTGCTAATATTTGTAATAAAAATAAATATAAAGTGAGCACTGTAAACTTTGTATTCTGTTTTGTAATTGAAACTGATATATTTGAAAATGAGGTAAACATCCACAGATATTTTAAATAAATGGTATTCTATTGTTTAACAGCAAGCTTAACCACAATTAAGTTTTATAATCACATGATTAATTCTGATTCATTTTTAATCACTTAATAGCCCTAATTATTTGTATTATATGGCTTTGGACACATCTAAATTATGATGCTATTATTATATCACAATTTGGATTGTTTTAGGGTCTCCAGATCTGTGATAATAATGGTAGATGTACTCCCATATACATTTTTACACTAGGCTGATTACATATTACTATGTGTACTATATATACTATGTTACATATTACTATGCTGATTACATATTATTAAAAATAAGATTGTATCTGTTCCATAGAACTGTATCACTTCCACACATTGGTGATCATGGATCAAGTTTTAAAAGCGAGGTACATGCAACTGAACGTGTACATTTAAAACCTCTATGCACCTGTGTTATGCCCATACACCGTCCCCCCAAACATGTACAGATCAATTATATGCAGCATGTGTGCATGAGCGCTAACATGCATAACGTGCACAAACAAATTTCCGGCTATTGCACATATCTGGTATTTTTGCACATAAACTAGGCATACACAAGCCTATGACTACATACTTTACTTTGAAAATCTAACTTTGTATATTTTCTAGTTCATACTTTGTCTTTCTCCATCCAGCTCATGACTTTGAATACTAATCAATTATTTTCTGTGTGTACAGAGTTATAAATCTGGGGGGGGGGGAATGATACAATGAGCTAGACAATAAGCCTATTTTAAACAACTCAAAGCTGTTGAGTGTCAGTTAAGAATCTTCAAATTGCAAGAAAATGCTTGGTTACCTTATCCTCCCCTCCCCCCAAAAAATGTTGATTATTGAATTAGTTGCCAAAAATAGGAGAAACATTTCAGAAAGGACTTTTTGGTCCTGTGTACGTTTGTGCTGAAACCAGGTTGTAATCACAGGACTTAGGTGCAGAGGGTCCTGTAATATATGCAGTTGTGTCTATATAGAACACAAAATATAGATACAAAATGCCATAGTTATGTTCTTACTTCTCAGAAAAGGATCTTCCCAAAGATCTGAATGTTTTTTCATTATGGACATGTTCATCTATTAACAGAGCAGCAGACAGTTTGTCCAGAATGTCCTGCCTTCTTCTGAGCAAGGACAAAAGCCCAATCTATCAGTATGCTCTAATGCACTCAGTAACGTCATGGGTGTACCAGTATATATTTTATTTATTTCTGATAATGCTTGTAGTTTCTATGTTATTTAGCCTCCTTTGTTCTTCCTAATGATCCAGGAAGGTGTTCCATTTCATGAAATGTACTTTGTGTTTATGTGAGATCTGTACTGGAGGATGACAAAGATAACATACATTTAGCTTATTCATCCACCAATCTATATCTACATTAGGTCAAAGAATAGTATAAATCCTGCCTCTGAGACTCAGATCAAATAATTTTGCTAGTATATGTTCTACCCATTTAAATATTCCAGTGATTCTACTGCTAGAGGATAATTAAAAAGTAGGTTTCTTATCTGCTTTAATATATTGAAAAATAACCCTAATTTCTTTGTCCCTTCATTTAATTTGGTTGTAAGTCTGGACATTTTTAAATTTCTCAGATGGAGTTAATCCATTCAAATCAGAGCTACACTCTGGCACTTTATCTGAATTAGGGCAAAATGGCAACTGAAACTAGTTTGGGTATTTGATTTACTATCCTGCCATGTCTCTGTGCACATTGAATCATCATTTCTGGAAATACTTCTGGATTCAGATCGAGCCAATTAGCCCTTTCAGTGTGATTCTTCCAGTGAATTTGGAAAGCAGTGATTTAAACTGCAGGTCATTCTATAATTTAAAGATATTCCTCTTAATACCTTTTTCTATTTATTGGTAATGGAATTGGGGAGAGTTTGTCCAGGAACTGCTGTTATTAGAAGAGGGTACTTCACATATACTTGATCATGATTTCTCAAGACACTTCAAATGCTATGATGAAATAACAGTTGTAGAATAAAATGAATATTGAACAAAATAATGAACTACCCTCTTTTCTTTAAAATGATGTCCTGTTCTGCATATTTATGCACAGTTTATTTCTCATATTATTTAGCCTGTGATGGGCAGATAAAGAAAAGTTCACTGGTTCATTCTGGAACTGTATAATTATGAATATCAAAGGGTCAAGTCCACAATAGTAATAAGTTATCTTGGGCAAGCATAAACAAGTCTCTGAAATATAGCTCTATAGTTATAGTTATAGTTCTTGTTTGTAACCAGGCCCATAAAACGACAGCACTTCTAAATAGCCAGACCTTATGAACAGTTAATTTAGGGAGTTCAACCAAATATGAATTACAGGAATCACTGTATGAGACAACAAAACAATTAATCAGATCTGAAAAAGCCTCAACCCTGGAACCTATGAGTCTTTTTGAAGTTGAAAATATTAAAAAAAAATTCAAGTCTAATACAGCACCATTATTTTAATACTAAAATAGAATTCACATGCTAAATCAGAATCCTCATAAAGCTCAAGATTGTATTTCCTTATGATTTAGATTTGACAAAGATACACCCAAGTTACTGTGAAGGCACCACACGGTTTTTTCAAGCAGATGGAGTGCTGATAATAACTCAGTTTTCAAGACATTAAGAGACAGCTTATTGGAACTTATCCACTACTGAATCTCTAACAAATACTCTTGAAGTGCAGAAATAGGATTTGTCAAGGAATTATCAGCAAAAAGCAGCAATAAATCTGTATGTTGTCTGCATAGCAGTGCTATTTAAAGGCATTTTAGGTATTAATGTCAATCAGTGTAACCATGGATAGAGTCAGAGACACAGAAGTACATTTTCAAAGGCAATATGTAGGAGGAAGTCATACAAATCCTGTTAATAATAATAAGCAGGATTGGAATTCTTATCTCTTGTGTTGTACATACTCCTATAATTTGTCTTATAACATATATAGACATGGGAAGTGTAGTATTAAAAAAGAGAGAGCTGCAGTTAAAATAAGGAAAATTTTGAGGGGAACCTAAATTTTAAGTACTCTCTTAAATTGTATATCATTGTATATATAATTGCAGATAGGTACAAATTCATACATCAAAGTTACTAATCTCCACAGAGAGTGGTGAACTCTCATGGTACCATTTTGGTTACCATTACCAAACTATAAAAACTTCAGGAAAGATTAAGGGAACTCCAGAATCTGAGTGTATAGTCTGGGATAAATAGTGTTAAACAGCACAGGAAAAGTAAAGAGGAAAGATTATTGGCATAATAGATAATCAGTGTAAAAACTTCACATCACAAATAACATTAACTTCAAAGGGAGTTTTGCTTTGTTTAGACTTCAGGATTAGGATCTTTATTACACACCACATTGAGGAATTGTTGGCTCAAGATATAAGATATTTATTTAGCCAGAGGGACACTTAACTTTAAGGGCACATGAAATAATGGCAAAGATTTTGTAGATGAACAAAAAGTTGTCAAAGAAGAATGAGAGAATGCTAAAGAAGTATCTATGGCTTGGGCAGTCAAGTAGAGGTTGTCTCTAGGTGGCTGTGGATCTAGTGAGATCCATAGTTTAAATGGTAGCAGGATGGAGGGAATTGAATGAGTTGAGTTACAGCATTGGTTCTCAACTGGGGGTCGTGACCGCGGGAAGAAGCAGCGAGTCCGTGGCGGTGGGGCAGCGGTTCTGCGAGCCCCAACTCCGGGGTGGTAGGGTGACGGGACTGTGAGCCTCAACCCCGGCGCAGCGGTCCCTGGGGCAGAGCAGCGCAGCGAGCCCCGACCCCGGGGCAGTGGAGTGGCTGGGCTGCAAACCCCAGAGCAGCGAGGCTGTGAGCTGTGAGCCCTGAGCCCTGACCCTGGGCGGATTGGCAGGGATGCCAGCTCCGAGTGGCGAGCCCCGACCCTGGGGTGGCAGGGTGGCGGAGTTGCGAGCCCGGACCGCGGCACAGTGGCAGAGCTGCAAGCTCCGAGCTCCCACCCTGGGGCAGAGCAGCATGGCGAGCCCCGAGCCCAGGATGGTAGGGTGGCTGGGCTGAGAGCCTTGACCCTGGGACGGCTGGGCTGCGAGCCCCGGGCGGATCGGTAGGGCTGCCAGCCCCAACCCCCGACTCTCGGGAAGAATGGCAGGGCGACGAGCCCCGACCCTGGGGTGGCAGGGTGGCGAGACTGCAAGCCCCGGCCCCGGCGCAGCGGCGGGGTTGCATCCCCGACTCGGTGCGAAGGGGCTGCGAGCTATGAGCAAACCCGAGCCCTGACCCCACGTGGAGCGGCGAGCCCCGAGCCCTGAGCCGGCGCTGCAGGGTTACAATACTGGAGCGGTGGAGCTGCAAGCCCCAAGCCCCAAGCCCAGCACAGCGGAGTGGGGCTACAAGCTGAAACCCCAGGGTGGAGCTGCGCATTCAACTCCAATGCCGGCAGGTGGTTGTGAGCCTGAGCCCTAAGATGACTAAACCCTGACCGCAAGCCCTGCGCTAGGCTGAGAGCCCCTGCACCCTGCAACCCTGATCTCTGCACCAGGCTGTGAACGCTGATCTTCCCCATTGTTTCAGGTCATTAATTACTGTCAAGTATTAAAATAAATATTTACTTAAAAATAACTTTTCTAAAAAATATGTTTCACTCTTGATTTAAAAGCCAAGAGAAAAGCAGTGACAAAATTCATTTTAAGCAATAGGGTTTAAATCTAGTATTTAATAGTGTTAAATATCAAAAATGTTTAATTTCCAATGGGGGCATCACACTCAGAGGCTTGGTTTTCAAAAGGCGTCGCCAATACAAAGTTTGAGAAACACTGAGTTACAGAGTTTCCTTTCCCAGTGCAAAGCATGGTGAAATGGTGCCTTATGATTGTTTTTTTCTACAAGATGTAGTCTCTCCATTTACTTTTTCTAGCATGGGTTAATTATTTGCCTCCGTTGACCTAGGTACCACAATACAAAATCTGTTACTGTCTGTTCTTGCAACTCAGCTCAGATGAAGAGACTTGTGCTTTCCCAGACTATGGTCCATTCAATTTCTTTTTACAAGAACTGGTCTGAAACTTAACTTTCAACTCATATAATATAATATAGACACTCAAATCTGCTTTTCTTATATGATATATAACTATAAATAGTCTCATTTAATTTCAGTAGAAATGTTCTATCAGACAATTGTTTATACAATTGCAGATAGGTACAAATTCATACATCAAAGATACTAATCTTCACAGAGAGTGGTGAACTCTCATGAATCAGGGAGGTAGCCATGTTAGTCTGGAATAGCAGAGGTAACAAAGTCCTGTGGCACCTTAAAGACTAACTATAAAGTTTTGAAGATCCCATCTGCTATCTAACCATGAGCCTCTCCTCTTCTTTCCTTTTTTATATACAAAACCTTGGAGCATGCTTTCTGTTCACACTAATTTTAATTCCAACTCTTTGATCCCTTTGTAACTTTTGTCACTAATTTAGCAATGAAAATACAATTATAACGAATGAATTTACCCTCTCTAATCTCTTAGGATAGTGTCACTTGGCCACACGAATAGGTGCATAGTCAGAAATAAAGTTGAATGTAGATACTCAGAAATGGTAGTATTGGTATCTGATTAAAAGTATTTTCATCAGAGAGACTCCCAAATGTTCATGTAGCAGCTAATTAAAGTAATGCAGTTGCAATCCCATCAATCATTTCTTGCTCTCTGACAGAAATAATAACATTCTGCCTATACATTTATCAATGGGACATGGTCTTATTTAGTGAAGAATTGCTCTATCAAAGTGTCTATAATCAAGCAGAGGATTTGGAATGGCAGGTAGCTTCTTTGTCTTTTTGACCCCAATGAATGCAGCAGAAGAATGTATTTGCGTCCTGCAGAAAAATTGTCACCTTTGAACTTGCAAACAAGCCACATATATCATCTACTGGTTCCACAGAATAGTTGGTGTTGTATTTAGTCAGGTACTGAAATCTACATCACTTTGCATGTGTAAATTTCTTCTTAGGAAATTCCTGGAGCCTTGGGTCCAGGAACTGCACTTCCCCAGATGCACCACAGACCATGGAAGGGGGTAGGGGAGGAGGAGATAGAGAGGAAGAGAAAGAAGATGAGGAATGTGAGCTCTGAAAAGGAGCAAGGGGAATAAATCTTATCTATGCTGTTATCTAGGTTCCTGAATCTTCCTCACAGGGTTCAGGTACAAACACTGGATCTTTAGGATACAGAGGTGTGTGGGCCATGAAGGTGCTGACATCTACCTTATCGTTCCATAGAAATACTCAAAAGCTGGATAAACGAAGGTAGAAGTGATCCTCGACACCAGAAATGTTGTATTTTGATCTAAGCAAGTAGGCAGTCAGCAGGATTAACCCATAGCACATAGACAGAGGGCGACAAACAGGATTTACTGTATTTATCACATTTAACAACTGGGGCCATTCTCAATATTTCATTTTATTTCATTATTATTCACCTCGTGCCTGCACTTCACCTTCTGTTTTCCCCTCATTTGACCATTTCTTTTAAGATGTCTCTTGGAATAGTTCATTTTTTCAAATTAATTCATATTGATAAAATAATCTCTAAACAGCATATCTGTTTATTCTCCAAATATTTTACCACACAATCTCCTGTGAAATGACAGTGGTACGGTGAGTTTTGCAGGCAGGCAATTGGGTTATGGGGGCATGGGACACATACATGGAAACGAGAGTAATGCCTGGATTTTCCATTGAGTGAGACTCTAATTGGTAAAGCAAACTGTTGCCAGCATCACTGCATACCTCCCTCTCTCCCTGAGCTGCAAGGGGTAGGCCCAGACTCTACTGAGGGTGAATAGATGATCCAGTGAAATACTCCTGTCAAGGTATATTTCCCTACTCTGAACTCTAGGGTAAAGATGTGGGGACCCTGCATGAAAAAAGAAATCAGCCCCCCAAGCTTATTTTACCAGCTTAGGTTAAAACTTCCCCCCAGCACATAAACTTCCCCTATGTCTGATCTTGGAAAATGCTGCCACCACCAATTTGAGCCCCCCAAACCATGGGTTAGGGTAAATTGGAACCCCTATTGTAACACTCCCTAAATCCCCCCACCCTTTACCTGGGAGAGATTTGAGAACAAAGTCCACAAACCCGCACTTGCTGTGAGACGTGCTCAATCCAAACCAGGATCAATCCAATGGAAACAGACAGAATCTTAAAAGAAAGATTTTAATAAAAGGAAAAGAAGGAGCCTAAACCCCTTGTACAGAAATAAATAGAAGAACAACTCACTGGCATCACATAGTATAACTGCCTCCCCCCCCCCTTTTCTGGGAATTCATCCACTGCTAAAGCTAGCAGCAAAGAAATACTGTGGACCAGTTATCAAGTGATATAGTTCAAGCTTACAAATCACTTACTACTGGACTTGTTTTCGTTAGAAGATTATTAGGTAGATAGAGTAGAGAAATAGGTGTGGGTCCTTCCCATAGTCAGCGAACAACTCCACACGAGAGAAAACGAAACTAAACTCTTTGTCTGCCGGGTAGATTAGCAGCTCCGTTACATCATCCCCTCTCCTGTTTCAGGTTAACCCTTTACAGATAAAAAGCAACTCTAGGCTACTTTCTACTTATGACAACTCCTAAAACCCTGCAGGTGTCCTAAATTTTTCCCTCAGAAATGGCTCTACTAAGATTAACCTGAAATATCCCACCATATTGTTCTTCTCCTCTCTTCTATTTGATGCCTTTCTCAAAATATTGCCAGTGTCTTCAACTATGCTTGCATTTACTCACTTGTGTTGAGTGCAATTAACTATAGACGCAAATACTCAAGAATCTAGGAATATTATGCTTTCAGACTACGAATACTGATAACAAGATAGCAGGCACTGGGGCTCCATACAGAGTTACATTATCTACTTTATTTTTTTCTGGATAGCTCTTAAATATTTCTCAAGAACATAATGTACTTATATTGAAGATGATTAAAAAAAATTGAGATGGTCCAAACTAGTCATAACAAATCATAACAATAACAAATTTAGCTTCTTTTTGGGTTAGTGAATAGCTTGCAAAATGAACCTGATTGTTTTTAAGGTGTTTGTTTATCCTTTAGTATTTACTGAGTAGTTTGGGTGAATAGGTGTTAGATGTGCTATCCATGAACTGTTTGCTTCAGATATTTGATACTTGCTAGTCATTATGTTTGCTGTGTGATAGTTTACATAGTTACATGGTATTTTTTCTCCTTCTAGTTTCTCCTTCTCTTGGCTTAAGTACTTTTAACAGAGAAAGATACATTTGTTATCTGAATTTTGGAATAGTCACTTATGCTAAAACTCAACACTTTTAGGGCTTGCTATTATTTTCCAAGTACCCTATTTGTTTCAGTGTTAGTTTAATGCCCTCACCTTGGTATATTTTGTTGAGTGATTGTCATTTTTTCAGACTAGAGCTTATTTATCTACAAACTAGAACTATCAAATAGTTGACTAATCCATACACAGATCTTTAGAATGTTTTCAGAAATGCCACCTGTTTGTCAAATGTTAGTGAACAATGAGCAACCTGACTACATTAATTACACCAAATTGAACTCAGTGGGTATACTGAAAATAATATTTGTGATTTATGGTTTTATTTCTACTGTTCAAGGAGATCTAAAAAGAAGAAAGAAAGCAACATTAAAATTAGTTACCAAATAAGTACCTCAACTGGGGGAGTCAAAGAGCCTAATCCAAAGAATATTGAAGTCAATGAGAGCAAAATAGTAGCTATATGTATTCTCATATGAAGGGATTTCTCAAAACTAGATTTGCACATCAAATGTCACTTCTTCATGAACACAGAATAATTCCTGGCACTGTCTCCAAATCAAAAGACATCCATATAGAGCGTCTACTTCCATTTTCCACTAGACATATACTCATTTGCACCACAAGAATCAAAGGAGGAGATGGAATTGAAACCTATCCCATTTTCTACCTCCAGTTAGATATGTATACTGAGACACAAATTCATCCCATTAACTAGGAACAGAGTTAAATGATCTAAGAGTTAAATGATCATCCACAGAAACAATCTATCCAGGGAAACAAATCTAAAAAGACAGTTATAAAGCCAAGAAGAGAATCAGAACATCTGATCTTCCTATGACAGCACATAACAGCATTTTCTGGTTTCTTTTCCTTATCAGGATCCTACATGTAATATGTCCCTTTACCTAAGTTCAAATGGTTTTATGGATTAAGTTGAGAAGTGGACAGGACTTCAATAACAAATCATTTCCCAACAGCAATTTCTCTTTTTCATTATCAGAGGCATACACTTGATTGACAGCATCCAGAAGGATGTCCCAGGTTTTTTTTGCGCCATCCCCAGTACAATGCAGAACAACTCAACAGATTTTGAGACAATGTGAAGATAGGGGACTTATTTTATTGAACAGTTCTTCTGTCATAAATATGAGCTCTGCACCAGAATCATTGACAGTCTTGGCTGTCAAGTGTCTTTGGCTGTAAATAAAATACTCTTTGCCTGCTTCAGCTTTAGTTGTTAATTCCTTCTCCCTCTTAGTATTATTTGCTGGGCTCGTAATACATCACACTTGTCAGGCTAGAATTCGTTAGGGCCCTTGGTAAAACTATTAAATCCATCAGTGCTTCAGATGTTAAAACTTCTTCACAGTCAGTGATATGAAAAAATGAGTATAGTGTGGTGGCAGAGGAGGGCAGGAGGGCGAAAGAGGGAGGTAGAGAGGAGGAGGGTGTCAATTGTAGCTTCCTAAGCTTGTGCTGCCTAACTTGTGCTGCTTAACTTCTCAGTATTGCTGAGGAGCATCTCTAACTTCAGCCACTCCCCTTTTTTCTTATCAAAAGAAGATTAAATGACATAACACAGAGCTAGACAAAATAAAGGTGCCATTCAAACTGAAAACTATGTAATGCGTGTGCATGTGTATTTGCATGTGTGTCTCCACAGCACTTTCCTCTTTGAAAGCAGTTGTCACTTCTTTTCAAAGTGTTTATTCATGCATTTACCTTATGTCAGGGCAAAAGTGGGAGTAGCAGAGCTCTGCTCCACAATGCCCTCCCTGTCACCAATATCTCACTGATGTGCCTCTTTTTCCCCTTATGGTGGGGGAACTTATGTCATCTCCACCCGGGTTCTGCCACAGGAAGCACCGTCCTGCATACGGGGACTTCTTCACCAGCCATTTCTAGCCAGTTTACATCCACTTTGTATCACTTGATAAAAAGTTGGAGATAGCTAATTGAAGGATTTAACTCCAAATTAAGTGTACTGAAATATTTCAGCTAATTTGTACATTTTATTGCAAATAATTTATTCATTTACATCAAAAGAGAAATGTGTTCATACTTCTCCTTCGCCAAGAACACCACTCTTCGTTCTATGGTTTGATAACTGCCAAATAATTCCCATTCTTTCTTATTTGCCTCAATTCTCACTTCCGCTCGCTTCTATAATTGATATTGTCAATGCAAAAGGCTATATCTCCCTGAAAACTGAATGTTTGGGGGCAACATAAAATAAATTGAATTTGATGTAAAACCAAACAATGCAAGCAATGCTGTACAAATTGCAATATCTATTTTTTATATTTAATGCACTAAAAATTCCATTTTTTTAAATTTATTTGAACTGCTGAAGAATTTCTAGTCTCCCCACAGAATGCCACAGGAACAGGAGACATTGGCTCAGAATTTAAATCCCGTTTGCTGCAGGGTATATGGAACCTTGCATCATTTTACCCATCACTAAAGTACAGCCTCCTGTGGGGTGAAACAGCAACTGCCTAATAAGAAACAGTAACACTCTATTGTTTTCCTACTTACATTTTTAATGGATTAACATACTTACAAGGGCTTCATGAGATCACTATGGGAACACAGGAGGTCTGCATTCTGCTCCTAACGCTGCCACTAGCTTGCCGTTGTCCTTGGGCAATGCAACTTCATTTTGAAGTATCTTAGTTTCTTAATTTAAAATAGGAATAATTTTATTTAACTCCTTTACAAAGCATATTTTTAATCTAGGGATGGAAGGCACTGTTTAAATGCTAGGTATATAGTATTACTATCTAATTATTCAAAGTATTTTTTTTCTTTTTCACTGATTTAAAAAGCAAAATTCATTGCATAACACAGCTATGTGAAATAAGGGATCCACTAAAGTTGAAAAGTATGTAATGCATCAGTTTGTGTGTGTGCATTTGCATGTGTGTCTAAACACCATTTTCCTCTATTGAACAAATGTCATTCCTATTCCAAGTGTTTATTAGTTACATTTCTTTGTTTAGCTAGTTATGTTGCTACATTAGCAGACTGCATAGATTCATAGAAGAAGTCATGAAATCTGTTTCCTCCTCCATATCCCTGTTCCATCTACAGGTACTCAACAACTATGATGTTTTTGCACTCACACATATGCGTCATCGTGACTGTGATTTGTGGCCCCAATAAAATCTTGGAATTTAAATTAATATTAAGCACTTTGGCCATCAAACAATTAAAGCCCACAAAATTATTTGTGTTCTTAAACAGTCAATGCAGGTCATATAACTTTATGTTCTGACATAAACATGCACATAGTTTGCTCTTGTATCATTGTTTGGGTTATTATTCTCAGACAAATCAAATATGCCACATAGCAGCAGTACCATCAATTCACCAACTGAAATTGTTTTTCCCTTTAAAACCAATTTGATATGTGCATATGAAGCAAGAGTATGCAGATGTGACCTATTGAAAGAGAGTAATTATTGCTTTGTAGCTTTCCATAAGTGTAAGAAGATATTTGCACACTAATCAACCAGAAACCATTATTCATAACAGAGCAATTATCATTATTATATATATAATATGTATAATCATATAATCTTGTATTTGTCTGATGTCTTTCATCATAAAAGAGCCAGGAGTTCTTAATTAGCTTTGAGTTGAATTCTGCTCACCTTACGCATGTGAATAATTCCACTGGATGAATGGGACTATTTGTGTATGTGTGAAATGAGAAGATTACATGCACACCACACTGTGACACTACACAACTGCTCGGCATAGGAAATAAAGAACAATATTTTATCCTGTTGAAACGGAAGGGAACATTTAGATAGAATTAAGTTATTTAAAAGGAACTTTAGTAGGAAACTGGGTTTAAGACCCTTACCAAAAGTTGCAATAGGACCTGAATTAAGACCATTGGCTAAGTATTCAGCTTTGTCTCATCGAAAAGCTGGCTCCTCCAGCAACATGACATTGCTAATATCATGCTAGGGTATTAGTTTATTATTGACTTAAGCTTTGATTCAGCAAGATACTTAAGCATGTGCCTAACTTTATGCAGGTGATTTTTCTACCTGAAGACAATGGACTAGCCATATATGTAAAGTCAGGTCAGTGCTCAAGAATCTTGTGAGATGTGAATGGAGCATATCACAGGGAAGAGCTACATGCTGTATTCCTTTGATAACACAATTTTAGTATCAGGTATTGAAATATCATGGTGTATTTTCTTTTTCCTCATAAGCCTAACTGCAGGCTATAGAGAATAAATGTACTACTTATCTTACAGGTTCACAGCGATTCCCTTTGAAAAGACTAATACTGAAAATGTATTTCTTTATTTTGCAAAGTACATTGTCACCTAGTATGAAGCATGTGAGCTCTTTACATTATTAGGATACTTATGGTGTGAAGAAGCCTGAGTAGGGAGGGAAATAGACTTCACCTGAGTAGGGAGAGAAATAGACTTCTAGGATGGAGGCTGGCACAAATGATTAAGAAAGCTTTAAACTAGGAATTTTGGCAAGATGATTGGGAGATTCCCAGGTAATCTCCACACCGGATTTTAATATTGAGGGGAAAGAAAACAAAGTAAGAAAGGATACAGCCGTGGGCAGGAGAATGGACATAAGAAGGAAGGGTAATGTAGATACCAGTCTAATAGGTGATACTGGCAGTAGAATGTCTGTGCCTAATTGGGTAAAGAATGTGAGCAAAGCAAAACAGCAAAAATTAAAATGTTTTTACATAAATGCAAGAAGCCTAGGCAACAAAATGGAGGAACTAGAGCTACCGGTGCAGGAAGTGAAACCAGATATTAGAGGGATAATGGAAACATGGTGGAATTTCTGGAATAGCCTTCCAAGGGGCGCAGTGGTGGCAATAGACACATCTGTCTTCAAGACTAAGCTTAATAAGTTTATGGAGGGGATGGTATGATGGGATAGCGTAATTTTGGCAATTAATAGATCTTTGACTATTAGCGGTAAATATGCCCAATGGACTGTGATGGGATGTTAGATGGGGTAGGATCTGAGTTACCACAAAGAATTCTTTCCTGGGTGTCTGTCTGGTGAATCTTGACCATATGCTCAGGGTTTAGCTGATCGCCATATTTGGGGTCTGGAAGCTATTTTCCTCAAAGGCAGATTGAGAGAGGCCCTGGAGCTTTTTCACCTTCCTCTAACACGTGGGGAATGAGTCACTTGCTGGAGGATTCTCTGCACCTTGAAGTCTTTAAACCATTATTTGAGGACTTCAATTACTCAGACATACGTTAGAGGTTTATTACAGGAGTGGGTAGGTGAGATTCTGTGGCCTGCATTGTGCAGGAGGTCAGATGAGATGATCATAATGGTCCCTTCTGACCTTAAAGTCTATTACTATATGACTTTAAGCCATCTACCAGTCTGTGCCTCAATTTCCCCATCTGTAAAATGTGGATAATAATCATTACTTGCTTTTATAAAACTGGGTGCTGCCAATGAAAAGTGGTATATAACAGTTAAGTATCATTATGTTAATAATTCAATGAATTGTAAAATTACAACATTATAGCTGTTCACTTTTCAGGACAGCAACATAACCCATTTTCATAATAAAGCACATCAAATTTTCCCCTCAGTCTCTACCATAGAGTAAACCCTCAATCTTACAAAAGCTTCACCAGTTAATCCTTAGACTGAACAAAGCCCTTTGAGTTAAGTCTTTGGCAGGTTGATAGAGAGGGGAGATCCAGAGGCATGAGTCCAGGACTGAGAATGTTCTGCCACCCCAGAAGCTGATAGTTTAAACCCAAGAGCTGACCTGGGTAACAACACAGTGGATTATATCTCCTATGAGAGGATATAGGTAGATTGTATCCAAGTGCCTGAATTGCACCTATGTGCTCCAGAGCCAGGGCCAGATCCAGGCACCAGTGCTCCAAGTCAGACTGTCTTCAGCGGCATTTTGGTGGGAGGTTGGCAGCTGCCGCGGGACCTGTGAACCCCATGCAGAAATGCCGCCGAATCCTCAGGGCTCAGGTGTGCCGTGGAACTTCCCTGCTTGGGGCAGCAAAACCCTTAGAGCCTCCCCGTCCAGAGCACAGTTGTTATGTAGTTAAAACATCTCTTTCTCCTCCAGGGCAGCCACAGATACCTGCAGTAACTGGTGATTCTGATTATGTGGGTGTGTCCGTGCATGTGTGTATATTTTCTATGGGCCTCAATATCTGGTATATCCATCCAGAGATTGTGCCCTGCAGCCATAAGAACATATAAGAACATAAGAAAGGCCGTACTGGGTCAGACCAATTGTCCATCTAGCCCAGTATCCTGTCTACCAACAGTGGCCAATGCCAGGTGCCCCGGAGTGAGTGAACCTAACAGGTCATGATCAAGTGATCTCTCTCCTGCTGTCCATGACCCCCCTCTGACAAAGGGAGGTTAGGGACACCATTTCTTACCCATCCTGGCTAATAGCCATTAATGAACTTAACCTCTATGAATTTATCCAGTTCTTTTAAACCCTGTTATAGTCCTAGCCTTCACAGCCTCCTCAGGTAAGGAGTTCCACAGGTTGACTGTGTGCTGTGTGAAGAAGAACTTCCTTTTATTTGTTTTAAACCTGCTGCCCACTAATTTCATTGGGTGGCCTCTAGTTCTTATATTATGGGAACAAGTAAATAACTTTTCCTTATTCACTTTCTCCTTACCACTCATAATTTTATATACCTCTATCATATCCCCCCTTAGTCTCCTCTTTTCTAAGCTAAAAAGTCCTAGCCTCTTTAATCTCTCCTCACATGGAACCTGATCCAACCCCCTAATCATTTTAGTTGACCTTCTCTGAACCTTTTCTAATGCCAATACATCTTTTTTGAGATGAGGAGACCACATTTTTACACAGTATTCAAGATGTGGGCGCACCATGGGTTTGTATAAGGGCAATAAGATATTCTCTGTTTTATTCTTTATCCCTTTTTTAATGATTCCTAACATCCTGTTTGCTTTTTTGACTTCCGCTGCACACTGCATGGATGTCTTTAGAGAACTATCCATGATGACTCCGAGATCTTTTTCCTGATTAGTTAGCCATCTTTTAATTTTTCAGCTGGTAGGTGTAAACTCTTTACCTCCTTGAAAACTATTAATAAAATGGTTGTCCTGTATAGCAGATATGCATGTGAATCCAGATATTGGTACTGGCACTTTGTAAATAATTACAGAGAATGAATGTGTGAGTGAGTAAACACTTGAAGACACAAAGAATACTATAACTACCACAGTGCTCTCTAAAACATTTCTCCTAACCCAATATCATATCTGTGCCTCATCATTTAATTTTATTTTTTTCACTAGACTGGTGGATTTGCCAGTGCTACAATTATAATTTCATATTAATTCTGCCCACATACAATAGATTTTCTATATGTTACTGCTTCATACCTGAATCTCAGCTGGCCTGACCAGGATTTTATTTGCTTTCAATTATCTGCACACAGCTGATTAGTGGTATAAGGTTTATGTCATGAGCTTTAAGGTAAACACAGGACTGTGACAAAATAGGGCCTTCCACTCTCATAACAATCTGCCACTTGCTACAAAATGAATTTATAGGCAAGACAGAAAAGATGGGAAATGTTTGTGTTTTGTTTTGTTTAAAACAATAAGGTTGCTTAACTCCTTCCAGAGGTTTTTCACTATTACTCTGAGGGTATACTTTCAAAAGCACACTTCTTCCTTCTGAAACAAACAGCTCCTTAAAGGATATTTGTAATTATTTGTCAGATTTTTTTAATTAGCCATGGTAAAATTTGTGCATCCATCAGAATTATAGTCCTGATTCAGCAAAGTCATTGAAATCAATAGGATTACTTTATAGAATTATAGTTGAGCATGTGCTTAAATAACTTGCTAGATCAGGTCCAAAAAGAGGTTCCTAGAGGCTGTTTAGTGATATACCCCACCTCTCCAAAAGCAAAAATTAAGCATAAACTATCTTATTTAAGATTACAGGAAATATCAAAGAAAGCAAGCAAGAACAAATATAAAGTCTCTATGTGAGAGGACACTGTGAGTGATTCACTTTCTATAACAGCAGACTTCTTGAGCAAACTCACAGGGATTGCCACTTCAGACAATCTCAGACATCTACTTTATTCTGAAAGGTGCAATGCATATAACATAGATTTAAATATGGAAGTTACATAAACCAGTTTTCTTTGACAAGTTTTGTGAGAATGACAGAATCTGCTCAGGAGTGCAGTAAATCTGCAAGGAAAAAAGTGCATAGGCTAAATAATGAACCTGCAGTCCTAGTAAAAAAGATCTCTGCATTTTCTGCAGTGCAAAAAATCTTGCCATACAACTGGGAATAATGTGGCTTGTCTCAGGATAAAGCTTTATATCTGATGAACCAAAGAATCTATGTCCCATCCATGGCAACCCTTCATTGGTCTAAAATTAGTTGTTCATGGCTCCTTACATTTACTAGAGCAGTTGTACATAGTAAGTGAACTCAAATTATAAAAGGTTATATCCTGATTGATGTGCTTAATTCCTTTTGGATATGAAAATTAGATATGAAAAGGTCACAGAAATACTTAAAGATAGGATAATCAGGTGATTAAGCCAGATAATTCAGATAATCATCAATTGATTAAAATTCATGTTAGTGACAACTGCTTATAATAATAAATATATGTTTCTGAAATTTCTACATAAGAGTTTATATTCCTGGGTATCTGGTTCTACATTTCTTGGCCTAAGCTCCTTTAGTATCAGCTTCTGTTGTCCGTTTCTGCATCCTTTCCCTTCTAGCAGCACCAAGGAGAACTAAGGAGCCAAATGGATCCTTATTGTAACTCTACTGCAGTCAGTGCAAGTTTTCAGAGGTCAGTGTAATTCTTTATTAAATACCAGGATAATCCTGGGGCAGACAATTTATCAATTTCCATTGTCTACCATGACTGTCAACATCTTATGAGAAATAAATCCAGTAGATATAATATATAAATTAAATTACAAAATTTTGTGTATTGTGATGCCTGGTGGTGCAGCAGTTTCCAATTTCTCTAAACTTCCCCACATAGAAATGCCACTTAATTCACGCTGTGCCTCACAGTCCCACAGCTGACCAGTCCCCGAGCCATTCATCAAGGAATTCTGAACCCCACTGAAGCACCACTTCCGTTAATTATGTCCTTCCCAGCTCAGATCAATGAATTAAGTATACTCTAGCCCTTTTGGCCCCACAACAATTAATTCTCCATCCCTCCAATCCACATAAATTCATTCTCTGACCTCCAGCCCCACTTAAATGAACATTGTGCCTCCCCCAGCTTCACATGATTTTTTTCACAGCCCCAGTCTCTCTTGAGTTCTGTTTCTGCCCACCCTGGTTCCATGTCTGTCCCTTAGTACTCAGCACACCTCAGCTACCCATGCAACTTTGGAGAATCTTCTTCAGTACCCTCCATCCAGATTCAAGGTGGGGAATGACAGCTCAATCAGGGGCCTCTTGACATCTGCCATCCACAGCATGGGCTAGATTTGCAGAGGTAGAGAGGAGAGGGGAAGGTGGGAGAAGGAGAGAGTAACATTATTCATTAAGGTTTAAAATTAGCAGCTGTGTTAGTCTGTATTCATAAATAAGATGAGGAATACTTGTGGCACCTTAGAGACTAACCAGTTTATTTCAGCATAAGCTTTTGTGGGCTATAGCCCACTTCATCGGATGCACAGAATGGAACAGAAGTAAGATGTACTCATATACACAGAAAGCGAAAAAAAAGTTGTACATTACCATATCAATTCTAAGAGGCTGTTTAATTTGGATAGGCTATTATCAGCAGGAGGAAAAAAACCTTTTGTAGTGGCTCTGTGTCTGACAGGTGACAAGAATATTTGAAGGGAACTTAACAGGGAAATGCAATCTATTAGTGTAATGGCAAAGCCACTCATAGTCCCTGTTTAACCCTTGGTTGATAGTGTCCAATTTGAAAATTAATTCCAGTTCCTCAGCTTCTCATTGGAGTCTGTTTTGAAAGTTTTTCTGTTTTAAAATTGACACCTTCAAGTCTTTAATAGAATGGCCAGAGAGGTTGAAGTGTTCTCCTACTGGTTTTTGAATGTTATGATTCCTGATGTCAGATTTGTTTTCATTTATTCTTTTGTGTAGAGACTGTCCGGTTTGGCCAATGTAGAAAGCAGAAGGACATTGCTGGCACATGATGGCATATATCACATTGGTAGATGTGCAGATGAATGAGCCTCTGATGGTGTGGCTGATGTAATTAGGTCCCATGATGGTGTCAATTGAGTGGATATGAGGACATAGTTGGCATCGGGCTTTGTTACAAGGATAGGTACCTGGGTTAGTGTTTTTGTTCTGTGGTTGCCAGTGAGTATTTGTTTCAGGTTCGGGGGCTGTCTGTAAGTGAGGACTGGTCTGTCTCCCAAGATCTGTGAGAGTGTGGGATCATCTTTCAGGATAGGTTGTAGGTCTTTGATGATGCATTGGAGAGGTTTAAGTTGGGGGCTGAAGGTAATGGCTAACAGTGCTCTGTCTTTCCTTTGTTGGGCCTGTCCTGTAGTAGGTGGCTTCTGGGTAATCTTCTGGCTCTGTCAATCTGTTTTATCACTTCCCCAGGTGGGTATTGTAGGTTTAAGAATTCTTGTAGAGACCTTGTAGGGGTTTGTCTCTGTTCATTAAGAGGATGTATGAGAGCTAAGCCATCAAGAGCTGTTGGGCTCTTTCTATTGCATTCTCTTTCCCCATTGTGAAAACAGTATTGGCAACAACCTACCATATCATTCTTCCTCCATCTCTATGCCAAACCTTTTCTCAGACTCTGAGGGGAGGGAGAGACTTCTGTCTGGTTCAAATTCAGTTTGATTGGTTCCCTTTTCTCAGGAGGCAGTGGAAGGGGAAGAGCAGACCATCAGAAGAAGCTAGCCCTACACACTGGGTAACAGAATCTGAAAACTCTGGGGGAAAACATAGAGTTGGCAAGTCTGGGGCAATATCAAGGCTTAGTGCATTGTTATTGTGCAAGGGAAAGTACATATACACAGAATGCTGCCTGAAGAATCCATTGGAGTACTTTTCTTCTTACTCTCCCACAACACATAGCAGTTCAGTGTCTCTTAGTGACAGAATGACAACAGTTCACACTGAAGTTCATAGTTATACAATGAACACCAGTAAAACAAATTCCCCCACACTATCTCCAATATGCCTCAATTCTAAACTGGAGAAACCCACAAAAGGAGTGACAAAGCAGTTCAATCTCCATTCCAGCAAATTTTCTTTGCTTAAACTGTCCAGTGGGAGCACATTTTCATATTTGTGGGGTTAAAGATAAGCACCTTAGCTCCCTGATATAGGTAAAGAGTTGCCCAAGCATGGATTCAAGTGGCCTATCATGAAGCACTCAGGTATGATTATTTGACTTCAGCGATTACTGTTATAAATACCTATTAACAATGTCAACCAAATTCAGTTTAAGAATAAAACATGCATTTCTCATTCTTTGTTAACAATGCTCTCCAATGAGTGATTTACATTTTCCAATTGTTTTCAATTGTCTCCTCGCGTTCCTTTCCCTTAAAGTATAGTTTATTGTCATGTTTTATTTGTTATCCCTGATTGAGATTGTAATCTCCTCAGGGCAGGGATCCTGTTTTATTGTCTTCAAAATGACACACACCAATGGAACTATAAAAATAACAATCCATTTCACAGAGCCTTGCAAACCTCTTTTTAATGGTAATTTCAGTTTCCACCAGGCTGGATCACATCTGAACCAGTGAAAGGCTTTATATCCCATTATCAATCGCCTCAGGAATCCAGCCCCTGATCTCTTTTCCTCCTAACCCCAACTAGCGAAAATTATTGAGTACTACTTTTAAACAACACTTTCAGAGGGCTATTTGTGCACATATATTCCAGAACAGCCTTTGGAGTTGATCCTGCTGAATTGTATCTTGAAAGGGCTTTCAGTTCATCACCTAAATCACTCACATCAATATCAGACATGTCACCATGTGTCAACACTCTCTCTAGTGTCCTGCATTGGTGGTGTAGGTCTTCTTCAGGTATAGTGAGGAGTTTGGGAATACCATACAATATCGCAAATATACTGCTGTATTCCTTGAACTGCACAAAATCGTCTTCAACTGACTGTATTGCACAATCTAGCACCTTGTTAAAGGATTCAACTTTGCATTGTTGTTTGAGGTCTCTTATAGGATTATCCCATACCTTGTAATCAAAATGTCTTCTTCTTTGGTGACTCTTGTATTCTCGAATGGGTGAGAAAATAGCTTCAGTGTGAAGTTCCTCTGTCAAATTCTTTGCACCCTTCAGAAAGGTTTGAAATCCCTCATCTGATCAGTAGGACTGTAGATGTGACTTTGCTTTTCCCAGTTGTTCCATTGCTCCAGAATTATCATGGTCAGCAGCTTGGATCTTTCTTACACCATTTATTTCACAGAGTATGCCACGCCACAACACTAAGCCACACAGAAATTTGAACTTATGTATGTTTCTGGTGTGACGGAGTCAGACCAGAAGGGTATAGGAGAGTGCTGGAAGGGAGGTACATCAGCCTCAGGATGAGGAGGTCCCTGTTCCCTGGATAGCCAAACAAAGGCTACTCCAGGCTAATCAAGACACCTGGGGCCAATTAAGAAGCTTCTAGAAAGGAGCAGAAACAGCTAGCCTGATTGGGACACCTGTAGCCAATCAGGGCCTGGCTGAAACCAGTTAAAAACCTCCCAGTTAGTCAGTTGGGTGTGGATGTCAGGAGCTGTGAGAGGAGATTATGCTGTTGGTGAGACTGAGTGATAGACAACATATATGCAAGGAAGGAGAGAAGAGAAGTTTGAAGAAGCACGGACTGCTGTGGGGAAGTAGCCCAGGGAATTGTATTGTGTTTGGTGGCTAAAAGGTCAGCCATCTTAGCTGATACTATTAGGGTCCCTGGGCTGGAGCCCGGAGTAGAGGGTGGGCCCGGGATCCCCCCCCCCCCCCCCCCGCTTCTATGTCCCCTAACTAATCACTTATGATGAAAATGGCTCAATAGGCTGTGACCTAGTCTCTAAAGAAAGAAGGGAGGGTCACAGTGAGCCTCTGAGGCTAGCACAAACGGCCTGGAAGCGCGGGACCCACAGGGACAAGGCCAAAGCTTTGCCACACTGGTTATTCCATTTCCTTATGCCACTGTTCTTCCACGGACAGTACCTATCATAGCATTATTCTCCATAATGGCAACCAGCATGGGGCTGACTCCATGGGTGCTCTGGGGCTGGACCACCCACAGGGAAAATTGGTGGATGCTGTGCATCTACCGGTAGCTCCCTGCCCCTCCCCAGCTCATCTCCACTCCACCTTCTCCCCTGAGCATGCCACCACATCCTGCTTCCCCCCTCCCTTCCAGGTGGGAAGGAGGGGGGAGGAGGCGGAACTCAGCATGGTCGGGGGAGGAGGTGGGGCCAGGGCAGGGATTTGGGGAGGTGGTCCAATAGAGTTAGGGAGGGGGGGGAGTTGGGGCGGGGACTTTGGGGAAGGGGTTGGAATGGGGGCGGAGGGGTGGAATTGGGGAAGGGTTGGGGTGTGTGAGCAATAAGTATCCACTGGTGCTGGGGAAAGTTGGTGCCTATGCTAGAGAGATACATGAGAGGCTCCTCCTCCTCTCTCTCCCTGCAGCTCCTGCTGCTTTCTGTTATTCCCTCTTGCCTTTTCTCCTGTCTGCCTGTTATGTCTCTTGTGCCCTCGTTCCTCCAGCACAGCACTCCACCATCTCTGTGCATCTAGAGCAGAGAGAATACATACGCACCAGCAGCAGACATAATTTTCTACACTCTGGGTCCTAGTGGTGCCCCTCCTTCCCCACACACAGTCTGGCACCTGAAACAGCCACCTCAGTTCGCCTCATGGTCATGCCAGCCCTGAACACAAAGAAAGAGCTCTTTTTCTCTCCCTGGGTGTCTCTGGAAGTCCACTATGCCCACAGAATCCAAGTTCTGCTTTGGCCAAAGGGCTTACATGTGTGAGGAAATGAAATATAAAATGCTTTTTAGAAAGAGGAAATCGCCCAAGGCTAAATTTCCAAAACAAAATAAACAAAAAAGTCAAGGCTTAAAAACATGGTGATAAAAGTGAGAATGTAATGCAGAGTCAAGAGAAAACAAAATATGGGAAATAGGCATTGGTTCAAATTTGTTTTAAAATAAATCTTCCCCCGTATACCCATCTTTCTCCCTTTTTGTCTTATGCAACTTTAAACTGTCAGGGCCAGGCTCCAGTCTTTTTTATCTGTCTCCAAGTGCCAATTTAACATTTGGAAGCTATATAAATAATACATAATAATAACCTTTATCCACGTGTCAGCAAGGCTTTTATGGATTCCCTGGCATAACCTGAAACTCCCTGGTAGAAAACTTTGTCTGCCTTTCCTTTTGGTGATGAATTCCAAGGGTCCAAGTATGTTTTAGTTACATCTCCATAGTGCTGGCCACAGCGGCTCTCGATCATAGTTTGTTCTATCATTCCGTATCATTCATTCACTTAATTAAAAAAATGGGGGTGGAGGACATTTGTCCTTGTTCTAAAACCGTTGGTGACACTGGGTTATGACAGTGACTAATTTAGCACTAGGTATTCAGGTACATTTTGAAAGCCAATTTATATCATCTATGAAATATTTGGCTCCTCTTTGGCTTCTGCATTCTGACTTGGAAAGAGGAAGGGTACTCTGTCATTCTGCAGTAACTCTTTAACAGATAGTAGCAGGAGTGTATATTTTTTCCATTTAACTATCCAATATTTTTCCCATAACTTTTTTCTAATGTGTCATTATTGGGGTCTAAACACATGGGGCTCAAGTCACTTGAAATAACTCCCATTCTGTGAAAGCAGGGGAAGATTACATATCTTGGCTTTACTGTCAGCCAACCTACTCATCAGAAATTTGGCCAGGCTGTAGATGGCGTTTCTTTCTGATGAGGGATTTAGACTATATGTAAAATTGTCCCTCTCCTCCTCTCCCTTGTTCCCTACTGTATTTCCACATCATTTGTTACATGCATAATCCATCCCCCATGTCCACATGGGATATTTAAAAAATGCAATAATTAAGTGTTACATATGATTACATACTGCAAAAGCCTCTGATTCATAGTTTAGCATTGGCATAGTCTAGCAACCAACATGCAAATAACCTCATAGGAGATTTTATTTACTTACACAGTATGGTTAGTGGGTAATGAAGCATAATTTTAGCCTTTCCTTAGGGGAGGGGATGGTGCATTCAGCTACTTGGGTGACTTTATTAAATCGCACCACTCCTGAGTCACAGACTACACAAAACTGGCTCCACAAAACCCAGAATTTTAAACAAATTAAGCCCTAACATATACAGTGCATTTCTTTACTTGTCGCTAGAAAGTGATGGATTCCTATGATGCCTGTGTTTTCTATATTTATTTATATTTAAAGCATTGCTATAGAATGCTAAACTCATGCTACAAGCTTTGTGGGAAAACATGAAGGATTTTTTTTAATACTATGAAGCTTAACAATCCTGATTTATAATTGAACCCTCTCCACCTTCTAAATAATTTTATTTGAACAAAGCTGTTTTATCACAAGCACGTAATGCACATAAAAACCCTCCTCCACAACATGGTATTTTAGAGATCAAAATGATCCACAATAAAAATTACCATGATATGTTATATTCTGTGCATTTTATTTTTTGATTATGCATTACATGATGAAGAAATTAGTTCCCTGCAGAACATTAAGAGTGTAACACATCTGCTGGAAAAGAAACATTATTTTTAAGATGTTTTATTTACATTACCTTTACTAAGCCAAGATCCGCATTTCATGCTTCGGTGGTTTTAAAGTTGTTTATTGCTCTATTTTTCTTATCACTGAGGAACATGTTGAGAATTCCTGTCACTTATCGGTCTTCAAGGACTTATGTACTGGACTTATATGAGTTTTCTATAGAGAATAAAATGCCTTTGTTTCACACCACCAGAGAGCACTGTTGGATTGTTAACATTTGTCTTTTTTTTCCTTTCAGACATTAGCTAGAGTAATGAGAACCAGGGAGACAAATAAAACTTAGCTAAATATTCCTTTTTTCATAGCACATGACAAATGTCACTGGTGCAGAAGGCATAATAAATCAATTGGTCTTTTTGTGTTTATAGTTCTGCATTCTTTCAACATCCTTCTCTTATAAATAAATGAAAAGACCAGTGTTCCCAAGGTTGCAATTAGCAACATAGTTTGTACCATAAACTGTCATAAATGTTGCTTTGTTTCCCAGCTCAGTGGAATAGTTGTATGTTGCACCACAGGAAAACTGGGTGTGGGAGTCATCTCACTGTGGGCTGGAAGAGACATAATTTAAGCCACAAAGGTAATATGCTGGGAAGCAGAGGAGCATGCTGCATGAGTGCCTTGCTATTGTGCCAATCAATCCACCTTTGCAGCAGCTGTTCATCCACACTTCCAATTTAAGAGGCAAGTACCGCTACTGCATTTGCAAAGGTTAAGGGGATTGAGTTCAAGTGGAAAAAATGATGGTCCCTTGGATTAGTAGGTGGGAGGGAGAGGGATGGCAATTTGGTCTTCTGAATAATTTTCCATTAAAACCAAGTGGTGAAAGAGAGAGCCTATGCCTTGGAGGACAAATCACCATTTTTTTTAGAATCCTTTAAATTTTTCGAAAGGGGTAGGCATCTAGCCATCTATTTCTATCTATGCAGGTACTTGTCTGAAATATTACTGCAATATTTGAGTGTATTATTTCCATCATTTTTTGAAGGATGTTAAAAGTGACCATGGTAAGAAGGGGGTCTAAATGTAAGGTACAACCTGAGGTAATTAAAGACTTGCTAACAATTCTTGTATGTCTTTCAGGTTTGTGGAGATCCATCAGAGCAAAGGCAGTGCATTGTAATTAAAATATTCCGAAGACCTTTTAGGGGCTTGCGCAGGAATTTTCTAGGAAAGGGAATGTTTAGATGACTACAAAGCACAGAAAAAAATGAATGCATTTGTTATAGTTTTGCTTTGCTACTTGTTACATTTTTATAGGTCGAGAAAGTAAAAAAAAAAAGAAAAATCATCTTTGGAGAATGACGGGTAAATTAAATCCTGATGAAGGACACCCACTCAGCCACAAAGCTATACCCAGCAAATGTTTAAACACACCCACCACCCTTTGTGAAGAACACACATGGTAAGAATATTACTTAGAACACATGACAGTAGTATGAGCAAGGACTATACAAATAAAATGTACAGTACATACCATCTTTATTCCATCCTTCATCATATCCATCTACATCTAGCCTTCCTGTGAGAAAATGATTAAATAGCCAGAAGTTGTGTTTACAATCCTTTCCTATATCCTTACTCAAAGGTAACTGGGAGATTTTTAGAGCACTGAGGCTTGATATGTAGTACATAACTATCAGCTCGGTTGATCATTCCTGCATGGAATAACCACATGGAGTAACTACAGAGCACTGACTAATTCCCTAGAGTATAGTCCCAGCATGCAAGAGGTTAACTGTAAACCCTGTGATGGATACTCTGGGAGTAGGTTTTTCTTTGGTTGTGCCATAGTCCTTAAACTGACTCCTGAAGACAAACCCCAAAGTCATTTTTTCCACCATAAAAGTGTCCTTTCCACCCGCATGAAAATGTGTGTACAAATTAGTCCTTTCTGACTCTTCAATATCAAGGACAACATTGGTTCAATTCAGAGCTCACTGAACTCAATAGGAAAATTTTCTGTTGATCCCTAATGCACAATAGAGTAGGCTCATGTAAATAAAATTCTATCTTGTCCTCTTCCTGCAAGATTAAATTATCCATTGACTATATTTGGACCTTCCACTGGGGAAGGACTGCAGAATATCATTCTATTTAAATGATCATCGGGATGAATTTGGGGAAATATGATCATCCTCCCTGGATGCTATTATCTTGATTATTGTATTCTTCTGGTACTCTTTTTTCATATCTGTCATTCATCATGTATATGTAAAAGTTATTCTAATATTTTATAAATAAATTAACTAACTTCCCCCCAAATGAAGAAAAATGTTCATTGAGAGTAATATTTCCACTTCCATATCATATCATTTTATGTCTTCCACCTTCTTCTTTGTTTTTCTGATCCGAGTGCTTTTTCCTTAACCACAGTTACAACCCTATGTGCGAAATCATATTTTGATTGTCAAAGAAAACAATTGCAACATCATATTTAGAGACTCATGACTTCAGGTAATGAATAGTTAGCAAACAAATACACATTACAATAATTCTGAGCATGGCCATCACTGTGGTACCTACATGCATCATAGCTTTAAAAAAACAACAGTGACAACTCCAGTAAAAAGCAAGTAAAGTAATAATCAAAGAAACAAAAGAAATAAAAGTTTAGACTGAAGAAACAGAACATGGTTTTATAGTTAAAACACTGATTGATACCCCAAAAAAATGTGATCAGTCCTTGCCTCTACCAAAGATTTCCTGTGTCCTTTAGCAAGTCACTGTGGGCCAGATTTGTAAAGCTACTTAGGCACCTGAAGTTCAAAATAATGGCAAAGGGGATTTTCAAAAGCACCTATGCTCATCACTCCTGTGATGAAAAATCCAAGGAATATTGAAGAAAAAGTAGCATCTTGTAACAACCAATGAAAGTACTTATCACTCAACACATCCTATCTATGCGGCATTTAGTTGCAGTGGACTAAGTAAGACTGTATTATTTTCTTTTGCTGAGTCAATGCCTCCATCTTCTTTCTCCCAACACTATCTTCCACTGTTCAGAGGCAATCCAGTACTTAAGAGAGTTATGACACAGATACTCTTTTAAAATCCCATCTCTGTCCACACGGGAAAACCTCCTCTGTATGCAGATGTCCAGGACTTGAGTTTACAAAATGTAGGCCAGATTTTCAAAAAAACTACATGAAAAATATTTGTCTGGAAATTCCAAGTTGGAAGGTTTAAAAAATAGCCATCTACCCAGATTTTAAAAATTCTACTACAAATTAGAAATAAGGCATTTGTTTTTAATAGTGTGGGGTAGTATGCCTTGGATACCTTTCTGGAAGATATGCTTTGGCCAGTAACATCTTATTGGGATCAATAAAGGGTTAAGTGGGTGAATTCTATGGTCTGTGGTATACTGGAGGACAGACTAGATAACCTAACAGTCACTTCTGGTCTAATAAACTCTTAATATATCCGACTGTCATGGGATTTTTTTAAAGCAGGAGCAAAACAAAATTAAAACTAGTGTACAATAGTTGTATCTATGCAATGTTTTTCAGTATGTCAAGAGGTTCTACTTTCCAGTTGCTTCCAAACTAATTTAACCAGGAAAGTATAGAGCATGAAACCAATGGGAGTTTTGCATGAGCAAGAACAACTTAAAGACTTCTGTATTTTGAAACTTGCTATTTTGAACTAACTACTGATTATAACAAATTGCTGGTACATGGTGCTTCTTTGAACAGTCTCATTGATACTGCACAATACAACAGATCCTCACATCAAGAGTTATAAACCAATTAAACTGCACAATGTTCCGTACAGCAAGCGTAATGGTCTTCTCTATTGCAGTCACCAACAAGATGGCAATACTTCTCACAAGTGGACCCCAGCACTAAATTGCTAATTTTTAAGATAACTCACATAATCACATATGATTTAAACAATTCATTGATATAACGGTCTGTGATTTAAAAGGGTTCAACTCTAAGTACTGTAGATTACCAGCCACAGGCTCTTCTACCATCTTATTCACTGTGTGTGATTATAACATCCTTTCATGTTAGTATCACAGATTTGAATATACTCCATTCCCTTTAGTAATTAATGGCTTATTCCATTTAGGACTCAACTCAATGCTTTTATTATAGCCTGTGGGGCTGATAAGCTTCTGTTATAATGACTTCTTTCTCCTTTCTGGAAATCCTTTTGCTGTAGTGGCATTGTCATGAAATGTCCTCCAGATCACTTGTGAAAATCAAGTATTAAAATGAATCTTAAATAAGTGCAATCATATTTTCATCCCAAACCATTCTTAACAAAGTACTTCAATCAAAACTCTTTCCAATGCTTGAAGGGGAAAAAAAGAAGTAAATTTATGAAGTTATTCCAATCACTTCACTGCAAAAATAGGTCAGTAGGGTGAGAAAAAAACACATTTTTTCATGCAGTCCTTTGTTTCTGATTAACTCTGTCATTTGCTTCTGATCATTTTATATTCATAGGGCTGTAACTTAGGTCTCCAAACAAGCTTTTTACCCAGTAAGCCATTTTAATTTTTTTTAGGTAAAGATCATCATCTTGATTACAAAATCGACTAGCTTTAAGCAATCAGAGAGATAAAACCCCTTGTGCCCGGAAGCATATGGCTTTAGGAGATGCTTATTTTGCACTTGATGTAAAGGTTAAAATACAATTTAAAACGTTTTTATTTAAAGGCAGTCATTTTGACCAAGTTTAACACATACAACTTGCTGAGAGCATTTACCATTGGGGAAACACCCCCGCCCCCAGCAACAATAAACTTCTCCTCTCCTTTTCTGGCACCTGTTTTCAGTTGTGTTAACATTGACATGAGGACCAAAACTGTCACCTCTGCAGTTTCAGACCCTTGTTAAACTGATACTTATGAAAGCATCTTGAATCAGCAGATGTAACAACACGTACCCACCGTTAACAGAACATATGTGGCAGTGTAAGATTTAAGAAACAGATATAAATTAAAGATATGCAGATGCTAAAAAGCCTTTGGATCCTTGAAGCCTATAGGAAGAAAGGAAATATTAATTATAACCAATATTTACTTTCTCCTAAACATAATGTATTATTTCCTTATGTGAATGTATCATGTCATGTGACAGTAGTAAAGACTCACAGAAAAAGTCACTAGCACAGTTAACTGAACGATGAACCTCATTCAAATGAGGAAAGTAGTATTTTGCTTTTTACAGCTCTCTTTCTGAAAAACGTCTGCCTTCTCCTCAGCCAATCGCACAGTTTTAAAGAAACAGTACACTTCTCCTCCCAGAAATTATTTGTAATAAGGTGTTTGATCCTGCAAGGTGCTGTGCACACTTCTGAGCTGCTTAGCACTGCCATTGGAAATTAGGAGCTCACTGCATTAGAGAGTATTGTTTCCTCATAAGAGTGCTTAGCAAATTGCAGGATCAAGCCCATTTACAGCTAAATTAAGGGTCCAGTTCTTTCGTCACCGCATGCATGAATTCCCAGTTCGCTTCAGTGGGAGTTCAGTTCTTGGATCGGACTCTACATAACTAGAATGGAGATTTTTCCAGCAGCTTTTATTTGATCAAATAAAAAATAATAGTATATTTCACCTTAAACTCTTAACTAATAAGAATTCCAGTCAATTCCTGCATTACATAAAGGAGCACAAGCACTGTACTGCATTCAGATGTACTTACTTACAGAATTAACCAACTGTCCTTCATAAAATATTGGTTGCCATTTAAAAATCACTATTTATTCACAGTTATAATGTGGCATATGTGATTTGTTGGGGGGGGGCAGGTTTGTTTGTTTGGGGGTTTGTTTTTTTGCTATTCTAATTAAAGAGACAAAACTAATCTCAGATACCTCTTTGTGATAATTGCGCATAACTGATTACTTTGTAGCAGTCACCACTGAATAAAACATATAATAAGTCTTAAGAAAAGTGTATTGTGAGTATAAAATACTTAAAGGTAAACTTAATATTTTAAAAATCATATTATGGCTTGCCCAATCTTAACTGTTAAAGCATCCCTACCCCCCTACCCCATTTATATTCGTGTAACTCAAAAGAAGCTTCTGGTGAGTTCATTGGAATGATGTTAGTTTACAACTGTGTAACTGAAATCAAAATTTGGTTCATAACTTTTTCTTAATTATGTAAGGAGAAAAAAACAATATTATTTCTAGAGGAATTTTTCCATTGTTTATATGTGAAGTTTCACCCTTTCATACATTTCTTTCAGCCAAGATACAAACATCTGAAAATTACATATGCAAGAGAACCGTTAGGTATCTCATTACTGTATACTAAATCTTAATGACTGCAATGGGAACAGTACCACTATAATGAAACAGATATATTTCTTTTCCTTTTTGATGCATTCTGTGCACTGGAGTCCAGCAATGGGATGGACAGAGCAATTTTTTTTCTTTTAACAATGAGAGTTCTCAAATTTAAATAGACTGTCCATTGCTCCAATCATTTTCAACAGGGTTTTGGGCTGGTTGGTTGGTGGGTTCCTTTTATTCATGACTTGATCTTCAGAAGCACTTGTCACTTTTGTATCCAGTATTCTTCTGTATCAACATGCATTGACTAATGCAACAAAATACTTGCCTTAGGAAATCTTGATAGGTATTACAGTAACAGCAAGAACCATAAATATGTATTTTTGGATCAATGGTAAATATACTTAAAATGTGTGGCTACAGTATAATATTAGTATTTCAGAACTATGATAGGAAATTCTGAAGCATAAGACCGCTGCGGTCAACTTCAGGTTATATGGACACATTGCACATATTTTGAGAGTGATTGGTTATGTTTATGCATATGCTTTGCCTCATTGAACTAAATGGATAAAATCATAGCCCCAATGAAGTCTTCGGGTGCTTTGCAGTTGACTTTAATGGAACCAGAATTTCACCCAATGTGTGCAGAGTTACTCATGTTTGCAGGATCATTAATAATGAGAGAACTATCGAGTTTTTATACCTATTTTATCTTTTCAGAAAAGGCTTTATAGAATTTAAATAATCATAAAAAACATAATCTTCTTGTAGATATTTTGAACCATCCTAAAAAATCTCTGAGTGAGATTACTAAAGGGTTCGTTAAAAAGTTATAGAAAGGATCTCATTCTCTGTTATCAGGGCCGGCGACAGGGGGGTACTACGGGGACAGCTGTACCGGGCCCCGGACTTAAGGGGGGCCCTTTAAGTCCGGGGCGGGCCCGGTACACAGCTGTACCCCCTTGTCGCTGGGCCTGCACAGCAAGGCGCGGCTCCGGGCAGCTGCTGCAGTGCTCGTCAGCCCGCCCCAGCCCCCAGCAGCCTCCCCCCGGCCCCCTTTGCTTCTCCCGGCCGGGCAACATGGAGCCCCAGCGTGCGGCGGCTCTGCACCCCCAGAGTGGGAGAGCGCACGCGGGGGGAGGGGGGCGTGACTGGAGTGGGGCGTGTCCTGCCTCTGCCTGGGGAGGGGACTGCCGGGCTCCCTCCTCCCCGCCCAGTGGCATTAGCAGCAGCAGCGAGCGGAGCAGGTGCCTCTCGCCGGCGGGCGCCAGGTTCAAGCGGGCGTGGGCTGGGGTCCTGGGGCAGGTCCGCTGTCCCGCGGGGGGCAAGGAGCAAGCCGGCCATGCTGCCGTGGGGCGGGGGGCACCATTCCCCTTGTGCGCCGCGGGGGCAGAACAGGGCCGGGGGGGGGGGGGGGACAGGGTGCGAGCGGAGAGAGACCGGCCGGGGGGGGGGGGGGGCCACAAAGGAGCAGAGTACGGGACCCCAAAATTTCTGTTGCCGGCCCTGTCTGTTATATTCTATGGGGTTTTATAACAATCGCTAATAATTTATATTTCACTTCTATAGACTCTTGTTTCATCTCCATTAAACTTTGTGGGACTATTAAATAATAAATTATATTTGAGCACCTGAAAGTCTGGATTCTTTTCAAAACCAAATTTCCACACCTTGTTGCGGTTCTTCGATAACTAGAATAAATTGGGGACTGATCCTGCATTTTCTACTGGTCAAACCTCTCCTTTTGGTTTTGGGTTGAGGAAACATTTTTATTGCTGTTTTTTAAATATTAAACAAACTGCAAAATTTACAAAAAAAATCTGTGACGAGTTGGGGATACATCCATCAATTTGTGAAGCCTATCTTGTTTTTTGAGTGCCATTTTGTAAGTGTAAACTTCACTGCAGCCTTAACTCTGCAATGTAACCCCCATGTTGGATTAAGAAATCCTGGTATTGCTGAAAACCAGTATTATCTTGAAAAGCTCAATACATTCTCGATACAATATACTCATGTTAGGGAGTGGGGCACTTCACAGTGGAATGACAGTGAGAGAGCTGTCATGGACCGTTAATGTTGCATGATTCTATCTTACTGGAAAAATAAATTTTCTATCAGCAGGACCATTGACATTCATTGTCTCTACACAGAAGCCAAGAGGTTTGGTGGGGTGACTCTGGAACCCTCCCCATCATACAAGCAGTTAAAACACATGGACAGAAATGGGACAGAGGCTATTTTAAAAGGAGGTTTCTGTAAGCAGGAACCTTTCTATCACCACATGTAGGTAGGATGTGTAGAGAGAGCAAAGGAAGAGGAGACTCTGACTCACCTAAAAACATTGTCTATAACCAAGAGTCGCAGATGATATGAAATTAGAAAGAGGGTGAAGCATTCAGTATTTTTGTTTTCCTAAAACCAATAGCTCTAGTGTCCTTCCTAAAGAATAAAATATATGTTTGTGTACAAGAGATTCCTTTCAAGGTCTGTGCTCCTTGCTTTACTGCACTTTGTTTCTTAAAGATTTAACTAAAAACTTGGACTCATCCAGTTGGATTCTAGAGGAACATGCTTAAACAACTGTGGACTTGGAAGGACTAAATCACTGGTTACATGGACTAGAGCACCTGTACTGCAAGTCCTGCTGTCCAAGAAGTATGTCAGACATGTGACCTGTAGCTGAAAGTGACCTGTTGCTTGAGAAATCAAGAGCTAGGAATAGTGACTGGTCCTTACCCAGAGTCAGGGGCCTTAGAAGCACAGGGATCAGAGGTGAGGTCCATTCAGACCCAACTGGTGTCTATCCAGAGAATAGGTCTAGGGCTGGGTTATAAGGAAAAAACCCAGAGAAATAAAAAATTGAGATTATCGCACCCCACGGAAATATAACATTATAATCAAATAACATAATCATATCTGAATTTTAAGTGTTTTTTTGTAATGAGGAATTGATCACTTCAATATGTATGCCATGCATTTTTATGTAAAATTGTATAAGGCACCAATTTCTATTTTGCAACATGTCTGTAATATATAATTTAAAAAAATGTTTTTCCCCAAATAATATAAAAAACTTAACATACTAGTATTTTTCATATTTTTTTTCTAATACAGAGGAGAAAAGAAAGTTTTGTACTGGCAGGGCTGTGTTGGGTCTAGTGGATAGAGCAGTGCACTAGAGCACAAAAGATGTGGGTTCTATTCTTGACTCTTGTCAGTAAGATGACCTTATGTTTCTGTGCATCTCTTTCCCCCCACCCTTTGTCTGGTAAACTGATCTTAGAAGGGACTCTCTTTTTCAGTGTGTACAGCACTAAATACAATGGGATTTGGACTTCTAGGTACTATTATAATACAAACAGGAAACTATGATTAAAACAAATCCTCACCTGGCATCCATTCCATGTAACTTAGGTGTGGTTTGTGAATCTCACAGAGGAAAGGTTTGGGAGAAATCCTTCCCATGAGGCCACTGAAGAGAACTGGAACTGGGCACAGGGCAATCCTGTATAACAGAACATTGAGATTGTTTTTTCCCTACATGCTTCATGGTATAATTTCCTGTTTTAAAAGAGTGGGATCATCCCACCAGCCTTGTCCAGATTATAAGGAACTCAGCATTGACCAGATTGACACTCATCCTACACACACAGGATGGTGAAGGATGGCTGAGGGCATCATCCATTGAAAGTACGGCAACATCGTTGTTTAGGTCATTTGTATCCAACACGCTGCCTATCTGGATGACCCATTATTCACTGTCCTTTTAGTGTGCTATTGATTCTCTGCAGATGGGATGGAGCTCCAGATATCTTTGATTTGCACACTAAGTATTGGGCATACCTGAACTGCCGCTTCCCTTGCACCTCTTAAATCTAGAGCAGCAAAGGTCCAAACTGGGCCACAAATGCCTATAGTAGGAATAGGGCTGTCAGTCTGGCAGTAGTTGGGAGACAGAATACCAGTTCCCTCTTGTGAAACCTCTTACCTAACTCTCATCTGGGAGATACAGTATGTGGATTGATCTATTGAGGCTCCTATTTTTCTGAGTAAAGGAGTGGTTGGCTTTTCTGGCACTGGGGGAAGGTATCAGCACCTGCAAATCCCATCAACATTCATGGAAAGCCACCCACTGATCTCAAAGGTCTTTGGGTCAGATCCATAATGTACATGGCCTTTGACTATGAAGGGAGCCCATGTTGATCTCCCTGACAGGTATGTTAGTACCAAGAAAAGGAGTAACCACTTGAATAGCCATCTTGAATCCTCTCTCTTTCTCTGCTAGGGTTTAGATTTTCTTAATGCATATTGTAATAAAGTTGCAATCTTGTCAATGAGTTCAAAGAAATAAGGTATCATTTACATCCAAGCATCCTAGCTATATTTTTTTTAATCTTTTTAGTTTTGTACACAGATTTAGTTTTGTTGTATTGCAGCCTGAAGTGTTATGGTTACTGAAAGCTGCAATACTATGTTGTCTAGGACTGCAGAATTCACTGTAGCATCGACTTATTAATAAACCTAGGTAGATTTCCTCCAGTTGTTGAGGAAAATTGTACTCATTCCAATACAGGAAAAAATATTGCTTAATTAGCCAAAATATAACTTCTTATATGATACAATTAATTATAAGCATATTTTAGAACGTGGGGCACAGCTGGAAAGCCATTGAAAGACTTGCCAGAAACAGACAGGAGTGGAGGAGCTTTGTCACTGCCCCTAAACGCCAGAGGCATAATAGGAACATGATGATAATGATGATGATGATGATGATATTTTAGAAGTCTACTAATATAACTGGACACAATTTATAGTATTCATAGCATATTGGATAGTTATTCTTTTATATAATTAAGATGTGATTTATAGACCCCTTTAACAGCCCTCTTTTTCTGCACCAACATTTATTTGTGTATGTATTTTATATTATTTAGACATCTAAAAATCTGTTTTACTAGCACCATCAGGCACAGAGACACCTAACTAACTTAGGCTGGAATATTCAAAGAGGTCAAGGGATTTAGGTTCCCATTTACAATTCACTTAGAATTCACTTTAGAATTTAGAATTCACTTAGAATTGTAAATTCACTTACTAATTCACTTAGTAATTGTAAATTCACTTAGAATTGTAAATTGGGTGCCAGCCTGCTTAGAAAATGCCCTCCTTAGAATCTATTGATTTATCGCAGGTACTGGTATGGCTTTTCATTAATATAGTATTTGAACACCTTGAAATCTGGAATGTATTTATCTCACAATATCCTTATGAAGTAGAAAATATTATCCCCATTTTACAGATGGAGAATGAGGACACAGAGAGGACCCAAGGTGACAGACTAGGGAATCAAACCTGGAACTACCCAGATCAAGAGAAGAATCCCTTGGGGAATTTTATTAATAGCCATTCCTCCAGGATTAGTTCTGACTATTTTCAGTTAAGTATACTGTGGACATTAATATTGTTTGATTTGAGGCTGTCCAAGAAAGGAACTTAAATGGGAGCAGTGGATCAAGTATCTTCCCATAGACTGATAAAGAGAAAAATTAACTAAGGCAGCGTGTACATCATGGGGAATAAGAGATGCTGAGGTTTGTTTTAAATAATTATTTCAGTGTGTTCTCACTCTAGCAAAAACTACCTGCCTATTCTTAATTGAAGGGTTACATGATACAAGGGAGAGGTATAGAAACCTTTGAACATTTTTGGCTCATTTGTATGTAATTTTTAAAAGATTCTTTTACATGAGATGTAGAATTTGTAAATATATATTTTAATACATTTCAGACAAATATAAATATTTTCATTATTAAAAAATGTTTTTATAGAGACAAGAGGTTTTTTTAAAAAGAGTCTTTCCATGCCGTGTTTGCAACCTGCATGTCACCACATGTTGCCATTGCATCGGACCTCAGTGACATTGATTAGAAACTGACTAGAAAAATTCATCAATCTAATGTGGGGGTAAAAAATGGAGAGCAATGCAAGTAAATAGCTAGACAAAAGAAATGAAGAGTAAATTAGACTTAAAAATTCTTTTCATCTAGATAACTCAAGGCATATTTGGGAAATAGATAAGGAAAAATATATATGGCCCAAATCTGCTACATTTGTACAATTGTGAGTTTCATGAGTATAACTGACCTTGGAATTTAATTTATGACTGTTTCTAAAATAATTAAATTGGAAAAATAAAGTTTTTTGCTGTAAGGTTAGCATGATAGCAATTTAAGTCAGTTACACTATTCAAAGTGTAATTCCAGCTACATGGTGTACAAAGCAGTAGCCACAGCAAACCCCGAGAAAAGTAAAGATGGTGACAAGGGACATACAACAGGGGATAAATATTTTTTGTGAGCAATTAGCCCCAGTTGGTGTGGTTCAGTAAGGTTTCCCTCTACTAATATATCACACTCTGCCCCATTTCTGTATTTCTTACTTCTGTATTCTCTCTGTTGGAATTTCCACGCTCAAAATGTATTTTTTTACACAAAGAATGTAGAAGAAATTGATCTCTCACTTACAGTGGTGAAAACCAGGAGTAATTTCTTTTATGTCCAGTGTAAAACCAGTACTAATGGGAGGAGAATCAAGCTCCAGTAAGTTGATACACAATTTAAATCCCATTTCGGGGAGAGAAAAAAAAATCTTCCTAGAAGCTATGTATATATATGAACAATAATTCACAGCTTTAACAAGAATCAACTAGTACAGGAGAGTCTTTGATATTTGATTCCAGGTCACCTTGTTTTCTTCATCTCTATTGGCTTTACTAACTAATATCTGGATCTTGGTTTAAGCTAGCTGATTCTATTGAGTTTGTATTTGCTTTGTGATAAATTGGCACTAAGAAGGATTTTGATCTTTAATCTGGTTCAAGGGATTCTAAGAAGCTCTGATTGCAGCCATAGGCAATACATGCACTAAATGAGATTGAAGGGCAAATTAAAATAAATAATGTTTGAGTAAATCACATTGTCCTGGTTAAATGCACTTAACAGTTTCATTCTCTCTTACAGAGCAGGTTTCAAGGGAATTAACAATTGCTTTTCTTTTCTGATGTACGTATAATGCATCTTTTTCCACACTGACAAACTAACTGCATTAAAGTTGTGTATCTCCTCCATGTATTACAATAGCATCAAAGCTTTTGGGTGGAAAGCTGACGAGAAGGGAGAGCACAGTAAAATATATTGCTATATTTATTGCCTAAGGCGAAGCATGGTAAATTGGCCAAAGCTTTCTTAGCAATCATAGTTCACTTGAGTAAGGTTGTTTTAGGCCTTTTGACTACAGCAGTTCTTGCAACCAGACAAGAGCAACTTTGGATTGCTTGCATTGCTTTAAGGAATAATGTCTAGTATTGAATTAGTTTGTTCAGAAACACAGAATAGCAGAGGGTTTATTTCAACCAATTGTTGTGGTAATCTTCCACTTGCCAATCTTTCAATGTCTTAGAGTAACACTTCTTAGTGTCTCACTTTTTTTATGGGTGGGGAGGATGGAAGCAAAGCATTAGAAAAATTGACCTATAATGACAAGAAATACTGAAGAGGCTGAAACATGTTTTTTTTTTCTAAATGAATTTTGCCCTAGGCATCAAATTAATAAAATAACTAGGATCTCTCAGTGCAACATATAAGTTAACCAAGTGGAATATCTGATACTTTTGTGGAATGCTGTGGACTTTCCTCTGTTTAAAAATATAAGTAGTCCTTGAAGTTCTTACAATGCCCTAGGAGTTGACATATTAAGCTACTCATTAGTCCAATTAGATTTTCTAGAAAAGGAAAAGGAATCCTCTCTCTCTATATATAGATGTGTGTGTATATGTGTGTGTGTGTGTGTAAAATGAAATACTGTATTACCTATAAATGTGAAATATGTCAAAGCAACTAGGCACCAAAATATAGCACTAATGAATATAATGACTATGTAATGGCTATGGGCTCATTTATGTTTTCCAAACATAGCTTGTCTTATCATTGCATGGGGAGCTCTGAGGGAAATTCTACCCAACCTCCTGTATATCCCTCCTGCTCCTGTAGACCCTTGGGGGTAAAATTGTGGCTGTATTAATGTCAATGGTGAAATGTGCATTGATTTGAATGGGGGCAGGATTTCACTCATGTTGTATAAGGTAAGAGCACCAGGTGCAATATATTTCAGCAAACGTTCAACTTAGAAACTGGCTGCTGCCTTCCTACCTCTTATGTGCCCAGGAAGCATATGGAAGAAGTGTTCCTTACACAACTTGCTGTATTCTTGCACACTGGCTGAGCAGCCTGGAACAATCTGGCCTACATTACATGTATAGAGAGAAGCTGAGTAACTGACCATCAAGTACCAGCAATACAAAGTCTTCATTTGTTACCCAGGGTTCTTTCAACCCAAAGCTCTTGGAAAATTTTACTCTGTGTGAGGTGGTGTCAGGAAATAAATCAGGGGAGACATGGCCATCCAACCGATCAATGGATGACACAAACAGGACAACACAGGAGTGCTTTCACTTAAAGCTAAGCTTTACTGAGGGTATGTCTTCACTATAGAAGTAGGTCGATTTCCTTTAAGTCGATTTTTTAAAGCAGACTGTATAGAGTCGATTTTGTGTGTCCCCACAAAGCACAGCAAGTCGACAGTGTCTGTCCACACAACTGTTGCAAGCGTCGACATAGCGAGCGTTGCACTGTGGGTACCTATCCCACAGTTCCCGGAGTCCCCAGCAGGCACCATTTCGAGTGCTGCACTATGGGTAGGCATTTCATAATTTCGCGCCCTTTTTTCATGCCGCCGACCCCATTTCGAGCGGTGCACTGTGGGTAGGCATCCCATTATTCGTGCCCTTTCTCCGCGCTTCGCTAATGCCATAGTACTGCAAGCATGGAGCCCGCTGATGCCACCGCTGCAGTACTGGCCATTGTGCAGACCTCGCGCACTGTTGTGGATTTTATGCTGTACCATCTGCAGAGGAATGCGATCCGGAGACAACTGCGCTTTCTGGAACCCGATGACAGTGATGAGGAGATGGACCTGGACGTGCACAGCAGGGACAGGGACACTGACGTTTTTGGAAGTTGACCGACAATCTGGCAAATTTGGTGGCAATGGGGCAGGCTCATGCCATGCAACACTGATTCTGGGCCAGGGAACCAAGCACTGACTAGTGGGATCGCATAGTGCTGCGAGTCTGGGATGACTCTCAGTGGCTCAGAAACTTTCGCATGCGTAAGGGCACGTTCATGGAACTTTTTGACTTGCTTTCCCCGGCCCTCTGGCGCAAGAATACCAGAATGAGAGCGGCCCTCGCAGTTCAGAAGCGAGTGGCAATAGCCCTCTGGAAGCTTGCAAAGCCAGACAGCTACCGGTCAGTCGCGAATCAGTTTGGGGTGGGTAAATCTACAGTGGGGTCTGCTGTGATGCAAGTAAGCAGGGCAATCGTCGAGCTGCTGCTACCCAGGGTTATAAACCTTGGAAACCTGCAAGCTACAATAGATGGCTTTGCCGCCATGGGATTCCCTAACTGTGGTGGGGCTATAGATGGGACTCATATCCCTATCCTGGCACCGGACAACGAGGCCGCAGAGTACAGAAACCAGAAGGGATATTATTCTATGGTCATGCAAGCAGTGGTTGACCACAAGGGACGTTTCACCGACCTGCACGTGGGATGGCTGGGAAAGGTTCATGACGCCTGTGTGTTCAGGAACTCTAGGATATTTAGACAGCTGCAGCAAGGGATCTTCTTCCCCGACCAGAAAATTACTGTGGGGCGTGTAGAAATGCTGATTGTTATCCTTGGGGACCCAGCCTACCCCTTAATGCCCTGGCTTATGAAGCCCTACACTGGAGTCCTAAACAGGGGTCAGGAGCTGTTCAACTACAGGCTGAGCAAGTGCAGAATGGCCGTAGAGTGTGCATTTGGCCGACTGAAGGGGAAATGGCGTTCATTACTGATTCGCTCAGACATCAGCGAGAGAAATATCACCATTGTTATTGCTGCTTGCTCTGTGCTCCACAATCTCTGTGAGACCAAGGGGGAAACGTTTATGGTGGGCTGGGAGGCAGAGGCAAATTTCCTGTCCGCTGCTTACCAGCAGCCAAACAGCAGGGAAAGTAGAAGAGCGCACCATGACGCACTGCGCCTCACGGACGCCTTAAAAATCAGTTTTATGAGTGCCCAAGATGGCGCTTGAGAACCCACTCCCTTGCTCTGCTCAGCCCTAAGCCTGCTGTCCTTGCACCTTCTTTCCCTCCCCCCTCCCGATGCTTGCAGAGGAAATAAATTCACTGTTTTAAAAATCGTGGTTTCTTTATTGCTTCATCACAAATACAAAGACAGGGGATCACTGGCAAGGTAGCCAAGAAGGGGTGGGTGAGGAGGGAAACCAGCAGTCGAAGTGGTGGAGGAGCGGGGGAGGGGGGGGGCGGGGCAAGACAGCAGCTTTTACAAGTTTTTAGAGAAACTCAGCCTGCTGCTGCTTGTGCTGGCTTGTGGGGTAGAGTGGGTCGGTCCCCGGAGCTTCCCCCCCCCCCGGTTCTCACCCCGCATCTAGGCGGGGAAGTTATGGGACTTGGGGAAGGGGGGAGGTGGTTACACAGAGGCTGTAGAGGTGATCTTTGGGCCTGCTGAAGCTCCACCAGACAACGAAGCATGGCACTTTGCTCCTCCATTATGCGGAGCAAAGCATCCATCCGCCGTTCGTCATGTTCCTGCAATTTTTCTGCTGCAGCTCTTGATTCTTGCCTTAACTGTAACAATTTTTCCCTCCACTCTGTCTGCCGTGCGGCCTCAGCGTTAGAGTTATGCAGAAGTTCGTTAAACATGTCATCACGCGTTTTCTTTTTACACTTTCGTATCTGTGATAGCCGGCGTAAGGGGCAAGAGGGAGGATTCAGAGATAACTGTGCAGCTGTTGAAGAAAGAAAGGTATAAGGTTATGAGACACATACAGTCGTGGAGAACAATGGGATTACTATGCAGCGGGGAAACACAGTATTCACAGGCCTGATATGGTTTCTGTACAAGGTCATATTCCTTACCTAAAAGTTACTGGATCAGTCAAAAGTCACAGAATCAACTCATGCACGAGAAAGCCTCACCACGGCTGCTGAAATCACTATGCAGCCGGCTATGGTAAGCAAAGCCATATTCTTTACAGCAGCGCTCGGGTATTCCAGGGTAACCCCACCCCCTTCCCCCCCACCGCGTGGCTCCCAGTGAACCGCGAAATGCAAAACAAAACCAAAAACTCTCTGGCTTCGGGCTGGCTGAGGAAGCATCCGCTTGTAGGCTCAAAACTCCTCTAACTGCTCTCGCAACGGGCTGGCTGGGGCGAAGGGGGGGGGATGGTGGGAGCGAAGGGGGGGCAAAGGGGGGGGCGAAGGGAGTAAAGGGGGGGCAAAGGGGGCAAAGGGGGCGGCTGGAGGTGGGGGCAGGCCTTACAGGCTGTCTTGCTCGCTGTGTCCAGACTAATTGCAGTCCGTATTTCAAACAGGCAACCATGAATAACATAACTCTGCTTAGAATTTCTCTGAGAGATAGAGAACGCATGCTGCTTGAGTCACTGCAAAGTCCTGGTGCATTCGCCGCAATGCTATGCTGCTCAATGATACCAGACTATTTACTACTTTGGTGGCGTGGGATGGTCTCCTATCATGGGGGGACGGACAAGGCGGCTCTCCCCAGAAATCTGGTGCAGAAGATTCATCGCTACCTCCTGGATAGCTTCATGGAAATGTCCGTAGAGGACTTCCGGTCAGTACCCAAGTACATCGACAAGCTCTTTGAGTGAAAAGGGACCAGACCAGCAATGAAAGCACGCCAATTCCTTAGGTCAAGTTAATCATTAATAAATGCTTCCTTTAAAAATCATGAGTCATCTAATCCCTTAAAAAAAAACACTCACCAGAGTTCCCTTCGCCGGCTTGGGTACCCGCTTGGGAGGGTTGGCTGAGTACTGGCTCCAGGGTGATAAAAAGCTCCTGGCTGTCTGGTAATAATACTGTTTCTCCGTTTGTGTCCTGCTGTTCCGTGATATTTCCCTCCTCATCCTCCTCCTCATCTGAATCCTCCTCAGGCCTGACCATTATCCCATGGGTGGAGTCCACGCAGACTGGTGCGATGGTGGTGGGGGTGCCCCTCCATTATCTGATTCAGTTCATTGTAGAACCGGTATGTCCGCGGCGGACGCCCTGAGCGTCCGTTTGCCTCTTTGGCTTTCTGGAATGCTTGCCTCAGCTCCTTAATTTTCACGTGGCACTGTTGCGCATCCCTGTTGTGGCCTCTTTCCACCATGGCCTTGGAGACCCTGGCGAACGTGTTGGCATTCCATTTGTTGTTGCGGAGTTCCAACATCATGGATTCCTCTCCCCAGATAGCGATCAGATCCAACACCTCACGATTGGACCATGCTGGAGCTCTTTTCCTCTGACTGGTCTCCTGTGCTGCTGAGTTCTGCATGGCGTCTTGTGATGCTGAGGTCTGCATGGCAGCTTGTGCTGCTGATTTCTCTGAATGGCGAGTGAGCTGTGCAGGTGAGCTGGCCAAGCTGACCAAACAGGAAATGCTATTCAAATGTTTCCGGGTCTTTTCCTGCCTACCTGGCCAGAGCAGCGAGTTGAGAGTGCTTTCCAGAGTGGTCACAGTGGAGCAGTGAGGCAGTCCAGAGCGGTCAGAATGGAGCATTGTGGGACAGCCTATGGAGGCCAATAATGTCCCATTCGTCCTCACTAGTCCACAATCGATCCAGAGAGGTCGATTTCAGCACTACTCCTCTCGTTAGGGAGGAGTACAGAAGTCGATTTTGAGGGCTCTTTAAATCGACGCAAATGACATCTGTGTGAGGACGGGTACAGGTTTATGTCGAATTAACGTTGCTAAAGTCGACGTTAAGCTGTAGTGGGGACGAGCCCTGAGTCACAAGTGCTTCACATGTCTGCAACAGGTTAGTAAAACACTCTCAACCCTCAATAATTGCCGAATCTGAATGTAGTGCTTGAGGGGCACAGCAGCTGCCGGTGGGGAACACAAGATATATCCAGAGGGGGAGTCCTGAAGGGTCTCACCACCTCAGACTTTCCCCCCTTATTTTATACATTAGTAACACAATGACATGTCCCTTAAATAAAACTTGTTAAGCAAGCAGTTTCAATGGTCAAGCAAGAGATTCCTTCTGATTATTGATTAATCAGGTGTGGGGTTTTCCAGAGTTTGCAGCCTTGAGATAATTCTAAGAGCACATCCTGCTCTTCTAAGTTGCATGTATCAGCAACTTCAACACAATTATTCTCAGAAAGGATGCGGGGTTGAGCTGCCCTTTCTCTTGCACCCAAAACTCTCTCCCCTCCTGCTTGATCAAGCTGAGACTGAGGCATGGCCAATTTACAGCCAGCTGACTTAGCGGCTTTTAGCAGTTAGTCATAGTGATTTTAGGTACTTTTCTGGTTTGGTGACATCTCCCTGTACATACTGTCCTGACAAAAACTGACATTGTTCCCTGCCTGTGCACCAGAAATGTATGAAGAGAAAAGGGAATTTTAATGGTTCTCCAGTATGTTAATAAACAATCCAAGAATGCTCGCTTTTTGTCAGACTGATGATTAAACATACCTACAGAACATATATAACTTAGACTTAGAAATGAAAGCATTGCTCAAAGTGTTGCCTTCATTGGAGTTTGTGATTTTTTTCATTGAATAATAAATTTGCTCAAAATTTGCTGAAATTCAGTTTTAGGGGGTATCAAAATTGTTTACAAATTCAGGTCAAATTTGAAATATCATTTCTGTTGAAAAAGTGGATTTTTCCCCCCAAAAGGGTTTGTTTTGACCATTTCCAAAGAAAATGTTCAAACATTTCCTTTTGAAATGACATGTTATTTCAAAAGTTAGTCTGATATGGGGTAGCAGGCCCTGTGAGGCCCCCCTGTTGCAGGGCTTACAGACATATCACACACTGTCCCACAAAAAGAGCAGTAAACATGGGTCCTCCAGTCCTGCCTAGAAAGACTGCATACAACAGCCAATCAGACCTCAGAAGTTTCAATTAAAAGGAGTTGAAGGGCATGAGCAGGTCAGTTCCAGGCTGGTAACAGAGGAGCAAGGAAGTTCAAGGGATAACCAGAAGATGGGTTTTGGTAATTTTGGCATTCTGTGAGGAAGAACTTCAGCCCTGAAGTAAGGGTGCAGGTGAAGGGGATATGTGGGAAGTGGCCCAGGGAATAGCAGCAGCAATTATTACAGGAAGCAGCATGTAACTGCTGTTTATAGGGTCCCTGGATCATGACCAGAGCAATGGGTGGGCCTGGATCCCCCTACCATATCCTGAAAAAGTGGCCTAAGCCCTTTAAAGGGGATATGGCTTGCTTAGAGGCCCAAGTAAAGGGCAGGACTTAAGAGTCTCCAGGGAGAAAGTCCTGTGGGCACTGCTTTATACCAGGGTAGAAGTGGACTTAAAACTAGCCCAGAATGGACTGAGGATTGAGCCCAGAGACAGGGCTTAAGACATTAGTGAAGACACAGGGACAGATCCTATTGGACTTTTTACCCTGGAAGGGGTTCATTCTTATGTTCGACTGTGTGACTTAGCTGTAGGGCAGAGCCACTGAAAACCCACCTGATAAGATTAACAGCTGCCAGGGCACATAGGGAGCAGAGAGAGAGAGAGAGAGTGCAGGTTCTCACTCGACCAATAACATGCACTCACAAGGGATGTGGCCCCGTCACAGTTAGCTAGTTAAAAAAAAAAAAAAGCAACCTGAAACAAAAATCAGAAAAAAAAGTTGTTTGGGTTGAATGAAAATTTGGGGGAGAAAAATATCAGCTTTGTTTCCAACCAAACTTTTATTTTCTTTTGAGATCCCAAACCAGAAAAATCAATCATTCATAGAGCTCTTGTCTTCGAGGACATCACAATTGCATTTTCCTTTGTTTTTGCCTAATATGTGGTATGCTGCAGTTTGGGAGAATTGCAGCATCAAAATTATCTGCTTCATTGCTCTCCTACAGAAATTGTACTGTGTTTTGTGCTAACCTTTATCATATTTTATGTGATGTCTTTCTACATGATACAGTGGCAGAGAAAAGGTTAAGGAATTAATGTAATCAGTCTTCTTGAGCAGAAGGTCTCATGTGCTTGTTACATTACAGAGAAACCACCCAGGTTATAACATCTGGAAAACACATAGGGCAAACTCTCACATGATGTTAGCATTGAACCCAATGGGGCAGTCTGGAGACTGGGTTTTAATTAGAGTTGGTAAAAAAAATCTGTTTTGTGAAAAAATTGAAGTTCTGACATTTATTTTTGTTCCAATATGGAATAAAAATGAGACCATTCAAAAATAATTATGAAAAAACATAGTAGAGAGAGTGGTAAGCTAGGCATGGGGCTAGCAACTAGTGATGTCAGAGACCCAGCTTCAAGTACCTACTCCTCCTGATTTAGAGAAGGGAGATGAGCATGCCAGGTGATTGCCCTCACCATGGCCTTATTGGCTATTCTAAGGTCTTGCTTGCTCTCTCTGATCAGAAATTCCATCTTGGACCGTGAAACTGATATACTTCTGCAAAACATTTTGGTTGGATGGAAAAATGTTGTGTTTAATTTTTTTTGACCAGTTCTAATTTGAATATAGTGTACAGACCCCAGCCCAGGAAGACTCAGCAAAACATAGCACTTACCACATGAATGAGTATTGGTTAAGGGTACTGTTGCTATAGATGCCTGTAGTTGATGACTACTGAATGATACCACTGTGATCTACGAATAAAGAGTTTTTAACCTGTTAGTAGTTCAGGAGAAATCTGTCATTAGATCTGTTTAAATGAATTTTCACAAAACGGTCACTTTTTAAAAAAAAAATGGTGAACAAAACCCCCCGCTTATATGAATGTTTACAGAAACCGTAAAGGGTTGCAAATATTAAAGGGGATTCATGATAGGCCATACCCTCAGCTGGTGATGTGAATCAATGAAGTTTTATTGAAGTTTTATGACTCAATTAGAAAAAAAAATGTCTGTGAACTCCTATTTCAAGTGTTCACTCATCTCTAGTCATAAAGTATAATAGGTCCCATGGAACCTTTCATTGAATCCAGAAAGTATTTAATGTTCTAGACAGGATTTTATCTGACATTTGAAAAGCATATTAGAAGATGAGTTACTGATAAATACAAGTACTTCATCTTATTGATATTGTGTCTACATTTTATTTTATAGCTTGTGACATTTTTGCCAACCGCAACATATAGTAACAGCACTTTGCATGTAATAAAGAGAGGAATGTTTGTAGTTAATGCTAATGGTTAATACCATAATAAAATTGAATGCTACTGGAAGTTATGAGACCTAGAACCTATTAAAACCACTAGCTGATGGTATTAGGACAAGCCTTCCCCATGGCAAATTATTCCATACTTTTCACTATGCCTCTGAAGCAGCTGGTAGTGTGTCCTCTTTCAGAGACAGGAGACTGGACTAGATGGACCATTGTTCTGATCTGGTATGTAAATTTCTTTGTACCAAAGGATGCAAATTCATTCTGTGAAAAAACCACCAGTACCTTCCCTCTCTCTCCCACAGCTTAGAACTCTTGGATCCTTTAAGGTTTGCACACAACCCTGAGCCTCCCTCCTCATGTGGCTCATTGGCTGGACTGAAGGTGCAACAAAAGTTTCAGAGTTCACACCCCTCCAAGAGAAGGATAATAAGCACTTCCCACAATCCTGGAGTCCATTCTGGGAAGAAATGCTCCCCTCCTGCCCTCCTACACACACACTCCTCAGGATTAGAGGAGGACTCGTGTTTTAGTTCCTTGCAGTGGGTATCATACTAATCACTTTTTGGGTCTGGGCAGGAATTTTTCCTTACTATCAAATTTACCTGGGTATTGTGTGTGCTGGCTTGGGGTTGCCTTCCTTTCTGCAGCTCAGATAGCTGTTACATAGGGTAGGTTGTAAAAATCATTTGTCACAGCTTGGCAGATAATCAGTGCAGATAATCAAACAATAGCAGGTCCAGTTCCTTGATAAACTGAAACTGGAAGTGACTTAGGAGAAGACATCTTCTAAACAATTTGGAAGTGGTCTTAGGGGTCCTAATGTCTGATACAATGAGGAGAAAACCCGCCTTTTCTCCATACCCTTGAACTTTGTATGAGGGGAAGGTGAAGAGGTCCCAGCAACGGTGTTGGGACCAGGGGTACAGAGGAATGCAGGGATAGTGGCACCAGGCAGTCCCTTCCCCTATTTGCATGGCAGGGTGCGGGAGGTGATGTCAGCCATCCACCTAGAGGAACAAAGAGTGGGGGGGGGGGAATGGAGGGGAGGCAGTGGGGAGGGAGGGAGGTTATGACAGCTTCTCCTACAGTTGTAATGGGTCACAGAAGGTAGGATTACTGGCATTGGATGGGTTATTGACAGACAGTTTCTAGATGGGTTACTTAATAAAGTCATGGCCTACTTAAATCACATTCGTGGCGTATTGTCTATCTTCCTCCAATGCCCAGAACAATTGTGTGTTTGCTTTCTCCACCTTTATTTCCTCACTTCCTCCACCTTTATTTCACTCAGTTTGTTTCATATCTAGAGATTATCAATTAGAATTAATCACTTCGAAATATTTAATCCAGTGTTTGGCGATACATTTTTTTTCCTACAAATTTGGGCCACAGTTTGTTTCTACACCACATGTGGGTCATGTACATGTTTTGTACACAGAGTAGCCACAGAGTAAACAAGGCCCCTTCCTTCTAGGAAGCTGGATACTTCAATCATTTATAACACAGAAGTCAATGGGATAAAACTGGTGTAAAAATAGTATAAGTGAGAGGAGATTTGGGCTATCTATAATCAAGCCAGCTTTCACAGGCTCCACTATAGATATTTTTATATTAGCAGATTCTTTTCTGGCTTTCATTGCTGGCATTTGTCATCAGAGGACTATATAACTGATTGAAGATTTAATATTAAGAGGGACTCAGTTGTTTTAATAATTATAAAAACAAAAAGTTATAATTGATGCCCCTTTGAACTTTAGTTTCGATAGAATAATGTAATCTTCTGGTACTAATTCAGGAGATAAAATGCTTGACCACAAGAGGCAGCACTGGTAATAAGAAGCCTTTACTTGTGTAACATGGTCCTTAATCCTTTGGGTGAAGTAAATTCTTTAATAAGGTCACTTTTGTTATATCTCCCTTTATTCAATTTCGTTTCACCATGAGCCAAAAATCTAGCTATCTCTAAAATGCATTCAGTTCAAGCAGTACAGCAATCTATGCCTATTTTTCATTTATTAAAAATAAATTGACTAGGTGAAATTTGTAAATATTTGAAGACAGGAAAATGTTATAATGGGCATATTAGATAATGTAGTTATGATACACTGAAGCATTAACCATAGACAAGGTACAGCACAGAGCAGTCTAGGGACCCTGAAAATTTAATAAGCTCTAGCTACAGGCAAAAATTAGTAGATGTAGGAATGTAGAAGGAAGGTGCAAGCTATTGATAGCATGCATTCTGATGGCAAAAGCAATGTATCACCACAACCTTTCCTTCTGTTTTATCACTTAATGGCCTCACAAATAGTCACCTAGAGCATACATATACGTAGCTATCTACTTGCAGTTTTTTATATAGCTCACAGAAATATCAGAAAAAGAGAAATCTACATGCCAGATATCAAAACAGATATTTAAGTCTTTTACCAATATTAAGGCTCTTTCTATTTATTAATATTATAAACATACAGCTTTACTCCCAAGAATAATCCTTCTTAGTGGGATATTTATTATTACATGGCATTGGTGTCAGCAAGTAGGAGGTCTCTCTGTTCAAGCTGTATCTACCACTCCATTTGAAACAACATGCAAATAAAAATGTAATAGCCAGTTCTGTGAAATGGTGCTGGTGTTTCAGTCAGCAGATCAGTGAAAGTGCAAACATAGGTCATAGAATTTGATATATGAAATTATTTCCCTACCCTACTAAACTGCTTGACGCTTCCAGTCGAAACTCAGGGTGATATATGGGGCTCTGGAGGACAGTACAGTTATAGCACTAGGGCTAATAGTAGCTTTTCTCTTTTCTGCCGTTAGAAAGGTGTCTCTTGGTTCACAAAATATTTCTTGAGTTCTACCACATAAACTATGACACACTTTGTGTGATCTAGACAATCACCTACACTGACAAATAGGGAAAGTCAAATATATTCAAAGCACAAACAATGTATTCCTTCTTCCTCAACTGTTTTAATCCATTGTCATGCAAGAAAGAGTCAACAGCCTTCCTACTCCTGCTTCCTGTATACTTAGAAGATAAGGTGATTTTGACAGCATGAGTACTCCACTCATTTTGGCATGTTTTCCTTGTCCTTAATGGGTGTGCATTGCTGACAGAAGGTATGGCAGAAGAAGCCTCTCCTTTCCCCCCTCTACTTACCCTGTTTAGGGTTGCAGTATCCCCAGTTTATTCTTTTCCCTGGGCTAAAGGTATGCAACTCCAATTGTAGCTAGAAGAGTAGAAGGACATAAGAAATACAAATTATATTTCCTTATTATCATTCATTCAGAAGGATCCCAAAGCACTTTATGAATTGTAGTGATGGACTTAAAAGCAGGGAATTTATTTTTGAAGTCCTTACCTTAGTTTTTACTCAGATCCAGATCATGAAAAGCTCACATTAAATTCAATGGGAAATAGGCCACAACATTATGTCAGGATTATGCTTTACATAAGAAAATCACTTCACTCACATCTGATGTGATCTGTAGAAAAGATTAACAAGACATACCAACATTGCCATAGTCGTGAAGGGGGAAAAAAAGCAAAGACTATCACATAGGGAATAATATTCAAAAACAATATCTTCCCTAGACTGAACAAGTCAGGATTAGTATTTGATGGGAAGTTTTTAGCCAAGATTTTCAAAAGCGATGAATGATAACAGGTGCTCAACCTAAGACATCTTAAAAAGGGCCAGATTTTCAGAAAATCATTTGAAAATTGGGTTCTTTTCATGTGTCTCAAATTGACCAATCAAAAGTTAAGACTAATCAGTTTTTGCCCTAAAATCTAAGCTGCTTCCCCATTACCCCACCTCTCTATACTGTGCTTAGAACGTGTACATGTTCAAATTGTTACAAACCTTTTTTATATCTTGGTGGTTTATCTCAGTTCCTTTTTAATGGCAATACATGTAATTATTCTGACAATTTTAAAATGACTAATAATTCAACAAAGTAATTACAAAACAAGGATACACCTTTTTGACCTTTTAACCATTGTAAATATTGTTTACAGATGAAAATGAAACACAAGGCCTAAAAGTAGGAAGCTAAATATGTAAAGTGGTCTATCATTATATGCAGACAATGTATTTCTTGCAATGACAAACCCCCTAAAGCAAAATCACTGTGATTTTCAAAATAAAAGATAATTCTTGTTCTACTGGCATGCTCATGCTATGAGGGCAAAAGAGAAGAGTCAGAAATAATAGCTTTAAACACAGCTTGCATAAAGAAAAACATAGTCAGTATGAGATTGACCTGGATGAAGCCTGAGATGCAATGCTGTACTTGTCTATCAATCTGACCCCAAGATTTCATTTATATACACACACACCACACACAAATCCTTTCTAACCAACCCCTCTCCCCAGTGATTTTTATATATCTATGCATTCATATTGATAACGATCACCAAGCAGTAGAGTACTACTTATCAATAAAAACTGTATCAGTCAAGAAATATTGTTTAACGGTACTCTCTCCCTTGAAGGAATCCATTATAAGGATCTGGCAAAAACATGACTAAAGAAAGGGATTTTAAATTGTGTCTTGGAGCTCACCAGACTTGGTTGTTGAGGAATGTTTCCTCTACTGTGCATGTCCTTTGCTGGTTATGAAAAAAATTAAACCCAAGACTGACAGGTAGAGTGTTCTGACAGACACAAATGACATGGTTTATGTAAGTGGGAAAAGATGATCTCCCAGAAAACTGGCTCATAAATGTTTTCAGGTCTGATACATCCTAATAAAGAATAGGCTATCAAATTTAACCTGGGTTAGTTCTGATCAGAAAAAAAAAGCTACCTTCACAAATTCCAAAGTCTAGTCTAATCCAGTGAGACAGAGTATGAGTTGAACCTTAAATCACCTTGGATCTCCCCCTGGTTGTCATGAAGTCAGTGAGGTCCTGAGTTATTTTCATCTTGGAAAAGGAGATATGTCATAAGTATGAAGTAGCTTAGAATTACTGTTTTACCTGTGAAGGGTTAACCTGAAGGAACCTGAGAGGGAATGATGTAACGGAAATGCTAATCAACCTCAAGAACAAAGGGGGTGGTTTCTAGTTTCGTTTTCTCCCGCTCGTCTCTCTGGTCTGTCTTTCTGTGCCGTTCGTCTGGCTATGGATGAACTAACCTTCTGGCTCTATTCTATGTTTCTATAATCTTCTAAGAAAGCCAAGTCCAGCAGTAAGTGATTTGCATGCTTGAACTGTATCACTTGATAATTGATCCACGGTGTTCCTTGCTGTTAAGCTGTAGCAGAGGGGAAAATTCCAAGGGAGAGGGTCAGGAGGTTGAGTGATGTTAAGGGTTTTTTCTATTGATTTCTGTACAAGGGGTTTATGCTCCTTCTTTTACTTTTATTAAAATCTTTCTTTTAAGACTCTGTTTGTTTCCATTGGATTGATCCTTGTTTGGATTGGGCACGTCTCACAGCAAGTGAGGGATTTCTTGTTCCTCAAACCTCTCCCAGGGGACGGGAGGAGATTTGAGGGGTGTTAAAGAAGGGGGTTCCAATTTACCCTAACCCATGGTTTGGGGGGCTTAAATTGGTGGTGGCAGCGTTTTCCAAGTCCAGAGATAAGGGAAGTTTATGTTCTGGGGGGAAGTTTTAACCTAAGCTGGTAAAATAAGCTTGGGGGGTGATTTCTTCTTTCATGCGGGGTCCCCACTTCTTTGCCCTAGAGTTCAGAGTGGGGAGACACACCTTGACAAGATAACTCAGAAAAATAAGTCTTGCTAAGAACTCTCAATTGAAAAGAACAACAAGGTGGCCTATGATCTGTATATTAAATATATCCCAAGATGTTTACACCAGAGGGCATATTCTAGGGAGTCCATCATTATGGTGAGATAATGCCTGTCTCAAAGTAAATAAAATATCATACCTGCACATCCTTCAAAACCTCTCATAGACCCACGTTGGACAAAAAAACCATCCGGCCAAAGGCTAGCTAAAACAGGGTGAGTTGAATTTATCTAACCAGTTCCAGATAATAAAAGAAAGGGGGAGCATCTCACCCTGATTAAATTGTGGATGGTATCAGTCCTCAAAAAGTTGAGTCTATTGAGTATACTAGTACAAATAAGTATTTGTGAACAAATTAATATATGTTCACAATTTTTTTTTAAAAGAAGTTTATAGTTGTTGGTTTTTTTCTTTGCACAATAAATTCAAACAGGAATGGTCTTGGACAATTTGTGGTCATATGGTCATAAAATAAGAAAACAAAAACAATATTATGTGATTTAAATGACCAGTTGTGCAGCTCTAGCACTGAAATAATAGAGGATAATCATAGTGACCGTTTTGTGATCAAAACATAGGCCAAGATATGTTTGCATGCACTATTCATCAAATAGCTATCCATAAATTTATATTTTTGATATTTCATAATTCAGAAAGAATTAAAAGATGTGAATCATAAGAGTTTTTTGTAATTTATAATTTTACCTACTCTAATCTCCCATTCAATATCCAGATTCTTCAGTATAGTACTCCAACTAATTTGAATTAATTCTGTCAGTGTTTTCAAGAGAAGCCAAACTGAGACCATTTTTCACATTTGCTTAATGGATCCTAAAGCTTATGATGAAATAAATAAATAAACTGATTAATTACAATATGTATCCTGGTCCTATAAACAATATTATTGTAATATTGCAGAGATGATTTTAAAACTCAAAGCAACTATCACATTGTTTAGTCATTTTTCTAATCAAATCTCATTTTTATTTTAAATGTAGTATAGGATTAATGTATAGTAATTCTAACACCTGTATTTTACTAAAGTTTTTTTTTTAGAGGGGGGTGGAGGGGAATGATAACAGATTCATGGAATTATAGGACTGGACGGAACCTTGAGAGGTCATCTAGTCCACTCCCTGAACTCATGACAGGACTAAGTATTATCTAGACCATCCTTGACCATTGTCTAACCTGCTCCTAAAAAGGCTGGAGATTCCAAAACCTTCCTTTTCTTTAAAAAAAAACAACAAAATCCTATTCCAACCAAATATATTTCCTGCATATATGCATACAATATATTCCACAATGTAGTAAATATACATAATGAATATCTTGGACCATACAGACACACACACAAAAATCCTTTAAAATGTTAACAATTTCAGCTTTTAAAAAACTAATTCCCCTTTGTCATTAAGCATTTCTTTCCTCTTTTACATCAAATGCATTAAGTATTTGATTCTGAGTAACTTTTGGTGATAATTTATATTCACTACATTTTTTCTTCTCCCAAAACCAGCTTTTATATAAATTTACATTTAGTTTTTCTGGAGGCTTTTTAGGTGTCTGCAAACTTCCTAATTTGAATCCAATTTGTTCTCTAGAAACTTGCTTGAGTTTCAACCTTGGATTGAAATAGGTCAAAGTGCTTGACATGCCATTTAACTAAAAATCTCCTACAGTTTAGCTGTGGGCATCACGGTACTCAATCACATTTATTTCTCTCTGAGAAATGAATTTTAAAAATGCTTCCATGCCAAATCAATGACAGTTATCACAATTATTGGTTACACTTTATATTCTGTGCCATCCTAAATTAGATACAGTAGATAAAAATATTAACACCAAAGTCAAGAATGACACCCTTTTTTCCACTTGTGTTTCCAATTGAATATACAATTTTTCTTTGCTGGTTTGTCATTACAGTTTTGGATAAATATGTTGCTTCACTGGTCAGCCAGTGTTTTTTAGCTGGGAAGGTCTATACATGATGTGACACTAGCTTCCTAAGCCAAAAAATTTAAAATGTTCAGAGACAGCTTTGTAATTTTAGGGCATCACATCCTTGTGTTTCCCCAGGCTGTAATGACACATTGTGCTTTACTTACAGAACAAAGTCCTCTTGCAGTTTGGCTCATCTTCATGAGTGAATTTAGTCTTAATGTTTACTAATATTAAAATAAACGATTGACCTGAAAATTTTCCTAATTGAAGTATTCACTAAGGACCTAGACATGTCCAGCTGAAATCAGAGAAAATTTTCCCATTGTCTTCAAGAGGAACAAGATAGTTCTTAAAATAATACACAAATTCTCAGAATTGATTTTCTGTATTCATATAAGCTCTGTATTCTGAATATCTATTCTAGGGGATAAGGAACACTGGGAAGAATGATCAAATCTGCATATTTTCTTGGACCTCTGAATGGACAGAAGTTCAAGAGATAAAGGTGCTGTCTGTCCCCATCTATTTCTGAGCAGGAAGATGTACAGCTACAAAGTGAGCTTTGTTTGCATAAGTCTTCCAGTTACACCTGAGAGCTACCGTAACTGCTCACAAACAGAATTGATTGAGTGTTGGAATTGAATATAAAAGAAATCATAAGTGGGGAAGGACTCCTGCCCTGAGAAAGAAGTATATCCCTGATTGCCAAAACTCTAATCAAGGATCCTATAACCTACTTGTTCTATTTCACCAAGGATCCTGACTTGTTGGGATAATTCTTCCTCAACGTGAGATGATGCAGAGGTGGCATTTTGTTGAAGTTGTGGAGGACAGCTGCAAATCTGAATGAACTTGTCTGAGGCCCCTCTTACCAAGCACTAAATAAAGCTGAAGTCACTAGGGATGAGTTAGGTGGTGGAGACTCAAGAAATGATCAGGCAGCACTTCCCAAGGGATTGGTGACAGGCTTACCTGAGCATACTTGAAGACTCTGGAACTGTATTATGAATATGTGAATGAGGTTTCATGGACAAGAAAGGAAGAAGTAATGTGGTAAGAAGATATTTGCCTATTGGACATTTATATTGGTAGGCAAAAAACCAAAGTAACAGACTATTGTCAAAATTGTCATAAGGAAGTATTTTACTTATCATTCAGATATATATATTGTTATTGTGTTTTTCCTTGTTGATTCTGGATTCACTTTTATCTTAATAATTTTTTCTTGTTTCATATACAAACTAAGTGCTTAAGGGTGAAAAAATACTGCCTAAAATAGGCACCCAGAGAAGCTATTTAGTGATCCCAGACATTCTGGATGGGAACTTGAGCCTGTAGTGTTCATTAGTTTTAAAAGAGATCTTTGGGTTGCGTAAACCTCGCCTTTTTTGCTGCAGAAAACACCCTGCAGAAGATTATGGATTATGGGTATCTATCTATGTTATAACCCCGGGATCGGCAACATTGGCACCTCACGGCTTCCCGCAGCCCTCATTGAACTTGGATGGAGAAACGCAGCCAATGGGAGCCGCGGTTGGCGAAATGACAGCTAAATAAAGCTGCGGGGCCCGCTAAGGGTGTTTACCCTGCGGTCCCGCAAGCCAACATTGCCGATCCCTGTTATCACCTCTCACCTTCTCAAAAATAAAATAGACTGAGTACAACTTAGGTGTTGGTGGCACCTAGAAGTGCATGCTAAACATGACATGATGTGACCTTTGATCCTGAGCACCTCCCGTATCCTGTGACATTTATTCCTGTCCTTGGCAGCTTTCTGAAATGTGTATTGTGCACATCCATTGCCCTGAGTCAACATTTTGCAAGGGTTTCTTCTGGAAAGAAAGAAAGGATGTATCAGTGGTTCGGGTGGAAGCATGAGACTTGAGAGAACTTGGTTCAATTTCCTGTTCCACTTTAGACTTCCTATGTGACCTTGGAGAAGTCATTTAGTATCTCTTTGCCTCAATTCACCATGTGTAAAAGTGAAATAATAGCACTTCCCTAACCCAAAGTACACTCAAAAGTTTGTGAGATGCTCTGATACAAAAATAACGGAGGCCCTATAATTATCTAAAATAGATAAGGAAAAAATGTCATTAAGAGTACATAAGTATTTTTAAATAATAAATCAGTATTTCCAGTTCAAGAGACAATTTTCTTCCAGAAGGTGTCGTCTACAAGGATGCATTGTCATACCCTTACAGTATATATTTAATCTGGCACTTCCCTCCATCTTAGGTCTGAGAGAGAAGACTATGAATAAGTAGATATCAAGATTTTTACCTGCATACCACACAGAGGAAGAAACCTCAGAAAATCGATTTCAGATCTAAATTCTATGGTTCTTATGCTCCTCTTTTTTGCAAAAAAAATGGGGAAAACATAATGTCCCAAGGCTCCATTGGAGCAGTAGGGTCTTCATATTCTTCCCCCTCCTCCAGCCTGTGGAGGGTGTGAAGATTTGGCCCAGAGAAATCAGTCTGGATCAAGAATCTGCAGAGGTCTCAGCTCCTAGACTTATTGATTTTGATCAGTTGTGTGGCCCTTCCTCTCTGGGCCACTGCCATTTGGATTCTGGGGAGGAAGGAGGAATCAATTTCCACCCAAAAAAGAACCTCTGCCAGTATCACCCAGATGAGCTGTGATGTAGTAGCTGCAGTAAGGGCTCCCCTGTTCCCTCACCTCTGACACAGAGACTTCTGTTGAGCTAGTGTGGGCGTGCCCTTTCCCCATCATCCCTCAGAGCTGCAGGTTTGAGATGAAAGGGGTGTTTCCCAGGACTCAGAGGTGTAGTTTCAGGCTCAAGTTAGAAGCATATTTCTTTTTAATGAAAGCTGGAATTTAGATCTTATCATGGAGCTAGCATATGCCTATGCTTCGATCTGGTCTTGGGTAGAAGAAGAAAATACAAGAAAGAATATCTAACACTGTTATTGAACCTTTTGTAGCTGCCTCTGTTGCTGTTACCACTACCATCTCTGCTCCTGACTTTTTTCAGTTCCCCCATAAGACTGAGGGAACCTATTTGGGCATCTTTTCTGATGTAGGTAGAAAGGTTTACCGAGATATGTACACCATAATCCAATAGATATTAAAGTGATATACTACTCTCTTGTCTCTCCCTTCTCATTTGCGTCTTCTCTGCCTCTTACTTTTATTTTATTGTCAAACTGATTGCCAGCCATGTGGTACAGCGAGCAGATTTTGATTGTATGATATTTGTTACCTGGTTTAGGAGAACATTCTCCTTTCAAATTACCCTGTAGATGTTGTAGCTTCTACAGAGATCAAGGGGAGAGTTACTATTTAGCATCTTTGTAAGAGAGCCCTTGTGGATCAGAAAGGAAACCTCAGCCCTGAACCATTTTAGAAAAAAAAATCACTGTTACTCTTTATTTAATTTTCTTTACTTCAGATTTATTTGGATAATAAAAATGTCTATAGCAATAACAGGACCAAAACTGATTTCTTTATTTCGGCCTTTCACTACTTACCCTTTAACTACTATGTTTTAGAACACAATCTGTAAACAAGAACTAGTTATATAAAGGTTTACATAAATGGAATAATATAGTACCTTGAATCTAGTTTACAAGTATTTCCCCCTAAATTTACCATTCACTCTTTTATTCACAACAGGATTATAACACATAATCACTATATCATTGCTTCCCTTCTTAATTTTTTGTTTACATGCATAGTTAGTTCAATTTAAGCCTAAGTGTGTAGATCTCATTCATATGAATGAAAAACATAGCAGCAGCAAATTTATTGTTTTCCCTCTGTGGTTTCATTTGCTTTTGGTATCAAAAACTGCTTTCACATCAACAATTATATATTAAGTCTCCGTGACATGTGGATTAAAAATTAATCACTACAAAATTCTGGAACTCTCACTTTGAATAGAATTAAGTAAAATACTATGATAAAAGTCGCTCTTGTTGTGCCTAAATATGTAAATTTAAAATAAGTCTACAGTAACCTATTTCCATTCAGCACCAGAAAAACAAATGCAACTTTAAATGTTGTACCAAAATGATTAAGGCCAAAGTAACACTGAAAATATGAAAATTCTGTACAATTTCAAACAAAAGCTGTTTGAGATCAGAGTAAATTGTCCTAGAGCCAGTTATTTCATACTAATGACATGGGAGTTAGAGCTCATACTGTCTTTAGAGCACTTTGGGATCTTTAGATCAAAGATGCTAAATGCAGAAAGCATTACAGTTACACAATTCATTGTACCAAATGACACCATGAGTTCTTTACTATATAGCATGGATAATAAAAGTAAAATTCTCTCCTCAGTCATATGTTTGTAACTCCAATGTCTTTAGTGGTAGAGTCACTTAAATGTCAATGAGAGCAGAATTTGGATGTGGCCACATCTTACAAAACCTTCCTAGACTTTGGTGAATAATTCATAATCTGTCATTTATTTGCCAGACTTCTCTTTTACTGTTTGCATAGATCATACCAATGGTAAATGAAGAGAAGACAATGTATATGATACTATTTGGTGATTAAAATGGTTCACCAAACCATTTCAACTGATAAGTCAATTGAAAATCAGTCTGTTTCAATTGAACATGCAGTTTGATAGCGTTTTAGAACAGAAGATATAACAAGATCATATAGTTTGACTTCCTGCATATCACAGACCATTTATTTTATCTAGTTGCCTCTATCCTGAGCCAAATAACTTGAGTTGCTGATTGTAACTCCTCCACATGAACATTCTGGGCATGAACGTAAAGGTTCTCTTTGAAGCGGAATACATTACTGAGAACTTGATGCCTTTAAGTTCATGTCCGCCACTTTGGTGCTATTGCTATTCACATCTCCTTAGTCCAAACTGTGGTGCAGAATAGTCATATCTTTAAACTAAAGCATTTCAGTCCTCAGGAAATTAATCTGTGATGGTTACTTGTAAGAAAGGTTCTACTCAGTGAAAGTTCAGTTTTGTATGGGTTTTTATGCTTTGCTCATCACTATAGAATCTAAGTGCCTCAGTAAGGGCATCAGAATCTGCCCCTTTTATTTCTTTTTTGCTCCAGTTTTCTGATCAGTTATATTTATTTAAATCATCTTCCCCATGCCTAAAAATAAGCATACACCTTTACACTTTACTGTGCCTGTGAGTATACTGAAGCAATTCTGTTAATTACACATGTAAAATATAGTTTATATTTTCTTCCTTCAGGACAACCTTTGAAGAAAACTGGCAAATATTATGTGGTTGGTTTAAGGCTTTCTGACAGAACCTTCTGAGAACTCCCAGAAAGAACAATCCTTCTAGAACAATCGAAATTTCAACAGCCCATGCAAGCATTCATTTGAAATCAGTCATTCCCTTGCACTTCAACAGGCAGCTTCGATTAGTCACACGCTAACCTATATCTCCATTGAGGGATAGTAACTGTTGCCAATTTGTTGCTGTGCAACCATTACAAATGTGTTGCTCTGCAAGCATGACAGAAGAGAGTTTTTATTACACATTGAATAGACTTAATCAAATGTATCTGTCTGCCATCAGATATGGGGATTATTATTCTAGTTTTCATATCTTGCACATTTAGAAGAAAATGTTGAATTCTGAGAGCTCAATGATGTCTCAAAATTATTTCTGGCTAACCACCCTAATGTTTATATTTCTTTAACAACTATAAACGTTACTGTTCCAGACTTCCCACATGACACTCTTTGGAAAACTATTCCTTTCTCTGTTTTTTTCCCTCCCCTCCCTTTATTTACCCAAGGTACTTTCTATTTTCCAGTCTATTGTCTTAACTATACTCTTATTACTCTCCCTTTCAAAAGTTGCCACCAAAACTATACTTCAACTACTTTCTGCTGCCTTGTTCTAGGAGGTTATTCCTTCCTCACTTATATTGTACTCCCCTGGTGATCTTTTAAAAATCAATTGGGTTCTATTTTCCAGAGAGGAGGATCCAGAGGCAAAAAAAAAAGATCTTCTTTCACCTGATTTCATCTATGAACTGCATCTCAGCCCAGCTTCCAATGTGACAAGAACACTTCCCTTCCCCCACCCCAGGGTTGCAACCATTTGGCTGCCCAGCCACGTTAGTTGTGGATACAGTTAGATGACCGTATGGGTGAAGTTCGAAGCAGAAATAAATCTGCTAATTATTCATGCAATAATTGCAAGTGCAAAAAATAAGGTACTATATTGGAAAACAATTTTATTCAGTGTGGGACCACATGTGACTCTTACATGGATTTGAGTAGCAAGCCTGACACAAATTTCATATTCTAGTCAAATAGATGGGACTTCTGAGTATATCTCACTGCTTCATGCTGAGATCTCTGCAGGCAGCAGCAGTCTCTATAATGCATTATTCTATGTTACCTGCTCCCTGTTGTCTGGTCTTGCTTGCCATTGCTTGAATAGTAGCCATAGGGTATGTCTACACTGCAGCTGGAAGAAGTCTCCCAACCAGGGAAAACAGATTCATACTAGCAGGGCTCTGAGTCAGCAGACTAAACATATCAGTGTCAATACTCTGGCCTGGGATGGAGCTCATATCGGCAAGTCATAGAGACAGGGTAGGTTTGAGAGCCCGGGCAGTTCTCCTGAAACAGAATGCCCACGTTCCTATTGTAAGCCTCCTAGCACAACTCTGTCCAGTCTGGGAGATGTGCTCTCAGCAGCAGTGTGAAGATACCCATCAAGGCCCTTCATTCCATAAACCCCACTTCTTCAGGCTTTTTCTTTGCTTGTTCCCACTTGTTGTGATTTATAGTGTATAAATCAATGACTTGTTACATTAATGACTTTTGGCTTTCTACAACATATCTAAAATACAGGGGATGAATTCATATTATTCATCCTGAGAAAATAGATTCACCAGCAATGTAGGCAGAGATACAGCTCAGCTCACAAGTTGAGTTTGAGGATAAGATGGTGTGGGAATGAAGCTGTGTACAACCATAAATTGTACATACGACCCACACCTTCAAGAAAAACAAGAGGTCTTTCAGAGTTATATACGAATCAACTGGAGGACAGAATCAAAATGAAACATTCCTTTCAGGACCCTTTTATTGTAGTAATTCCTGGAGCCCTGCCGTTATTGAAAGGTCTCATTGGATACCACTCAGCATACTGTAATCCTTAAAGTGCTCTTCAACTCTGAGAAGTAAGTCTGCAAAAATGGCATTGCCTGGATATTATGTTTATTGCCTTACAATGACATCCGGAGCAACATTTGCTGAGTTTTGCTTGAAACTGATTCTTACAATTCATGCCCTGCAAAGCCAGACTGGACTTTGAAAATAAAATTGTGTTCTTTCATGTCCAGTAATAAAGATTCAATGGTGGGGGATGGAGGGAGGTACAGTGAGGGCAGAATTTGTTGCTGCAACTAGAGCTTAGTTAACAGTTCTGTTGATCATGTCTCAGATAGAATAGAATCCAGCTCATTCTCCCAGATCTGTATCATCTCTCTGGTGCTAACAAAAGAAAGAGGTTGTAACTTTTTTTTCTGAGTAGATAGGACTCTAAAATACACAGAGAGAGCTGATCTGTACAATGAGAAGTCTCTCCTTGTATATCAGTTAGTGAACAAATACTGTAAACATTCATAGAGTGTTCTCTGCTCATTATTCCCACATATTATAATGCAAATATCTTAATTAATTAGTACACTGATAAATGGAATTCAGTGATAGTTAGGATGATAATTGGGAACTTAAAAGAAGTTAATTAAATAAAATGACTATTTCCTAGCAAAATGTACATTCGTAACTGGATATCTAATTAATTCACTAATTCTTTCTCCACCTTGCTGTTTCAACTAAGATGATCACACTATATCACAAATGTTTCAAAAACAAAGAAGGAAGCAACTGAATATATTGTATCCATTTTATTTGCCTCGTTATCAATGGGCAGATTAAATGCTGCTACAAGTATCTGGCTCTGACAGCACTAAGTGTTCATCACAAATGTGCAAATTATCCCATCATACAAATAGCATTTACTGGTTTGACAGCTAATGAAAGGAAGTGAATAATTTAAAAAGAAAGTCAATTTCTAACCACTTGATCATAGTTTAAAGAAGGTAATTTACGATGAAATGTATACTATGTTATTTATTTTAAAGAATATACAGGATTCCTACCATTTCTATTTTGTGGAAGCAATGGAGTTATACTTATTTATCTAAACAATTGTGACAAAGCTCCACGCCTGTACTTGTGGGTCCTGCGTTTCTTGGCAGATTTCACTAGCCTCTGTGACTAATTGTGGAAGGCAGGAGGGGGGGGGGGGGGGGGCGGGCCCGCCCGCCCTCTTCTCCGGGCTCCAGCCCAGGGACCCTAACAGTATCAGTTGAGAAGGCTGACCTTTTAACCACCAAGCACAATACAATTCCCTGGGCTTCTTCCCCACAACAGTTCCTGCTTCTTTACTCTCCACTTCACCCTTACCTCAGGGCCTCCTTCCAAACTGCTCTCTGTTTCAATGCCTCCAAACTCCTCTCTGCTCCAATGCCTCCAAGCTCCTCTCTGCTCCAAACACCCACACTGTCTGCCTGAGGCAGGGGTTTTTATTAAGGCCTTACTTGACAGCAGGTGCTCCTAATTGCCCTGCTGCCTGCTAGAACCTTCTTAATTAACCCCAGGTGTCTAGATTGGCCTGGAGTAGCCTTTGATTGGCTATAGGGGGAACAGAGACCTGCACATCCTGAGACTGATGTATCTGCCTTCCAGCACTCTCCTATACCCTTCATGTCTGACTCTGTCACACAATGTACTAATTATGTCTTCAAATATGGATTTGAGTTACATTGATTCTTCAAGATAGAGGGATATATCTAAACAGATTGATCCTATACATAATTTAAATAAGCTACATGTTAATTGTAAGTGATTAATTAACTGCACAGAGGTCAGTTATTGGTCACAGAATCATAGAAATGCAGAACCGGAAGGGTCTTTGAAATAGTCATCATGTCCATCCCCTGGCACTGAGGCAGGACCAAGAACACATAGGGAATCTCTGGGAGTAATTTGTCAAACATATTTTTTAAAATTTCCAATGATGGGGATTCCACAATCTCCCTTGGAAGTTTCCCATGCTTAACTATCCTTACAGTTTGAATTTTCTCCACTAGTATCTAGCATAAATCTCCCTTGCTCCAGATTAAGTCTATTGCTTTTTGTCCTACCTTCAGTGGATGCAAGAACATAAGAATGGCTATACTAGGTCAGACCAATGATCCAGTATCCAGTATTCTAACAGTAGCCAAAGCTAGGTGCTTCAGAGAGAAAGAACATAATAGGTAATCATCAAGTGATCCGTCCCCCGTTGCACATTCCCAGTTTCTGGCAAACAGAAGCTAGAGACACTTCAAAACATGGTTTTACATGGAGAACATCAACATCCCTTAGCATATTTTAAGACAGTAAAAGTTCCCATTCAATATTTTTTATTCAAGACTAAATATGTCCATTTTTAACCTTTTCTCATAGATCAGGTTTTCTAAATATTGTATCACTTTTGTTGTTCTCCTCTAGACTCTGTCCAATTTGTCTACATCTTTCCTAAAGTGAGGCACCCAGATATGGGACAATTTCCTCCCATGTCTTACATGCAGACATTTCTGTTAATACTTCCCAAAATGATATTTAGCCTTTTTGCAACTGCATCACATTGTTGATTCATGTTCAATCTGTGTTCCACTATAACCCACAGATCCTTTTCAGCAGTACTACCACGAAGTCAAGAATCAGAGAGGTAGCCGTGTTAGTCTGGAATTGCAGAAGTGACAAAGTGTCCTGTGGCACCTTAAAGACTAATGAAAGTATTGAAGCATAAGCTTTCATGGGCTAATACCCACTTTGTCGGATGCATGCAGTGGAAGTTACCACCTAGTCAGTTATTCCCCATTTCATAGTTGTACATTTGGTTTTTCCTTCACAAGTGAAATACCTTTTCAGATTTCCTACTGTAGAGGTCCCAATATTCCTAGACTGGAGAAAAATTTATTTTTCAATGGCCTCTTCCAAAACCTGTAAACCACCTTTGCTTCTGCTGTGCAGGGGAGGGGGGGGGGAGGTGGAGGGTAAAGTGTGCAGACCCTGTGTAGACAACCTGTATCTTGCCTGGAAAAGAGCCATTGTATGTGCGGTTTGACAGTGGGAGGGATGTTTTATGACCACGGCAGGAAGTGGTGAAGTCATAGACAGTGATTTTTTTTCCATTTTGCTGATGCACTGGCAAAAAATACCCTTCACAAAGAATCACTAGACAACCAGATTAAATGCATATGGCTGGTCAAAGGGTGTAAGGGTAAGCATGTACAAAAGTCTTTGGTTGTCTTCACTACCCGCCAAGTCGGTGGATAGTGATCGATCTGTTACCAATCAATTTCTCGCGTCGGGTGAAGACACGGGAAATTGATCGCCCGTAGCACCCCCTTTGACTCCGGAACTCCAGCTTGCTGAGAGGCGCAAGCTGGAGTCGATGGGGGAGTGCGCCGCCAACTGCCGCTGCCGTGAGGACAGCAGGTAAGTCGGCTGGAGATATTCAGACTTCAGCTACGTGATTCATGTAGCTGAAGTTGCGTATCTGCAGTCGATCTCCCCCCTCCCCCCCGTAGTGAAGACCAGCCCTTAGTAGGATTAAGTACTAATGTTGTACCAAAGGTGCGGTAGCAGTTGAACAGAAGTCTGGATGAAAGTATTCTACAGGTATCCCCATAGACATCTCTTTCCCATAGTCCATTTACCCAAATTGTGCACAAGCACTAGGAGTTGGCCCCACCTCAGGGTACTCTAATGAGAACAAGGGAAAGAAAACTGTTCCACAGGTGTAAACATTAAGCGGACATCATCTGTGTCCTCTTTTCTACTTACTTTCAGTATTGATATTTGTAACTGATGCAGAAAGTAGACATTTTTTAACATTATCTATCAATATTATTTATATTTCTGTAAAATATCTTTTTCGTGGGATTTTAGGAAAAATAAACATGATTTGTTTGAGTCAATGTTTTGGTCAGTAAGTGTAGATATTGACTTGTCCCCTTAAAAATACCATTTTAAATGTACTTATGTGTTCTTGCATATCTCTATTCCTTTAAAAATATCTTTTTAAAATTGTTCCTGAAGTGTTTCCATTATCATTTCATTTCATTGTTGGAATAAGAATATGTTAAATCATTTTACTATGTGGAATACTTATAAATAGATGCTAGAAAGCCTGGGGTAATTACAGCATTTTTTGTCATCCATTGTGACCAGTGTCCTTTTGATTGTTAATCACATTTTCTAACCATCTAAACTCTGATTTTAAGAAGTAACAATATAAGAATAAGTGTTCACTAAAAATCAGGACTGTCTGCTAAAGATATTGTACTGCATTAGAAACCTAATATGAATCTAGAGTACTTAAGGCTACATAAGTTTAACATTGTTCTCATAAGATATACACAAGAGCATGAGTTAAACAGAGACAATCAATCAAAGTTTAAAAGGAATATACTAGGGGTTTGACATACTGTTTGCTAGCAATATATCCAATTACTGTTGGTGTGTGCGGTACATATATTATGCAGATTTGATGCCTCAGTGCTATACAGTACACTCTCGATTATCCAGAATTGGGTTAACCAGGATGTGGATTAACCAGGACGTCAAAAAAAAAAAAAACCTCTGTCTAACTCGCAGGGCTGGCTCTGGCTTTGTTGCCGCCCCAAATACACACAAAAAAACCCATTAGGGCACAGGGCAGCCAGTGAACCAACACTCCCACCCCACAGCTCAGGGTGGCTGGTGAACCAACTCTCCCTCCCCATGTTTCCTATGGATGATGATTATCTGGGATTTTATTAACCAGGATTAATTTTTCCCTATCATCCTGGATAATCGAGAGTCTACTGTACTTGAATATTCTTTTAAAGAGATTATGGGAATATAATGGTCAAATCATAATTGTTGTTGTCAAGTACTGATATCAGATTTATTTTTCATGTATTTTGAAGCCTCCATCAACAGACAGAAAAATGGTCTGGTTTTCTATCTCCCAACAAGATAGACTAACAATGTAGCAAATGCTTTTATAAGCATGCTTCCTAACCTTCCATTAAACCTCCAGAAATAAGTGGAAACTGGCCTACTTTAAAATGTCAGAAAATTCCAAAGTTGGATGACAACAAAATTATTAGCAATATTGCCTAGATGTACAGTATAGACTGGTTAGATATATCTATATCTCTATATTTAAGCATCCTGGATCTGATTCTCATCTCTTACAACCTTGTTACACTACTGTACCTTCACTGAGGTCAGTGGACTTACTTCATTGACACTGTATGGATTTGTGAGACACTTTATATTATTATTAATACCAATACTATAAAATTGCAATGAATTGTGCCAGATATGGTGTCAGTGAAAAAGTTATGATTTGCCAAATATGATAATCTTGTTTGTATCATCTTTGTACTATGAATTATAGATACATAGGATATATCTGTATTCCCAAACTGGTGTCATGTTTCTGGGTGACACCCCCCCAGACAGATTAGCATCAGCACCACCTAAACTGTTTGGTCCATCAATTGTCATCAGTTATACAATGAACCCATTGAAAGGAGCCAGGGGATACTCCTTATGAGTCAGCAAGACATGCAGGGGCATACCCATGAACAGAAACCTAACGTTTCCCATGTCATGTGCTGTGAAGCCTTTTTGGGGTATAAAGCAAGTACAGGCCACATGGCAAAAAATATAAAAACAGATGCATCTTCTCCAGGATTGTCTTCAATCCTGCTTCCTACCTTTTCTATAAACTGAAGCTCTTAACATAGGACTCAATGACGCATCCAGCTGTGGATGTGTTCCAGAGGAACTTTCAAGCCAGTAAAGTCACCAGTACCTTCAAGAACCCAATATGTGGACTTTGAAGTCTTAGGTATGTATCTGATTGCTTTACCATATAATAACTCTCTTTTTGTTAAAGTGACAAAGAGTCCTGTAGCACCTTATAGACTAACAGATTTTAAGGATCATGAGCTTTCATGGGCTAAGACCCACTTCATCAGATGAATGTTGTGGAAATCTCCAGAGGCAGGTATAATTATGCAGACAAGATAGCAAAGTAAATTCAATCAGGGGTGGTGGTGAAGCCCACTTCCAGCAGGTGATCTGGAGGTGTGAATGCCAAGAGAAGAGAAACTGCTCTTGTAATTGGTGAGCCATTCACAGCTAATATTAAGTCCAGACCTAATGGTGTCGAATTTGCAGATGAACTGGAGCTCAGCAGTTTCTCTTTGAAGTCTGGTCTTGAAGTTTTTTTGCTGTGATATGGCTGTCTTGAGGTCTGCAATTGTATGTCCAGGCAGATTGAAATGTTCTCCTACAGGCTTTTGTGATTGCCATTCCTAATATCTGATTTGTGTCCATTTATCCTTTTACGTAGGGATTGTCCAGCTTGGCCGATGTACATTGCAGAGGGGCATTGCTGGCACACGATGGTATATATTATATTGGTAGATGTGCAGGTGAATGAACCAGTGATGGTGTGGCTGGTGTAGATATGTGGACAGAATTGGCATCGAGGTTTGTTGCATGGATTGGTTCCTGATTTAGAGTTATTATGGTGTGGTATGCTGTTGCTGGTGAGAATCTGCTTCAGGTTGGGAGGTTGTCTGTGGGCAAGGACTGGCCTGCCTCCCAAGGCCTGTGAAAGTGAGGGATCATTGTCCAGGATGAGTTGTAGATCACTGATGATGTGTTGGAGAGGTTTTAACTGAGGACTGTAGGTGATGGCCAGTGCTGGTCTGTTGGTTTCTTTCTTGGGCTTGTCTTGCAGCAGAAGGACTAGGATCTGAGGAAAGTGGCCTATAGAATTTGGTATTGGAGAGTTGTCTGGCAGCCTCCTTTTGGTAGTCAGACCTGTTCATGATGACAACAGCGCCTCCTTTATCAGCCTCTTTGATTATAATGTCTGGGTTGTTTCTAAGGCTGTGAATGGGCATTGTGTTCTTCACAACTGAGGTTATGAGGTAAGTGATGTTGTTTTCCCACAATTTCTGCTTGTGCATGTCGGCGGAAGCATTCTATGTATAGGTCCAGACTGTCATTTCATCCCTCAGGAGGAGTCCATGTGGAGTTGTTCTTACTTTTTTCTTTATTGTAAACCTTTAGTTTTAGATCCTAAAGGATTGGCTGACAGTGTAGTATTCTGGGTAAGAACCAAACCATTATTTCCCGGGAATGTGGCTGACTTTGGGGTCAGAAAAACATTTTGAATAGAGAGCAGTGTGGGGGCTGTGTGATTTCTTTTTTCAGCATCTCAATAACCAGTATGGGGGATCAGAAGCACAGTTCATGACTGGGGCTGGTGAGTTTAACTGGGAATATCTGCTTTCCTTTTCGAAGCCTGCCCTGACTGAGGCATTTTCAGTGAAGGCTCCCCCAGGAACACCGGGTTACAGACACCACTGCAAGTGAGTTTATAATCAGGCCCGCTATGACTGGTAAAATTCTGGTCTCAGGAGAGCTACATATACAATGCTTTGATATTTTGGCATAGATGTTGTTTATTAACTATTTAAAGATTAATTTTGTATATCTTTAGAAATATTATAAAATATTGTATCTGTACATAAGATATATTAGCAGGGACTGTATAGTCATTTAAGTGATTAATCATCGGATGCTCAGATTCAGTTAAGGTTTCTTCATAATCCTTCTTAGTGAAACTGTTATTATATGTGTGTAATAATGTCTTACCAAGAGTTCTGAGTTCAAGAGTAATAGACACTGTACAGGGAGGAAGGTTATTTAGGAAATTTGAGTGATGTCTCATGTCTCACTAGTCATTTAATTCACACTGAATAATTTTTCTTTGTATGAAACAAATATTGATGTGGACACAGAAACAATGAAACATTGGTTACATAATATGGTTAAATGCAGTGATGTAAACCTGAGGGTTTTTTTTTTTTTTGAAGGGCATGTGCCCTTAGGGACCCCGAGTGGAAGCCATAGTTCAGACCCACCCCCTCTTTCACACAAGAGATAAGATGAGGGAAGCTACAAATGACACAAGTCATATAGGCATGCCCCTTCACAGAGACCGCTGTGACCAATGCCCAGGCATCCCCGTGGATTACAGGGTCCTTAATCAGACTGTTTCTAACCCCTCAAATATGCTGGACCTTGCAAAAGTTGTGACAGTTGTAATTTTAAAGCCCCAAACCAGACCTCCAGGATCCCAGGTGAAAGCACAAAAAACACAGCAGTTTGCCAGTTAGGTCATGTCCCTTCTATCCCCTAAATGGGTAATTGGCTTAGCCCCTGGTATTACCAGCAGTCCAAAAGTTAGATTAAGGGTAGGAAAGGTAGCCCACAAGACTAGACAGCAAACTGTATCAACCGTTCTACTGCTCTACTACCCCCAAACTGAGACCAGTCACGCTACTCCCCAGTGACAGGAAAAGTGTGTGGGATAAGATCCAAATGCAACATCTGACTCTCTCCACACACCATCTCAGTGCTCTGAGCATGAGGAAAGAAAGAGAAGCAACCTGCACAGGCTGAAAGATAAGATGGGTGGATGGGAGAGAGAATAGAAAGGATAGGGAGCAAGTGCAACACTACCTCGGCTACCCCTAGTAAAGACTTCCTCCCCTCTTCCCTTGAAGGGGATCCTACTGCTCCTTGCCCTACCAAAGCCACGCCCTGGATAGTGAGGTGACATTTTAATTATTCTCTATACCCATGAGAATCTGTTTTTAGAAACATTACAGAATTCTACAATAACGTTCCAGTCTATGTAAGCTGTAGAGTTTTGTAATGAAGGGAAGGATATAATGATGCTAATATGCTCCACTCTGATGCTAAAGTATGTACAGGGGAACAATTTAGGAGAGAAATTGTGCAGCTCCACTGGAGCCATATAAGCTGCATGTTCTCTCCACTAGTCCATGAGTCTGGTGGGAGTATGAACTGGGCAGGGCTTGAGAAAATTAATTGAGTGGGGAGCTAGATTTCCAAAGGATGTCAGCCCTTCCCCCTCAAAGCATATCCACAGGGACCCCTATTCATTCCTCTGCCAAACTATGGAAGCACATCAGTACCTGTAGCTCTTTTGACACTGGTTCACTGTGAGGCTCATTTCCCGGGGGGGGGGGGGGGGGAGGGGAGAAGAGGGAAGAAGAACATTTTTAAGAATTAGCCATAACTGTGATTTTATCCTCAATAGGGAATCTGTGCCTTCCATTTGTTAAAGTTGTGCACAATTTGGTGTCCTTCACATGTAACATCAGATAAGAGTGTTCCCAGGAATGTTTTTTTCAATGCTCAGCTGATAGGAGACTGTTCCTTCCGCCTAGATGTAACCAGGAAGGTGCTTGCCACTTAAAGCCTAGAATATTATAACACACTCTCCCTTGGTCTGAATCCAAAGGTTTCCTAGAAATAACATCTTGTTCTGCACACAGCAGCCACTCTAAGAGGCAGAACAGACCAATGAGAAAACATTGGACCAAAATGTTGTACTCCTTAGAAATCCAGGACAAGGTCTAATTCTAAGTCCTGGTCCAAACATTAAAATATCCACATGGGCTAAGGCCTATGTATCTCATTTTTCTCATTGTTTGCCCTACCAAACCACTATGTTCTAGGGGAGCACCACAGCTGGTGACTGAGAGAGCTCTGGCTCAAATCTATGATATTTGGGAGTAAATGTTCTCAGTGAGGTGCCCTTGCTTGTGAAACTCACTGATCTCATCATGGAGATCAGGCTGAGGCTGAAGACTAGATTCTGAGTTACAGGTGACAATTACTCAGTTTAGCTCAGGAAGTGGTTGTACAATTGATTGTTCCAATGGCTGAAAATGGCTGGGCCTTTAAGAAAACCCATCCATACCTTCTGTGCCAGGAAGAGGGAGGTGTTGTATGGAAATTACTACACTGTCTCTCCCTTATCCAATGATTCATTCAAAGGATGGACAATGCTGGTGAGGATCTGAACCTTCACTGCATTATAGAAGACTCAATGTTTTTTTCAGTGTTCTAACAACTAAGGTGTGAAATGGGCACAGCTTTATGGCAATGTGAACTAAATCACCTAGTTTAGTACTTCTTAAATCAGCTTATTATTTAGAGATAAAGTGAAATGGGATGGTTCTTCTGGATCAATGAGCACCAGCAAGAAATTGGAAAATCAGCATCCATGCAGGCCACAGATAATACATAGATTTTGTGTTGAAAATGTTGGCTTATGAGAAAATCAAAACATCACAGATAGGTTGGCAAAAAAGAGGACTTTATGTAAACGTGTGACCTCTATTTCTATGAGCAGCTCTTCCATCAGACCCACCAGTTAACAGCTTCTTGGATCATTCTGTATATCTCCAGTGGCAACCATTCAACCCAAACTACTGTGATTAAAGCCCTCTCCCCTTAATGAGGAAAAAATATATTTTAAATGTTCCTTTTGGCTAATCATATTTACATATTAATATGGAAATGACTTGCCATATGAAACAAATAGTGCATAATAACTTCCATGTGCTGGTACACATGAAGGATTTTGCAAAATATTTGCTGGGGTCTATAAAGGAGGATGTGATGCAGTGAGTGACCATGCAACCTCATCTACTTTAATATCTATGCCAGGTGTTGCAAAATGAAGCAATTTATGCCCTAAACTTGAGAATAAGGATTAGATTATCTAGGTTTTTATTAGATAAAGCCTTGCTGCAAAGAGAAGTACACTTTATTAATATTGCAAATTTTTGTCAATATTAAATATTAATAAGATATTAATAGGATGATGACCCGTTCAGCTGAAGTAAATATAGTGGATACTGGACAACATCAGAGAGTTGACCTCAGAGTAATTATGCCTGCTTCAATCACAACAAAGTATTATATGGGTATAAGCTTATGTAGGAAATCTTCAGGTAACAAAACAAAGAACTTAAAATAATCTTTAATGATCTAACAAAAGCCTTTGCTGCAGACAACGCTTCTCTTTAGAGAAAATGTGGATACCAAGATAGGATGGTGCTATTATATGTTTCTTGATGGAATGGCTGGATGAGTCTGTTCAAGTAAAAAGACATCTGACCCTTGATCCTTCTGAGTCCAACTGATCCCCTTATTCAAGTAGAATAGCACCTCACTCCATGTGTAGTCCCAGGGAAGACAATAGCAAATACTTGCAAAGTTAGATTCCATTTATTGTGTGCAATGGTAGTAGAAACAAGCCCTTAGACAGTACAAATTCTATTAAGCAAGAGTGGGTCATTATCCTATTAATATTTGCACTTCTCTTTGCAACAAGTCTTTATCTATGCCAGGTGTTTTATAGGTGCCAGATGAAGCATTTATTCCCTAAATTTGAGAATAAGGATTTGATTTCCCTCGAGCAAACTTAATCTATTCCTCTGCATGCATCGACAAGGAGTCAGAACCCCTTCTAAGAGAACCACTCCTTGAGAATAATTGTTCACTTGCTTTTCCTAATGGTTATGTACCAATCTTGCTTTGGTTTGGAAAAAAGGGAGGGAATGTGAAATTCTCTGTTCTTCCAGCAATCTGATCACATGCTTTCCTTTGTTCTGGAAAAAAGAAGGAAATTCACAAGTGTGGATGTGCGTACAGCCTGACTTGTGGCTACACTTTGCTTCAGAAAAGGAAGGACTCCCAGAATGGCTACAGCCTTCAGTTCACTTTAGACTGAGGGAAAGTCAGGCTTGGCAGTAAGAGAGTTTGCAGGAAGCAAGTGCCCACTGCTACCCTGTTAGGCCCAAGCTTGGCGTTTAAAGGTGCAGGATACTGAGGGTACTGAGGGATTAGAGAAGCAGTGCCTTTGTACAAAGACGGTTTGGTTTATACAGTGAAAGAACTAACATTAATTTCCATTTAAAAAAAATTGTTGCACTTTAGAAATGAATATTTTACTAACCGGAAGGCAATCAGTTTTCTTCTGTTTAAGACTTAGGAACCCAATGCTGAGCTTTTATAACAATACAGAGGAAAAACACAGAGTCATTTACATAGGCTTCAGTACATGTGTGAAACTCTCTTTGACACAATTGGTGTCGCTTATGCTGATTGAGAATGTTATACAGCACACAATGATATTATTTCAATTTTTACTCTCTGTATTCTCATCTAGTTACCCCTTTTCTCAAAAGATACACTATTACAATGTAAAAGTCATATCTTAATCCTTCACTTGGTGTATGAGCAAAGATATGTGCTTTCTAGCCAAAGGAGGATCTTTTTTTATATATAAAACAAGAGTGCATTACTGCTACAATAGGAATAGAGGGCCTTCCAAAGATTTCATGGTTCTAAATTTAATTTATAAAACTTAACATAAGAAAGAAAGGAAGGAAGAAAGAAAGAAAGAGATTACATTATAAATAGAATATAAATAGAATACATCTCCAGTGAAAAAACTTCTTTTGAGTTAAGATTAATAACTCTAGTAGAAAGGAATGAATACAAAGTAAAATCACATCCCAGGCTTTTGTGTATGTGTGCGCAGATGTGCACATACATGTGTGAAATGTCAAACAATGGCAATTACTCACTATGATTGGCTCACAAGGAGATGCTGCCTGTCTATTTCTTTGCACTCTTTAAGCGTGGTGCTTAAACATGGTGCGAAAACACAAATGTCTGCCTGAACACCAACAAGAAAATCAGTGCTTAGAAATGGTCAAGAAAAGTATAGATGGGAGTGAAGAGGATGCATTGTACTGCAACACTGAGGTCAGTGCTCGTGCTGACAGAATAAAGGAGCATGTTGAAAGCTAGTGACACAAGAAGCTTAAAGAAGAAAGTGAGCTTTGGGATAAATAGTCAATATCATGAGCTTTCACCAGGGCTTTAGTGAAAGAGGGGACATGGCATGATTTTGCCAATGAATTTGTGCGTGTTCTTTGTTTCATTAGATAATTGCTGTTAATTGCAGAGGGGCTTATTTGGACTTTGTGGGACAATGTTGTCCAGCAGCAAAAACCCTTCCCAAGGAAGATAGTCTCAGTCATAAAGATCGGGGGGGGGGGGGGCATTCCTTCTTGTTGCTTTGCAGATGTACTTGCAATGCTGCAGAATCTAAGTTCTTTCCTCTGTATAGTGCTGTGATTTCTGATATGATTGCTAATAGTTTACTCTTTTATTTTTAATGTTGCCTTCTTTGTCCTCGGACAAACTTGAATTTGTCCATTTATTACTTTGCATATCTGCTGATTACTTTGACTCTTGTGCATACTAGCTTTTTGATATTTTTAGATTGCTTCATTTATTATGCATATTTTATGCTAACAATTCTATTTGCATAGGGTTTGGAAGTATTTAAAGCACCACTGAAAATATTTTTTATCTTCATAAAGAAAATATTATTTAGGGGCCCTTTTCATTCTAGTTTAGAGTTCCTGTTTTGAATCTTATTTTTTATTTCTGATCTGACCTTAGGAAAATCTTTTTTCCATCAGATTCTTAAACCAGAATTAGCAACATGATATTTGAGTGCGATGAATCCAATCTTGTAAAATTGTCATGAAATTCTACCTGTCCAGGCACAAGAAGTACTTACCCACACATATCATGATGATAAAACCACTGCTATTTTTACTCCCATGTTAAAATAAAAATACTCACCATGACCAATATACCAAGTGGAATTCTCAAAGGCTAAATTATTTAATTGTTTTAAATAACCAGGGCTTTTAAGACTTGATTTACATCTGACATAGTTTACATGCAATGAGTGGTTAAGAGAGATTAAAAGCAATTTGCACACAGATCAGTACTTTTCATTTCAGAAATAAAACATCTGGAAAAATACTCAGTACAAATGTTCAGGGTTTTTTTTTTCCTATCCACAAAATGCATTAACTTAGAATTTCTAAGTGTGTCAGTGAGATTTTTTTTAATCATAGTAAATATCATTTTCAATACTTATATATATTTCCCACAATGTTTTAAAACATAGCAGAAAATATTTTAAGTATTTTGCAAGAGGTGAACAAAAATATTGACTGCATTATTCTAAAGTTAATGGTAAAACTTCAACTATACAGTAGACTCTCGATTATCCAGGATGATAGGGAAAAATATAATTCTGGTTAATAAAATCCTGGATAATCACCATCTATAGGAAATATGGGGAGTGGGGGTTGGTTCACCAGTCACGCTGTGCCAGGGAGAGGGGGTGTTGGTTCAGTGGCTGCCCTGCACCCTGGTGGGGTTTTTTTGTGTGCGTGCTTGGGGCGGCAAAAAAGCCAGAGCTGGCCCTGCGACTTGCGCGTATTTTTTTTGACATCCTGGTTAATCCACATCCTGGTTAATCCAATCCTGGATAATCGAGAGTCCACTGTATTAAAGTAGATCATTTCCTGGCCCCATGAAGCTACAAAGGTGTGTGAGGACTCCATGACCAATCCATGTCCAATCTCCTATATGTTCTCCCTACTTTGTGGCTGTAGGGACTGTGCACCCAGTGCTTCCCTCCCAGCCCCAGACAGGTGGGCAGAGACTGAGCAGAGAAGGAAGGGGAATGAACAAAGACTTGACTCAGCTTTTATAGTAGCTAGCACAACTCAGCTGTTACATGGCAGTAGTGATCTGCTAGTGATTAGGAAGATTTCTTCCCCACTTGGGGTAAGTTGTGGATAATGCAGTTATATAACACTCAAGGCTAGCTGTAACAATCTAACTTATTAATGACTGAGTCTGCAACTCCTACTAGTAGTATGAATAGGACAGATTTTGTGATCCCGAAGCACACAGATTAGTATATTACACCATGAATAAGTCCTGTTGAAGTAAATGAGCCTACACTTAAATTAAAGAACTGCTCAGCTTGAGGTAGGTTAGCAGAATCTAATTCTTTGTAAGTAAAAGTTGTCTGACTAGGATCTTAATTACAAACTAGGCTTTCTATAGTGATATTCTGATATAATCAGTGATCCAGCTCCATATAATGGATCCTTCCCATCATTACTTCCGCTCCATTTCAACTAATTTTTAAATATAATTTACATCTCAACTGCACAATGAATTCTTTCTGTAGCGTACACATAATAATTTATAAGTACTCATCAGAACAGATTATGAATCAATTCGAGCAGATCCAGTTACGTAACCAATTTTTTTTTACATCCCGTTTAAGAAAAGGAGAGAAGACAATTTCCCTTTGTTAGTTGATTTTTCTTTTTTGCCATGTACAAAAATGAAAATATCTGTGAAAATAAAGTATGTTTATATGAAAAGAGATGTCACTCTTCTAATTTAAACATTCATATGAAAGGTACAAATGTACATTAAAAAAAATCTCATTTTCCATCAAAGAACTCTCGAAGGTTGAGCAGGTGTGGGCAAACTATGGCCCGGGGGCCCGGGGGCCACATCCAGCCTGTCAGACCATTTAATCCAGCCCTCAACTTCCACTGGGGAGCGAGGTTTGGGGCTTGCCCTCCTCCTGCACTCTAACCAGGGAGTGGAACTGGGGACTTTCCCCACTCTGCTCAGCTTCCCGAAAGCAACCAGTATAACCCCTCACCAGCTCCTACAGAGTATGCGTAGGCATGGCCAGGTAGCTCTGTACTCTGCCAATCTGCATGTGCTGCCCCTGCAGTTTCCATTGGCCACAGTTCCCGAGCAAGAGGAGCTGCTTTCATAGCATAGCAGTCCGTGTGTGATCACTAGTACTTTCTGTTTCTTTGTTTGTGTAATAAAGACATGACAAATGATAGGAATCTGTTCTTTGCTGACTGCATCAATGAAATCACGTTTGTGGAAAATAGTTACATGTATTTGAGTACAGAAAATTTACTCCGAACTTTTCCCATCCCTGATGTTTATCCCAGAGACTGCTCAGATTCCAGAACTTTGGGGAACATTAAAAATATTTTCTCAGTTAGCACTGCAAAATGGACTACACTATTGAATGGTATGAAGAAGGAAACTTGGCTTTTCTTGTAGTATCAAATGATACCTGTAGTGTTTAGTGGGTTGGTATTTTCAGTGCACACAATAAGGATGCCCAAGGTCCCTGGTATAGAACAAGTGGTTTTCATTCTATAACAGTTTTCCCATTTTTTGTTCTTCATGGGAAAGACAACACAACAGTTTGTTGAAAGAAGTACATCAGTACAGCATGCCTGCTGGAACCATTAAACAACGCTGACATTGGCTGTACTGCATAGATTTGGAACGTGTGTTGCATGAATGATTTTTGAAATGCACTCATGCATCAGGTTTGAAATGTCCCTACACTGCAGTGCACAAAACAGAAATTAATTCAGAAATGGAGAACAGTATATATGCAATGTTGATATCTTCCACTTCTCACATATGCTGAGATATCAATGAATGAATGGGGAATTACCTGTGCAATCATTGCAGGACTGTGCTTTGCATCATTCATGTTATTTCATGATGTGTCACAGTGATGTTATGTGTATGTGTGGTAAATTCATGCAATGAGATTGTGTTCTCAGCTAATGGAATGTGGCAATGTTACATCTGGTTCCCAAGTTCCTTATCATACAAAGCTGAACTATGAGGTCAGTGAGTGCATTAGTTAATTACCTCATCAGCTTTACTGTACTGATTTATTTTCACACATTGTTATGTATGTGGGAAAAGATATAGGCAATCGGTCAAATGTTTCTGTTGTGTTACGAGAGGCGCATACATCCTGAAATGACAACAGGAAGTGAAATGTATTGTTATACACAGAGAAACAACAGCAGAAAACCATTCACAGGAGAAAAAGGAGACACAGTGAAATCAGATTTAAATATTTATGAAGCTGTGAGAGATGGATGGTCATACTGTTACAATGCTGTAAATTGAACAAGCACAAGAAATGCAATGTCTAATTCCATGACAAGTTGCACAAGACATCAGAGCAGAACGTAAACACACTATCCCGCTGAGGTCCTACTGTCAGTAACATATTTGTCCTGGCAACATATGAAATAATGAACAACAAACCAATTTCCAAGATAAACTTTTCAATATATGTGAGAAGGCTAGATATTAAATACCAGAGGGACACATTTCAAACAACAAAAATAGAAACTCTGACTGGGGGCCTTTTCCCCCACCCCATTTGATGTCTATGAACAGTCCTGCTTCTCCACAATCAGGGGGAACACTGAGATAGTATGGTTCATGGAGTCATGGCAAGTTGGGGTTTGTTCTTAACAGGGGTTGCTGGGGCTGGTTCTTGCGGATTTTCTATCTCTCCTAGAGGCTCAGTGCTGTCATTCTGACTACTTGTGGGTGTGGGGCTTAGCTGCAGAGGATTAGCTGCATGGAACTACTGGTTTAGCAGCGTTCTATGCAGCAGATAGAGGAGGAGGCGATTGATGTGCTGGTGCAGGGGCCTCAGCAGCCAGTGGATTTAAATATTTTATTAAAGCTAATGTACTAAACTCAGTGACAACAGTCCTGTTACCCTCCCATGCTCCGCCCCATGAGTTCATGGTGGTTGTGCTGCCTCTCCCCTACTAGTTAGCATTCCAAGAGCCTCTCCTCCTATGACAGAGACTGGTCCTCCTTGGTTCTCATGAACTCAAATTCTTCCTGATTCCTCTGCTCCACCCCAGCAAGCATGTTCTCCCACCCATAATCTTCCACTCCCTTCTCTCAGATTCTCCCTCATTCCTCTAGTTGGAAGGATTTCCATGTCTTCGCCTAAAGGTCTTGCCAATTAAATGGGGAAAAAAAAGGAGCAGTATATTTGTGCAGTGGTTGTATATTTTGGGTCCTGGTTAAAATATAACTCATCCACCCCATTAAATTGCTTTGCAGTAAAATGCCACAATGTTACCACTTTAAACATTTAAGAAATGGAACTATCTCTCCTTTACATGTCCTGGTTCGCAAACCATGGCCTTCCAGTTCAGTGGCAGGGATGTCTCAATCGATGCCAGGGAGATTTTTATGAGAATGGTCGCAGCATTTCATATTAGTGAACGGAGGAGTTTGATGAGCTATGAATGTGGCCCTAATAGACTGGCACTCCCAGTAAACCTCAAGAGCCAGCTGGAGTTCATGCTGCATATGAAATTTGCTAAATAAATTTTCATCACTGGAAGAAAATAATTCCAGAAATCAATAAAATCTTAAGCTGGGACATAGATTATCCAAAAGGAAATTTGAACCCACATTCCACTACAGGCCCATATCCAAAGGCCCTTCCTGTATGTCTGCCCACCAGGCATGAAATGGACGTGGAGGGAGAGATGCTGCAACTTTATTAAATGTTTCCTAGCACCAAAATTGTACCGGAAATCATTTCCTCAGACAGCTTTAAAGATATGCTGAACTGTGGTTTTCTTCACACTGAGAATGGACTCCCTCCTAGCCCCTGAAGCTCCACTCAGAATGGGCCCAGAATCCTGCCTGTGTCCCAGTTGAAAACGGGAAATTAAAGGAGAGACACTGCAATGTTACTAAAAGTTTCCTGGGACTCAGGACCACAACACAAATATTTTCCTAGACTAACCTGTGTTCTGCTCTACCCCAAGATGGACATGCCACCCTGCTCCATACAGCTCTGGAAAGCCCTCTGCCTGCCAGACAGCTATGAAATGGACAGACATGGGGGCAAACTCATTTTCACTTTCCCTAGTTTCTATGAAATGTAGCTTGACCATGAGCCACACAACTTGCAATTGTAGCTAGTCAGAAAATGGCAATGTTAATGTGTAAGAAATTGGTTTTGCTGGAGATGCATTTTGGGATTTGCCAAAGCAGAGGCTGGTTAGAGGTAATACACGTGGAGGAGAGTTGTATGGAGACAATTATGTGGCTTAAGCGCTGTACCTCACACACAGACAGAGCAATCCATGGCATACTAATAAAGGAAGAAAAAGTTCTGGACATAACTTCAAATACCCTAGATATTAAATGTGTGACTTTAGCACCACATCAAGGGAGAAATTTTTATTGCTGGGGCAACTGGAACCTACCAGCTTGAGGTTCTGGTCCCTGCCCAGGCTCTGATCCCTCTTCTGGCTCCTCCTCAACAGTTTCTGCAACCTGGTTCTCTGGGTATAAGTGCAGAATTATCTTTTCTTTGCCTTCATGATCTTCAGGCTGGAGGGGGATTAAATGTTCCCCACTGCTTCACGCTTCATCACCCTCCTCTCTATCACACTGGAGAATCTGTCCAGCGGGTTAAGCATCACATTGTGAGTCACAAGAGACTCACTACTAGGGAGCCTGGATAGCACACGGTTGGATTTCTCATAAAACAGGCATGTGACATGTGCCCTCTCAGACAGAGGGTTGGAGTCCAGTACAGATACTTCAGGTGATTCATTCATTCCCTGCAGCGAATAGACGTATGATGAATGCCCAGGTCCTCCAGCCTACTGGAAATTTGTCTGAACAAATGTTTGTTCCTGCTTCTCCACCTGAAATTGTGTAGGATGCAGAACTCTTCCTAGACATATATTTAAACTCTAGTATGCTCTTCTGATCAGCCAGCTGTTTATGAAACTGTTATTATTCATGTCATAGTGAACTTTGCACACCGCAACAGACTCCTAGTAAGATGGGCAGGACACCACTAAAGCTGCATTCAGGGTACATGGAACAGAAAAAGGGAGAGTGTAATGTGGGAATGGGAGTGGAGGACTGATGAGACTCAAGATCTGGTATCCTTACCTCCATCCATGTTGCAAATAATGCTAATTACGGGGCCATGCCACTGTTAACATGCACTGACTCATACCCCTCAGGGAAGCTAGCTAGCTCACACAAAAACACAAACTTCAGGGTTTTAGTGTGAACAGTGGGGTTGAAAGTCAGCACAACACTGCACTTGGACACATGTAATGTCCACAGGGTCAATATACCTTCAAGGTAACCTGCGTTCTGATCCATCCTGAAGCCAGTGAGTCAGTGTTTGTAACAAAGCTTTAGCGATGAAACTAGGTGTTTCAGACAAACCGTTCACCAATTCTCCTCCTTTTTGCTGACTCTGGAATCCAGTGTCTGAAAAATGATTTGGTGAAAGGTTAGTTTGACCTTCTACTACACTTGCTGGCGTCATCCATCTTGCTGATCTCATTACAAAACATTTGCAAAGTTTTACTGGAGATATTGCTACAATCTGTATACTTTTTTTTTCAGTAACAGTAAAACATCCAGCACCTATTTAAACAGCAACATTATCACTGCTCTTCTATGTATTTCTTCTTCTTCTTCTTCTTCTTCTTCTTCTTCTTCTTCTTCTTCTTCTTCTCAAGAGTAACCATAGGATTAATTTAATTTTCATGACTCATGGTGTGCTCCACTGAATTTCCATTTTTTCCATTCAAAATACCATAAGGTTACTAATTAAAATATGATATTGTTTACAGTGCACTGATAATCAAAGTGATAGTCAAAGTGGTACCTATTTAAGCAACAAATAGTTTCCCTTTCGAAGCAAAGCATGACTTGATCAGATTTATAGGTGTGGGGAGCATTATTTTATTTTTTGGCCTATCCTTGTGGAAATTTGAAATAACTGAGCAGTTAAAATTCATGATCTACACTTTTGTGTCATTATTATTACATTAGCATGAAATTATGGTTCTAGTTAGTCATAATTATATTCATAATTATTCAATTTATCACTATAGGTCCTCCTGGAAATTTTATTGGAGGAGTTATTAACATTAATAAATTGTTTTTCTTCATATCCATATTATTAATTCAGCTCATGTGTGATATGAACTATCAGCCATAAAATTATTACTAACTCTGTTCTTTGTACAGCTGACTTAATGATAGAGAATCTGGTAACCTTTTGTCAATTTGCTTGTTAACTGTTTATCTTCCTCAACTAGGGTAAATACAGCAATATCCAGGTGGTGAAATATTCCTGTGCCAATATCCCAAAGGAACTTGATGGAGTTACCAGATCCTTCTGGCAGAGCAGTTCTTCTTAACTTCCTCCAACTCTGAGACACATTAAATAAGGTATAACTTTATTGTGGGGATGTGATCAAGGGAAGAAAAATAGTCATCCATTACCTAGTCTTGTAGTTCTTTTACTATAAATATCAATAACTATGTTAATGTATGATTGATTTTTTGAATTGTTAATATTCTTGTTCTTTTCTGTCTGAATAGATTATCATAATAGAATTTAAACCCATTAATCTTATGTAGGTTTGGCTTATGTAAAGGTTCCCTTTTCTTTATTTCATTTTACTTGCTTCTTCCTCTGTAAGATTCCTAATCACCAATTTGGAAGCATTCACCCTCTTTGAATTTTTTTTGTTTTGAGGTTTAGTAATCTTCCCTGTCCATCTGCTCATCTCAATCACCTGATATATCATCACATGTCCCAACATCACTGTGTAACAAAGAGTGGGGACGAGTAGTGCCCGGAAATTCTATATTGCAATGGGTGAAATGGAGACGGATAGCAAACTGGAGAAAGTAGTCAATAGGGCTGATCAAAAAATTTCTGTCAAAACTGTTTTTTTTTTTACCCGAAAAATGGTTTTTTGACTACATGAAGATGGAACAACATGTCCATGAAAATTATCTGCAGTTTGTGAAAACGTGCCAGGTAGCTTCCAGAAATAAAATAACCACAGTCCTTGACCCTGTTGAGGAACTCTTAACAGTGTATTGTACATGAGAAACGTGCTTGATGCAGCCTTACCAAAACACTAGGCAATCTGTAGAGGCATTTAGTTAGTTTATTTATTTACTTACATTTATAATATGCTACATTTGTGAAGACCCTGGCTGAGCTGGCTGAGCTCTGTGACTCTGGGACAGATAAAGAAGGGTAAATTAAAGATGCATTTGTAATTGATATTGCTGACAAGAAAGTGTCACAAAGTTACAGATGGATTTAGTGCTAGCACTGAAGAAAGGTATTCAAACAGCTTATCACTTTATTCTTATTAGGAAGCAAAATACAGACCAGGGAACAGCTACAGAACTGAGGGAGTTGCTCATTGGTCAATTTCAGCTAAAGTCACAACTTCTGCTCCAAGGGCCAGGTCAGAGGTGTAACTGAAGCCCCTATGCTCCACTGACCTTACATTACCCTGTGCCAAAGGAACCTTCAGATAGCCAATTAGGCTGGCTTTAAAGAAGCTTCTTTTTTTTCTGTCATACTGGTACAAAGCAGCTTCATCTGATGGCTGGTATTGGCACCAAGTGCCTACATGCAAGGTTTGTCAAGTTCACATATTATCTCAGAGAAACGGGCCATTGAAATTAATCCATTGCCATAGGACTCATGGCAAAGAGTGGTTGCCAACCTAAGTGAACCCAAGGGCAGAAATACTTGGCATCTGGCACTATTGTTCCTGGGCTAGTTTTATCATTTACATTCCTGAAATAACCCAGATTACTGACAACTTCAATAGCCAAATTTCAAGATTTCAGAATAAAAATATTAGTTCCAGGGTGATGCCACAGCTCCTTATTACTTTCAGCCCAGTGGGGCTGCAGAAAAGACAGTATATCCTGCAAAAGTAGTAGTGAAGCAGAAAATGTTCTATATAGATGTACAGAGCTACTTCATTTGCTTCTGTGGGAAGTCATACTGACATCCATTTGATAGGATATCAAATTAGGATCACTGTCCTATGCTGGAGGAAAATCTTCAGGCTGAATGGGTAAAATATCCATTGGTTAAGACAGCTGATGAGAAGGGCAAAGAAACATGCCAATATATTTTTATAACAGAGAGGGTATGCCACTTGAGAACTCCCTGAACTGGGACCAGGTGACAAGACTCAGATGTGAGATTGAGAAATGGTGCACTTCCATGTGACAGTGATAAAGGATCAAAGAAAGCCTCTTCCTTCTACATTGAAAAAGGAACTTTATTAGAGTGAGGAAAACAGCATTGTCCCTTAAGCCATACTCTCTCTCTTTCTCTCCTTCATGGAAAAGCAAGAGCTGCCCTTCTCCCTGCACACACACACACAGGGTAAAACCATCATTGTAGTCATTGGGGCTGGAATTTTAGGGCTCTAGATACAAAAGATTTTAGTGGCATAATCCATGGAAAAGGAAGCTAGGTGCTGTGTATTTCTGAATAAAAGGAGAGCAGCCCACACAAAGCGAGACAAGGTAGTGCTGTGCTATTCTCATCTGAGGTCTTTTTATCACCTGTCTGATGTGCTATACCAGGGCTTCATAAATTCTAGTGTGAGACTTATAGAAAACTGTACTATAGGGGAAATAGGGTGCTAGCCCTTTAAAACAAGAACCTTTTTTTCCCTCATGCCGCATGGTTATTCAGGGATTTCCGAATTATTTGCAATGGCTGTGCCAGGATAGCTGACAACTGGTTTTCTATGTGGTTTCAGAGTTCTCTATTTATCACAAAACTTGTGACTGCATGGTGAAAATAGCCTTTGCCAATAGATGGTGTCTCATATATAGTAATTATAAATATATAGAGGATTCTTTAAGGAGGCTATTGGTCATAGATGGCTTTCAGTAGTTTTCTCTACCTCCCTAGCTCCTAGGCCCAGTCTATGCCACTTGCTGTCAACAACTGAGTCTCCTTAAGTCCTTGACAAGACAACATCATTATGGAATTTATTACTGAATGTGGTATACTACAAGGGGAAGATTATGTCTTCTGCCAGGCAGAGATGCACTTAGGAGTTAGGGGATATTAACCACACAAATAGTGGTGCCTGGGAGCATTTCACTTTTGCAAGACAATTTCTGCAGTGCTGGAGGGCAGAGCATACTTTTCTGAATTGGCTCTAGTACTGTATACCTTTGAAAATGTGTAGCCCGCACTCTCCCTGCACAACCCTACAATGGGTGAGGAGATAGCCCTGCCCCATTCAGGACAGTTTTGAGAGGGCACCTTTTCCTTCCCCAGCTTCCCCTAGCCAAATTATGGCTCCCCTATGTGAAGTGGGGGGAGTGTGAAAATCAACCCTCCCTCTTCTTTAGCACAAGCAGAGGGCCAACTATAAAAGATTTCAGCATCAGATTGTGTCTGCTGTGGGTTTAATTTTAATTTTTCTGGCTCTAATGAAGCTTGTGCCTAGTGTGATCTGCAAAATGGCTGTTTGAATTTTTATTTTTACTGTTAACTGTTGCTTAGGAAAGTGAAGTCTGTTGCTGTTCATACTGGCTGCTTTAGTCATTCCCTACTTGATAACTGTTCTTAGAATGAGGCTGTGGAAATGAGGTGTCCTGTAAGATAGATGATCTCCTTTTCTTGCTTACACTAGCAGCTGTTGCTTTGTAAGCTGGCTCCCCTTTGTGTCTCCCTGGGATGCATTGTCAACTCTGCTACAGGGCATGGTGCAGCACAGATTCTCAATGTTTGCTGTAGAGTTTGCTCACTCTTTGATAAACTAGAACATGAATGTAACTAACATTCAGTGACTAACACAATAAATAGTGGCTAAAAAAGAATATGAAAAAATCCAGTCGAGAATAGAACAAAATACACTTTTATACACTTTGGATACATATGAAAATGTCAAAAATATAAATATAGAAATAAAATCATTTTCAATAACAAAGGTTTATTTTTCAGGATTTTCTTGTGTTTGTTTTTTAAACAAAAATAGTAATGAATAAGCTGGCAACCACAACAGCTGAGACACTGGAAAGAAATAGCCCGGTGTATGGGAAGAAGACATTTCTAGATAATATGGCACTTCCCAACATGAACTCAAACATCTGTAGCTGGTTTTATTAGAATCTTCACATCTGTGATTAAAGTCGGTTTGCTTCAAAAGCTGATTCTAAAATCCCAATGAAGAAGTTAATCCACTTTATATCCAGCTTGTATTACAAATGTAGAATTGTTGTTGCTTGTTATACATCATGCATATTTAACACCCAGCAAGCAACAGAAACTCATATATTTCCTATTTAATGTGGACTAAAGAGCTTCACATAGTTCAGACAGGCTCCGACTTACTATTTTCCTCTTTTTTAACCCCTGCCACACCTTCCCACTTGTGTGTCCCTCTGACCTCATTAAAAGCAAAATACACTTGAGGAGACAACAACCACTTCCAGACAGAACTCGGCATGCCCACCATCTTTAGACCATCTTCAAATGATGGCCCAATCCCTAAGGTTCTATGAAGGAGAAACACCTTCTGAAATCTGTGGGAGTTGTTCCTATGCAAAAACTACAGGGTCTCTTCGGTTTGCTTGAAATATCTATGAGGATTATTTTTAACCTTTGATAGAACAACCAACAGTAAATCTAGTAACCTTTATAGCCTGCTCCAAACCCTATTAAAGTCAATGCAAACCCTATGAAAGTCAATGGGAGTTTTGCATTGAATTCAATAGGCTTTGGATCAAGCATTTAATAAAGGAATATTTTTCAATAAGAGGTAAGGCCTTGTATCGGTGGCTTGTTTTTTATGTGTGCATACAAACATTTATGTAACTTAAGAGCTTTAATACTGTAATATATGACCATCTTTCACATAAAAAAACGTGAACTCCTTAGTGGACCTTTCAGAGTCTCTGGCTTTTTTATTCCCTTATTAGAGTAAAAGTTCTGCTCAGAGTAAAGCTTGTGGGTTGTTGTTTTTTTGCTTTTCTTAATTTAATTTTTTGGTTTGCATGTTTTCGGTTTATTTGTTTCAGATTTCATTAAGTTGTTCCATAGCAATTCTTTTTGAAAATCAAGTAAATCTAAAAACTGAATAATTTTTATAAGATTTAAAAAACAAAACCTTCTGAGTGATTTTTTTTTTGTAGATTCCCTGTCATGTTTTGCAATTTATCATCTTGTGCCTTGGAAAGGGCCTAAGAAAAACAGAAAGAAGTGGAAGTTAAAAAAAAAAGTACTTATTTTTGACATAAATCTCTGTTTCTTATCCAGGTGAAATTATTCAGATTTTATATCATCTGTATTTCCAGATATTTTAAAATATAGACACATTAGCCCAAACCAGAACAAAATTAGTTGCAATACTTTTTACAGTCAATGCAAATGTGGGTTTGATGGTTGATGTAGTTTTAAAATTCTAGCAGTGAACTGATGATAATGACCGCAGCTTGATAGAGCCATAATACTTTAAACTACATCTTTTTAAGCATATTCAGGTCACAGCTGCCTCAAAAGTAGCTGTGATATAATGCATCTTGTAGAAGACTTGTTGTGGTGTCCATTTGTTTAGTCTTATAATGTTACATTAGAATGAAACACATGCAAATTAAATGGAATAAAAATGCAAAGGTTAAGAGAGAAGTTATGACTAGCAAGCATCTATTTAAGACACATATATGTAGAGAATTAAATAACAAACTCTTTTATTTCAGAGTTAATCTCTACTCCAGTTACAGCCTATATCACAGAATGAATTAGCTTCATACAATTTTCATTTTTTATTACAATCCTTGATGTGAATATAGTTGTCAGCTATCTTTTTCCAAATGAGACAGACATATTCAGCTCTGTGTGAATCACATTTCTTTGATGCATACACACACAAACTCCCAACAAGTTTAATCTGAGTTACTCATGTGAATTGAGGAATTTTACATAGACCCTCTTACATCTTAAGAGTTGATGAAATGACTAAAGAGCACTGTGCGGTTAGCCCAAGTGTGGTCCTTCCCTGTGCCCCTTCTCCAAGGCTCTTCCCGTGCTCACTCCCTCCCCCTCCCTCTGTCACTCTCTCCCCATCCTCACTAACTCTCTCATTGTCACTGGGCTGGGTCAGGGAGTTGAGGTGCAGGAGGAGGTGAGGGCTCCAGGTGGGGGTGCAGGCTCTGGGGTGGGGCCATGGATGAGTGGTTTGGGGTGCAGGAAGGTGCTCTGGGCTGGAGGGTAGAGACAAGGGGTTTGGAGTTTGGAGGGGACTTTGGGCTGAGGCAGGTGCCGCCAGGGGTTTCCACATGCTGCCCCTGCCCCAAGGGCTGGCTCTTCAACTCCCATAGGCCAGGAACTGCAGTGCCTATGGAAGGGCCACTGAGCAGGGCCACCTGGCCATGCCTCTGAATAGGAACCAGAGGGGCACACACCACTGCTTCTGGGAGCTGCTTGAGGTAAGTGCTGCCTGGAGACTGCATCCCTTCCCCCACACTTCCAACCCTCTGCCTTGATCTCCCTCCCACACAGAACCATGGCAGGCAGGAACCTGCCTTAGTCCTGCTACACCACTGACCAGACTTGTAATGGTCTGGTCACTGGTTCTGATCGGAGTCACCAGGGACCCTTTTTTACTTGGCATTCCAATCAAAAACCAGACACCTTGCAACCCTACCCAGGGTGTATCTTTGAATGGACCAGGCAGTGATGCAGACATCCTCGGGGGTGTGCAGGACATAGGAATAATTTTTCCCATCTTCCTATTTTGAAGTTCTGTCCACCTCTGTATCTTGATGTGGGGGTGGGGTCCAATGGTTGCATGTGGGAGACAGCGACGTACACGTACATTCCTAAATGTGCTGAGAGAGGCCCCTGGCCCCAGGTGACGCTGGATGAGTCACAGAGTGAAAAGCAACCTGACAGCATCTCCTTGGCCTAGGTGTATTTAGAGTGCCTTTCCTGCTATGCCTCCCCACCTCAGGGACACAATCCCCTGTTGGGGGCTGGAAGGAATTTTCCCACAAGACAGAACTGTTTTTTTTATTATTATTTTATTTAGGGGTTTGGGGTTTTTTTGGAGGGGTGGGAGAGGGTTGTTTTGTTGTGTTTTGCTTTCCTCTCAGCCTCCAACCAACTAGTTCATTTATGGAGATCCTATAGTTTATATTTCACAACTTTGGCCTGTTTCCAGCGAGGATTAGTATGAGTTACTCAGATGCCCTAAAATCTGGTAATGAGGGTTGAACAGGCTTTGGTAAAATAGACTTGGTGGAATCCTCAAAGTCTGGCACATCTTGAATCATTCCACATCTGATTTCCATGAGTCCATCTGAACTGAGCAAGACATGGGAATCTGCCTGCTGAAGTCATGTCCTCTTAACCAATGGCTGGGAGCCAACTTAAAATCTGCAGTGAAACAATTCTGCCAGGCAGTTGTTCTTGTATGGTTTAACTTCATTTCAGTTTGTTGAGTATTCTATAAAGATCTGGCCTCTGTGATAACCATATTATTTCATTTATGTCTCATTCTGCTTCTGAGTATTGGTCAGTGCATACTTCTGTAATTATACCAATCCCCAAGGATCATCATAATCTCATAAAATGAGCAATCTAAAGGAAGTGGCACAGGTGTATATATATATATACACACACACACATTTTCATTCTTGTGACAAAAAATGTAATCATATGTTAGATGTTTGCATTTTCATGGTGCTCATCACCTAGGTAATGCTAATGTTGAAATCTGAAAGCTGTGATATCGTTCATTAAATGCACTCCACTGATGTCTCCTAGAATTTGTGGTGATTCATTAATTAGTTAGCTAATGTATTAAGCATTGTGTTATAGTATCAACAAAAGGAGGAACAATGATTGATTTCTATGAGTTAGATCAAAATACCCAGCAGTCTCAAATAATATAGACCAGCTGAAAAGACTGTATAAACCAAAACAATGGTGTAAGTTTGCAGTACAATGGTATAAATTACGCCCTTCACTTAAATATTAAAGAAATCAAAATATGACCAATATTTTGAATTTAAGTTAGAGTGAACCAGAGAGCATCTAAATCCTCCTTTGGAAGCTCCGGAGTGTCACGGTCAGCCAATCCCTGCTGCTGATGCAAGACTACCCACACACCTTTTGTACTGACAATGAAAACTCCAGACAAGTGACTAGACTAGACTTTAAAGCAAGAAGGAAGAGGCCTTATTGTGATAGAAGCATTGCTGGTCTCATCAAAAAACATAGTTCCATGTCCCAGCCCATGGATAAGGAAAGTGAATGACCTGTTTAACCTCTGATAATAGTTGTTGGAGTTCCACAGCTTCTATGTACCTAGACTCAGTGGTTGCAAAAGAACTCCATTCTATGGCATGCACCCTTCTCCTTCCCCATCACTGAAGTCTCGATCTGTAATGCTAATAGACAATAGACGATCTTCTAAATCTTATGATGAAGTGTGTACATCCTTTTTGTATTTCATTATCCTGATATGCTGACTTTTAAATTTGTGCCTGCAGGATTATAGAACAGTACATAAAAATGTTATACCATTGTTTATATTCCACGGTCACATCTTCCCTTTGATGTAAGGTCAGTGACAAAAAGGTTTTCCTTATTCAAGGAAAATAGTCTAGAATATGTGGATATCAGTTAAAGTTTTTTCCACTGTCTTATACTGTGAAGGAATGATTTATGCATATTTATTTCAACATGTTTCAATTTTGAATTTACAAAACGGAATATCACATGGCAGGCTGCAATCTACTCTCTGGTATATCCTGAACTGCAATCATGCTCCCGAGAATAAGATTGAACTCTATTTATATTATGTACAAATTTGTACCAACTAATGCTATAATTAATCTTTAGAAACCTGTGGCTCTGTACATTAGTGGGCTATAATATCAGTGCTTTGCCATAAAAATAAGAAACCCTAAATATGTCCTTAAAAGAACTGCGTTAATACCTTGAACTTATTGACTTCCAAAGCTTCTAAGTATTTGAGAAGCAGTTCCATAGAGGATAATTTTAATGAAAGGCCAGAAACATTTGGGTATGGTTCAGAGGACAATACCTACATATACTTAAGTTGCTTTCCTTATTCTGATTATTTATGGAAGAAGTATTTGTTTTCATAAACCATTCATAGCTAATACAAACTGCATGCAATTTTCAATTGCTTGAATGCAAAAAATTCCTTTTGTTCTTCTGTTTTTTCATTTACATATAGTCCATACATACTATTTAAAATAATGAATTAAAATGGCATTCCTGTAGACGCATATACACTGTTACAGCCATACGAGTACCACATCATTTTTACTCTGTTTATTATTACAATGAATGCTAAAGGGCATTTACTGAAGTAACAGTAATCATAATGAAATTTAATTTATAATGAATTAATAATAACAGGACACAAATGTTATACATGGAACTGACAGCCTATAAAATCAAATACAGAAAATTGTAATTGTCCAAAATCAAATCTAGCTATTCCTTAGAGAGCTTTTAAACTGCCAGAGTACATGAAAATATTATTGTTACTTGTTTAAATAAATGTAATGCTGCAGATAAAATAATATTTTGATCTAAGAAGGGGACAACTACTGAATCATAAAAAGATCATATTTTCTTTTATCAGTATTATTATGCAAATGATCAAAGGCTATATATCTGTAAAGCATCTAATGAGGTCCATAAATACCATGCTGTCTAAAACACACTAACCACAGAAAATGTGAATTTATTTCCATTAAACTTGAGTGTGTGCATGCGCTTTGCAATATTAATACAATAATAGAAGTCTGTGTTATCTCAATATGACATTTGAAATACAGTGTGCTCAAGATGAAACCGTAAGTAAAATAATCATCTTGAAAAATGATTTATTTAGATATTAATGTTAGGTAGATAGATTGCTTTTTGTCTTGTGATTCTAATGGATATTCTTTTAAGGAAAGTTGTTATTTAACTTTTCTCTTCTGAACTACCTAATTAATAATCAATCAATCAAATCAATCATAATCATCTTCCTATTAAAATATTGTTTTGCAGTGTCATTTTTCATCTTTCACAGATACAGTAGATTTGTATATTTTTTCCTGTTTCATAAAGTAACATTCCAAAGGATGTTCTCATTTTGCACCCTAACGTGCAGGTGTATGTTCAAGAGTGGTGGCAAAGTTGCTGTTACTTTAGGAGATGATGTGATACATCAAGGAAACAAGGTAGTAATTTGCTGCAATTTGTTGCAGCACACTGCAGCAGTGGGGGACTTCCCAGTGGTCTGCAGTCTACATGCACATTTCAGTTTGAGGCATATCACAAATTCCTATTGTAAGTTACATCTCTACTGAGACATGGATAATTGTTTGCTGTTATCATTGTACAGTATTGTGTATCTCTTGCCATAGTCACAATGCACATAAATAAAGTATGACAAAATTGAATCATGGCTGGTGCTTCTTTCTTCTTTGCAAATTTATTTTTCTTCTCTAGCAGTGAATATAAACTAACCATGGAAGAGGTAAACTTTGCCCAGTGGTGCAGTTAGGGTTACCAGAAAACAAAGATATATATATATATTCTAGTTCCAGATATGTGTCTGGAAACATGCTACTACCACCCATCTCCATATGTGCAATCTGCCGCTTGTACAGTGATAAAGGATAAAGACTCCCATTTCTCTCTCTCTAGCTATAGATGAAGTGGGTTTTACCTCATGAAAGCTTATGCCCAAATAAATTTGTTAGTCTCTAAGGTGCCACAAGGACTCCTTGTTGTTTTTGCTAGATTCCATTACTGCATCTAAACCATAGACATTCTCAAATAAAGGTTTCAGTAGCTTTAAGGAGAATTACAAATCTGTACTGTGTCAATTCCTGCTTGCATGTCCTGAGGCTCTTGCATGATTCAGCTGTTCTGAGGAGCTTTTCTTTCCGGAAGTTCTCAAAGTCATTTTTCAGTTTTTGCCATATAAGTTTGCACATAACGGAGTACTTGAGGTTATTGTCTGCGCTCCTTTTCATGTTTCTCTGCTTCTCCAATGAGCTTTTCATTTCGTTCGAGATTCTTCCCTTTGCCTCCTTCGGCTTTTCAATTTCAGCTGCCTTTACATTGTCAGCAAAGATACTATAGTCCTCATCACACTTTTCCATCTGGCTCCAGTCAAACCCAGAAATCGCTTTCTTCAGCTTTGCTTCATCAAGTGTCTTCGTCCGCTGTTTCCTGTTTGCCATCTGTAGCGCTTTCTTTTCCACCGCTTAGTCAAAAATCAATTTCATTCTAAGCAGGTGATGATGACTGCTGGTATTGAAAGACAGTGATAGCCGCCGCTTCCTGCAGCCCCTATTGTATCGGGACAGTGAACTGTGGCCAATGGGAGCTGCAGTCGGCGAAATGACTGGTAAACAAAGTGGCAGGGCCTGCTAAGGGTGCTTACCCTGCAGTCCCACGTGCCAACGTTGCCGATCCCTGCAATATTCTAATAAAGTAACTTTTTCAGAGTTAGACAAAAGGGAATCCTATATATGCTACTTTACTATTATCTCATGATCAGGTCACTGCTATGTTATGTATGGATTGGCTCTCATTTTTATGTGGTTATGACAAATGACCTATAAATAGAAGGAAATAACTGATATCATTACTGCACAAAATATTTCTGTACTTTTCTATGACAATAATGCCCATCAATCAGCACTGAAACTTATAGTCTGACCCCTGATGTAAACACAATGGGAAATTTGACCATTCATAATTTTGATAAATTCTATAGTCAATTGCTTGACCCCACTTTGGTTCAGTATGAAATATATTCAAGAGGCCAAATAACCAATGTCCACCAATGTCCCCACTGCATGCATCCGATGAAGTGGGTATTAGCCCACAAAAGCTTATGCTTCAATATTTTAGTCAGTCTTTAAGGTGCCACAGGACTCTTTGTCACTTCTGAAATTCCAGACTAACAGGGCTACCTCTCTGATTCTTAATATCCACCAGGTTTACTGCCCTAAACCGATAATAATATAGTGGAGGGAAAAGGTTCTATATGGTACCAGACTCCATGAAGCCATCTTGTGCAGTGATGTTACATTCACCTTAAGTGGAAGGTGTGCTCCCAACATTACACATTTCAGCAGGTATTATTTATATGATGATTCTATAAGTTGCACATCTCCTTACACATCACTAAAATCCAACCCGTCATTTTCTGCCAGTTGTTGTTTCTGTTCCTTCCTTATCTTTCTTTTGGATATCAAATTTTTATGGTTCATAAAAGTACTTCCTTTGATTGTTCTAAGACAGAGAATGAGTATGTCTTGCTGTTGACAAAATAGATAGATAGATAGATAGATAGATAGATAGATAGATAGATAGATAGATAGATAGATAGATAGATAGATAGATGCTAGCCAGCATATATATTAGTCATTAATATGATCTAATATTTCATTGAACAAACAAAAGCAAGTCCATTCCTAAACTATAAAAGGAGGATAACATCAATGAGACTCTAGATCCTGACTAACAGATATTGAGAGTGTTTATTCTAAAGAGGCTAGCTCCTTTCCCACACAGCATGAAAGACCAGTTCAGTCACTTCAAAGTACATAACAGGATTAAACCATTCCACTTATGATGTAAAGGGATATTTGAATCCCGGTTCTTCAGCAGTACAAGGGTAATCCATTAATCTCATTATATGGCTACAGGGCAAGTAGCACTTTAGCTCCTTTCAAGCTAGTTCACCCCTCAGTGACAGACCTGGCTTCCTGAATTTCTCTTTGAGTGGAACCATGTAATAGCACCACTCAGATTTCTGAGCTATAGTTCCCTCTCTACATGTTGGCCTAACAGTCCCAACTGGGTTTGGCACCTGTTAGCCCTTTCACTCCAGAACCCTATGACAAGAGCTGATTACAGTGACTCAAAAACACCTTCAAAGTAAAGTACTATTTATTCACCCAAAGTTACCCATCAACGGGTAAAATCAATAAAAACATATACACATAGTTCCCCTTACTTACACCATAATCTTTTCTTCCCTCAGGCCAGTTAAGTCCAACTCTGATTGGGTGAGACAGACTGCCTCTCCCATTGTATCTCCTTGCTCTACTGTTAGCATCCTGTGGGAAGCCACCAACACCCCACTCAACCCGCTTCTCTTTTTAGGCCAGCATCATAAAGGTTTTAGTAGGCCCTGTGATGCTAAGCTTGGCCAGGGAAGAGGAAACTTTACCAGTCTAGTGAGTGCCTAACCACAGCTTATTTCCTACCCAATTGCTTCCCCATTATTTCTCCAAAAATCCTTGGTGTTCTTTATTATATCACCTTTTCTTTAGCATGTTCCATTTCGGACTGGCTGCCTCCCTCACCATCTACTTTGATTTAACTCTATGCATTAAGACTCAATGATAGCACACAGGTAAATTAAGGTGCATATATGAGACAGTAAGCACCATTGTATTCACACCCTACAAACTATTGTAATAATATTTGTACAGCATATGCTTTGTGAGGTATCGTTTGAAAACTAATAACTCACTGATCATAAATAATCTTATGTAATGTACATACATGGTTAGTCTTAAGAGTATTAAGAGGTCCATTTTTACATATCAAGTAAAGAAAGCTATTAAACTGAGAAGTGGGGGAAGAAAGAGCATGGAGTTTCCTTCATCACCAGACTTCATGTCTCCTTCCTCACAGTATCCTTCAAAAGAATTCACTTCAAAGATTCAATAAACTATAAAAGAAAGGGGCAGAAAACCCCAAGTTATCTCTTTCACCTAAAAAGACAAAGGTACCAGCACCTTTGGATCTCTGGGAGAAATCCTGATTGAGGACAGGGTGAATCACCATCTTGTTAGGACACTGCAATTCTTAGAAACATACTGTGTTTTGTTTTACTGGTAACTTTTTCTGTCCTTTTTCCTTATACTTGAACTCACTTAACCATGGGTATATTTGGTTAATACATTTCATTTCGTTTTTACCATGAACAAACGCAGTTTTTAAAAAGCCATGTTTTAAGAAAAGGGTGCATTCATCCCACTCAAGTGAATAAGCTCTGATGTGTTTGGGGTATTTAGAGGAACAAATGTACCATATATTTCTCGGATCTGTCCAGGAAAGGGCTGGACATTGCAGAACATGTGGTTTGGGGAAAAGTTGTGACTGGAAGTGTGTTTGTATCACCCATCAAGTAATAGTCCAGGCTGTGGGGCTGTAGCCAGGCAGCTGGGATAAGAGCTGCAGAACCTGGGCTGTCTAGTACCCTCTCCTGGTGTGACCTGCATGTCGTTAGGCTGGTTTTCAGCAGCCCAGATTGAGCAGTACGGCAACAAAGCATTTTGAGGCATGCAAGATTACAGGGCAGGTGGTGACACAACCCCTCACTGATCTGGTTTGGCACCCCAGAATGTCAAAATATAATACTTATAAAAATAATACACAACTCCCTCATTCTCCCTACATAGTATGTCACCTAACCCTAACATTATGCATTTTTAGAAGTCTCTGGGTTCTACTACCCATATATGTGAGAATCAAAATTTATCTTGCTACTATCATCATGCCCCTTAATATCATTATAATGCAGACTATGCACATTTATACCCACAGAAGTTACAAAGACTCTACGGGACTGTAAGGGGTCGGGGACTCACCACTGGGCACCTCTTGCTGGACAGTCTGGGAATTAGCTCAGTTCTCAGTGGAGCGCCCTCCTAAGGTGGTGTCCTGTCTGTCTCTTCCTCTCCGTTGCCTTCCGTTAGCGCCTGGACACGTGCTGCTTCTCACGTGCGGCGTTCTCTTCAGGGCACTGCCCTCCGGCAGTACGCCCAAGTCCACACTCACCCCTTTCCGGGTGGGGGAGTTCAGTAGTCCCTCAGCTGTCCAGCTGCAGTAGCCAGCCACCCCAAGTCGTACCCCTTCTGGCAGGGGTCGGGTGTAGGCTGTAGAAGAGGCTACTCACGCAGCCAGGTGCAATCTAAGGGGAGAAGGGGGGGACCCAGGCCCACCCTCTACTCTGGGTCCTGGCCCAGGGACCCTTTGGCAGCAGCTGTCCTGCCCTCCTTCTCTCCTCCAGTCCCTTGTATTCTCCCTGGGCCACTTCCCCTGAGGCCCCTCTGCACCAGATGGCCCCTCTCTCAGGGCCAGCAACCTGGCAGGTAACCAGGGCAGAGTTCCCTTCTGCTCCCCCCAAGCCTGGCCAGCACTGCGCTATCCCTGGTGCTGCAGCTCCTCTCCCAGGAGCCAGAACTTCCCCCTTTGAAGGTCCAGGAGAGTCTGACTGCCCCTCTCCTGGGGAGCCTTCTTATACTGCCTAGCCGGTCCCTAATTGGCTGGCTACAAACCTGGCCCTGACTGGCCTGCAGTAGGCCCTTTTCTTACGGGCTGACAGCTGCACAGCCTCTCTGGCCCCCTCTGCCGGGGGAGTGTGGCAGCCACCCCGCCACAGGGACCTGCAATTATATAAAAAATAGTCAGAAAGCTCAGCTTAAATAATGAAGTATAGTTTATCTGAGCTGATATTGTCTAAATATTATACATGATATGACTTGGGTCCTGTTTACATGGTGGCAAAGAATACTCCAGGGGTGTGATTCCTAAAGTGCACAAACATGTTGCACATTACTTGGTCCAGGTAGATCTTATTGGTAAGTATTAAAGATTCTTTAGCGGGCTTTAATATAGTGCTATTTCAAACATCACTATGTTAAAGCACACTAGAGAACTGCTAGTGGACACCAGTAGATTCTACATGGACCAGGTAATGTGTAAAACATTAGTGTGTTTTAAAAAAACATGCCCCTTCTCCCCGCGCCTTTAGTGTCAGGAGCCTCAGAGCAATGGCCAATCTTCCCTACCTAATGAGCAGTAGCATTAGACACAACTGGATGAAGGAAGGATGGCTTTCATACTTCCCTTTTGCATTGTCTGCCGTTTGTGGGTTAAGACAGGTTCTTGGCATCATTGTAATGTAAATATTGTATGTGAATTTACTTTTAGGTTTAATACAGCAAATAATTAGATTTATATATGCAATGCCTGGTAGAGCTGATAAAAAAGCATTTACCTGAAAATCAATAGCTGCACATTTAGTACAACAACCAAGACCCTGTTCATATTTCTATCATTCTATTCTCTGGAGTACCTCTTGGATCATCCTTTTCATTGTAGGGAGTGAATCTTTCTTTTTGCATTAATGGCATCTTTTGTAGATCTTAAGTCATGTTTTTTTGATTAATCCTTTTTTCTTTAAAGAATTGGAGAACACGGTGTTTTGTTAAAAAGGGATAAAGCGTATAGTCTTTAATCAATCTTAAATTCACAGGTTTACACAGTTATATGGTTGAATGTTTTATGCTAATACTGGCAGACTAATTTTCATCTGAAAAACCTAGTTAACATATGGAAGCAACCTGCAGAGTAAGGAAGATAAATGAGTAGACATGAAAATAAACCTGAAAAATCACCAACAAATGTGCAGGAGTGATCAGAATTCAAGTCCAAGTTTAGAATTGAAACTATGAATACTGAAGAGACAAAAAGAAAATGCAATCTGTCCCTTAACCTTTGCATCATCAAACAAACTTTCCTACATCAGTATCAAAAGTTCAAGACAAATATGACCTGAAACATTTGTCTACATGAGATCTTGCACTGGATAAATGGGATTAAAATACAAAGAAAACTGTTTCTATATTTTTAGTGATAATGATATTAATTTACTTAACAGCTATATGGAACTGTAAATGTTTCTGTGGAAAATGATAGGAAAGAAAATAAAAGGAATCTGAATATCGAAAATGCTGTGTGTTAAACATTGATAAAAATTTGACTCATGTTGCATGCTTTTGGCAAATTCATTTTCAGTATCTAATATTAAAAGGTTTTCTGAATTTTAATAAACCACTGTAGGACATAAGTCACATTTCCTCCAACTTTGCTGCTCATTTATACCAATGCCTGGAATTTTTTTTTCAAATAATACATAATAAAAACAATGCTTGAGTTTGATTGTGCGTAACCTAGATAGAAAACAATTTAGTAACATTTTACTTTAGGAAAATCAGAATATTTGGCTTGTGTATTAAGTCTTACTTAAAGTCATGAAAACCAATATATATTCCATCAAATAACCATTTAATGTCTTTGATTTTATAATGGAATCATATTGTTAATAATATTCAAAGAATCAAACCTAGAACAAGATGAAACATTCAGAAATGTAATCTACATTTTCAATCACTTCTATAATAATCAGCTTCAGGGGTTAGAATATATCATTAGAAAACTACAATTTCTATTGTATTCCATTATGACATAAATAATACAGACTCATATGTTTCAAGCTTGTGTTAGTGCTATTTATACTGTAATAATTCTGAAAGCATTTTATTTTGTATCATTCTTCAAATATGATAATGAAAGTGATGAACTAATAGCATAGCCTAGACCTAGAGAGACATAATGAACCCAATTCTATGTTTACTTGAACACCATGCAACTCCATTGAAATCAAAATTGGAAATTCATGTATTGTTCTCAACCTAGTCCCTAGAGGATATTTTACATCAACGGAGTTACGGTCAATGAAAGTCAACACAAAATTCAGTCAAGATGTGAGTAAGCAAGCCTAAATATTTAGGTCAATGTACCTCAATTCTAAAATACAATTCTGGCCTGGAGACTCTGCTATTAACTTTCTTTCTATTCTAGTATTAAACCTCTTCTGGTAAGAGTATCACACAGGTTAAAAAAAACAACACATTTTTAAGATATAGACAAATATCCGTTAGAGATGAGAATGAAGCAACTCAATTCTGATTTTATCTTTTCCAAGATTTGCACTCAGGTTGCCAGAACTGAAAAATGAGGCATGAAAAGACCTAGATTAGCGGATTAGTTCTCAACCTGGAGGCTAATTTACAACCCTAGGAAAAGGTCAGAAGCAAGATGTTAAGCAGATCATAAGCACCATGCCCTTTCTATAATGCCAAATCAGATTATGAGGGACCTGGTTAGAGGAGAGGGTAATTCCCAGAGGAACCTGGTATGGAAAAAGGGGACAAAATATGGAAAGGTTGTATTAGCTCACTGTCTCACCTAACTCTAATATTTGTAGCATTTTGAAATTACAATTGATTTTTTAATGGAAACCACATTTGTCAATAAACCCATAGGCTACTACAATTTTTTCCTTCTAGAAAGCAGAGCAGAAAACTGGTATCCCAGACAAGGCCATATAGCAGTGTTGGTTAGCAGATGTCAACTTGCTAATGGTATTGTCTGTGTCTGAGGAAAATATCCTGATGGTGAACCACAACATTCTGGAGACTGTCATTTCCTTTATTTTAAAATATATTATTATATTCCTGTGTCCATGTCCAGTCCATTTATAAAGGATGCCAATAATCCAAACAGATTGAGACCATTTCTCTGGCTAAAAGCTGAGGGTAGTTCAGATTCAATGCATATTTGCAGTAGAGACTGACTTCCAACAAGGGCCCATTTGTGTTGATTTAAGGATGTGAACAGCTATCCTCAAAGAGTTGAACTGGGATCATACCATGCCACCCTTACTTCTATACTGCTGGTGGTGACAGCACTGCCTTTAGAGTGAGGTGCCACCTTCTGAGCTGGGCTCCTGACCAGTAGCCGCCACTCTCCAGGCACCGAGGGAAGGTAGATTTAGAGTACAGCTGGGTTGTTTGTCTGGGGGATATGCTGGGTTGGTCATATTTTCCATTTTTCCCTAACATGCCCTTTCCATTCTGGGGACTGCATTAGCCAGGTGGCAGAGCAGAGGTTTTGGATACCTTTCAAAGCTCCCTTGAAGCAGGCTTGCCACTTCTGGCAGCCCAGATTTAAGTCTGGCCCCTTGTCATGCTCACATTAGTGAAGTGGATATGAAAGGCTCCTAATATTATTAGCCATCCAGGAACCTGGGCAGTTTTAAATTATTCATCTTTAACTATGTATCAGTTTACTTACTTTGTTCTTTTCTCTTTAATATTCCCTGGTTTACACCAATGAAATCAATGGGATTGCATGGGGTATAAATCAGTGCCAAATTTGCCAAAATCCCAAATTTCAGAGAAGTCATGTACCAATCCCATAATATGCATTAGATCCCATAACATAAATGTTATTCTTTATTTAAAAGATCGTATTGCTGCTATTTCTACTGTTCTAGGGCAAAATCTTGCACCCAGTAAATTGGGGGTTGTTCTATAGTTAACATCAATGGAAGCAGGAGATAGTTTTCATAATGTGGCAAATTAAGGCCCAGTTTTAATCTACAATGCTGTACTGTATATGATACTATATAATCAATTTACTGTAAGATGTATCAGTAAAAACCATTGTATATACTCTGGTTTCCATTTCCAGGTTATCTCATCTTTGCTTAGCAGTTTCAAATGACTTATGTCATGTCTTGCTAGATGTTTTCCCGCAGTAGAAAGCATAAGTCTTTAGTGATAGTTAAGTGTTAGTTAATAGTTTAAATGCTCTGTGCTATGCATGTCTAGTGCTGTCAGAGATCAATTGACTAAAAGTCCTTTAGAAAGCACTAGTGCAAGCGTGGACTAGGTCATTTGCTTAATTGCTAATAGCTCTTAAATGCAACAATGGTTAATGAAAGGATATTGTTTACTGACAGAGATGCTAATTTGGACCTTTCGGCTGGTAGCTACCTTGATACAATATCATTTTATTTCCCTTCACGTTATATGCATAAATACTATGTAACAATATAAGAGCAGAAAGAAAAATATACCTAAATTTCCTAGAAAAGACAAATGTAACTCTTTGCCTGACCAGCCCTTACATTACTGAATAAATGCAATAGGATGAGGATTTTGTTTTATATATAATTATTATAATAGACTATAATAATAATGGCATATATGTATATGTCTGGATTCATAAAGAAATTTAGGTATTGTGTCTTGATCCCAGAGGATTTTGCAAACAATGAGACAAGTTCTGAAATCCTTACTCTGGAAAACTCCCATGAAAGACAGTGAGAGTTTGGCTGAGTAAGAACATTAGTACGGAGATAGCCCAATATACAAAAGAAGCCTTTTAGAAATGAAAAAGAGTACTGTTGTACCTTAAAGACTAACTAAAGTATCGAAGCATAAGCTTTCGTGGGCTAATACCCACTTTGTGGGATGCATGCAGTGGAAGTATCCAGAGGCAAGAATAAATAAGAGGCAAGGACCAGTTTAGAGATAACAAGGTTAGTCCAATCAGGCTGAACCAGCTTTTTATCTCTAATCAGGGAGGATGAGGAGGTCTCTTCTAGTAGCTGATCTGGAGGTGTGAACACCGAGAGAGGAGATGTAGTTAGCTAGTCTTTGTTCAATCCCAAACTGATTATATCAAATTTGCAAATGAATTGCAGTTCTGCAGTTTCTCTTTGCAGTCTTGTGTTGAAGTTTTTTTGCTGCAAGATGGTGACTTTTAAATCTGTTATGGTGTGTCCAGGGAGGTTGAAGTGTTCTCCTATAGGTTTTTGTACATTGCTATTCCTGATATCTGATTTGTGTCCATTTATCCTTTTTCGTAGGGACTGTCCAGTTTGGCCGATGTCCATAGCAGAGGGACATTGTTGACACATAATCACATATATTACGTTGGTAGATGTGCAGGTGAATGAACCAGTGATGGTGGGGCTGATCTGGTTAGGTCCTCTGATGCTGTTGCTGGTGTGGATATGTGGGCAGAGTTGGCGTTGAGGTTTGTTGCATGGATTGGTTCCTGAGTTAGAGTTATTATGGCACGGTGTGCTGTTGCTGGTGAGAATATGCTTCAGATTGGTGGGTTGTCTGTGGGCGAGAACTGGCCTGCCTCTCAAGGCCTGTGAAAGTGAGGGATTATTGTCCAGGATGGGTTGTAGATCACTGATGATGCCTTGGAGAGGTTTTAACTGAGGATTGTAGGTGATGGCCTGTGATGTTCTATTGTTTTCTTTCTTGGGCTTGTCTTGTAGCAGGAGGCTTCTGGGTACACATCTGGCTCTGTTGATCTGTTTCCTTATTTCCTTGTGCGGGTATTGTAGTTTTGAGAATGCTTGGTGAAGATCTTGTAGTTGTTGGTCTCTGTCTGAGGGGTTGGAGCAAATACGATTGTACCTCAGTGCTTGGCTCTAGACAATGGATCGTGTGGTTTGTCTGGGATGGAAGCTGGAGGCATGATGGTAGGCATAGCTGTCGGTAGGTTTTTGGTATAGGGTGGTGTTAATGTGGCCATCATTAATTTTCACTGTGGTATCTAGGAAGTGGATCTCCCGTGTAGACTGGTCCAGGCTGAGGTGGATAGTGGGGTGGAAGCTGCTGAAATCATGGTGGAATTCTTCCAGAGTTTCCTTCCTGTGGGTCCAGATGATGAAGATGTCATCAATGTAGCATAGGTAGAGAAGGGGCGTGAGTGGACAAGAGTTGAGGAAGCGTTGTTCCAGGTCAGCCATAAAAATGTTGGCATATTGTGGGGGCATGCAGGTGCCCATAGCAGTGCCACTGATCTGGAGGTATATATTGTCACCAAATTTGAAATAATTGTGTGTGAGGATAAAGTCACAGAGCTCAGCAACCATTTGTGCTGTGGCATCATCAGGGATACTGTTCCTGATAGCTTGTATTCCATCTCTGTGTGGGATGTTTGTGTAGAGACCTACATCCTTGGTGGCTAGAATGGTGTTTTCTGGAAGATCACCAATGCATTGTAGTTTTCTCAGGAAGTCAGTGGTGTCATGCAGATATCTGGGAGTGCTGATGGAGTAGGGTCTGAGTAGAGTATACCTCCAGACTAGTGGCACTGCTATGCGCACCTCACCCAACTCACCTGCAGGGCTTGATCTGGTAAGTGTTCTCACAGCATGTTTGCTCGCTCTCTCTCTGGCCCAATGATTCTTTCATCATTTACACACGGGGAAGCAGTTTAAACACTGGGCGACAGGGACATAGAGAATGAGGATAACTATAGCCTGGTGCTTAGAACACTCACATGGGAGACTCAGGATCCAGACCTTCTGCTCCAGTGACTTTTTAAAATTAGTTATCTACATTGGAACAGCTTCAACAGGAGCAATTGAAGGAGCATCTCCACATTTAAATTCCTTTGCGAATCTAGCCCACAATGACTAAAACAGAAGCAGAGTTAGACCAACACTGACTGCTTTTCAAGAATCTGCCCCAAATGGATAATTTAAGTTTCAATATTGTCATATGGGTCTGTGGCTCTGTGGTAGCTGGGGTCCCCCTGATTTCAGTTGTTTACATTCTACTTTCTCTACTTCTTGCTTTACCATTCATTACAAGTTCCTTTTCAAATGTTCTCTTGTGCTTGGGACAGAATTATTCAGAACCTTGAAGGCTACTGAAATACTGGAACTTTATACTGAAGGTGATAGGGAGCCATTGAGGGGGTTCAAAGAAGGGAGTTACGTTTTCTAAACTATTTTCAAGGAAGACAATTTTAACTGCAGAGTTCTGAATGGACTGGAAGAGATCTGGGTGGAAACTGAGGAGGCCATAGAGGACGAGGTTGCATTATTTTAAGCACAATATAACCAATAATTTTCAAGCATTTTAGATGTGGGGGTGGATAGAAAGAGATGTTGTCAAGAGAAAAATAACAGGATTTGGGACTTCTTGAATATACCCAAGGGAGGAGAAAGAGGAGATGAAACACAGATTGATATTGTGATCCTGGCCGACAGGAGAATGGTACTTTTGTAAGTAGCAACAGAGAAGCAAGGAAAAATAGCGGGAGGAATCTCATCTTGTGCTTTGTGTTTTGACTGAGCTGGCAGCAGGATATCAAGGATATGTCAAAAAGCCAGTCAAGAGCTTTGGAGAGGAGCAATATTTGGAGCCGTAGATTTGTGAATCATTGGCACGGAGATGGTAGCGTATTTGAATAGTTATTTGAGTGGATGAGGTCAAAGGACAAAGTGTTGGGGGGGGGGGGAGAAGGAATGGACTAGAACAGAGCCCTGAGTAGGAGGCGAGTAGGAAGGGCAGGGATGCTGGTGATGTAGAAGGAAAACCAAGACAGTATAGGTCCATGGAAGTCAAGGGAGGATAGAGGAGCAAGCAAAAGGAGTGGAAGTTACAAGCAACCCAAACCTCAGATATTTTCTTAGGAATTTTTCATCTTTAATACAAGTTCCTGATGTGACAATGTCTTTCAAATAGCCTACAATATTTGGTGAAATCATGTAAAAGCTCCACCATTCCAGAGATTTAACACTGACCAAAAAGTAACATAATTAAATGATCTGACAATGATGCATTTTGATAAAACCAACAGAGTATGTGAATAAACTGGCAATTGACAGTTTAATTTCCTGTTACAAATGAAGTTCTAAGGGTTGAGAGCCAGTCATTGGGTGAAACAAATGAAGGCTTTTAACATAAGAGCAACTATTAATAGAATAATACATATCATGTAATATTAAAACATCAAATCTAGCTGTAACGGGCCGAGGAAATACCAGCAACTACCATCTTGTCTGAGAGGAAAATCCCTGTAGCCCCCTTTCAAAGATTTAAAAATTTCATTTTCACTTACTAAAGAATATTAGAACATTGCCAAGGGGCAAAGCTACCACAGAGACTCATTCTTCAAAAGAAGAGATTCAAAAACTGTTTCTACAAACTGGCATGGTTGGTTGGCATGGTGTGATTTTGTGGTTTCTGTGATGTGGTCTTGAAGCCACATACCCTCCTTGATCTTCTGATGACATTTTCGTCCATATAGAAAATATTATACATGGTATAATAGCAGAGTTTATATGAGACTAAAGAAATAAAGGTAAATTTCCTCCACAATACTGTGTCTGTATTTACTTTAATAGTAACCAGCAAATTCTGTTCTCATTTCTGTCTGGACAGAAATGACATGGATAGACCTATCTGAAGAAATATTCATAAAAATCAGATCTAATTTGTAAGAAATTACATAAACAAATATTTATGAAATTGAGGTATTAATATACCATTTTATGTTTATGAAAAACCATGCTGTGAATGACCATAATAGAAATAATGGTCTGCATTAATTTTCAATACATTGCATTTCTTAAATCAAAGCATGCACTAAGTTAACAGATCAGGTTGCTTTTAATTTAATATTTTTTTTAAAAAATTGCTAAATTGCATTATTCCAGTTCAGTACAGTGTGATCAATTTTACTAAGTAACCATTACATAGATCACTTGAGTCTCCACTGAATGCGACAGTTACATTCTCTTGTTCTAGCTGACTATATTTTTCCAAAGCCAGTGAAACAGCTAAAGCATTCAATGATCAGTGAGTAAATACTCTTTGAGCATAAACTCCCTAAGATACTGCCTAATGGGGGAGAGTGAACAATGCCAGATGAAACTGAAGCTAAAGAATGTGTTCATGGCAGCTCGATCAGCCTTGCTTGTTAATTTTCATCCTGACTAGATCATTTATTTCTGGAAGTGTTAGTAATAGCGGATAGTAATTATTCTACAGTGAAGGAGAGTGCAGGGGTCAGTTTCTCATTAAAAAAAGAAAATTAAACACAATTAGATTTAAAACATTGTTTCACCTTTTATTTAACATTATTTTGGATAAATTGATTCCAACAAAGTTAGAAAGGCTTTACACAGAGGATATAATTATTTTCAAATATATATACATAATATGTGCATCTAAAGAATAGTCTACATTATAGCAATAACTAATGAAACTTCCTTAGGAGTAGACCATACAAAACAAATTAACCTTGCCTTCATCATGACTTTTGGGCTATTCATAACTAACTCACCTTTCCTCATAGTTGCTCACAGGGCAGGCTCCACACTGACTCAATGCCCACAGATATACAGGGCTGAAATCTTAGTAGGGATGAATTTGGCCCATAAAGTTCATGCATCATCATAGAAAATTGCATGTCTATTGCAGGTCAAAAAGGTGAGCAGAAAAGAGTTTTGATTAAATGTTTATTTTCTTGGAATTTAAAGAAGGAATTGTTGTTCAAGTCACTATTGACAAATCTGTCAGGAATTTTTTAAAGAGCTAATTCCTGCTCTCATTGAAATCAGTGGGACTTTGGCCATGATTTCAGTATAAGCCAGATAGCTACCTTAAACCCCAGTTCAGCAAGGACAATCACAAAAATGGATTTCAGGGGCACGATTTAAGGTGCTCTCATACACCTCAATAATTGCCTTAGTCAGTACATGGGACTGAAATTTAGCACTGTGTGAAAAATTTCACATTTAAAGCTACCCCAAATCTTCAGCTTTCACTAAGTCTGAGAAAAGGGTGATTAAATCCCTTTTTCAATAAAGTTTTTAAAATGTTTGTTGAAGATAGAATAGTTTTCACTTTGTTAAACGAAAACAAATAAACAAACCAACTTCAAATCACTTTGTGCAAAGGACTTTTGGACAAAGGACCAAATAAAAACTACAAAACTAGCATTTTGCAAAGCTATACCAAGTAATTTATTAAATTTAATGTAATGAGGCAAAATTTCACACTGTAAATATGATTGAAAAATATATGTATGATGTTGCTAATGTGTAGTACTGTGGAAATTAAAAATCTGACTGAGACTGACTGGAATAATACTGTAACTGAAATATTTCTTTCTAGAAGGAAAAATTAAAATATCTGCTGCATGAAGGCTAAAAACAACAATGCCCACACTTTATATTTATAAAAATATAATGACACAAGGGTAAAACTCTTCCATATTTTATCAGAGTTAGATGTGAAGTGCTCTCTGGTAATTAAAATGCAAACTCTCACTTGGATATAAGACCATGAATAACTATGACAGTTACCCAATTGCACCTTGCCAGTTCACCATTTAGTTTCAGCTGTGAATACCATTTTGTGAATTGATTGCTGTTCTCCTAGCTGCAAACAAATGCATAATGAGCTTCATTATAGCTATTTACTGCTTTAAATTTCAGAATGGAGATGGTGTTTTATCATTTGTAGTTCGATGGCATATAACGTAACATATTACACACCTACAGTACATAACAAAATATTTTCCCCTTACTGGAAATATAAAATGATGTATAGGTATTTTTGTTTATTAATTTCTCTCCTTTTTCAGATAGGGCTGAATCTATTGGTCTTAATTCAGTCCTTGAACAAATGGGTATTTTCTCCTATGCAAGGACCAAGAAAGGACTCTTGCTTTTTCCAAATGAAGTGATGTGAAAAATCGCGATGAATCAATGTGCTTGTCACATACTTCCCTGCCTACTTTTTGAGGATGTAATAAGAAGGTGAAAGGAGTTATATCTATCACTATGAAATGCCCTAGACTTGCTGTTTGTTCTTGTATTTATTATTGTTTGGAATTTCCTCCCAGCTTCTCATATTTTTCTCTCATTTCAGAAGAGAACTAGAAACCTTTGTCTGGATCAAGTAGTAGAAGCACCTCTCTTCAATTGCTTGTTTTAACATGAATACTCCAGGATTGATGCTAATCTAGTACTGATTTTATATCACAATAAATCCATTGGCTTCAGTTGATTTATTTCTGATTTATATTTGTGTGAGAGCAGAAACAGACCTTACAGCATGTTTCTCAGTCACTGCCTAAAAATCCACTTCTGTTCATAACCTACCCAAAGTATGTTACACATTTTAAACCCATACCCAAAAACATGAATTATCAAGACATGCATATGCCTAGGATGAGTAAGGTGCTGATCCAAAACCCATTGAAGACAGTTGAAAGACTCCCATCAACTTCAGTAGCTTTGTATCAGTATGTTAGCGTGTAGACACTGCTACCCAAAGCTCTCACAAGAATTTTATCTAAAGCAGAGGGTGTTATATAAAAACAGATAATGATATTAGTCTATGCTAGACTTCTCATCTCTACTTAGGAATTCTCCACCAGCCCACCATGTTTCCATCTCCTTCCTCCACCCTAGACTACAGATCTACAGAGAGAGTCCTCTGCAGCATCCAGAGAAGAGAGAAGGATGATGTTAAAGCTGGCACCCCTTTCCACACATGAGTGAAAGACTGAAGGACGGAATATCCTATCTGCACATAGACCTGGGCAGAGAGGGCATGGATAGTCTTGGTCTACTGGTAGGGCTTTGACTCCTGCAGGGATTACAAACATTGCACTTGTTGGGAGATGCTCAGCACTTCACAAAGGTTGGACCCTCTAGCTCTAAAATTTTCATCAGTAAAAATATTATTTTGTTGTTGATTTGAAAATAACTTTGGTTGGTTTATTGGCGGGTTGGTTGCATTTTACCACAGGAAGAAAAATGGGAAACAAAATATGTGGTTAGATTTTCTTATCTTGAGAAATGAGCATAAAGGGGGAATACTATACAACATCTTTGAAGATTACCAAATAAAAACATTAGAGCTCTACTCTACAGGATTTTGACTCTGATTGTTGTCCATAATATAGAAATATAATCACTTTTCCAGAAAAAAATACATTTAAACACGGTAACCCAAAACAAAAACTAAACAGCATACACCCATTATAAAACACATTTCACATGCTTCATCCCTTTATTGCCCACTGAAATCAATGAGGACCCACCAGTGCCTGAGAGGATAAGACCCACCTTAGTAGAATTACCACCATCATACAAGAACTACAGATAAACAGCTGGAAAAAAAGGCTATTTCCCCCCCAAAAAACAATGACCCTGTATCCTAAAAAGAAGTGAATTCAAAGAAATACACAATAGAGATGCATATTACTGCTAGCAGGAACACACCATCTCATTTTCCAATTCCCCAGATGTTCACGAGTAATAAAATGCATATTAGCAAGGACATTTTTGCAACTGGATACACAGGTTTTGCCAATGAAGCATATCTGCAAGACAGATATGGAAAAATAGGTCATTGGATCTTGGCTGAAACCCACAGCTTGAGTTCTCAACTAAAATTGAAAGAATCAGTCAATTTATGATATATGCACACATAGACGTATGTTTGCTGTGTTCAGAAATTGATTCTTCTAGAATAAAATACATGCAGCTTTGTTTTTCATTTTTTCAACTTTTTAATATATTGAAAAGGTGTTATAAACAGGCAGTCTTTTTAGTTTTGGGATATCTTTTAAAGACATATGCTTTGAAAAACTCCATCGAGGCAATATTTTTTAAATTTTTTAAATTAAAAACTCAGGATGATTTTACAAACTCTGAAAGCCAACATAAGACTTTATCACATGGCATGTGTGAAAATAATCAGTTAGAATGAAAAGATCCAATTAAATTCTTTAAAAACATACAAAATAAACTGTCTGCCTTACCTCTTTAGAGGCCACCATTTACTTAATTCTACAATAAGAGGGCCAGAATCAGGAAGGTGTTGAGCAATGAGAGAAACTATTTAAATTAAAACTTTCCTGATGTCTAAGTTCTGCCAAAAAAATAATCAGTACAATAGCTCATGCATGGAGAAAAAGTGATTTGACAAATGTAAAGTATTTTTTAAAAAATCCTTAGGATTTAGTTGCTTTTCTTCTTATCACCTAATGTTTCACTACAGTTTCAAAGCTGTAGGTAAAACATTTAGTACCATGTAATTAGTAAATTTCATATTTGACCTCATGATTATTTTAATTTGTACCAAATTCTATCAAATTATTAAATATAACTTTACATATGTTTTATTTAAAATAATTAACTGTACTTCCCCTTCCAATATTTTTTTTTTCTTATTTTGGATGATATTATTTTGCAATTAATTTTGCCCTTTGGTTTGAATGTGCTTCTGTTAAAGTCAGTGGAATGGAATCAATGGAAGTTTTGATATTCATGGGATAAAAATCATCCAGTCTTATTTTGGGAATCTAACAGTGACTGGCTGAGGTGATGTTGAATGTCTAAATTTCAACCTGCTGATGTCTTTATGTAGGATATTAGCTTTCAAAAGTAGAGGCAGATAGTAAATCACAGCAGGACATACATCATATAATCAAAGAGTAGTAAAAAAGCTTAAAATGAGAAGAGGTTATTTTTTTCAACATTTATAGTGTGCTTCACAAAAACCTTAATATTCCATATTTTAAATGTCAATAGTTTATTAACAACATGTTTACATATGATGGGCATCTGAATATGCCTTCTGATGCAGAACAGTTAACAGGTACAACACTGGAATAGAATTCCCCATCTGGGGCTTATCTCTAATTTTTATCATGTGACCTATGCATAAAAAAATACAGAAATATACTTGGTTTGAATATACCTTTGAAACTAACCCTTGAAATAACAAGAGAGTGTGGATTCTGAGTCTAGTTCAAAACCTACTAACTATTAATGCACACATCATGAAAGGGGATACTCAAAAGAAAAAGTCCTTGAGATTATGACAAGTCCCATTCCTGAAGGTTCTGAAAGTTCTCTAATATCAATCAGATTTCATTAAGATAGGCATGTTTCTATCTGACCCTCTGTTTCTTTTGCTACCAAGTTCTAGTGTCACTGAGAAGCTGTACATCGAATGAAAATGTGAAGAACAGTATGATATGAACAGGTAAATGCCAAACTAAAAAACAATGATACTTTTATACAAAACTCTGTTTTTCTATTTACCACACTGAAACATCTACTATATCTGCTGATGACAAAAGCCTCCACATTTAACATTTGATGATTTTTTTTCCAGCTGAACACAGTAAGAATCTCAAAAGTTATATTTGTGAGTTTAGACACAATCTTATGTGCACTGAGATATCCTGAGGACAACCATTCTCAAAAAAACAGCTAAGCCAGTGTTACTTCTGTTACATACACCAAGGACCTACCATCCACTCTCTTCCACCTCTACTATTTATGATTTACCGAGACATTTAATTGATGAAGAAAGGAAGGAAAGAAAATTGTGCAGCTAGTATGCTCAACCATATATGAGACACAGGGTAAAAATTCAAGAGTGTTTAAAGTCAACGTTCTCAAAGGCATTTAGGTATTGTTCTGCTTAATGTGGCAACACCTACCCCCAGGCCTTAGCAGTCTGCTGCCTGGTAAAATCCTCAGCCCCGAATCAGGCACCCAGACTAAGAAGGGGATTTTCAAAATTAGTAGGCTAAAATAGCCAGGATTGAAATGCTGAGGAGAAGGGATTAGATGGGCAAGTGGCTGGCATGATGTACTTGATTAACAGGCTAGAGTGAAAGGCCCCCCTCCTTTCAGAATCCTCAACCATGAACCTTATCCTGTAGTTGGTCCCCCAAGTCAAGTCCTTACCCATTGCCCTAGCAGCTGAAATCATCTTTTTTCTCTATCTTTCCCTCTTCCGCTGTCTCTCATAGTCACACTCAATACCTCTCTTACACTCATCCTATATTTCCTCGTGGACCTGTCTCTTTTGTGTGGGTGCTCTGCTGCCTCACCTAATGTGGCCTGCACCCAGCCCTCCTGCTGCAGGTCTAACAGGTATCAGGTCTTGGGTGTGTTCAGAGCATGCATACAGGATCAGGTCCCTCTGGCAAGGCAGCCTACTTTGTGTATCCCACTTTGGGCCTTCTGGAGTGTTGACTTGAACTAGGGCTCAGAAGAGCTCATTAGCTTTGAAAGTGGTGCCGAGGCTTAGGAAGCTTTGTGAATGCCAACCAAAAGAAATGTAGGCACCTAGGAGACATAGCTGTGTTTGTTGGTAGGTAAGTGACAGCTTTGAAAATGTCAGTGGTGTGTAACTGGATGACTTAGGTACCTAAAGAAGCAGATAGCCACTTAAATACCTTTAAAGATCCAGGCCTTGAGCTTTGTAATGCTGAATAAATCCATGCCTTAACACTTTACAAATCTGTGTCTAAGAGCCTAAATCAATTTTGAAAATGGGAGCTGGGCTCCTGAGTCACTTAGACCCTTTTGAAAATGTTAACCCAAGTCACTAAATTGAGCCATTGGCCCAAATATTCTTTTAATGATGCTTATGGATCTGGTCAACAAGCTTCAATGGGATTACTCATTCAATGATAGTTTAACACAACTTAATTTGATGAATTAAGACCTTACTGTGTAAATTTCCTCCATCCTGCCTTTGTTATTGTAACTGGAACTGCTGCTTATTGTTGGAATACTGTTATCATTTTTGTTCCCCAAAAGGACAAAACCATGTAGTTATAGTTATAGTAGCAACATATTTTTCCTTCTATGTCCTTCAAGACTACAAAAACTAATATATTGTAATACTGATCAAACTGTGAGGGAGGCCAGCATTTGTGAGATCTTGAACAAAAAACTATTGCATAATTCCCAGTACAAGATTATACAATGGTTGTTCTGAAGCCAGTTTCTAGCTGTATTTATTTGATCCTGTGAAAATACCCTTGAGGCTAGGCAAGAAGTTGACATAATTGCCTTGGATATTAGGGCAATTGACCTACTCAGGTAGAGCAGACTCCTTAGGCATCTTGGCTGTTTTCCTATAACAGTAAGTGCCTAATAATTTCCACTATCTGAATCTCTGATTGTCAATATAATTAAAGGAAACAAGGATGACATTAGATGGCATCTACTGCACATCCCATAGTGCAAAGAATATTAATGATGATGTCCAGAAGGGATCAACCATTTTATCTTTATTTCATCAAAGACCTGCTCCAATAAGCAATTTTTACATGTGTTTTTCACTTTCATCTCTTTTCTCTTTCATATTATTATTCCAAAATCATAAGGAGTTATATTGCACACTATGTAAAGACAATGGACCAGATGGGTTTTTCTCAGTTACATTGGTATAAAAATAATATCAGAATTTGTGTCACTAGAAAAAAACATCTTCCAACTCTACATAGCAAAAACCTTCATTCATTTATTAATATCATCAAGGAGGAAACTAAATCATCTTACAGTATTTCTAAGTCTCTTTTATTCATCTGCTTTTGTTATTCATTCACTTCCAACTGATGTATGCCTCCCTTATGAGCCTTCATAGATTAAGCTATCTTATTGTTTCCAATCTTAATGTGGACCAGGGACACACATGTGCAAAGAGTGGATTGATTGTGCTCCCATCTCTAAACACACTTTTAAAATTCATGGGAGTACAGTATATGCTCTCTAGATCAGCCTTCAATGTCTTCCTAATAATGTCTTATAGCATTTGCAGCTTTTGTACAGTTCTTTTAACTTGAGGTTTTCTGTCCTTGAAAATCTGATTAAAACCTTTGGTGAAATGCATCTTTAACAATAGACATTCACAAAAAATGAATAACACTTAATATTTGGGAACTGAAATATTATTTAATTACCTGTTAGCTGTTTTATCTTTTAGTGGATAGGGCAATGGTCTGGAAGTCAGGAGACCTGCATTCAAACCCTGGCTCTGGCGCTGATTTTCTCTGTGACCTTCATCCAGTCACTTTCCCTCCCTGTGCCTTAGGTTACTTTCCCCATCTGTAACATGGGAATAATATTAATCTCCTTTGAAAAGCACCTTTAGAACTACAGCTGAAAAATGCTAGGTACTGTTATTAATTTTAAAAAGGTGGTGGTATTAAATTTTGGAAAAGTGCATAGTATCAACAAGCTTTTTAGATTGTCCTAGTATTAACAACCTGCTGAAGAACTCACAATTAAGCAAACATGATAATTGTGGGGTAAATACTGAAGTCTTCCTTTGGTCTTTAGTCAGTGCTTCCCCAGGAAAAGTTTCTATGGGTGTGTTACAGAGCACCTCGGTCACTAACCAGTGTACCAAAATGCCTAGCCAATACATGTGGTCTCACAGTCATAAACATATATCAGTTTGTTACCCTTTTCCCACATGTGTATGTATTATTTTCTTACACAGTATAACAGTGAACTTCAGGTTTACAGCTAGCAGCATCTTCCATACACCCCTCACTCCTCAGCCAAGGCTCACTATCTGAACTTTCCCTTCTGCTTCCTGTTCCTCCCACTTATATCCTCCCAATTACTGAGCCAATTCCCCATTAGCCCTGCAGTCACCACCCAACAGTCAATAATCCCCCAAAATAAATTATTTATTTGGCTTCGGTTATGCCTGCACGCTTTCCAGTGCTGCAGCAACCTCCAAGGTGCCGTGGCTAATACCCTGTCACAGGGTGTTATTTGGAATTTTGCCTAAAGATGATAGAAATTGAACATGAATAAATCAGTATTTACTATACAAGTAAATAAAATACAATACAATGTACAGTATTTGTGTCCATAGGAAAGTGTTATATATTTCAGTCTTTATATGTGCTTGTAAATAAACGATATACAGGTAATGTAGATTATGCATAGTATTTATACAGCTGTAGTAGCAGAGTGATTCAAGGCATACATTTATAAAATTATGGAATGGCAGATATGGGTCTAAATTAACTAGGATGTATAAGTGGCTGATGTGATGTGCTTGGCTGACAATCAACATGCATGTATGAAAAATTGGATCTTCCCAAACTAACATCTTTTTTTGAAGAGATTACAAGTTTACTTGATAAAGGTAATAGCACTGATGTAATATACTTAGACTACTGTAAGAAATTTGATTTTTACCTCATGACATTTTGATAAAAAAATTAGAAAGATATAAAATTAAGATGGCACACTTAAATGAATTAAAAACTGCCTAACTGATGGGTCTCAAAGTGTAATTGTAAATGGGGAATCATTACTGAGCACTTGTTTTTCTAGTGGGGTCCATCAAGGATCAGTTCTGGGCCCTGCCCTATTTAATACTTTCATCCATTGACTTGGAAGAGAACATAAAATCACCACTGAATAAGTTTGCAGACAACACAAAGATTAGGGAAGTGGTAAATAATGAAGTGGACAGGTCAGTGATACAGAGCTTAGTAAGCTAGGTGCAAGCAGACCATATGTATTTTAATATAGCCAAATGTAAAAATTTATATCTAGGAAAAAAGAATGTAGACCATACATACAGGGTGAGAAACACTATCCCAAGAAGCAGTGACCCTGAAAAATACTTTGAATTTATGGTGGATAACAAATGAACATGAGCTCCCAGTGTGATGCTGTGGCCAAAAGGGCTAATGCATCCTTGGATGTATTAAAAGAGGATTCTTGAGGAGCAATAAAGAGGTTATTTTACCTTGGTATTTGGCAATGGTGCAACATTTCTGGAATATTGTGTCCAATTCTGGTGATCACAATTTAAGACGGATGTTAATAAACTGGAGAGGCTCCAGAGAAGAGTCATGAGATTGATGAAATGATTGGAAAACATGCCTCATGGTGATAGACTCAAGAAGCTCAATCTATTTAGCTTAACAAAGGTTCAGCAATAACTTCATAAAAGATTACAAGTGCCCACCTGGTTTTAAATGGGCTGGCTCTTCAGTCTGTCAGAAAAATGGCTGGAAGTTGAAGCTAGACAAATTTAGACTGGAAATGAGGTGTACATTTTTAACAGTGAGAGTAATTGACCATTGGAACAATTTACCAAGGGTCATGGTGGATTTTCCATCACTGGTAATTTTTAAATCAAGATTGGATTTTTCCCCCTAAAAGCTATGCTCTAGTTCAAACAGGAAATAATTCATGGAAATCCTGTAGCCTGTGTTATACTGGAGGTCAGACTAGATGATCACAGTGGTCCTTTTTGGCCTTAACATTTATGAATCTATGAATGACTAAGGAGAGAGTGCCTGAGAACAAGAAAAATGAGGACATGCACATAATATTTATTCCCATTGATTTAAATTATATTACAAAAGTTCTAGTAAAGCTTTGGGGTTTGGATCATAGACTGTATTTTATACTATTACTAGCATAAGTGCCCGGCGCTGCTCGGGTCAGTCGGAGGTGGGGAGGTGGCAGACAGCTGACACCCCCTGACTAACCCCAACACCCACACCTCACCCCTCACCCACCCCGACACTTCCCACCCCCCCAAGCAAACCTGACACCCCCACCTCACCCCCCGACTGAACCCGACACCCCCACCTCACTTACCATCCCACCAAACCCAACTCGGATCCGTCGCAGGGGGGGAGGGGGCCCAGAGCTGAGGGATTCCGGGGACCTTCGCAGGTGGGGGGGGGGGGGCACAGAGCTGAGGGATTCCGGAGACCTTCACAGGTGGGGGGGGGGCCAGAGCTGAGGGATTCCGGGGACCTTCGCAGGTGGGGGGGGCACAGAGCTGATGGATCCCGGGGTTCCGTTGGGAGGGGGGAGGGGCAGAGAACTGAGGGATCTCCGGGGTTCCGTTGGGAGGGGGGAGGGGCAGAGAACTGAGGGATCTCCGGGGTTCCGTTGGGAGGGGGGAGGGGCAGAGAACTGAGGGATCTCCGGGGTTCCGTTGAGAGGGGGGAGGGGCAGAGAACTGAGGGATCTCTGGGGTTCCGTTGGAGGAGGGAGGGGTGAGCTGAGCGAGTGAGGTGTCTGTTGGAGGGGGGTATTATGACATCATCACCACCTAACTGCCCAGCTGATGTGATTGGCCCTGAAAGACTTTCACCCCTGGGGGGCGTCAGAGGTGAGATCCGAAAATTTTTCGACCCTTACCAGCATCTAGACCCCAAGACCCCTCACTGTACCAAATTTCAAGTCTCTGGCTCAAACGGTGCGGGAGGAGTTCGCAGTCATACATACATACATACATACATACATACATACACCACTTGACTTTTATATATATAGATTCCGAAAAGGAACAGTATACTTATCTTCCAATATTATTTTACAGAACACACAGTTAGAAGTGAAGTACACAATTGGAAATGACTTTTTTGTTCATATGCCTCTCCCTTTACACAGTAATTTTAAACTCTGAGAACTGCAATAGAACATTATTCAGTAGATCCTTGCTTGTTCTAGAATCAGAGAGGTAGCCGTGTTAGTCTGGAATAGCAGAGGTAACAAAGCCTAATTGGACTAACCTTTTTACCTCCCACCTGGTTCTTGCCTACTTTTCTATACCTTCCTCTGGACACTTCCACTGCTTGCATCCGACGAAGTGGGTATTAGCCCACGAAAGCTCATGCTTCAAAACTTTATAGTTAGTCTTTAAGGTGCCACAGGACTTTGTTACCTTTGCTTGTTCTAGTCAACTACAATAAAAATGCCAGGATAACCAAGTCTACTCTGCCTGTTCTCAGAAGCTTTCTCCAAATTCATTATGTATATGAGTTCTATGGATATCCCCAATAAGAGCATTATGTAATAGAAACCAATGTCTGCTCTAGCTCTGAGTGGATAATATGTCAACTAATATGTCAACTAATAACAGAACGTCAGAACACTTTCAGCAAACGATATATGCACCTGAAGTGAAATTCTCTTCAGCTATAAAATAAAGCCTGAGAAATGGGTGGGGTGACCAGATGTCCCATTTTTATATGGACAGTCCCAATTTTGGGGTCTTTTTTATATATAGTCTCCTATTACCTCCCACCCTTGTCCCAATTTTTCACATTTTCTGTCTGGTCAACCTGGAAATGGGGCTCTATGCATGGGAATTATGCTGGGAATAAGAACTTTAGAAAAGTGAGTGCAACCCCTAAACTACTTTCACTGGTGTGTTACTGTTGTTATGTACTCCCAAATACCATGATGACTCTTTCCCTGCCAGTCCCTAAATCCTACACAGGGCCAAGAAGATGATTTCCTCCATGGTACAGAGTGCATGTGGATGCCTCCCGGGCATGGCCAAATTGCTGATCACTCCTCCCATGCAGCCTGAATTTCACCCTTAGATTATTTTTGGAAATCAGGTTTACATTGCTCTTCTCTCTAGAGACGTTTTCCATAACTGGCCTTCAAAGTCTTGTTCATAGAGCGACTTGGATTCAGGCCTTTACACCATATGAAAATAGTGCAGGGAACTTCGGTCACTATTCTACTTCAGACTGAAGAGGCAACTGTAAAGGGATTTTGGGTGTGCTGGGTGTACAAAGAATGAAGATCATCCCCGTGAATTTTTTCAATGTTATTTTTCAGTTAAAAATTAAATTATTCATTTTTTTTCAGTTAAAAATAAAATAAAGTACCCCATGGACTAATTAAATAAATACTGACTAGAAACAGAATTATTAATGAAAATGGAATTTTTTTTTTGAAAATACCTCCATAAAGTAAGTTGGCAACATCTGAGGTGATAAAGTGGACATACTTTTTAAGCATTAAGTTTTTTATCATGATCTCATCTGCAGTAGAAGTCTCGGGCACTATTTTTTTTTTTTTTTTTTTGGTACAGTAAACTGTTAACTCTAAGAAAAAGACTTATTTCACAAGTAGCTGGTCTTTAATGTGACTGGATTTGTCAGACTAAGTCATAATGTATGCATGTAGATTCAACCCACAATAAATTAGACTTTAAGGGCTTTAATCACTTGTATTTCCTATCAACACATGCAGGAATTGTACTGAATATTATAGCTTTTGGTCAGAGAAGATAGCAATAGCAGAAGCAACTGTCAGAAACTGATAATGATTCAAATAGTGCTATCATTAAATGAAAGCAGTCCAGCAATAACTAAAGGAGGCAGATGTAGAGTGAAGTCATGTAACCCAGGTGGGACTCAGTAAAGACAATAGTGCCGCTACATATTGTAAATTGGAAATGTATTCTGAGTGTTAACATTTTGGATTTCTCCTACTTTTTTTAGCTTTCAAACTTTGAAAAAATGAGCATAGCTGAGATATAGACACAGCTACCCCTGTTGGCAATATACATCTGCATTCCCCGCTGGATGCCACTGTTTGATCAAATTTTTGACAACTGAAGACCTATAAAGTTCTTGAAAATTTGTAGCTGAGAGGAGTTATTCATTCAGATAAAAACACAGTCCTTCTTAGGATATGTATGAAGCATGTTTTATTAAAATACCGGACACACAATTGCAGTGGGTTCAATATGAGTACACGGTGTTATAGACTGTCTGAAAATGTTCAAAAAATTAATTTTGATAGTGCCTGCTAAATCTAAAAAAATGGAGGACAGTAAACAATAAAGGTGGAATATGATTATGCTGAATTTTAACAGACATGTTTGTTGAATTCCACAGAATATGATACAAGAACTTGTAAGTACTGATCTTGAGTTTCCAGTCTAAGACTGGCTAATTAAGAAATTTTCTATTTTTGTTCATATTATTTAAATCAAAATATTTCATAGCTAGACTACCAAGACTTTTATTTTTTTCCCTTAAACATAAAAGGTGTGGCATGGTTTGAAAGTGTGGATATAATACTGAAGAGAACAAGTGATATAAATAGAATGAATTTCAAAAAGTACTCAGCATTGGCTTAATTCTGTTCCCACCGAAGCCAACAGGAGTTTTACCATTGACTTGGATGGATTAGGCCAAGATGAGTACTTCTGAAAAAATTACTTCTGTCTGATGTGCATCAACCAAAGGCATCAGTTGCACCCTCAAACGGTCTCAGGTGCAAAATGGAAACCCTATAAACCAGGTTCCTGAGATGCAATATTATTACACAATAAGGCTCGGATTTTCAAATTCTAATTCCCATTGGAATCAGTGAGAATTAGGCAGCTAAACAACTTTAAAATCTGATTTTAAGATAGTAATATAATAACAATAAGAACTGGAAGTCTGAGTACGATATATAGAAGCCAAAAGTGCTCAGCTTGCTCAAGTAAAAGGAAGTACATTTCATGAGGTTGTGATATAGGCTGACCATACGTCCCGTTTTGAACGGGACAGTCCCGTTTTTTTAATGTTTTTTAACCGTCCCGTCTTTTTGTCCAAAATATCAATTTTGTCCCGTTTTGGGGGCAGGACTCATAAAACGTGGACTCATAAAACAGGACCCATAAAACATGGAGTCATAAAACGTCCCCCCCCGCCCCCGCCGGCGCGCTCGGCCCCCGGCTGCAGCTCCGGACAGCTCTGATCTGCCGCCTCCTCCAGCCCGCCGCCCGCTGCCGCCTCCTCCTCTCTATTTCTCCTTCCCTCCATCCCTCTCTTCTCTCCACCCCCCTTCTCCATCCCTCCCTTCCTCCCTGCTCTCTCCCTCCGTCCATTCTTTGTATTCTTTTGATTGTATTCTAGTGCTAGCCACGATTCTACAAAATACAACGTTCTAAATGAAAAGTCACTTAAAAACCAAACAGAAGTGGTTTGACTTTGTCAGAAATCTCCTCCCCCCGCCCCGCCCCGCCTCTTCCTCTGAAGTGACATTGACCCACTTTCAGGAAGTGTTTCCATTTTGATGGATCCATACATCCTGAAGTGGTTCCAGAGAGCCAGGTGCTGAGCCCAGTCATCCTGCCTCGTGGCAGCCTGGCAGAACTCCAGTGAAGCTACTCTGGGTTCACACAGTTGCAGGATGCCTCCTCTCGCTCCCTCCATCCCTTCTCTCTATCCCCTTCTCCATCCCTCCATCCCTTCCTTCCTCCCTTCTCTCTATCCCTCCATCCCTCTCTTCCTTCTCTCCATCCCCCTTCTCCATCCCTCCCTTCCTCCCTTCTCTCTCTCCCTCCGTCCACTGCCTCCTCTTCCATCTCCCTTCTCTCCATCCCTTCTTCTCGCTGTCCCTTGCCTCCTCCATCCCCCCTGCTCCCTACCCCCATCTCTTCTCTCATCCATCCATCCTCTCCCTTCTCACTTTTGTGCCTTCTCTCCCTCCGTCCCCTCCATCCTTTTCATCCCCCATCCCTGTTCTGCTTATTCCTCCATCCATCCCCCCGACCCCCCCTCTTCCTCCCCCCGCCCAGCGCTGGGGGGCCCAGGTGGGGCCATGCCCCCCCCCTGTCCCGTTTTTGCCATCCCAATGTCCCGTTTTTGTCTAAAGGAAATATGGTCAGCCTATTGTGATATCTAAGACCAGATGTTGCTGTAAAGAAAGAAAAAAAATAAGGAAGGGAAAGGTGAAGCTAGTATAATATACATGTTCTAGTCTAGTTAATCCATATAGGTTTATATACAGTACCCATAACCCTACTGACTGAGCTTCCTTTTTGGTAAAATAAAAAATGTACATAGAAAGATTTATTGGATTTGGTGTAGGCATTGCACACTGTGCGTATCAGTTTCTACACTGTTTGTATTGAAATATTTCTGGAATGCTGTAAATGTACCATTACTTGTCCTTAAGTGTGTTTCTAAAATTAATCTCACCCTAAAAAGAGCTTCTCTTCAGCAGCTGAATTGCCCACTCTGTCGAACGACCTGAAGGTGAAAATAACAAACCTCTAGCTATGCCTAAAATGTGTGAATAGAAAGATTAGGTTTCTGAAGTACTGATTTTCATTGGCCCAAGAAGTGGTTTCCCAGGTCTCTTTTAAAACTCAGACCTCACAGTAAATCTTGCAACAGTGATCAAAGTATGTTGTAAAATGTCTTTCAGGGCACTTCCTGACACCATCTCCCAGCATCTGGAAGCAGAAACGTTTCTGTGCCTGGCTTAGATGCAGGCAGAGTGCTCTGTCCTTTTACTTTCAAGCCTCTGCAGAGGCAGTCTTGTCACAGCACACTCACATATGCAGGAGGGAAAGTATGGGGAAGAAAGAAAGAAAATGATAGTGAAGAATAAGAGACACTGGAGACAGGCTCACAAAGGGATCGAGAGAAAGGAAAAGTTTGAAGGGGAGTGCAACATAACATAGAGAGGAAGAGACTAAGAACAAATGAGAAACAAAAATACAAGCCAACATCAATTCAAAGAGCAAGTGTTGAACTTTTTAAATGTGACTCCTATATCTGTTTATGTCTTTCATTTTTCTCCAGGTAAAGAGTTTTTTTAATTGTTTAATAAAGATAGAAACCAAGAAAGATTGATAAGAAAATATACCGATAATAATATAGTCCTACAAAGAACCAAATCTCACAAACCATACTGATGAGAGTAATCCCTATTCCTGAGGCTGAAGAAGCAATGCTATAGAGCCTGATCTAAATCCAACTGAAGTCAATCAGAGTCTTTCCTTCCTTCTTCAAAGGGTTGTGGCATAAGTCCATAATGAAGAAGTAGCGCAAATTGGTGCATCCCTCTGTCACATAAACTTAGCTGAAGTTGTTAATAACTGTTGTGAACATCAGCTTTCCAATAAACTCTTAATCATTTTAACTAAAGTAATTATTCACTGGACTATGGGTGCTATGAAAATATTTGATCCTATTATACATTTGGAAGCACAAATCCTCTCAAAATTGCACATCATAACAATGAAATGTATCCAACAAATCAGAAGAGAATTTCCAGGTCTAGGAAAATAATCATATCCACTGTTATCAATATTTCTATAAACTTTCTGATAGTCTTAGCAACTCGTTCCTGTTTGTCACTGATTTCAGTAGAAGACATATTCAGTGTTACATTCCTGTCAGTGATTTGGGGGAAATGTTCTACAACATCTCCCTAGGTCACCTGTGTGAAGGGGCAGCATTATAAGGATGAATGTGTTGTCTGAGACATCCCATAACCGATCATTTCTGAAAGACTTCCTTTAAAAAGATGAATTGATGTCTAAATAGCTTTGAGAAGTGAGAAAAAAGCAGGCTGAATAATAAATGTTGATTGAAACACTGAAAAGGTTCTTCAAAGCTTTCTCCCAGTCCGTGATGTCACAAGTCCTCCTCTGCTTCTGTCATAAGTATGGAGGGTGCCTTGCCTGGGTTGGGCTGTGTTATCTAATACAGTGTGCCTTCCCTGGGTGGGGGCTATGTTGTCTGAGACAAAGGACGTGGGAGTTTCCCTGCCATGAGGGAGGGAGGAGCCTCCAGCCCAGGAAGAAGGGAGGAGAAAAACAGTCAGTTCCATCTTGGCTGGTCTCCAGGGAGGAGGCAAAAGCCAGAGAGATCCATCTTGGCTGCACATGAGGCAGGAAGCTTGCCAAGGTAGCTGGCAAGGGTTCTAGACCATCTTTGGCTATAAAGATGGCTCTACCTTTTTCTGATACTTCTACTTAGCTAATGTGAGTATAACCATTTGATTCTTTTATTAAGCCGTGCCTTTGGGGTGTTCTTTCCTTTTCAGAAGAAAGTGGGAACCCCAAATGTAAAGTGTCTGTATTTCTGCTTTAACCTTTTTCTTTATTAAATTTTCTAGTTATAAAACCGTCTGGTTTATTTTCTTTAAGGTTTTTCTCTCTTCACAGGGAAGAGAGGAGGTAGGGGGAAGTGGATAGCCCCAGGTATCTGACTTGGCTTCCAGGGAGGAAGACAGAGTCAGGGTTAAGGGAAGTCTGCCTTCAGCCGGGGAGGGTGAAGGGAAGCAGTTTCCAGGTGTCTGCCTCTCAGGTACAGAGAGACAGAGGGTGAAGGGAAGCAGCCTTCAGGTATCTGACTTTGAAACCCAGGGAGGGGGACAAAGTTGGGGTGGGGAAGATTGGGGGCCCCTCCAAGGTTTTGGAAGTATACTCGATTGGTGGCAGCGATTGGTAACCCCAAAAACCCCAACTGGCAAGATGGAAGTGTGGGGGGAGAAGGACTTGTTGGTCTGGCATAGAAGAGGCCCAGCCTTTGTACTCAGGAGCATAGAGGTTGGGGGGTAACCCCTCTTACAGCTTCCCTTTTGCTAAAGGGGACCAAGCAAGGCAATAAGATGGGTACTTACTTTTTTTTTAATTCTCATTTTAGTTCTTAGAAAGGACTGAATCAGTCTAGATCATAACTAGTATAGATTCTTTGAAAAAAACCTGCCTGGAACCTACAGACTGTACTCTGGAAGTTGAGAACTCTGGAAGAGTATAAATAGAAATGGATAATCCTTGTGTTCCATCTCACTTTGCACACGAAAAATGTAATGGAAATATATATCCTTTCCAAGCTTCCCTGGTGCTGTTCTTTAGCAAAGTATTCACCCAACAATCTGAATACATTGCAACTCAGAGCACACACTACATCGTTCAACACTTTTTGAGACACACAACTCAGTGAATCTGGCTACATTTCTAACTGATTTTTTTTTCAACTTTGGCTGAACATCTGTTGCTCGTATTGCTATTACACAGTCATTTTATTTAAAACCACACTACAGGTGGGTTTGTTTGTTTGTTTTGTTTTTTGTAGGTTTTTTTCCCCCCATTAGCATGTTATGGTCTTTATACATATAAGTGACTTGGAGGAACATGTGGGCAATAGCAATGGTGCTAGCTTCAATTAACTTAGACAGCATAACAATGGTATGAGTTGTTACAAGGATACAGTTTTAACTCATCCAGGGCATTTCAAGCCCATACAGAAGCAAATCTTTATACTAAGCATAATCAAAAACACTCTCACAAAAAATGTGTCAGATCTTAATCTTAATACTGACTCTGCAGTTATGAACTAGCCCTAGTCCAGTGGTTCTCAACCTTTCCAGGAGTCAGGAGTCCATTTCAGGAGTCTCTTTTGTTTTGCATACCGCCAAATTCCACCTCACTTAAAAACTGCTTGCTTACAAAATCAGACATAAAAATACAAAAGTGTTACAGCAACACTATTACTGAAAAATTGCTTGCAATCTCATTTTTACTACCCAATTACAAAATAAATCAATTGGAATATAAATATTGCACTTATTTATTTATTTATATTACATTTCAGTGTATAGTATATACAGCAGTAGCCCGTTGTAAAACTCAGCAAATATTTAGATGAGCTGATGTACTCGCTGGAAGATCTCTGAGTACATCCAGAGGTACGTACACCCCTGGTTGAGAACCGCTAGCACTAGTCTATCAATCTGGGTTTGGAGGGTTTGCTCCAAAATGCTGTGAAGACGTACACTTATAGGGAACACCCATGCTTGACAGTCTTTTGTGATGGTATTAAAGATCGCATTAAGTGCCCATTTGCGAAAAAGGATAAGTTACTTGAGCTATTGCTGTCAAAATCTGATTCTGTTTCCTTTAAGACAAAGGAGACAAACACATACAAAAGGGGAGAGAGAAGAGTAGTAAAGAAAGAAAATGCAGCTTCTCTCTCTAGTGCTGACATTTACTTGCCCCCTAACTGCTGGAGAAACAGATGCCCAGCACAGGGGCTTATTATCTACATAATATATATGACAATTTTTTTTAGCAATATTCATTGAATAAGTAAGTCAGTGAATGACGGTTAAATTCACTGAATAAATTGGGTATTGAGCCAGCTGTTTGGACAATTATATGCAATGTTTTGTATGCTTTCCTGTATTTGTAAAATATGCACGCCCGTGTCCTGGGATGTGCTCAGATACTACTGTGATGGCACCATATAAATACCTAGATATAAATCTTGGTCTGGTCATGATAATCAAATTGTTTTATTCCTTTTCAGGCATAATGTACACATAATAACTTCTGGTTTTGAACCCAAATTATATAGAATAAAGTTGAAGTCAGCAAAGTTCAAACTGGAAATAAGACAGTTTTGTCACCTACTGGAACAGATTACCAAGAGATGTCACAATTTCTACTTCAGTTGAAGTCCTTAAATCAAGAACGTTTATTGCTTTAAAATATATGGTATATTTAAACCATAAGTTGTTGAGCTAGAAGTTGAAATCACTGGGTTCTATGGCCTGCCCTATATCATAAAAAAAAGATCAGATTACATTACTATAATCGTCCTTTCTTACCTTAAAATCTCAAAGATATATAAATGGCATAGAGTCTGGTCTTGAAAATAAGGATGTAATTATAGTTAATCACATGAATAAGTGTGTTACAAGACTGGGCCCAGGCATAAGCATTCTACGTCAGTATAACAGCTAACCACATTTGGTGAGTTTATCATCCATGCAGTGTTTGAAAAATGCTTCCTTATATGTTTGAAATGTTTAAGAAAAACCCTTTCATTTTACCCTATTTTAATTGTTCCTAAAATGACTGGCCTAAAATCAAATCAGCCGTGAAATAGAGTTGTAGAATCTGGCTTTGTTCATTCTGTTTATGCGTAGTATAATAATAACTTCTGTACTGTTGATTTTTTGATGTTAGAATTTTCTTCTACATTTTTTGCACCAGAAATACTTAAATCAAAGTTCTCAGTGACCCATCCTGTCAGCTGAACATATTCCAGATTGACAATTGCTCATCTTATCTTCATTTATGTGAAATCACTTTTTTTTTTTCATTTTGTTATCTCTCACTTCAAAGATTCTGGAACAGCACCTATAAGTAAAGAAAATGCAAACAATGAGCTTTCTCCATATGATAAATGAAGTACCACCTCTCACATTTGTCTGTGCTTCAGTCTTTAAAAAAATTGTTATAGGGAGTTTGCTTAACATGCAATATAAAAGGAGAGAGCAAAACAAAAGTACAAACTTTCATCTGACAGAAAGGTAGCCTGCTATGAGTTTTTTGACCCAATTAGAAAGAACACCTTCTGTGGTATTTCCATGGGCATTTGTTGATAAATGTATTACAATTCCTGAGACTACATCATAACTTTATTGTGAAAATATGTGGAAGTGACTCCTGCTAAATAAATAGCATTTAAAAATATGTTTATCTTTAAAAAAATATGTTCTACTTTATTTTTATTAAACATAATAATTTTGCTGACTGTGCACTCTATTTCAACGTAATTTTGTGTCAAGATCCTCAGTTGTCATATATTGCCATAGTTCTATAGACTTCAATGAAACTAGTCTGATTTATGCCATATCTGGCCTTTATTATTTTTTACTTAAATCCCATAGTGTTTCTATTCAAAAATCTCTGCTCTTTTTTTTTTCATTTGCTGAGTGTTACAAATTAGCACCATTTCCCCTGCTGTTTACTTAACACATGAAAAGATTACAATGATGAACAAAGGTTTGATCCCAATGAGGCTTAATCAATTAAAATTATATTTAAAAAATTAAGGCTCTGCAAAAGTTTCCCTTTAGATACCAATTTCCTCAATGGTAAAAGTTAAAAATAAAACCATTTGGAAGTCTTTGATGCTGAGCAAGGTGTATATGTAAGGGATAGAAAGGACACAGCTTTAGCAATAGGACTAGCTGAAAGCCCATTTTGTTTCACGGGTGTAGTTCATTAAGTCATTTGTGTAAAAAAAGCCAAAAATGGCTGAAAACTTAAAAACTGTATCGTAACACGGTGAATCCTAGTGATGACTGAACATGGTGATATTCCAAGAAAAAGAACTCACAGACATGCTTACTGGGCCTCATTTAATCCAATCCCCTAGTACACCAGGTTTGAGCTGCTTGGGTTATCCGGAGATCATTCTACTTTTAATTTATTCTTTTGGTGTTCCTAAGTGTGCTAGGCACCATACAGCACCACACATCCCTGCTCCACGGAGCTTACAGTCTGAACAGACACATGGAAAGAGAAGGGACAGCAGAAGGAAGAGATAACAGAAAGAGAGATCAGTTAGGAAATCATTAATAAGGTTAATGGTACAGAACAGGTCTTTTCTATTTAATTATTTTCTCTATCTTTTGCGGAGGAATAAGGGAATGAAAGGGAGGTGAGAAAAGTGACAGCAAGGGAAGATGGAGGGCAGAAGAGTCAAGCAGAGGCTCCTGAAATGTGGAATGACTTGTACACAGAAGGGGAAAGAGTAGTGATGAGACTCGCTACATTTACCTCATTAATGTGGAGGTAAATGTAATCAGGGACTAGTAGAGAGTGGTGTTAGAGTTACTAAACACTCTGGGGAGCGTGTTGTTGGAGAGAGGGTTGTTTTGTCAGAAGAGCTGAATGGTGTGACCTTACTGACATAATCACCAACTTCTCCTGGTGCCAGTGGTTGCTTGATCCCCCTGCCCAAGCCCCACCCTAATTCCACCCCACCTTTCCCGCATTCCAACCCTTTTCCCAAAGTCCCTGCACCATCTCTGCCCTCTCCCTGCCCCTATTGGACCCCTTCCCCAAATCCCTCCCCGAGTGTGCCGTGTTCACACGTCTCCCCCTCCCACAGCTTGTTGCACTACAAAATAGCTGTTTCATGGTGGCAAGTGCTGGGAGGAGAAGCAAGGATGCAGCATACTCAGGGAAGGAGGCAAAGGTGAGCTGGGATGGGGCAATTTTTCCCCATGGGCATCCCCATGTTGGTGCCTATGCTTGCTGAGGTTCAAAAAGAGGCCTTTTTAAGCAGCCTCCAAGGGCTTCACCCTCCTGCTGCCATCTTGCTTTACTCCTTCCAGCTGTCTTGCCCAATAGCAAGGCAGGTCCTATGGTCAGGCGTGCTTTTTGCAGAGGAAGCCAGTTGGAGCCAGTTTCTACAGCTCATGGACTGCAGTAGCCTCTGCAGAAGCTTGGGTTTAGCCAGCACTGCTTCTGTACGCTAACATATCCACAGATCAAAAACGTTTTTGGCCTACCCTCATCATCCACTGAATCATCTCCCATTGCTGCTGGCAATTGATAACATCTCCAGATCCTGCCACATCACTCCTCCTACAGCAAATGTGCTGATTTCCTTTTCTGGGGGGTGGGTAGATGGATGGGGGTGTATGAGCCCTTCTAAAAACTCCAGCTACAGAGATGAGCTAGCTATATCTACTCCAGTGGAGCTGTGCAGCATTCATCAGTTTCTCATCACAGAGGTCCCTGCAAATAGTTTCTTCTCTTCCAATCCTGAGTTTTGCTTTGATTTTCAGGTTTTAATTTCTGCAATTATGAAACTAACTCAAATCTATTTTTCATCAAACCCAGGAATTTGCATGATGTTAAGTCTTCACTGTAGAATAGCCCAGATTCTACCAAAACTGCATCCAAATGAGCTTTTGTAAGCTTTCACAGTTCTAAGAGATTTTTGGATGAACTTGGTCTAACTTTTGAGACAATAGCAAAACAAGACGCTACAAGAATTTCACATGGATTCATTATTATTAATTCAATGATTATTATTTATTCAATGATTATTATTCATTATTACTATTTATGCTGCAATAACACATAGAGATTCCCAAATAGGGTGTCATTGTCCTAGGTAATGCAAAAACTAGTAAATCAGAATATATGCCCTGCCCCAGTCATCTTATGATCTAGAATAATGACAAGACCCAAAAGGTGAATAAATAGAAAAATGAGGTAGGGTGAGGACTAGGTAGCAGTACAGGTGGGATGCTGCAAAATTCAATAAAAGTAGTAGTAGGTTTCTGAATTTATGTTAATGTCAGCCAGCTGTGGATAGCCCCATTGGTGAGGACTTAGATCAGGGAAGAAAACTTGCATTTATATTTAACATCCAAGTGAGCTATTTCACTGACCTCCTCCTTACTCAGAATACTAGAATGTAGCCTAGATAGAACCCAATTAATCTGGTGAAGGAAGCTTGGCTGTTGTTCAAACATTCCTATAGTCAGCATCACAGAGGGTCTATTTCAGGACTAAAACAATTAAGTCTATTTAGGAGCCAATCACATTTCATTGAGCTTATTTTACACAAACTATTTCATTAGCCCGTTCATCCTAGTTTCTTGAAGATTAAAGCACACTATTTTTATTCTTTGCTTATTGTGCATGTTTATGACTAAAATCAGTTCAGTGTATTTTGCAATAAATTGTTGTGACTATATTTTCAGTACAGTTTCAATTCTATTAATTGAAAGTATTTATAAGGAGATAGCAGCACCACTTCAAGCAAAACTGGGCCCTTCTGTGAAGTCATTCAACTAAAATCCGTCGTGCAAGGCTCAAGAACCATTATGGAACATGACTCAGCCACATCCTACAACACACCTCTCACAAATGTCTATTGGCATAGCAGGGGAAGAGGAGGTATTCAGACCCAAGGGAAATGAGACAGAATAGGAAATGTATCAAGAAATGGATACTGTTTCTCTAACTAAAAGAATGAAGCAGTGTAAGGAGATTTTTTGTTTAACACAACGGGGACTAGACAGTCAATAATCCCCATCTAGCACCATGATAAAGGAGGGCACATCCTGATTCCTGTGAAGAGATCACTACTGATCTCACAGGCTGCAAGAGCAGTTAATATTCCATATCACACAGAATAGAAGATAAGCTGCAGACTGTCCCTGGTGGATTTGACCTTCTTGACCCTTGGGGATGAAGGATTGGCATGTTGTGTTTTTTTAACAAACCTTTTCTGAGAGTTATTTAAACTTTAAAACTTGAATACACCTCTGCAATGATGGAACCAGCAGTAAATCTTCCATATGGGAATAAACCTCTATTAGAACTTCTATTCAGTAAGCGCACAATTCCCAGTTCTCAAGGGAACTGTAAGCAAGACCCCTGTCAAACAATTATTTACAAGTACAGAACCATATATTTATTAAAAAGCCCCAATATTTTTATCCCTAAAGATTTATTTATGGTATTTCCATGAACACAGGCATTTATAGAGTTCTTTTCAGTAAAATGTATTATATGCTAGGCCATGAACTTTGATTTGAAAGCTACTATTCCTGTGAATTGGTTAGACTTGTGTCACTTTAGTCACTTGGCTTGCTTTAAAAAACAGGTCCAACAAAGTTTAAGAAGATCTGCATATATATGTCTCAAAATGGGACAGAGGGCATGAACCTCATGCTGTGGCAACCAGAGTTTACAACCCTCCCTGAAGCAGCCAGAAAACTGCAGCAGCTGCTGGTAGTATAGCTGGATGAATCACCTCAGCTTTGGGTGATTAGGTTTAAGGAGATAGCAGAAGTTCCAGTGTGGAATATTAACAAGTCTAATTGGCAGTAGCAAACCTGATTCCCCAGAAGTTGGGAAATAAAACAGCAACAACAAGGCAGTAGCAAGGAAAGAATCAAGGGACCTGCTTCTTGACCCCAATATGGTATGCTACTGATTTTAAGTCTCTGAATGAAATGTGAGCTTCAATAAATTCTACATTATTTGCTCTTTGGATTGTCAGCTGCAGGAAGCTACTTGTGGCTGGTTTTAAAATGAGTTATGCTTCATTAAAAAAATAATTCTAAAAGAGTTGAATATCCCACCAATCCACGGAAATACCTACAAACAAATAACTGACAAAATAAATGCTTCTCTTATTCACTTTAGTAAGATTCTTCAGGCTATACTACATTATCCAACATTATATTCAATGCATATTTTACTTTATTTTATTTATACACAATTATAGTATTTCTAGATAAAGGAAGAGGTTCTTAAAGCTTTGAGTACCATGAGCTGAGAATAAAACAACAAAAATATACTGACAACTGAGTTCTAGATTTCATTATGTTTGAAACTCAGACCATGGATATAGAAAAAGCTACTTTTGAGCAAATAAATTAATACATACGTACATATTATGTTGCATGAAAGTTTGGGTGTACTTAGAAACAACGAATCTTCACAAAGTGCCTGATCCTGAGAGAACTGGGGTACCTCTCAGTTTCTTAAGGGAAATGTTTTTACAAAAAATGTGCCTCTTGTCCTGCAGGTGTTGAGATTCAAATTGATATTAATCTGTGGTGGAAGGCAGTGCCATAATTGTAAGCTTTCCCTGACCCTGCTTTCTGCAGCATGTAGTATGTACTTTGTCAGTTTATGTATCCTGGTTTAAGACCAGGGCTGCATTCAGGAATGGAGTGAAAGACACTCACTGAGATATGTGAACCCCAGCTCACTTAGGGCTTTGTGCATAGGATCAAGATTATGAGCGGGGCATGGAACTGGAGAGGCAACGGCGTGGAAGCACCTGAGTGATAAAAGGCCAAAATTCTTCCCTCAGATACATATGTGCATAATGGGAGTCATATGAGACAATGTGAGGAAAGAATTGGTCAGAGGACTCTATGACCTCAATGTTGAACAAGTCTATCCACTTTCTTCATTGATGAGGTTAACATTTTTTATCTTTAGAAATATGTCCTCTCAAGTGTGATGAAGCAACCCAAATTACAGGACTGCCTAGAAATATAAAAATATATTTTGACTGTCCCAAAATGTATTTTATAGTTTGAAATCTGTCAGATTGAATCATATTTTGTTTTGTTTTGTTAGGGTGAGGTTTGTTTGTTTCTAGTTTAATTATAAAATCTGTATATAATTTGCAATTAAAGAGCAGTGTATCAGAAACTTCGAAAACTGCAAACAGACAGAGAATGGTGAAGGGAAAATATCAGTAAAGTGAAAAATATACTCTAATCTCACAGTAAATTAATCTCACTGTATCTTTAATGGGCTTGAGCCATGAGACCAGTAGTATACAAAAATGTGGCAGTATTGAGATTTGTGACAAAATTGCCCTTGAAGGCAAATGTGATGGTTGTTCCAGCCATTAGATCACACCTAGGAAGTGTGACCTTCATATGCAGGGGTCACAAAATAAACAAGGACTCCAGCCTTCCTGAGATAATATGGAAGATATTGGTGAGTGAGAATGTGCAGTAATTCCAGTAAAGGAGTCACACTAAAAAGCAGTAAATAACATCAGGCCGTACTACAAATAACATTTTAATAACTGACTGACCACAGTAAACTCTATTTCATCAATTCTTATGAAGTCCTGAGGAACGAAGGGGAGCTTGTACTGGAGAGGAAATCTGCCCAAGGTGGCAACAGGCAGGCAGTTAGAAAAGGAGAAGGCAAAAACAGACTGCAATGGGGTAAAAAGTGGATTTGCTGAGAAAGATGAAGCTGGACCCTGAAGGGCAGTGTGCACGGAGCCCTGCATTAAGGGGAATAGAGGATATGACTAGAGAGATTGATCTGGGACACTGACAGAGCGAATATAGTTTGGGAGGCTGGAGAACAGGTATGGCTCTCTGGGTGAGCAGCCGTAATTTGCAAATGGATCTGAAGGGAAAAGGTCCAGTCTTTGTAGCATGGAAGCAAAGAAGCATCACAAGCTGGAAAGAAGTAAAGGTAGGACAATTGGCATGAAGCTGGACTTTGCATCCAGGGAGAGGAGTATCTGATTCCCTCATGAGGTGACACAGCATGCTGTTGAAAAACTACTTTCACTATTATAGTAATTTACACTTTATTATTTTCCTAAGCAAGTATTTGATGCTACTTTATATTATTAATTATTATTATTATTTTTATTATTTTATTATATTATATTACTCCTGCCAAATCTCTGAGATTTTCCCTTTTAAATTTAAAAATGTAAGGTAATCTCCATTGTGTTGGTTTGCCTCTGCTTCTCTTCACAGTAGGCACAGAAAGTCTGGATGCTGTAATAGCCCGTCTTCCAGGTGAGAGATTCCTTATTGGGAGTAATGTAGGCCTTTTCTTCCCTTTTAGGGATTGCCAGATGTGCCTTCTCTCCCTCCCTAGCTGAAAAGCTGCATCTCCTCCTAACAAAAATGGCCCTCTCCCATTGCTCCACCCTAAGAACAATCTAATTGGCTGATAATAAGGGAGTCAACTATCCACCAAAACATCCTCTTACCTGTCTCAAATCTTCAGTAGCTCACCTCCCAGCTAGCTCCTACCTAGCAGCAGCAGCTCATCTCCCAGTTAACTCATTTAATGCTAACATCCTTAACAGTTAGTATGGACAGGCCTGGGTTCATCTGGATACTGCTTCCAACTCAGCAGGATGTAATTTCTTTATTCTGTTCCAAGGTAATTTACTTAGTGGTGCCTCCATGATCCCCTGACTTCTTCCTGGCAGGATCACCAGGGCAGCTTGAAAGGAAATTTCTAACCACAGGGTAACCCTGAGTTACTTTCCAGTTAGTTAGAGACCCTCAAGGAATAACACAAACACAAAACATATTTTCAACAGAATAATTGCGTAAAAGAGGATGTAAATATGACACAACAGGATCAACAATGCCCTCCCCATGCTGATGATATCCATGAATTACCTCAAAGTCCCTGTTACATGGTCTGACATAGCAAGAATAAAATGTAGTGTCCTGAGGTACACATACTCATACTTTTTAGTGGCCCTTGACAATATGTGATAAGAATATCTTCTGTAGCAACAAAAGCAACCTGGCTGACTTGGTTCAGTACAGCCCACAAGACTTACACATGGGATCAGATAGTAAGTCCCTCCACAGGTTTAATAGACAGAAAGTATTGAAATACCCAAACTCTTACCTCACGGCTTGTGATCACATTTCAGGAAAACAATTTCGCTGACTAGCTTATTAAAACATAGTCACTCACAACTCAGTAAATGATCCTCAGGTTTAGAGCTGAATCTGGACTTCTCAGCAACTGGGGAGGGGCTGCAATCACAGCAGGAATTCTCTTTATACAGGAATCATCCCGCTTCTCTTCCCAAGATTTCCCCTCACTCTAAAGGAATGCAAGGATCAAGGGCAGATCACAATTATATATTAAAATTCTTAATTCTTATTCTTGTACCCCCAGATATAGTCACAATAGGCAGGCAACTGTAAGCTATCAGCAAGAGCAATACTTGCCACATTGTAACTGATTTATCTAGCGAGCTGAAGGACTAACTTAGCATTCCCAACAAAATCCTATAAACTTGGAGTCATCTTGAACATGGAAAGGATCAAGCTTATGGATCTTGCTTCCATGTAACCAGAGGTCAGTTCTTAGGTAGAACCCTGCATGCAGGCCTGGGACTCATGTGGGGTTCTACCTGAGAACTGGACTCTGGTTCACCACACTCACCAAGAGCAATCCCTACCCTTTCAGTGGCTGGCTTTTCAGTCTCCCAAAGTGGCTTCTGTCCTCTCACAGTGCTTCTGGTTGGCCCCTTTGAGTACCTCACCCATCTGGACACCAGCCATACACTGCATAAAATTACAAACTCCACTTATTAATATACAGCTTTTAAATTTCTTGTCTTACTCCATATTCACCTAAAACCAGTATTCAAGGATGTTATTAGGAAGGTGAAAAAACAACAACATCAATCTCTGAGGTAAAAATGCCTTCCTTATCCCACAGTCTGGTAATCAGTCGGATTCAAATCATCACACAGACCTTAAAAGGCAGGGCAGCAACCATAGCTAAATGTCTTCACATAAATGGTTGTGGGGAAGGGATAGGATGACTGAGAGACAATGAATTCTCCCTTCCCCATCCCCCCTCACAGCTTCCTCAATCACTCCACATGCCATCCCCAGTTCCTGTCTCGGCACAATCCCCTAAATTCTGGGTGGTGGAAAGGTCCTGAGCATACAAGCTTCTTCCCAATCATCTTTCGCTTGGGACCACAGTAGCTATTTCTCTCTTATGGACAAAACATCCTCCCCTCCTCCCACATGCTGAGACAGGGCAGGGCTGGAGGTCCATTTATCTTGGTTGCCATCACTGCCTCTGCAACGAATATGCTTTTCTGGGTGGGCTAAGGTCCTAAATGCCTGATCGATTTCTTTTACAATCTTGATTTCAGTAAACTTAGAGCTACAAGTGGGTTCAAACTGTTGTAGTGAATAACAGGAACCAAATTAATCAAAAACACAGAACAGCACAACAAGGGAAGAAAAATAATCCCTAAATATCTATTATTAACATTTAAAACATGATCCCCTGGATAGTTTGAAATGAGAAGATTCTGCCTTTTTCAAGTGGGAAAAGAAACCTGAACTGATGAGAGAAGACCTCTCTTGAAAAATGTTATTTTTAAAGATTAGCAAATCAATAAATACATCAATAACAGCTTAAACATGTAACATTACAGTTTTGCTGTTTATTTTTAAAGTGACAAAGTTAAGCATGAAATAGCTTTGATTTTGATTCTGGTAAGAGGCGGATATACTGACACGGTTTATTTGTTGGTAACAGGTTTTTTAATGAAAATGTCAACATGTAATGTGAATGGGGGAATTCTAGGTATGTGGTGTCTTTGTAAAGAAGTCTGGACCTTTAATGTTGTATTTTTAATAGTATTCTTCATGCAGTATAAAGTTGAGTAGCAAGAACTAAAGTGTATTAAATATTTCACAAGTGATAGGAGACAGTATTTGGCATCATAGAGACAGAGTCTGATTTTGGTTGTCCAGGTATTAATCTGGAATAACTCCATTGATATCAATAACTTTTATTAGCTTCAATGGATTTATTATGGATTTTTACCTGTGTAACTGAGGTTACACAAATATATCTCAACCCGGATCTGGACCACATAGTCCATCTTACCTATGTAAATAGTTTTATTAATTTCAGGGTAAGGATCTAATAAGATTGAACCCCATAGCACTAAATTCTACCATTTCATGTGTATGAATATTAGTATCCATCTACTCTCGACCTGATCCTTCATTCCTCAGACACAATAAAATCCCAGGAATTTAATTCCCGTTTTGAGTGCATAAGGAGTAAAAGTGACATTTTCAATTAGACCCATGTACCCTGATTATAAAGAGGTACTTGCCCATAGTAATTTGAACTCAGCATCAAGATAAACATTTCAAAAAGAGTTCTGACATTAAGGATCAATATTCGTAAGAAATGTATCATAGAAGTTATAGACTATATACAAATAGATTACAATAGGGTTTAAAAAAGAACTAGATACATTAATGGAGGATAGGTCCATCAATGTCTATTAGACAGGGCAGGGATGGTGTCCCTAGCCTCTGTTTACCAGAAGCTGGGAATGAGTGACAGGGAATGGATCACTTGATGATTACCTGTTCTGTTCATTCTCTATGGTATTCTGATATTCTCTCTGGTATTCTGGTATTCTGCTCTGTTCATTCTCTCTGGCACCTGGTATCGACCACTGTCAGAAGACAGGATACTGTGCTAAATGGACCTTTGGTCTGACTATTCTTATGTTCTTATATTCTTAAGTTACAGATTTAACAGACCTATTATGTTATCTAGTCTTTCTTTTGTTGACAAAAGGATTGTTTTCTGTTGTTCAATGAGGGCTTTGTAGTCTTGATTGTAGGCTACTGCAATGAACATTCCTTGGAATGTCATTTGAGAGGTTCTTCTAACTTAATGTCACATTCAAAGATTATTTCAATAAGCATGTTATGGAAAACTGAAGACAAAGAATGGCAAAGTTCTCCTTTCTTCTTTTTTCCTTTTAAAACTCATCTTGTCATAGAGAAAGCAGATTTACACTGTGTTTTGTCTGAACTTTATTAGGTACGTGTGCATATAGACCTTGGTATGATCTAGGGGATGCACTTTGTCTACATCCCATAATCATGTAAAATTTTAATTACTTTGTTCATCTCAATATTTTTTAATACATTCATGGGACCACATCAGCATCCTCTGTTGACTAATATACCCCCTCAGTCTGTTATGCTAATGGCTCAGTGTAGACTTTTCAGTAGGGTACTTGATTGTGTTATGAAAGAGGTATGGGTTCAAATCCTGTGGAGGGTTTCTTTCATTAAAAATTCTATTATTAATATCTACCTTCTTATTGGAATATGGATGAATGATTTCTTACTGCTTGAAGTTATTTTTCTCATTTTTTTAATTGGTATATCTGGAAGCTTGGGAGCATGAAAACATCTGGGAGGGAATTAGAATAACAATTGAGACCGCTAGACTAATTTTTTCTTTCTTATATAGAACAGAGTTTTATTATTTTGGATAGGTTAGTTTAAATTATGACTGAATGATCCAAGAGGAGTTCCAAGAAGCTGACATACACCACTGGTTTTTTCATTAGGAATAACAATAACTTTAGCAACACGGGATCTGTACCTTCCTTTCTGGTAGATTTCAGCTTGCATTGTAGATCAGAGATCAAAAGGCGTCAGTAAGGGATTTTGAGAAAAGTTCACCAAATGGCCAAACATAAAGCAATTCTGCATGCCCAGTGTTGGTCCTTTATGGTGGATCCATAGGGAGAAACAGACACATTAACTCACTAGGTACTAACCAAGTAGGTTCTGGATCCATTTTTTTAATGCATCAATGGATCAAGAACTACAACTTGAAAAAAATGGTTTAATATGTCCTTATTTCAAATAGGTTTGGATTTATTTAAAAATTATTCTTCCAGTTTAATCAAAGTTAGTGCTTAATTTATATAACCACGTCATTCTACAGGAACAATTTTTATTCAGAAAGAGAATGTGCTTTTTGTATCCCTCAGTCAGGCTCCTGTCTCCATCCACATCATCTAACAAGGACGATCAATGAAAGCTTCTTATATTTTGTGGGGAAATGAAGCTACTGAGATACGCCTATCCTTGAGCTTGTCTGATTCTTCAGAAATGACCCCTATTCATGCACTCATTAATTCAGAATAACTGTGATTTCTCAGTTTCAAAATTTTGAAATTCTAAATGAAACTATAATGACCACTATCAAGTCTTGTTTCTTGGTCATCCTTAATTCTAACAGCAACCTTGCTCCATTTGTAACTCATATAATTAGTCTTCTTTCATTCCTGAAAAATGCAATCAAGTTGAAATCTGATTTGTACTAAAGAGTATAAATACTAATATTCACCCTATCTGCTACTATACATAAAATCATTTGAAAAAGCAATGACCATTCACCTTCAGAACCATCTGAACCTTATCTCTAATGAATTCCACAAGCTCTCTTTCCCTTCATGACTCAGATTGCTCTTTCTTTAAAAAAAATAATAATGATGATCTGCATGCGTTGGCTGACTCTTAAGGAACTCACCTTTCTTTTCTTTTTTTTTTTAGCTCTATTAGATGCTTTTGTACCTTTTGATTATCACACTGCAGTATTACAACATCCTTCTGGAATTATTGTAGATGATTTATTTCATGTCAGAGTACACATTTTTTATCTTTAGATCAATATTAATCAAAAGATGTTCTCCTTTAGTTTTAAATGTAGACATTACCAGTGGAAGATGTCATAGGAAAAAAACAATTTATCTATCACATGTATCTGGTATATAATAACATTAGACAACCCTGCATGCTGATTGGTCAATAGCTAAGGCAGCATCTGAGCATGAGACACTCATCACTTTATATGGTATCTATTTTTTGTATTACAAATTTGCATCAGAAGTTATCAATGCACCATCACTAGCAACTACCAGTTAGTTTTGATCAAAAATTATCTAATACAATATTGTTTGAGAGAGAGAGAGAGAAAGAGAGAGAGAGAGAGAGAGAGAGAGAGAGAGAGAGAGAGAGAGAGAGAGAGAGAGAGTCCGATTATTTTTATTATTACTTCTATCACATTAACAACATACAAGTTGGATATATCCAGAATATCTACTTCTCCTAGCAGGGACCTGTTACCTCTTTTTAGTTACAAATCTTTGCTGTGCTGGTGCAAAGGAACACTACATCTCATGTAACCAACCCGATGAGTATTAACCTAATGCAAGGGATCCTCAGGTGGTGTAGAATCATGGTTCTGATCACCCCCTTTTTCTGGCCAACATCACAAAAGGTAAAATTAAGGTGTACTTGTGCCCTAGCAATACCCACCTATCATTTGATTTCCTTGGGGACACTTTCAACCAATTTAAGCTAGAGTCGCTTGAAGACTAACCCAGTGTTTGGACAATCCAGTTTCATGATTGGATGTCCAAAGGGTACTTATGTTTTTTTGAGCCCCAAGGCATGCCAAACACCCCTTGCCTGCAGTCAGTGACTGGACCTTTGTACAATATACACAGCGTACAGAGATATAATTGCATGTTCTCTAACTCTCTAAACTAGGGGTAGGCCACCTATGGCCCATGTGCCAAAGGTGGCACGTGAGCTGATTTTCAGTGGCACTCACACTGTCCAGGTGCTGGCCACTGGTCTGGGGGGCTCTGCGTTTTAATGTAATTTTAAATGAAGCTTCCTAAACATTTTAAAATCCTTATTTACTTTACATATAACAATAGTTTAGTTCTATATCACAGACTTCTAGAAAGAGACCTTCTAAAAAGTTAAAATGTATGACTGGCATGCGAAACCTTAAATTAGAGTGAATAAATGAAGACTCGGCACACCACTTCTGAAAGGTCCTGTAAAGTTCTATATCAATTCTAAAATGTTATTTATCACATGTAAAACCCTCCAAATTCGGCACCTGGCAATCTATGGATCTTTTGTTACCTAAATGAGACTTCGTCCCTTCCTTTATTCTTTTAAATCACCTCAAAACTTTGATGCCCAGGCCTCCTTGGGTAAGGCACTGAATATCTAAATCTCCAGAGCAGAAAATATTTAGCAGTCTGATGTTGTCTGAGGATGTTAAATCTTGATTGAAGGAAGGGTTTTTTTAACGCTTTCTCTTTTTGGTAGTTTTATATTTTCTGCACAGCCCTCTGGGACCTTCTCTGAAGGGTTCTATATAAGTACATGAATTGGATTAGATTGGATTTTCAATCATTCATTTATTCATTCACTCCCTCATAACTGGCTGCATCAGATTTTTTAAGCCAATTTGTTTACAGTTAGCTTATGGGTAAGTAGCACTCCAGTAATCACTTTATTTGTGTATGTTGTGCCATTGCAATCCTGCCAGTATGGAATCTGAAGCTATAACTCATTTCTCATTATTATATTTATGGGTTTGCAGTCCCTCTCCATGTTTGTAAAAATATGAAAAAAAAACATGTTATCCACACTGATGAGCTATATTAGCAGCAGAATACATCCACTGGAGCTGTGAGTCATAGAAACTGTCAGGGCTGGAGATCCAGTGACTGGCTCTGCATAAAAGCAAAATCAACAACAGCATAATGCTCCTTGGTGGAGAGCTGCAGGGAATGAATGAAAGAAAGTCTCATGTAAAGAATGTCCACCGTCCCACTCTCTTAGGTGTCTGAACCTGTTCTGTCCTGTGAACTGAAGCTGACAGCCGTGGAAAACCTAATATCCTGGAATTGCAGTCTCTTTAACATTCCTCCTTGGCTGATTGGCACTAGAATATGATTACCTTTGTAATATATTTGCAACAGCACTGACTATAGTCCTAGGGAGGAATGTCCAGTGCTGAGAATAGGAAATAGCTCCTGTGGCTAATGAGTCCAGGAAACCTTTAGAGTTTATATGGCCCAACAGCTACAATGGCAATTTTTTGTTGTGTTCAGGCTTATAGGCTTCCAAGAAATGACTATGGCTTACACTATATGTTAATTTAAGATTCCTGAAATCTTAGCACTGGCATAGAGACTCCATATATTTTACAGACCCATTGACTTCACTGGGGTAACATGTGGGTACAAGGGTCTGTGCATAAGTATCTGAGCGCAGGATCAAGCCCAACAGTTTTACCAGACATATGAATACTGCATTTCGCTAAGTTTTAGTTTTTGTAAAACAAAGTATTTTAAAATGTTCCACAACTCAATGGTATGAAATGTTTCATATTGATGATGTATAATAAATCATAGTGTATGCCACAATACGGGCACAGGTTTGTGAAATGTTTGATTTAAAATTAAATATAGCTCTCATAAGCCAACAATATTTTAAATTAAAATTGCATGCTGGACATTTGCAGACCTTCATATGGTTTTTAGATATTTCATTTTCAAGGTTCAGTAATACTTTCTGCTGTCATTCACAGCAAATAGTGAAATAATACACAGGGACCTTTACAATTTTGGAATTCCTTAAGAATGTCAGAGAATGATTAACTCAGTAGAAGTATGGGAGGGGAAGCCTTAAAAAAAAGGGGGGGGGAGTGATAAGTTGAAAATAAACACTCAGAAATGTCATCCTGTTAATTAGTGAAAAACCCATGTCGTAGCAGTTTCAGAACCACAATTTGGATAGGTTCCACTCATCTCCCTTTGAAACTGACTGAAAGAATGCAGCTGCTGTCCAACATGTTTTCTAGTGGGATCATTTGTATGATAGGCCAGTCAGTAAGAATTTAAGCAAATAACAGTTAAAGGCAGTGGGCTCTATGTGGCCGTGGTGTATGATCAAGAGTGAATTTGGTATTGTTGTCTTTATTGTTTTTCATCGATTACCCCTGTAAAATAGGGCTACAAAATAATGTTAATACTCACAATACTACAGTCTAGCCATTGTTAGGCCATGAGCAATCTTTAGTGATTGCTTACAGTTTATTCACCTTAAACTAAGCCTTGTGTTTGTAACCTTTCAGAAATATTCACAGCTCAGATAAAAGAAAATGAGAGAATGCAGCTGTCTTTCTTTTTTCTGAACTATCAGAATGCAAAAGGGGGGGGGGGAGAAAACAGCTGCTAGTAGCTGGCTGGGGCAGCATTTCTGGACTGATGGAATAAGTATTCCCTTCCATCCTATGCATACCAAAGTTTGTACAGTTCAGAGTGTTGTCATGCATTTTTTTATTGAGACACCATAGAATTCTTCCTCTTTAGAGTCTACAACTCAGACTGCACAAGAGGACACACAACAGAGCAGAATTAAAATGTCAAAATATTTTAAATGTTATTAAAAGAGCAAGAGGTTCATCAATACTTTTCAGGGAGCTTTTTTTACTCTTCTCCCCCCACCTCTCCCCCACATCACACCCATTACCCTAACTCTAGTGCACAGCCTAGAAGGGAGTTTAGCAAAGATGACCGGTTCCCACATACATTCTAACTTCGAAGACTGTGCCTGCATTTGCAGGATGATGGTTTTAGTTCTTCTCCATCATCTCTAATAATTTCTTTCTCCCATTTTTGAAAACTTGAAAATGGGGAAAGTAAATTTAATTCACATGACCACCATTACTTTATTATCCTGGTTGCAGAGGACCAAATCTCTTTTCTCAGTTATAATGGTGTAAATCCAGAATAGTTCTATTAACTTCATTGTAGTTACTCCCAGTTTACTCATAACTGAAAGACAGAAAGAACAAATTGTAATGTCACTTATCCACTCAATTACTGTGTAGCCCTGGGCATGTCACTTACATTAACATCTTCAAATGTGGACATCTAAAGTCAACTTTCTTTTTGCTCCTGAATAAAAAGCACTGATTTATTTACTTAATAATCTGTCATGCTGCCAAATGCATGTGGAATTAGGATTTTGTGAAAGTTACATAGAGAACCCCCTACCAAATCCAACTCAAGAAGTGTTTGAGGTTATATTGTGATTTTGATCATGTGCATAGGCACTGAAAAGCTTGGTTCATCTGGGCTGATGTAATTAGACATAGTGCACCAACTCAGTGGTTCTCAACCAGAGTGCATGTACCCCTGTGGTTACTTGAAGGTCATCCAGGGGTATCTCAACTCATCTAGATATTTGCCTATTTTATAACACACTACATAAAAAGCCCTATGGAAGTCAGTACAGACTAAAATTTCATACAGACCATGACTTGTTTATATTGCTCTATATACTATAAACTGAAATGTAAGTACAATTTTTATATTCCAATTTATTTATTTTGTAATTATATGGTAAAAATAAGCAATTTTTCAGTCACAGTGTGCTGTGACACTTTGGGATTTTTATGATTTTGTAAGCAAGTAGTTTTTAAGTGAGGTGAAACTTGGGGGTACGCAAGACAAATCAGACTCCTGAAAGGGATACAGTAGTCGAGAAAAGTTGAGAACTACAGTACTGCACTAGCTAATGCACTCCCTCAGACCTCTCCTTTCCAATGACCTGAGGATCAGCAGCAATTTTCTTGGCTTTTGGAGGCATGAAGTGGGAGGTGAGAATTGATGTGCAGTGGCCTTAACCATTCCTTTCCTCTCCTTCTTAGAAGCATTTGCTTATCCTCTTGCAATACAGTTTGCACTGAACTTCAGGGAGTTTACCTCCCCCAGTTGATTCAGCAAAGCACCAAAGCACATGCTGTAAAATGTGGTTTCCATCCTGATGACACCAACTTGCATCTTAAAATTAAACACATGCTCAGTGCTTCGTTGTGAATAGAGATGGGATTACTCATTAGTTCAGATGGAATTGCTTTGTTGAATCAGGGAGCATTTGAAGTTTCATGGGACAAGCCAGCTATTGGGCTCTGAATTTTGTTTCACAAAAAAACTATTGTCTAGTGTCAACTTCTGCTAAAAATCATACAAACTCTGTTCTTCCTCCAGGCTTATCTCTTTTTTCTCTGATTTCGATATGCTTATATCTCAACCTGATTGTAACAAACATTTTGTATGCAATTTAAATATACTGACTGAAAGGAGCCATGACTGTGAATTGAAAATATGCAAGAAGCATTTATTTAGAGTAAGCAGCTCTTTTTCTGAAAGAAATAGCTTAGATCATTATCTTGTTCGTGCTCGTGATATAAATATTACCTCTTATATTCTTAATGTAGAAAATATAGTGCAACAAATACAATACTATTTAGGTATAAATATAATAAAATGATAGTATCTCACACTGCAGTGCTGGTAGTATGCTTTTAAAACCTCTTGATAGAATGTTGAGCAGTATCCTGCTTATTAAAGAACTAGTGCAGTGCAATCTTTTCAGTGATGGGCTTATTTATCTACAAACCCACTGGCCAAAATATCGCTATACCTATTGAAACTATCTGTAGCAAGTAATTTTCTCTGACAGTAGAGATATAGTACCTAGTGCTAAGTAGATTCAATCTTCTGGTACCCCTGATAATATCCCATTCATGAAACCAAGCATGTTTCTGCTGTGTAATCCAAAGGAAACCTTATAAACCATTTTTTCTCCTATCCAGGAGCAAATTCTAGTTCAGCTGAGATCCATATACTCGCTGCATGAGTCTGAGAACAGAGGGTGACCTTACCAGTGTGTCTTTGAAATGGAATCCTCAGGGGTAATAGGTCCAACAGAATTTTTCACTGTTTCATAGCATTTTCTCCTTTTCAACCCCTTCTCTAGCTAGAGCCAATAAGGCGGGAGAGAAACTGTGTTTATATGTTAACTCACTGCAGAGAGAGAAGGAAACCTTTATCTGAACAACCAAGTAAAGTTTGAAATAACAATTAGATGTAAAACCTGGTTTCCATTTTGTTAAATCATAATATATATATATGTATATATTTGAAAGGGAGAAAAAGTAATTGCTAATGCCACTAAAATAGTATTATACAAATAGGAGAATAGACAAAGGATTTCAGGGAGCTGGCCCTGAAATGCTTCTTGCTGTGGATTCTATATTTGATTTCAGTCCTACCTCTCTATTAATTCCAAATAGCATGTCTGGTAAGGTTTATATTAAACAAATCTATTTATAACTCCCTAGTCCTTTGTAAAGGTTTGAATTGTGGGGAATGGTTGTACATTTGGGTATCTTCCAAATGATAGTCACTCCGTTAAATGTTTATACTTTCCAGCTCTTAGCCATCAGAAAAAGCTGTCAAAGGCAGAACCAATCAAGGATTTTCTATTGAAAGGTTTTCTCAATGGAAAATGTGGTTTTAGAATCAAATATTTCCTGAAGTTTTTGTACCACAAAAATTGATATTTCAACTTTTTGTCCTGATTTGGGGTGCAAACTAATAAAGTAATATTGGAATTTCCTGTGGGATGAAAATTCTTATTTTGGAGTCTCTCTAATAAAATGTTTTCTCTGGTATCACCCTATGAAACATCAGATCGATAACGTGGTGTTACAATATTGATGATGAACAAGAGGATGCATAATCTTGAATTTGAAGGCAATCAATTTTGAGCAACACTTGTGCTTTATCAGGAGAAAAATTCATTACTTTACCCTGTTCATAATACTGCACCCTCATTAGTGAATCATTCAGACTCAAGTATCTTAAGTTTTATGAATATATGACATAATAAAGGTACATATGAGAATAAATACAGTTTGGAGCTAAGGATTCATTTTACAAATAATCCTGTTTTATCAGAGAAATGCATAATAAGCAAAAATATGTTGTATCAAAATAACATATTCAAATACCTACAAAACTTGGTGGGCTTAGAATCTGAACCAAAATCTGCATTTTACTGCTATGTCCTATTAGTAAAATGGGCAAGATCCTGGGGGGAAAAAACCCTTTAATCCTGGGATATTTGTAATCTGGAACCAGTTTTTCTGGTTTAGTGTCTCATGTAACAATGAGATGGGAAATCTGTAGCAATGTGATATTATAATAATCTTGGATAAGAAAAAAGGCACTGAAAAATATTCTGTACCAAAGTATTCAGGGAATAATCAGCCATGACAGCGTAGGTAAATAAATAGATGTGAACTAAAAAGAAAAAACTGCCGGATCTTCTCACACAAATCCATGCACAACGTATTGCAATCATTTGCGTAGCCCTATTGATTTTAGTGGGATAACTCAGATAAGGACTTCTTATGTGAGTAAGTGTTTCAGGATTGAGCCCCTACAAGATAAATGTACATCTATTGTGCAATTTAAAACTATAGCTTTCACATCTTGTTTCATGCTGAATCATACTACTTCTGTTATGCCTTTGCTACAGAATAATATTAATATGACATCAAAAAGTAGTCATTTCCTAAAGTAGCTACCTTTTTTCTTATTGGCTATTAGATTATTTGATTATGTTATGCCTCAAGGGATAAAGGAAAAAGTACTAGCAAAAGACATTAAAAGTCATTTGAGAATTCTGTACTTTATCAAGTTAAATGCACATTTTTTGACATTTTAAATGCTGTATATAAAATGAAAGCAATATATCTGTTGAACTGGATGGTGCTTTTATGCTACAGTAAGCAACACTCAAGAAGCTTGAGAAGGAAAGAGACAGATTTGCGAAAGTTGTAATGCCATTCAAAAACCTATACATAAACTGATACTTTAGAAACATCTATAGCCCACAAAGGGGTTTCATTGAAAACTCTAAATTATACATATAAAAAAGATATGCAACAGTATACATATATTTTTACAGCAGGGTTATGACAGTAGTTATATTATAAGCCCCCATTTTCAGGAGTTTGTAACTTAGCCACAAAAATATGGTACATGATGCAATTTCCCATACAATGCTGTGTTCCCAATTTACTGTTGTTAAAACTGAATGAGTAATAAAAGCAAATAAATTTACAGGTTTTGTATTCTTTTTGCCTTTCTGGTATGACCCCAAAAGGCTTTTGGTGCAGTATTTTTTTTTTACAACTGAGCAAGGAATCAAATTTTGCAACATCCATCCCACATGTCCACAATAGCTACTTTACAACCACATTTTAAAGCAAATCCTGTTTCACTTTCCCACAGGAGTCATTTCACTGAAGTCAGTTGGGATGCTCATGTGAGTAAGGTAAGTAGGACTGACCATTCTTGCAGATTAGCATTGTTGAATTTACACTGGAAAAATCTGAGCACAGATGGATTTTTCCACATTGGTTGCAGGGTACCATCTTTGTATTTGTAATTGGGACAATTTTTATAATGAGGGTGTCGTCGATAGAAACCATCTATTTGGTGGTTATTATTATTACTTCAAGCCAGGGGGTGCAGTACCACCAGTACCCCTAGTTCCAGCACCACTGTAAAGAGTGCAGCTGCTCACTGTCTCAGTTCTCCTTCATTCAGTAACCTCATCCCTTTTGCTAAGGAGAATGTTAGCATTAGAAAGAGAATAGAAGAAATTAATCAGGTCGGATAGGTCACGCTATGGAAAATGAGGCCACTGTGTCTAACCAAGCTTCCTATTTGAATATATTTTAAGTTACCACCCTGAAGCTTTACATTTTGACTTGACCTGCCAGAAAGGGGTGTCTTTGTTTACTAAAATTCAGCGTAATTCACCCTTTGTGATATTATTTATCACTATTGCCTGGCTATACCGAAAGGACAGGAAACATCTGACATGGATTTAATCAGGCTACACTTCTATTATTAGATGTTTGGCACTACCCGAACAAAAAAAGTGTACAATGGAGTAATTCCCATGGTTATTCCATAATTGTCTGGGGGCTTCCACCAGCTCCCCTTCTTTTTCCATCCAGATCCCCCACAGCCAATCCATTGCTGGATCCTTACCATCCATCTCGCCCAACTTCCTCATAGAAGGGTTAATATGGACTAGAAAAAGGGAGTTGGCTCCCTGCCATACCAATCATAGGAATCCCCAGTCCCCCCTTCTGTACCTTTAATGAACACCTCCTTTTAAGTCTGTTTCAAATCCATTTATCTGGTCACTGTATAGCTTCCATATGGAGTCCCTGCTCCGGCCATTCACTACATACTTACATAATGAGTTGCGACAGACAGCCTACCACCCTTCATATCATGAATGAACAGAGCCCACCTGAACCTGCTGTGACAAAGATGAAAAACACCTAGGTTTTCACCTAGCCGACTCTGGTGGTAAGGGAAAAGTCCTTCCCAGCCCCCTAAACAAGGGGCAGCTAGAGCAATGCCCACAGCAGGTCTTGACCAATCCTGGTATTTCACCACCTAAAGGGAAGGGAGGGTGGGTCCTGCCTCTGCCTGTTCCATGTAAAAGGAGGCTTCATGCACAGGACTGCTCCTTTAAGCTCTTCTACCCATCTGATTTCCAGGGGATGAGACAGCATTGCCAGGCTGGCCCCTTGACTCTTTTGTTCCAGTTTCCCCCCCCCCCTTTTCCCCTCCCCCCAGCAGCCCTAAAGCACTCTTTACTTCATTTGGCCAGCCAGACAAATTCCACCCCTTCCCCTTCTTCAAGGTGTGGTGCGGTCATTTATAGCAAATAAAGACCTGAGATGAAATCAGGGCACTTCTGCGTTCAACTCTGTATAGACATACTAAGAGACAGTGCCTGCCATGAACACCTTGCAGACTGAATGCGATATTTTAAAATGAATTGGGGGGAAATTCTGGCCCAACTGCCAATCGGTGCAGACTGGACTTCATCCACTGAAGACTGCCCTGATTTACAACCCCAATGAAATCAGTGGCTTAGGGTGAAAGTGGGTAGTGTTGTCATTTTACAAAGAGAGCACCCCAACCCGAAGTCAGCTGAAACAAAGGAGGTGTGGGGTGTGACTCAGGACAGGAGCTAGACTAGTATAATAATATATCATTAGGAAAACATTCAAGTGTATGAGAAGAGCATCTCCCACCAACATAGCGCCTGCATGGACAGCACATTGGTCGCAGTAACTTGCGTTGCTCAGGGAGGCTTCTTTTTCAAACCCTTGAGTGATGTAAGTTACATCGACTCAAGCACTACTGTAGATTTGCCCTAAGTTTAACAAAATTCTTGTTCAGCTTAAGGGGGGCTTTACCTGACTAAATGAGGACAGTGGATTTTGGCCCTTTATTTTAAAAGTGATTATTCCACCCACCTCTGCCCTGCAAAGAAGGTCAAAGTAGAGCAAAGAGCTGGAGAATGGCTGTTCTGAGATCAGAATATTTTCCTAATAAACTATAATAATTAAATCACCCCTAATTATAAATGATTTTAGAGTGAATTATTAAAGACAAAACAAGGCAGCATCCTTCAAATCCACCATTCATAGTGAGGAAAGTTTGTATTAGTGTTTACATACTTTAGTAGATACGTACATTGAAGGGTATATTACCTGCTTATTGCTTATCCCTGTTATATTAATAAGAGTGAGGTGCACATATTATGGAGAATAGGTGTGTAATTATTTAAGTGGTATGATATTAGTTTTATAGCTAACTATATAATGTGAACTTTCACACTGGTAAAAAGCCAGTTGGGAGTACAATATAACCAAAGAGCTGCAGCACATTACAGTTTATTTAATTTGATAGCAAGCTTGATTCAACATGGTTAAACTCAAATGGCACCTCAAGCATTGAGGAGTTTTATAAGTTTCCTATTTAATTTAATGGCACAGATCCTAATGAAACTTTTCATGATATTGATGAATTGTTTAAAGATTAGCGTCAGTATACAAATAACAGTAACTTCCTCTATCCTGCATCTGATCCCAAAGATTAAAACAGCTACAGTGTCATTGATCTAACAGTTAAGCATCCCTTCTCTGAAGATTCCATAACCATATTGACTTTCACTGCACTTCCAGGAAAATATATTTCTGGCAGTAAAAGCAAACAAGCACCAACCTAATGTTTACACTTTAATTATAATACTGTGAGCTCAGTCTTAATGCTAATGATATGCAATATCTCCCAGTAGCATTAGCGGGAAAAAAAATTCTGGTGACTATTGAGTTTATCTATAATCACAAAACCCTAAATCCCTAAAAGACAGTTAAGATAATTTTGAATGGAAACATTTTCAGTGTGTTCATTATTATCAGAGTAATTCATCTTTCTCATTCTAGAATCAAGTTAATGTAAATAAAAATATAGTACCAATTACTATAAATAACAGCCTTAATACAAGTTCTTTGCTGAAAGAAGGAGCCCTTTATGCATATCTGATATCTTTTAAGGCATCAGGGGAAAGGTTATAATCTGCTGAAAGTAATTTCTCTATCCATATACAGTAAAACCTCGATTTAACGGACCTCGATTTAACGGACCTCGATTTAATGGACTTAGGATGCAACGGACAAAATTTCTGATCCATATCAGACCGCGACCCCTCCCTGCTGCGGCCCCGGTCCCCTTCCCTGGCAGCCGTCTGCTGGTTCCTGGCTGCTGCCCCGGTCCCGGCAGCAGGCAGGATGGCTCCTGGCTCCCGGCTGCCACCCGGGTCCCAGCCGCTGGCAGGCTGGCTGCCGGCTCCCAGCTCCCGCCCGGGTCCCGCCAGCGGGCGGGCTGACTGCCGGCTCCCGGCTCCCGCCCGGGTCCCGCCAGCAGGCGGGCCGGCTACCGGGCCCCACCCGGGTCCCGCCAGCGGGCGGGCTGGCTGCTGGCTCCCACCCGGGTCCCACCAGCGGGTGGGCCGGCTGCTGCCTGGGTCCCAACAGCGGGCGGGCTGCAGAGCTGCCGCCCAGACCCTGTGGTGGGCGGGCTGCTGCTCCGACAGCTCGTTTTTTTTTTTTAATTAAATAATGGACTTTTTGATTTAACGGACACCCCCTCACCCGAATTAGTCCGTTAAATCAAGGTTTTACTGTATGTGTATCATTAATGTATATGAAGTCATGAGAATCCCATGGGATGGTTGTCACTAAAACATGATGCAAGTTAGGGAATCAGCCAGATATTAGCTCCCCAGAGGGAATGGCAAGGAAAGTTACCAACACCAAAGTGGGGTATCAATCAACCCATCAACAACCATTGTCCAGCAAGGGAGCTACAATTCAATGACTCACCTGTATGAGGCCACTCCTGGGGAATTGCTCAACCTTGACTGGAGACTCAGCAATGACTCAGATATGCCTGGACTTGGGTTTTTTTGAGCACATGGACTGAGGGTATAAAACAGATAGAGTAGAGACATACTGGGCCTTTTTTTCTGTCCCCACCTACGCTGCAAGGAACTAAGACACTGAGGAGCAGATAAGACTCCAACAGAGGAGATTGGCTCAGGTTTAAGGAACAAATCTGTATATTAAGGACTGCAATATCCAATGGGGTGAGAAACTGCTTCATCTAGATGTTGCCCGGTCTAATAGGGTTAAAGTTTAGACTATGTGCTTATATTGTATTTTATTTTGATAACTAACTCTATATTTTTGCCTATTACTTAATATCACTTATAATCTATCTTTTGTAGTCAATACATGAGTTTGTTTATCTTTAGCACTGAGTTTGTATAAAGTGTGTGGCAAATCTCAGGTTTTGCAAAGGCTGGTGTATAACCACTTTCCACTGCTGAAGTGGTGAACCAATTAATAAATCTGCACTGTCCATCTTGAGCAGTGCAAGATGGTATATTCCTGAGGTACAGTGCTGGGAGGTGGGGAATCAGGGATTTGGCTCTGGTGCCTTCTCTGTATGATGCATGAGAGGCTCTGGGAGCATTCAGGCAATATAGCTAGGCTTGGGGTTCCACACGCTTTTGTGCTGAATGATAACAGCACCTGGAGGGGTTTTCTGCTGATCACTAGCAAGGCATTGTGAGAGACAGCCCAGGCTGGAGAGAGTTAAGGGGGAACAGCGGTCCCACAGTCCCAGGCTGCACCCCGGGGGGATCCCGTCACAGAAGCTGTTAGGAGATAGGGAAGGAAAAGGTGACTAAAATCTAGAGGCAATTGCCAACAAAAGCAAACAGGAAGACTTTGAGGAATGATATAATGAGAGTATGAATGCAGATGTTAGGGTTAGAGGTAAAGTGAAGTAGAACATTCTCCTGGGAGAAAGGAAGTTAGAGGTAATGTAATTGGAGGGGATCATCAACACAGAAACTGAAGTCTGCAATGATGAGACAAGAAGAGGAAAGATCAATAGTGAAGATGAAATCTAAGATAGCCCAAAGGAGAGGTAATAGACCAAGGTGGCCTGTAGATTAAAGAGGGTTAATGGGTTGAAACACTGAGAGAGTTTACATTAAATATACTCATCAAATCCACAAACTGGAAACCATGCAGTGTTTTCAAGTAAAGAGCAAATAAAAATCTGGAAATACACACACAACTTTTAAATAGGTTACTCTGGAGACCCAGTTTGCCTATTTGAGCTCTATAAAGCTTGTTCACTGTGTTAGCAAAAAAAACCCCACCACTTAGTTTCACCTGAATTTGAAATTGATCATGGTATTTTAGCTTTGTTCTACAGAGGACAACTGGAATCCATCGTAAAATAATAAAAACATTTAGCCAGATCCTCAGCTAGTGTAGGTGAGCGTAACTCCATTAAATTCTTGATATAAAAGGGTTGGGATGCTGGTAGTGCATTCTCTGTAAAGTTTATAGACTCTGGATTTTCCCTCCTCCCTGGTCCACAAACACCCAGATTTGTAAACTTTCAGGACCTGCTACAGGGTCTATTTGTTCCACGAGGCCTGTAAAAAGATTGAGGTATAGATCAATATGCTGATGCCAGTATCTGACATATGTACATCGGCCAAACTGGATGGTCCCTACGAAAAAGGATAAATGGACACAAATCAGATATTAGGAATGGCAATATACAAAAACCTGTAGGAGAACACTTCAGTCTCCCTGGACATACAATAGCAGATTTAAAGGTAGTCAACCTGCAGCAAAAAAACTTCAAGACCAGACTTCAAAGAGAAACTGCTGAGGTACAATTAATTTGCAAATTTGACACCATCAACTCAGGATTAAACAAAGACTGTGAATGGCTAGCTAACTACGAAAATAGTTTCTCCTCTCTCGGTGTTCACACCTCCAGTTCAGCTACTAGAAGAGGACCTCATCCTACCTGATTAGAGATAACAAGGTGGTTCAGCCTGATTGAACTGACCTTGTTATCTCTAACCTGGTTCTTGCCTACTTATTTATACCTGCCTCTGGATACTTCCACTGAATGCACCCGACGAAGTGGGTATTAGCCCACAAAAGCTTATGCTTCAATACTTTTCTTAGTCTTTAAGGACTCTTTGTCACTTCTGCAGATCCAGACTAACACAGCTACCTCTCGGATTCTTGACACTTGACTTTAGAGGATTATGGAATGTTTCTGGAGGTCAATCAGAGCACAGTAATGCAACACCTCATTCACACTGACGCTGGGGTGTCTCAGCCAAGATGCATCAGATGTTATTCCTCTCGCCGAGGTAAATTACCAGGAGTGCCTTGCACCGAGGTAAATTACCAGGAGCCCTCTAGCTAAGGAGTCAGAGTGCTCTATGGGCCTTGCCAGTATACACGGGGAGTGTGTTAGAATGCACTGGGCAGCTTTAGTGCGTTTTAACTTGCAAGTGTAGCCAAGCTCCACATGTGCAGACTATAGACACATCTGGAGTTGCCAAACATTCTGGATTTTATCCCAATCCCAAATATCCTACACTTCTTGCTGAAAACAGAAGGAAGTGGTATTTGTTATTGTTGTTTTACTGCTGGACTCTCAGTTTCTTCATGAGAACTGCAAATAAAATACTGGACATAATCCAGGGATTTAGAGATGTGGAGCTACAGTATCCCTGTCTAAAGAGACTTAAAATCTGGCAAGAAAATAAATCACATAGGCACCAGCTGCAAGCCTTTTGTAGCAATTCACGCAATAATTACTCTTTTTTGCTCTGCTTTCCCAATTCATATTCATGAAAAAGAGCAAGAAATGGAAAACCTACATTAGAATTGAGGCAAACAAGACTGTGTATTGTCAAGAAATGTGTGTCAGAAACAGAAAATGAACAGGAGACCCAATTCCTTAGTGCTGAATGCTTTCCTCAAAACAGGATCATGATAGCATTTACAATGTTGAGGGTATTACTGTGCACTGCAATAGGCAAATAAAGCCCTAAGTAAGTGATCTTAATATCCTGTTAAGTAGGATAAAACTACTAATATACAGGCTAAGGTTATCCTCTGTCTTGTGTCCTCCAATGGGACAGTTGATCAGGTTCCCACAGAGAATTGGGAAACCTAAAGAATTCTGATTTGCTTATCTCTTGTCACTAAGTGCCAAACCCCTCTCCTAGAAATTCCACACTATATCCTTTGTATATACAAAACTGATAAGGCTAAGGTGTGTTTAGGCATAGTTCTGAGCAAGGGTGGGCATGTGTAAGCCAGAGCACCACACAAATAACTCTGGGATGCGCAGTGTCTCAAAAACACTCCTCTGAGGTACTTGTGAATTTATTTCAGTATAAGCTTTCGTAGGTTATAGCACACCTCATTGGATGCATAGAATGGAACACTCGGTATGTAGGTAAGTTACCTACTGTGTGTTCCATTCTATGCAGCCGATGAAGTGGGCGGTAGCCTACAAAAGCTTATGCTGAATTAAGTTTGTTAGTCTCTAAGGTTCCATAAGTATTCCTGTTCTTTTCACAAATATAGACTAATATGGCTGCTACGCTGAAACTCCTCTGCAGTGTAATTCCCTTCCTGGTCCCCCTAGCTTTTGGGTAGAGTAGTAATCTGCAATTGGTCCAAACTAGCAACATACAACAGTGACATGCTCCCTGATTCTTTTGAGTGGCAGAGCCAAGGTACCATCTACTCCACTTTAGGGGTGAGATTAATAGCTCCTCAGTACTTACTTGTGTGTGCCCAAACCCCAAAACCGGGTAGCCTGTGCAGGTGTGGAAGCCACTATCCCATATTCTTATTTCCTTGTAGAGTGCAGGTGGTCCAAGCCACTATCCCATATTTTCTAACATATTAGAACCAATTTGCAGAATAAATCTAATGTTTGCATTGTGCAGGTATGCATGTGTTAAGAAAACATGTGTATTCTCATGCCTACAGTGATTGGTTTTAATATGCTGTCTATGGGTATGTCAACACTGCAAATAGAAACCCACGGCTGGCCCATCCAACTGACTCAGGCTCATGGCGGCCAGGGAAGGGGCTGTTTAATTGTTGCATAGCTGTTCAGGCTGGGGCTAGAGCCCAGGGTCTAGGACCCTGCAAGGTGGGAGGCTTCCAGAGCTTGGGTTGTAGTGTGAAACCAAATGGCTACACCACAAGTAAACAGCCCCGCAGCTTGAGCTTTGTGAGTCTGAGTCATCTGGAATGGACCTGCTGTGGGTCTCTAATTGCAGTGTAGACATACCCTGTACTAACTTAGTCCTCTCTGCAATACACCAATTACTCCACTTAGCGAAGAACATCTAATGCAGGGGTGAGCAAACTATGGCATACGGGCCACATCCGGCAAACGGGCTAATTCTGTCCAGCCCCCCGAGTTCCCAGTTGGGAAGGCTAGCTCCTCTCCCCTTCCCCACTGTCTCCCCCCCCTCGCAGCCTCTGCGGGGTGGGGCTGTGCACTTTGGTGGATCAGTGTGGCAACATGTCTGGCTCCGGGCTAGATACACTGTTCTGAGCGGCGGCATGGTAAGGGGGCCGGGGCCGGGGGGTTGGATAAGGCCAGAGGGTCTCTGGGGGCGGTCAGGAGGAGACGGGGAATGGGGGGTTGGATAGGGCATGGGAATCCCAGGGGGCCTGTCAGGGGTCGGGGTGTGTGGCTAGGTGTCAGGGCAGTTAGAGGACAGGGAGCAGGGGGATTGGATAGGGGGTGAGGTCCTTGGGGGTGATTGGGGCAGGGGGGGTCTCTTGAGGGGGTGGTCAGGGGACAAGGAGCAGGGGGGCTTAAATAGGGGTGAGGTCTTGGTGGGGTGGTTAGGGGTGGGGGTTCTCTGGAGGGGGTGGTCAGGGGACAAGGAGCAAGGAATTTGGATGGATTGGGAGTTGTAAGGGGGGCAGTCAGGAGGCAGAAGTGGGTGGGGGTCGGATAGGGGGAAGGACCGGGCTATTTGGGGAGGCACAGCCTTCCCTACGCAGCCCTCCATACAATTTTGAATCCCTGAGGCCAAAACATTTGCCCACCTCTGATCTAATGTCATCTAGAAGAGCTCTCTTCCTTCTTCACAAAACTGGATTAGCACAGGCAGAAAAGGATAAAATGGTACCTTTTTGACAGGGTCTCTGTTTGATAAGAATATCATTTTATAAGTACTTATATACAAATTCAATGTCAAAATACTAAGATGGGTCAATTTGTGTACCTAGCATTAAATAAGGTTTTTGATGTAATGGTGGGAGCGTGGCATTGTATGTGAAAAAAAAGCATAAAGTAAAGTATAGTACAAATCTTAAATGAATCAAAGTGAACCATGGAAACTCTATGGGTAGAAATTCCATTTGTGAATGATAGTTCAGCAGTAGGAATATACTACTGATTCCCTGTTCAGTGTGCTGATGGTGACTATGAGATGGTCAGGAAGATTAGAGAGGCTACAAAAAGAGAAAACTCAACAATAATGGGATTTCAACAATCCCCATATTGACCGGGAACACATCACCTTATGGGATGGGATGCAGAGATAAAATTCTGGACACCATTAATGACTGCTTTTTTGGAGCAGCTAGTCCTGGAACCCAGGGGAGCCGCATTCCTTAATTTAGTCATAAGTGGTACACAGGGGTGAATATAGCTGAACTGCTTGGTATCAGCAACCATAATGTAACTCAATTTAACATCATTGTTGGAAGGGTGGGGGGAGTGGGGTATATAAAGAAACCAACCACAGTAGCATTTCTTCAAAATGGGAAACTACACAAAAATGAGGAGGCTAGTTAAGAGGAAATAAAAGGAACATTGACAAGAGTGAAATGCCTGCAAGCTTCATGAAAACTTAAAAAAACCCACATCATAATAGCTCAAACTATATGTATATCTCCATATCCCAAATATACCCCCTCTCCCAAATAAAACACCAAAATGCCACCATAGGTAAACGACAGAGTAAAAGAAGAGGTTAGAGACAAAAATACTTTTTAAAAAAAAAAATTGCAAGTCAAATCCTACTGAGGAAAATAGAGACTAGAAAACTCAGAAAAGTCAAGTGTAAAACTATAATTAGGCAGGCCAAGAAAGTCTTTGAAAAGCAACTATCAAAGACACAAAAACTAGCAGCAATTTGTTTAAGTATATCAGAAGCAGGAAGCCTACCAAACAATCAGTAGAACCAATGGATGATTGAAATGCTGAAACAAACTGAAAATGACAAAGCCATTGCAGAAAAACAAACTGAATTCTTTACATTGGTATTCACTGAGGAGGGTGTGAGGGAGATTCACACACCTCTGCCTTTCTTTCTAGGTGGCAAACCTGAGGATTGTCCCAGATTGATGTGTCAGTAGAGGTGGGTTTCAAACAAACTGATAAATTAAACTGTTATAAATCCCCAGGACCAGATGGTAGTCCCCCAACAGTTCTGAAGAAACTCAAATATAAAATTGCAGAATGACTAACTGAGATATTTAACCTATCACTTAAATCAGCCTGTGTCCCAGATCATTGGTGGCAATGTGATGACAATTAAAAAATTCTTTAGAGATAACCCTGGCAATTACAGCTTCAGTACCAAGTAAATTGGTTGAAACTATAGTAAAAACAGAACTATCAGACATACAGATAGATGAACATGACATGCTGAGAAAGACTCAAAATGTCTTTTCTAACAGGAAATCGTGCCTCACCAATCTATTAGAATTCTTTGAGAAAATCAACAAACAAATGGATAAGGTGGTGCCAGTGGATATAGTATACTTGGACTTTCAGAAAGCCTTTGCCAAGATCCCTGTTCAAAAGTTCTTAAGCTAAATAGGCAGTCATGGGATAAGAGGGAAGATCTTCTCATGGATCAGTAATGTGTTACAATATAGAAAAATGACAGTTTTCACAATGGAGGGAGGTGAATAGTAGGGTCCCCAAGGACCTGTACTGGAACCAGTGCTGTTCAATATGTTCATAAATTGTACAGAAAAAAGGAGTAAATAGGTGGCAACGTTTTCAAACAATACAAAATTATTCAAGATAGTTAAGTCCAAAGCAGACTGCAAAGAGTTTCAAAGGGATCTTTCAAAACTGGGTGACTGGGCAACAAAATAGCAGGTAAAATTCAGTGTTGATTGTAGTAAGATGAGGCCCTGAAACATAAACTCTTGTATCAGAGGCCTAGCATGAGGCCTGAAGCCTGAACCAAAGTAAGCCAAGGCATTGCTAAGCAAAGCTGGGTTGTGAGCCAGAGGCACGCCCTCCAGGCAGAAATTATCAAGCAGAGGGCTGCTAAAGGCAGTAATGCGTAAAGGGGCTGTACCTCAATACATCAGTAGCGATGATTAATATGATTAATATGTCCTGCACTGTATTAAAACAGGTCTCGGAGTCCACATCTTTGTCCAGCCGAGGGGGCAGTGGAAGAGTCCCGCCACTGACTGAGCTGGTCTATTGTACTAGCAGACCCGTTCTAATCCGGCAAGATAGTTATTGCTTCATTTGACAATAATCCTGGCCAGGTGCCTTCGCACCTTACTAGAGTCTGCGGTCTTTGGGGGTTCTCTCGGGGTCTGCTGTGTCAGCTATCTGCGCAGAGCTGGGACAGCACACAGAGGGAACAAGAACGCAGCCGACTGATATCATCATCGAAAAAGAGCAGAGCACCACACTGGTAGCTACTGACAACACTGATAATGAAAATTAATGCACATTGGAAAACATAATCCCAATTATGTACACAAAATGACGAGGTCTAAATTATCTGTTACCACTCAAGAAAGAGATCTTTGAGTTATCATAGATAGTTCTTTGAAAACGTCTGCTCACTACACAGCAACAAATAAAAAGCTAACTGAATATTAGGAACCAATAGGAAAGGGATAGATAATAAGAGATAAATTAACTATATAACTCCATAGTGTGCTCAGTGCACGAAGTTTTGGTCTCCCCATCACAAAAAGATGTATTAAAATTGGAAAAAGTACAAAGAGCAACAAAATTTGTTAGGATTATGGAACATATTCCACATGAGGAGAGATTAACAAGACTGGGACTGTTCAGTTTAGAAAAGAGATTACTAAGGCGCTAAATGATAGCGCTCTGTAAAATCATGAATGGTGTGGTGAAAATGCTTAAGAAATTTTATTTAACCCTTTACATAGCACAAGAACCTTGGGTCATCCAATTAAATTAATAGGCAGCAGGTTTAAAACAAACACATAGGACAGTCAACCTATGGAACATGTTGAACATGGGATACTGTGCACCTAAATCAACAAGTAAATAAATAAGCTAGTAATGCCTGGTGAGGTGAGTTATAGCCATTGAAGCAACAAATTTTGCTGTTATTAATTTTTATATCATTCAAGGTCTTCTTCCTTTCCTTCTTTATGATCACATTACACTGTGTGTGTAATGTCTGCTAATGACAAAGTTCCATATTGAATATGTGTTGTTTATAAAAATAATGGATCTGGATAGTTACACCTACTTGGTTTTAAATGTGAAGAGGCAAATATATGTAGATAAGTGTACAGCAATGGACTGCTCATTTTCTTGTTCAATTACCAAGTAATTTAGGACTTTTCTTGAAGTGGTTAGTGACGAGGAAAACAGGTTTAAATCAATAGATGATTTATTTAGATGATTTCCTGTTATGGGGCTGGTAAATACTGAAATGCATAAAGAGCTTTTCGATGCTATTAGAGACAGCCAACTAGTTCCGAGTAAAATTAGCTATCAAAAAACATATGGGCCTAAGAATAACTTTAAAAAAAACATATACCAAAATAATCGCAAGTAAAATAGAACAAACTGAGAATTTTGTTTAATTTTTTTATGGGATAAGCTTCAAAAACTTTGGATGGTAGATGGGTATTATGGTTTCAAAAGTAGCAACGAGACAAAAGTAACACTGAATTACTTACCACTGTAAGAGCCTCTATAGAGGACACAGGTATTGTTCATGAGGGTGGTATGGAAACACGTCCCCCAGGAGGTTAGCAGCCAGTGCAATAGAGCAGATAGTGAATATGTGTCATATTCAGAGCTAACACATCTGGGTAGTTAGGACTGTTTGATTTAAATTAGAGGGAGGGAGTTGTTTATGATGGGTTAAGGAACATTTGATTTATTTTCCCTTTTCTGATACTCAGCTCATTTAATCATAGCTGGTGAAATTCACTTCAGCCACATATAATCAGAGTATTGTTTTATGCAGGTGATGTGGGCAAGGATTCGAAGACAAATACACAATCTGTAACTGAGGCCAGGTCTCAAGTCTGCACCTGCATGCTCTATGGGTAACTGTGGATTGGAACAGTACCAGCACAGACACTCTGTTTCTATGGCTTGACTCCCAGCATCCTTTACTGCACAATCATACAAGGAAAGAAAAACATTTTTGGTTCTATAATTGGAGGAAGCAGTGTGATCTGAGTGACACTTTTTATTAAACAAATCAAAGCTAATGATTTGTAAATACAGGGTAGACTAATAACATTTTCCATATCTATGCAAGATGGACATAACAAATTCACAGAATTTAAGGCCATAAAAACATCCAGGATCATCCAGTTTGAGTTCCTGCATAAAGAATCCAAAGAATTTAAACTCATAATTCCTGCAGTTGAACAAATTATTATTTCCTATAAAATAGTTTGAATATCATCAAGTAAAAAAACCCAAAGAACATTGAGAGTTTATCTAACAAATTTCTTTAGAAAGACACCACGGGTTAAATTCACAAAGGAATTTAAATGCAATGATGCTGAGCATTGCCAGGCCTAATGTTTAGGTGCTTAGAAAATCATTGACATTCACAAAGCCTGAGTTTGGTCCCTTGGCTCCCTTTACAATGCCTCGGGAAAGATAGGTGCCTTAGAATGGGATTAATGAAAGCCAGAACACTAGGCAGCTTCTCACCTAAACTTACCAATGGAAGATGCCAACAGGGGTGTGTGCTAAACCCCACCCCTCTCTTGAAGATCAGCTCCAAAGTCTGAGGTCCTGATTCAAGTACCCCCTGCATCTGAAGGGGAACAGTAATTTGAATTTGGGATTTGTCACATCTCAGGTTAATGCTCTATTCCCTAGCATATGGAATATTATATTGTGGGGGACCCTCAGTTTCTCCTGACATTGTTTCACTGTGAATAACTAAGGCTATGTCTACTCTATGAAATTTGGTTGATTTTATAGGAGTCGATTTTTAGGAAGTGATTTTATACAGTCGATTGTGTGTGTCCCCACTAAGCACATTAAGTCAGTGGAGTGAGTGCTCAATATCATGGCTAATATTGACTCAAGGAGCGGTGCACTGTAGATAGCTATCCCACCGTCTCTGCAGTCTCTGCTGCTCATTGGGATGCTGGGGTAAGCTCCTAATGCCTGATGGGGCAAAAACATTGTCACAATCATTAACCTTCTTCTATCAAGGGTAGTGACTCTGGGAAATGTGCAGGTCATAGTGGATGGCTTTGCTTCAATGGGGTTCCCTAACTGTGGTGAGGCAATTGATGGAATGCATATCCCTACCATGGCATTGGACCACCTTGGCAGCCAGTATATAAACCGCGTGGGGTATTTTTCAGTGGTGCTGCAAACACTGGTGGATCACAAGGGATGTTTCACTGACATCATGGCTGGGAAAAGTGCTTGATGCTCACATCTTCAGGAACTCTGGGCTGTTTGAACAGCTGCAGTAAGGGACTTACTTCCCAGATCAAAAAATTACTGAATACAGGCCGGAGATATGGACTCTTGTTGCCCCGCCCTGACTAAAGGCTCCTTGATTCTGTTTGCTGCTCAGCCTTGACCATAGGCCCGAGCCCTAGACTCCTATTGCCCCTCCCTGACTGAGGGCTGGGGCTATTTAGCTATGTTTATTGCTAGCCCCCGAAAATAGGACTGACCTAGAGACTCTTGTCGTCCTGCTGATTCACCACGGTGGGCGATGCACAGGTGTGTAGTGTGGTGGTGTGGCCTCCCATGGACCCAGACTGAGAGGTACCCCACTGCTGTTTTTTGCAAGATTCTGGCATAGTTTCTCCAACCAGGGCTTTTCCTCTGCAATCTATGCTAGTCAAGCTATGCAGTGTACCAGCCATTAGGTTGTTTACAAAAAAGTTTCATAAATCTCAAAGCCTCCTCATAAAAAGTTTAAGAAAACTGTGCTAGGATCATGCAAGCAACTACCTTATTTACCTGTGTTTAAAGCTGTGTCACGGTGCCAATATCAATGTTAACTGGCTCATAGAAAGAAAAATTTACAACACCCTGCAAAATCACATTTTTGTCACTTGAATGCCCATATTACACATTTGAAATACAATGTTGCTTTAAGTTCTAGGGTCTAGGGTAGTCATTGAGGATATGAAAGTCTAGCACCTATGTCAATGCATGGTTTTTCTTCTTGGCATCTAGTAGAATCTATGGCAAACATGAAAAAAAACAACACCACCTTTTTCTGATTTTAATGAAAAGACAGTTGAGTTTCTCCAGATATGTTTTGTTCAACTGTTTTGAGCTGTCAGCAGGCTCTGTCTATAAATATTCCACTTGCAAAGGTATGGAGGAAATGTATGGATTGGCTGGGTTTTGATTTTAAGAATGTGGTACAAATTCTAGTCACATTGGGGCTGCTAATGCAAAGGTACAGTGGAGCTTGCCAAGAGGTATGATTAGGAAAATATGATGCTGGCCATTTTCATGGACTAGAATGTACCTAAAGCCACAGGAAAACTGTTCAATTCCTTAGAATTCCTAGGATTTCTTAGAAAAGGGCCATATTTTGGAGATTGGTAAATAACAGGTACTCCAAATATATGGACTATTGTCTGTAAAGAGCCATTTAGAGCAGTGGTCCCCAACCTTTTCTTCACCGCGGACCGGTGAATGCGGCCGAGTCGGGCTTGCGGCCCGGTCGGAATTTAACTTTTCACTGTGTGCGGTGGACCGTTGTATGTCCACCAAAAAGACGCAGAATTCAATTGATAATAGTCACAAAATGCAAAGTGAAACTTGACATTAAAACTATTTAATTTAAAACGAACGGAGGGGAACCGGAGGGAAGCGCAGCCGCGGCCCGCAGGAGAGCGCAGCCGCGGCACGGAGGGGAACGCGCCCAGAGGGGAACGGAGGGGAACCGGAGGGAAGCGCAGCCGCGGCATGCAGGGGAGCGCAGCCACGGCACGGAGGGGAACGCGGAGGGAATGCGCCCAGAGGGGAACGGAGGGGAACCGGAGGGAAGCGCAGCCGCGGCACGCAGGGGAGCGCAGCCGCGGCACGGAGGGGAACGCGGAGGGAACGCGCCCAGAGGGGAACGGAGGGGAAGCGGAGGGGAGTGCAGCCGCGGCCCGGAGGGGAGCGCAGCCGCGGCACGGAGGGGAACGCGGCCGCGGCCCGGTAGCAAAGGCTCCACGGACCGGTACCGGTCCGCGGACCGGTGGTTGGGGACCACTGATTTAGAGGACATCAGTCCAGTATTTCTTAAATGTATTTATATGGGTCAGATTACTCCTCAGATTTCTGTGTGTGCACAGTTTATATAGGGAAAAGGGCACAAAGAACCTTCCCTATCCTTCTGAAGCCCGTGTAACTGACAGCCAAAATTGTACTCTGGGGAAAATAGGACTGTTCCCATCCTACTCCTGTGGGGGTGAATGATACCCCATAGGGGACAAACTGCAGGTGAAGCCTTCCCTGCTATGCTCTACCTAGTGCAATTGGAAAGCCAGGTAGGAAGTAGTATGATGCATCCTATAATGGAAGAAAACAATAGGTACAAAGTCTCAGAGAACTTGGGAGCAGGTGCCAGGAGGCAGAATGGCCCAGTACTCCCTTTTGGGACAGTGTTGCTCTTCACTGCCCTTTACTTTGTATTCATTTATTTATTTGTCTATAGACAAATGCTACAACAGGGCACTTATCCAGATGTAACAAGGGACAGGAGCAAATTCTGTACAACTACTTCTCCTACCCCAGCTTAATTAATTGTTAAAGCACAGGGTTAGTTCCATCTTTTATAGGACTTTCAGGTAATATTAAAAGGTAAAACTCCAGTGTTATTGTTTTTCAACCCCCAAAGGCATTTGTAACAGAGTGGGTGAGAAGAAGGGAAAGAAACCCACACAGTTTGATTAGTATGTAAATTATATATTTCATACAAACACGATTATTTAAATATTCTTTAAAATACTATAAAGTAACTTTTAAAGAAAAGCTATTAGATAATGAGTCTATCAGTGTGTATTTAGGATATAGACTTTCACAAATTCTGCTGCTATTAAAAATATGGGATTTTAGCATAAAATCTCCACTCTACTTTAGCACACACATATAAGCATGCTGTCCTTTCCCCCCCATCATTCTGTTCTCAGTGTGACCTGCAATGGTGCTGGTATTACCTGCATCCTTTGAAACTGGCATGAAACTTCAGAGTATCTCAGTTCAGAAACAAATACTTCTGACTTGCCTTTAGAACAGACATTTGGTCTGCAGCTTTCAATTTGTGATTGATATATAACTGGCTCTCCTCAGCTTCTGTGTCAGAAAAGGTCTCCAGCCCTGAAAACCAACAAAACCTCTGGGCCTTGTGTCATCTTCTTCAGCCAAGCCTCCCCCAAGGGCTCTGAGAGGTCCTATTTTTATAACATTCCACCCTTGCCCCCAAGCTCTGATAAAATCAGCCTGGGAGATGAGTCTATGTAAGACCTGCCTGCCCATAATGGTGGCTTTCCATAAAGCTTCAGGAAAGGTGCTGAGTATGCACAATAACAACCAAACCCTCTTCTGGATATTTCTTAGCTCTTCTGAGTTGTCCTATTCTGCTATCTGGTCAAAACTTAAAATGTTAAACACCCCCCCCCCCCCCCTCTAATGTTTCCTCATGGCTACAATTTTTCTAATTTTCAGAATTCTGGGGTAAAGGGTGAATATTGCAGATTTGGGCTACTTCCAATCAATGTGGGGAGCAAATTCTGAAGCCAAAAAGCTCCTATGGAGAATGTTTTGCCAGCAGCCCCTTCACAGTTAAATAATTGTTGCATGCCTGCAGTGAATAACGATTGAAGACTGTCAAATAACAGGCTCAGTTGGAATTATTTAATCAAAGATTATCAATCAGAGGCTAGCACAGCATTATACAAAATACAGAAAGAATAGATATATTACCACCCTTGAGGTAAGATAAAGAGCTGGCTCTGTGTTTCTTCTTCAATGTAACTGGTGGAATGCAGTTTCATTCCCCCCAACTAAGTTCCAAAAATTCTGTCATGATATAGGATTTTTAGACAAAGAGACACCTGCTTGCCCAGCATACTCTCCAGAAACATATGCTCTGATGTAATTTCTTTTAATATAGATTTTTTTCAGTTTACCTGATTAATGTGTGAAGGCATGCTTGTTTACAGCTGAGGGGAACAATGTTCTTCAATATCTCTCAGCTGGTCTGTCTTCTCTGCTTGCCTCACAATGGGCTCTAAGGGGTCAACAGAGCCCTAGGGACCCTGTACAGGAAGCAGCCAATCAGTGAAGAGCTGAGAGAGCAGTCAATCAGGCCCCAGACATCACCTTAAGAAGAGCTTCTGGACAGAGCAGCTTCAGTCATTCCCTGGAGCTCAAGGAGGGAAGAGCCTTTGCAGGCTGAAGGCAGCCAGCACCCTAGACAGAGCAGTGCTGCAGCAAAGACCCAGGGAGGTAAAAGCAGCTCTTGGCAGGCTGCAGGGATCTGCAAGCTGAGACCCTGAGGCAAGGGCAGAGAGGGTACTGAGGATGTGGGGTAGCATCCCAGGGAAATCTACTGAGGCAGTGGAGGGGGCATAGCAAGCAGCAGCCTTTTACATGGTCCCCCGACTTCATTTGCCACTGGGGAAATGGCTAGACAGTAGACTGAGAGAAGTAGCTGGACAGGGATTCCAGAGATGTCTCCCAGAAGCCGGGAGCACAGAGTGTGGCATGGCTGGAGGGACATGGATTCTCAAACAGAAGAGATGACAGGCAGAGCACCACCAAACAGGGCATATTGACTAACAGAGCTAATTCTCATATTGGCCACGAGGTGAAACCAGAGTAATGAGTGAGCCCTGTTACATTGATTCCCCCAATAGGAAAACTTATATATATATACTAGCGAAAATATCCGGCATTGCTCGGGTCCGTCAGGGGTGCGGAGGGGGCAGAGAGCTGAGCGAATGCGGGGTCCATTGGAGGGGGGAGGGGAAGAGAGCAAGCCTGACACCCCCACCTCACCCCCCCGACCAAACCCGACACCCGCACCTCACTTACCCCTCAACCAACCCCGAATCACATTTTCACCCCCCACACCCAAACCCAACACCCCCACGTCACCTCCCTACCAACACCCCCTGACCAATACCCACACCTCACCCCCCGTAGACCAAACCTGACACACCCCACTCACTTTCCCCCCCAACCAAACCCGACACCCCTACCTACCACCACAAACAAACCCGACACCCACACCTCACTTACCCCTCGACCAACCCCAACCCCCTCCTCACCCCCCCAAACAAACCCAACCCCCCACCTTACTCCCCCACCAAACCCAACAGAGAGCTGAGCGAATGCAGGGTCCATTGGAGGGGGTATACATCATAACTATGTCACAGAGAACAGCAGCTGCCCAGCTGATGTGATTGGCCTTTAAATAATTTCACCCCTGGGGGGCGTCAGAGGTGAGATTTGAAAAATTTTCGACTCTTACCCTGATTAGGACCCTAAGACCTATAACTGTACCAAATTTCAAGTCTCTAGCTCAAACGGTGTGGAAGGAGTAAGTGCACATACATACACGCATACATACACGCATACACCATTTGACTTTTATATATATAGATAATAGATAATAGACATGGAGGTGCCTAGACTTATTAGCTACAACCTCGTGCATAAAATTCCTGAATAGGGCTATTTTAGGACAATGACCAATATTCTGGGCCTTAGAATTCAAAATATTCTTTGTTAATATCATGAAGATTCTAAGGAATAGTGAATTTATAAATGAATTAAACATACACAAAGAGAAGAACTAAAAGGGTAATATTTATATAAAAGGGCTAATATGATACTAACAGGTACTAACAGCTTGAGATTTAAGTGTCTTGGCTGATATCAGCTGTAGTGGTGTTCGGTGGAGAGCGAGATGGTTTCTCAGATGGATACATCCTAAACCATGTATACATATGGGCTGTGACTGTAGAGCACTAGTGAAACCAGAGGTTTTTAAGATGTATTTCTCTAAATGGTATGTGTTCATGTGAAATAATATAAGTACACAAGCAATGGGGGGGGGTGTATAATGTAATACTGGCATAATATCAAATGAAGTGACTCTTCATAGACAATTGACAATGGTCACCAATAAGCAATATATATTATAAAGGCACCATCATTATATCCCAGTATCTAAGCTGACTTCTATGTCAGTGCATGAGCATTCCCTTTGGAATGTATAGTCTATAGTGATTATGAACTGCAGGATTTGGCCCAATAAAACCCCAATAGGTAAATTTAATGGAAGGTTTAAAAAAAACATCCTGTCTATTTGACTAAGGGGCCAAAAATTCTCCAAGAACAGATAGTCCCAGAAGAAAGATGTTCCCAACAGTTCATACTGCAGAGACAAACAGTCATGGTAAGCTGTTTACAGATTCATAAAAAATCAGGCAAGATTAAATGCCCTCCATACATCCTAAGTACAGCAATGAAAAATGTTTTTGATATGTTCAGTGTGTTTGTATTATCAAATGTATAGATCATTTCTGATTTCTACCAATTGCACTAGGTAAGATTTTCTGAAATGGGCAGCATTTTTGCAAACATTTTCCTTTAGGAAGAAAGGGGGGAAATATTGAAGCTAAGCAATAGGAGAGTTGGGCAATTACTGTAACTACTGTAGCATGTTATCCTATTACCGCTAAGTACAAAAGTTTCTGAGCTCTTGCTTCCAAAATGTCATGTCAGACAAGACCTGGATTACTGCTGAAATTTTTTAATCTTCAGAGTAGAGAAGGCCAACATTTTTATAATAGGATATAAGCAGCGATACTCTATTGTCAATGACAATGCTACAGCTTTTCAGTTTTACTTTGACACAGACTGCATTTTGTATCTGACATTTGCTGGAGTGAGTCATTTAAACTTCATCTTCAGGAATTCATTGTTACTATATGTTTCTAGGCCTTCATAATTTTAAAATAGTTTTTTTAGTGGCTGTATACAATTTAAGATAGAGACTTAACAGTGTAGTTTACAACCTGCATTCATGCCACCAGGAGTATCCAACGGGATCTACTAAGGTAAGCAGGTTTGTACCCGATCAGTAGATGGATATGAAACACCTCCAAAGACAATACAGGTGCTGGAGGAGATGTTGGTGCTTAAGTAGCACTTTCATCTCTGAATCAGTTACCCACTGCAGGCCTATGAAGAGCTTCAGTATCAGAAGAACTACCATTTGAAGGAAACTTAAAACCAAGATTCTGATTAACCAGCACATTAGAGAACAAAGTTAACCTTGGTGTCCTGGCCAAATTCCAAATGAGGTAATTACATCTTCTTTACTTAAATTTTTCATTAATTATCAATTAGTTGGACAGTGGGACAAATTCTGCTCTGATCTATTGAGCCAAACAAGCATCCTTCCAAATGGATATACAGTCCTAACAAAGTCCATTGAAAAGAATGTACAAACTGGCAAGAAAATGTAAGCTGGAATTGAGGAGTTTCACAGTGGAATTTGAAGAGCAAATAACCAAAGATATATAAATAAATAAGACATTATTTGAATATATATCAGAAGCAAGACATGTACACAGAACTGGTGGATCCGTTGAACTACTACTGGATAAAGGTAGCAATTAGGAATGATAGAGACAATACATAGAAGATACATATATCTTTATTTTGAACTTGCTCTTTTAGAGCAATGAATATGCCAGATTGAAACATCAAAAATAATAGATAGAACAGAGTGCTAAATTAAAGAACAACAATATCACGATCAATAGTGTACATTTAAGAGTTCTGAAGGAACTTTAAAATGAAGTGGCTGATAATGTAAACATACAACTATTAAAATCAGTTACCATCCTGAAGGATTAGAAAGTAGCAAAAGTTATATTTATCTCTATGAAAGATACTAGGAATAATCCTTGTAATTACAGATCAACAAGCCTCACTTCTAATAAATTGAAACAATAATTAAATATACAATTCTTCTTATCTAGATGAACATGATATGACTGGGATAAGCCAGCATGGCTTCAACAGCATTTTTTGAGCAAGCCAACAACAAGCCTTTGACAAAGTCCTTAAGAAGAGGACTTTAAAGAAAATAAGTAGCCAAAATTGAGAGGTAAAGTACTCCCATTTATTCAAAACTGGATAGGAAAGAAAACAAAGTGGTCAGTTTTAAATATAGCAAAGTGGCTCTGAATTAAGACTGGTGTTGTTTAATAGATATTAATCAAAGATCTAGAAAAAAAGTTGTGGAAGGTGGGGTAAAAAAATTGCAGAAGTCACAAAATTATTTAGAAGACTGTGAAGAGCTTCAAAGTGATTTAACTAAGCTAAGTAAACAAGTTGTGGCTAATGAATCAAGTTTGGCCAATGTTAAATAATGCAATTTGGAAGGATGATTTGAACTACACTTACATGAAGAGTTTAGTAAGATGTAGAAAAAGAATTCAACATTTACATGAATAAATCCCAATTGTATTAAACAGTTGTGGGGGTTTTGTTTGTTTATCAATCGATTGTCTGATTTACATTTCAGTCTTAAAGGAACTTCATGCCAAAAGGTGCACATCCAAAGTGCTGAGTATCCTTCGCATACATGTAAAGCCAAAAACACATAGAAGTTAGAAACCGAAGCGGTGTTTCTCTCTCCCTACCATATATAATTTAATTACCAGTGATATTACCCATACATCTTAACAGTCCCACCTGTGAGAAATCCCACCCACAACTTCCTCAGCCTTCCCCCCAATGCTTGTACAAACACATGGACTCTGCAGCATGCCCAGAAGATTGACCAAGTCTGGCTATCTCAGACCTTGTGGATGCTGAGAAGTGGGGAAGGAGGAAGAGTATCCCAAAGGAAAGGGGTCATTATGGATGGATATAGCTTCAACTCAAAAGTTAATAGGAGGCCAGGGCAGACCACAGAGACAGGGTAACATATGCTGCCACCAAGACGCAGACCTGAGCAAGTGGGTTTCCATATCACCACCATCTTAAATTTCCAGATAGACTTAAGCAGCAGCTACTTGTACAGTGCATTCATAAATACACACATTCAAAGGCCAGAAGGGACCATTGTGACCATGTATTCTGATTTCCTGTCTAAGGGCTTGTCTTCACTTGAGCCGGCAAGGATCGATCTTTTGGTGATCGATTTATCGCGTCTCGTTAAGACGCGATAAATTGACCACCAACGGCTCCCCCATCAACTCCGGAAGTCCAGCTCGTGAAGAGGCGCAAGCTGGAGTTGACGGGGGACCGCGCCGCCGACCGCCACCGCCGTGAGGATGGGACGTAAGTCGGCTGTAGAGATGTCGATTTCAGCTGACGTAGCTGAAATTGCGTATCTATAGTCGATTTCCCCCCCCTAGTGGAGACCAGCCCTAACACAGACCATAGATCTTCCCCAGAATGATTACTTTAGAACTGAATCAGAGAGGTAGCCATCTTAGTCTTGAATAGCAGAAGTGACAAAGAGTCCTGTGCTACAGGACTCTTTGTCACTTCTACTTTAGAACTTGATCATATCTCTAAAAAAATTCCAGTAGTCTAGTGTTGAAATGGCAAAGCCATGGATAGATCCCTTTGCATTTTTGTAATATTTGCATTCTCTTTTTATACTTATAATATGGCTTATAACTCTTCTGAAATAAAAATACTGTTATGTTTTTGTTTTTGATTTTATGGCAGGTATCATTAATATGAAATTAAGATATCCATTTGAGATTTAATTACACAACATCAACATTGGACAATTTTCTTTTTTCCCCTCAGCCAACAGTATAAATTGAAGCATTTTCAGTTCAATTCAACCAGACCTTTGGAAGTAGTTGGGAATGTATGCTTGTAATTTTCTCTTTTGAATATACTTGCTTTGTTGTACAGAATAATTTATCAGGACCAGTTGCTTGATAGTTAAACACCCTAATTCTTATGTGTGATTTGCTGTCCAAAACATATGCACATCTAATTTCCCTAAGTGTGACATATGGTTTTCCGAAAAAACCTCATTTTGTTTGGGAGTTTATATAATGTGTGGACAGATTTGGAAGTGCATACTCCACTATTTGTTCCATTGTGTCATTGAGTGATTGTGTGCTGTATAATTTGACAACCTCTTCTATCAGCTCCTCAGCATAATCTGCAACATGCATAATAATTACAGCTTCATTTCAAGAAAAACATCCAAAAGGGTCAGAAATGTGTCAATCTGTCTAACTTCTCCTTCCATCGCATCTGTTTCTCTTAAGAGTGAGACCTACTGGGACTGTCTGAGAAACAATAATGCATTTTTAAAATGTGATAATGTTTTATTCTGTCATGCCATTAATTAACTATTGTCCTATAACCTGGGCCTTTGAAGAAATTCCTTACTAACTGTGATATTTTAATAACATTATATTGAAGTCAATGGAAGTATTCTTGCACTTAAAGTTAGACACAAATTACCTTGCTGAATCAGGACATAAAGCATTTTGTAATTCTTCCATGAAAGCATTAGTAAGTATTTACAAGTAAGTATTAGTGTTATTTAATGGGTCACACTTAATATTAACACTCAATTTAAAAATATTTTATAATGGGCTAATGCATTATTTGTAGATTATTTAAACAGGTTTCAAACATGGGTAATGTGTCTATAACCATCTATATGTGCTTATAACCATCAGCAAGAGGTGTTATGTGTATAGATTGTTATTAGCCATATTGTAAACAAGCTCCTTCAATGGTTCCTCCATTCCAAATCCCTTTGAAGTCAATGTAATAACTCCCTATATGTTTAATGGGATCAGGACCGGCGACAGGAATTTGGGGGCCCCGTATGCAGATCGTGCGCCCCCCCCCCCGGCCAGTCTCCTGCCGCCCGCGCCCCCCCCCCCCCCCCGGCCGGCGACAAGGGGGTAGAGCTGCGTACCGGGCCCACCCCGGATTTAAGGGGGCCTCCCCTTAAGTCCGGGGCCCGGTACAGCTGTACCCGTTGTACCCCCCTGTCGCCGGCCCTGAATGGGATTTGGATCAAGCCATTATTAAACCTCCACAAACCCATATTGATTGTGGTGCTTCCCAGGGGTGCCCAGGAGTAGGAGGCACCTCACCACCACTGTCCTTAGCATGAGGAACTGTTGTCTGTGTCTGCTGTGGATCAGCTCCCTGATTCCACCAGCCTCTGGCAACACAGGCAGTACCTTTCAGGCTTTATCAGGCCTCACTCTGCCTGTTCAGATTAGCGATAGGCACACACCAAGTCCTGAGTCCTCCGTGTCTCCCTGTGGAGTGCACAGCCCTTGATCCACTAGACACTCACAGAAATGTCAGATTATCGGATCCCAAATGAATAGAACACACCAGATTACTAGTTTTAACACAGAACCAGCTCTCTGCTTAACACACAGCCATTAAAAATATTTAGAGTGAAAACAAGAGCAATTTTAGTATCAAAGAACACCAAATCATATCACGGTAAGAAAGAATATTGGAAACAAATGATTACACATACAACAAAATCATAATGTGCTTTCAAGAGCCTAAATTTAACTCACAAAACATTGCCCGTTTTCTTCCAGGATAGCTTTCCCCAAGCTCTTTTCCCAGTGTTTTCCACCAGAATGGGTAAGTTGCCTCTTTCATAAAATCAAGCCCACTGATAGCTAGTCTTCACAGACTGAAAGATGCTAGAACATCTCTGTGCACTCTCAGATATACTAGACTAAACATTTGATGTTCACCAGAAAACAGAGTCCTCTCATCCCCTGCAGGTTACCTCTTCCTGTTCATTTCCTTCTGAAGTCTCCACAAGCTCTTCATGGCATTTGATTCAGTGGTCACAGTGGGAAATTGCACACTTACTTTTGCTTTTCATGTCCAAATACAAGACACAAATACACAAGATTTTAAAAGTGCAGTGGCTCATGTGCATTTTTGTTGATGCAACTTTGCAGCTGCAGCTGAAAACATAGCTGGCTATGTTATTTTTTTTATTATTCATTTGCAAGAAAATTAAATGCTTAATTTCGTAGGTAAAGACAAGATGTTTTTGTGACTTAGTACACTTGTTTTTTCATCTCCATTCATATATTGACTTAGGTCAGATTCTGAATTTGGTGGTTTCATTCCATTCCCCATTTGGGCTTGTCATAAAATTGGCACCCAATTTTGTACTAAAGATTCAGAACAAGAATAGGAGAAGTATTTCTTGTCTGATCTAGGCTGTACTGTGCTGTGTGAAGGATTCATACAGTGCCATCCTACTCTATTCCTTGTCAAAGTCAGTACTTTTAAAACTTCATTTTGCAAAGCCCTAAAATTCACTCCCAATTCTTTTAATGTTAAAATTAGAGTTCTGGATTTCAATAGATTTGGAGCTCTTTGCATAGCCATTCAAAAGTGATATTGCCAAAGTCTCTCTGAGGATTTTCAGAGAGAACTCATTCAACTGGAGTCCAACTGGAACTTGAAGGGCACATTCATTCAAGTTGGAGTGACAGAAGTTTATGGATTCTTTTATTGTTTGCACACAACTGCACTTATAGCACCTTGGCGAAAAAGTTTTATTAGCAACAAAACTGAAGCAGAACATTGATCCTCTAATTCAAAAAAGAAGTATAAATGATTTTTTTCTACAATACTATTCATGGCATGTCAAATACTTAGCACTGCTGTTTTTTCCTGTGTAATGTTATTACTGAGCCTTTCAGATAATGTCCCTTTATACTGACAATTGTTTGTTTGTTTATGTATTTATTTATACAATATTTAGTTTGAAAAGAATAGCACAATTTGGCATTCTTCCCAACAAGGCCTAGGACCTACTGTGCAAGGTGCTGTACATGTAGACAGTAAGAGACAGTCTATGCACCAAAGAGCTTCTATTGCGTTCAATTTGATTCAGTTCAATAGATGTTCTTGTATTGCACTCATCGCTGTTGTATCTGAGCACCTCTCAGGTACATCTATGCTGCACCTGGAAGTGTTCTTCCAACTTAAGTAGATGGACTGACACTTGGCCTGCTCAAGATAGCATACTAAAAATAGCAGGGGTAATGAAATGGTGTTATACTTATTGTACAAGTAAAGGGAAACAGAACTATGCTTAGCATGCCCCGATTGAGGGGGGTCACCCTAATCTGCACCTCACTTGCTAAGCAGGGGTAGGGATGCCAAACTGCAGTGAAGAGGAGAGTGGGTAGTCACAGATATTCCTACCTGGTGGTGGGGACTTTGGCTATTTGACTTGCCCCATCCAGAATTTAATGACAGAGCTAATTGTATCAATTGGGTACTCAAACCATGTTTCTGGTTGGTGATTCCTACAGCTGATGTCACTGGTGCGAGGGTCTAGGAGCTAAGTATTGTGTGTGGACAGTGAAAGATGACCCAAAACTGCATGGGCTTTGTGGTTCCCCACTATCTGTGTCTAGCATGTGGAAGAAATTGTGACGGGCCGTTGCTAGGGAATGCAATCCACTCTTATGGTCATCTCCAGGGAAGGACACTGTTGGTCAAGGTAACTCGTTATCTCGTGTGTCTGGGAAGAGTCTCTCAGCTCCAGCTGTTAACTGTTTACTTGGTCTGTGTGAGATTTGGCTTGTGTGAGACTAGTGAAGCAAAACATGTTATTACCTATTCATGAGCTATGTATGAGATGCAAATGTGCATGGGTATTTCTGTGTCAGCGGGCCCCAGCATGATGGGCTTCACCCTGAGCATGGCTTCGATGCATCAGGCTTTTCCCGTCTCTGTGACTGCAACGATAGGCCCCCCCCCCCCCGTTGCGGCTGTGTCACTGTCTGCCTTCAATAAACTCACCACTTATATTCAGCTACTGTGTGAGCCTCGTTTCTACGGGACTCAGAGTACCCTGAAACACTGTGGAAATCGCTGAGAGCTGCATGAGTGGTGAAACCTCACAACGGGATGTCATGGGAGCAGCAAGCAGTGGTGGCTAGTGCCAGCACGGAAGCAGTGACAGTTTCAAGTTTGTGAGCTGATCTACCCCCACCTCTCCCTTCTCTTCTAGCTAATTACCTCTCTGGATGATCCATTTAGGTGACAAAAGAAACATGCTTTCATACTTAATGGTGCCTAAAATAAGAGAAATAGAGGTAATAGCCACTTAACAGTTTAGAGATCAGACACTGTTTTTCCATGTAGAGACTCTGCCATCCAATATGGAAGTGAGAAAAATCTATAGGTTGTTCTTTACAGTTAATTAAGCATCTACAAGTTTTCTTTTTTTCTCAAGGAAATCAATATTCTTGCACTAAAAAAAGCTATTCAGTGGTGTTGGTTTACTTTTGAATCCCCATGTACAAAATATGACTATGGTATTTTTTGTTTGTTTATTCTGTTTTGTTTTTCATTGTCTGTTTTAAGTCCTTCGGGCTTCAGAATAGGTTTCTGAAGCAACAATTAACAGTCAATTTAAACACAAATATCAATTCTCTCTAGTCCCGGCTAGAATCATTGATTTCATTTCCTAATGACAGAAGAATTAAGTAATAGGCTCTGAGTAGGAATGCAGGCAACCATGTGAAGCCATGTGCCAAATTGATATTTCAGCAACTCTGATAACTTATTAGGGCAACGGCCATGGAACGTCATGGAATCGAGTGATAAATCTCCAGTCAGCTGCCTTCATATTTCTTCATTCAAATAATTTTTGTCTCATAAAATTAATTGCCATTTTTGTTGCCTCGTCATTGCTGTCTTTAAAATGACAGTTAATTAAAAGGATCACAATGAGATTAAATATGATGAAAAAGAAAAACAAATCATCTTTTTAACAGAGTGCAATAAACACAGGTAGATATTAAAAACAGTGAAATACATATCTATTCAGACAGACAGCCCAAGGCTTATGCATCATTTAGGCTACATATACACTCGAAGCTAGGGTTGTCACTTCCAGCTCATGTAGACATATGCATGCCGTCTTTCATCAAGCTAGTATGCTAAAAATAGTAATGTAACCATTTTAGCATGGACACTGGTAACTGGGAGCATGGGCTAGCTTCCCTGAACACATACCCAGGTTGTACAGACAGGACAGTGCCGCTGCTCACCACTTCCCATGTACTACCCTTAGTGCACTAGCTTGATGAGAACTAATGCAAGTATGTCTACATGAGCTGAGAATCAGTCCCCTGCTTCCAAGTGCAGACACAGATTTACCTTAAGTTCAGTACCTGAAAGCACCCCTTAAGTAGTGCATGGGATTGATTTCAATCAAGAGGAGTAAACATATATTCTTACGCCTTGTCTACACTACGAGTTAACATTGACTTTCTAGAGTTTGAATTAAAGAAGCTGATGGTATATAGTCAATTGTGTGTTTCCCCAGTAAGCGGGCTAATTTGGCAGATCGGGTTCAAAATTCCGTCACTAGCATCGAGTCTCAGAGCGGTGCACTGTGGGTAGGTATCCCACAGTGGTCGCAGTCCCCGCGGCCCTTTGGAATTCTGGGTAAAGCCAGCATGGCATGATGGGGGCAAAAACAGTCTCACAGGTTTTTTGTTTGTGCTTCCCATCACTTACCCCTCCCTCTGTGCAAGCTGCAGCAGACTGCCGTTTCGTGCCTTTCGGGTCTGCAGACACCATACTGCTTTTGGCAGACAGAGAGGTGGTCAGTCAGCCACCACTCTGGCTAGAACTCTGCTCTCAAGTCACCTGCTATTCTACTGTACTCCAAGCAATGCTGAAACTACGTCAAGTTGCCTGCTATCCTTCCGTGCTCCGGGCACTCATTAAAAGTACATCAATGTGGCGGCTTCTGCAGCTCCCGCTGAGTGGCATCTCTTCTCCTGCCAAGTGGCATCTCTTCTCTCGTCTTTCTCCATTCTTCCTTAGTCGAACGCTTCCGCTGCCAGATCTGCCCTTTTCCCTGGACTGCCCGGGCAGACGCCATAGTAGTGCGAGCCTGGAGCCACTCAGCTCATCACAGCAGTTATGGGCATTGTAAAACAGCTCACAAATTATCACGCAATGTATGCAGAAAGGGAAAACCCATGTGAGAACATGAAGGCAGGGAGGTCAAGAGAGAGGAGGACATGGACCCAGTCCTCCCCAAATGCAGTGTCACCAGCAGCTTAGGGATCCTGGTCGCAATTGGACAGGCTCATGCAATGGAATGGCAATTCTGGGCCCGGGAAACTAGCACGGACTGGTGGGACCACATAGTGCTGCAGGTCTGGGATGATTCCTAGTGGCTCAGAAACTTTTGCATGTGTAAGCGCACCTTTATGGAACTGTGTGACTGGCTTCCCCCTGTCCTGAACCACCAGAATACCAAGATGTGATCAGCCCTCACAGTTCAAAAGCGAGTGGCGATAACCCTCTGGAAGCTTGTCATGCCAGACAGCTACCAGTCAGTTGGCAATCAGTTTGGAATGGGTAAATCTACAGTGGGGGCTGCAGTGATGCAAGCGGCCAACACAATAATTGAACTGACGCTGTCAAGGGTAATGACTCTGGGAAATGTGCAGGCCATAGTGGATGGCTTTTCAGATGATGGGGTTCCCTAAATGTGGTGGGGCTATAAACGGAACACATATCCCTATCCTGGCATCAGACCACCAGCGCTGTGAGTACATCAACCACAAGGGGTACTTTTCCATGGTCCTGCAAGAGCTGGTTGATCACAGGGGACTTTTCACCAACATCAACGTGGGTTGGCCGGGCAGGGTTCATGACACTCGTGTCTTTAAGAACTCTAGCCTTTTTAAACAGATGCAGGAAGGGACTTTCTTCCCAGACCAAAAAATTACTGTTGGGGATGTTGAAATGGCAGTTGTTAATGTGGTGATATGTTTCAGTGGTCTGGCCTGGTTTAGTCGAAAACACATCTTGGTACTGGCTGATCATCTCCAAAACCACCTTTTTCTGGTTCAGTGTCAGATCAGGATAGCCAGGTCATTTATGCAGGTCATTTCCCTGGTTTGGGGCCTCTTGGGCCACTACACACACCTCTCATGGATGACAAGGTTTTAAGAGATTAATGTGATAAAGCTGTTCTTGTTTCCATCATCCAGGCTGCCGCACCTTGTAGGTTATGTCTCCCGTGGGTAAACCTGCTTAATCTGGGGCTAATATATCTACCGTCTGCCACTCTTCTGTAGCCATCTGACCCAACCCTGTCACACTAGATATAGATGGATATTTAAGGATTGCAGCAAGGATTATTGCAAGACACAGATATGTGTCCATCCTACCCTTGCTCTAGATCTAGAGTTTGATTAGTGTGCCAGAAAAATTCTGTTGTGATTTTTTCCCCACTTTTTTATGTGGGTCCTGCCTTTTTGAAGATGTACATTTTACAGAGTGCTCTGAATGTCATGAGACTTTTTTTTTTCTGGTCTTAGCTAATGGGGCATTCCATAAGTAAGGCTCTCAACTAATAAGGTTATGCAATGAACTTCTAATTTTTTGGGCCTCGGCTCTAGCAGTAGTAGTTCACTAGTTGATCATAGCATCGAAAACAGAAGGAAAAACATTTCCTAAGATAGTGGCTCATTAAGGGCTTAAAGTCCAGGACAAGCACACTGAAAAAGAATTATTAATGAATGAGAAAGCCAGCGCAGACTGCATAGAATCACTTCTGTCAATATTATCTATATCTATATCTATATCTATATCTATATCTATATAGATATAGATATTATTTATTGAGAGTGGGATTTTCCAAAGAGCCCAAGAAATAAAATGTGCAACTCCCATTTAAAGCCAAAGAGAATTGGGTCCAATAAAAATCCATTTGAGTAGATAAGAAAAAATTAACCTTGTAAAATAATTATAAGCATCTATAATAACAAAGAGAAGAAAGGGAGGGATAATATCTTCCTGATTATGGCAAGCACATTTTATTGAACTTTCTTCAAAGAGAAAGGAATGCAATTAAACCTGATGTTATCTGTATCAATTAAAATACAATTTCCCCAAGGTGCCTGTGGTTGAGACCCAGCTTGTCATTTCACCAAAATAATTAAGGAAGTTTGTGACATTAATGATTTCCTCAAATATTAAAATTGCTAGGCCAGGATGGTTTCCCATCTGAATATTATGAAACTTTATAATGTATCAAAGAAAGACATTGTACAAACTGATCATATATATCTTAAGAGTGAGATGATTCTAAATAAAAAAGAGAGAGATTAAAAAATGGTCTGAAGAACTGGAAACTTAACCTCACTAAAGGTCAAATTCTGCCCTCACATATCTGCACTCTGCAAGTATATCTATGGACAGATTTTAGGCCTTGATGTAGATTGTACAATTTTAGCAACAATATTATTAAAGCTGTGGCTATAAAAACTCTGTTCAAAGGGTTCAAGGTCATGTATAAGTTTTATTACACTGCATGGAGAATAGGCCTTTGTGAAAGTTCTCAGGAGAATTTAAAGTAATTCCCTCTAAGAGGCAATAATCTTCCTGCAGGAGAGTGGTAATTTAAGACTTCACTGAAGTAATATATTAACATATACAATCTTAGCTGCATTAATGAAGATCATTTAAGAGTGTATTATTGTAGGGGGAGCTGGTAATGATCCAAGTTACCCAACACTTTTGCCTTTACCACCTACCATTCCTTAGTTTTTCCAGTCTTAACAATTTCTTTTTCTGAAAAAATCTGCTTCAGGAATTTAAAATTAAGCAGGAGATAGGAAGAGTGGTGCCTTTCTGAAAATTCCCACGAAAATCCAGCCACATTTGGCCATGTCCAAGATACAGGGAATCACCATTTACACATAAACAGTGAACATGTTAGAGGCTAGATCCCCAAGATTCTGAACATTCCATATGCCCTGCATATGATCCCCAGGCTCATTGACCCGCCTTTATTCAGAGCAAACCACACAGAATAGACTCTCCAGATGGGACACAGGAAAAAATGAATCCTAATTTCTTTCTTGCTTCCCCCTTATAAAAATAGCTTGTGGCCTAAGAAAAGGTGCACTTGGCTGGGAGCCAGGAGACCCTGAGTTCAGGTTTCACCTCTTCTAGTGACTGGTGTTAATAATTTCAGGCACTTTGCAAAACTCATTCACCTACCTCAGGAAGTAGAGAAATATAAACCCCTCCTTCACCGAAGAAATAAATTACAGTTTGTCCACATTTCAGTGTAAGCCCAGGGTCTGTGTGACTGCAATCTACAAACCTGATGTTTCTAAGCCTGTGCTTTAGTATTCACACTGATTAGTGACCCTGCATGTACAGTTTTTGGACCTGGGCCTCACACCCATACTCATGAGTCCACACTGCACTACAAAAAGCCAGCTTATCCTAGGTTTCCTAGTACTCTGTCCACCTGTAGCCTCATTAGCCCTTTGTGATGCACAGTGGAAAAAAGTAACTGTCATCCTGCACAAATTTACCAGAAGTTGTCTTACCTCACCAACACATTATCAGCTGGCATGGGCCAATAAATGAGGGCTAATAGTATATATTCAAATGTATCAGTAAAGTAATATCAATGGTGAATGAAGAAGTACTGTCACAGTGTACTTTTCTCGCCTTTGTCCTCGCAAACTGAAGCACAGCGTCAGAGAGATCAAAAGCTTGGCCAATTGCATTTTCAAGCAGCAAAATAGCAAGTGATGTCAATCTCTTGTCAGACATTGTCAATCAAAGTATATTTTAATGTTCTTGAGCTTCAGAAAGCTGCAGACACCATTCACAAATGTGACAGACAGTGTGAACAGAATCCTCAAAGCTATCCACGCATTAGGAAAAGTGTCCTTCAGGTGATTCACCCTTCAGGTGATTCACATTAGGAAAAGGTCTGCATCATAAATGAATTGGAGAACTTGGAGTGGAGAGTGCTTCCTGCATTGCAAAATGTGACAGATGTTGTCTAGTTTGACTCAGAGCTCTTTATCTTTGACATCCGAACATTCCCAAGGTGTCAGTGTCCAGTGAAGGTCCATACAATTGTTTAAGGGAGTTTTCCTTTCCTCTGGCAGCTTTCTAAGGTCATATAAAAAAATCCCAAGTGTTTCATTCGTCCAAACCTTTCTTCAATGGACATTTGAGCAGTGTCAAGGAGAAAGCAAAAAACCTCCCTCTTGAATTTTTCTTCCCAGCTTCCCTCGTAACAAAACTCTTTCTTCCGAGCCTCCTCCCTGCCCTCGTAACAAAATTATCTTCTTCAAATAAATATGGGTTTTATTGATGACAGGATCAACTCCTAAGTTTTCCCCATTTCTTTGGCAGCAGTGATGGTATGTTCAACTCCATTATCTTTTGGGGGAAATCAAGTCAGCTTCTTCTCAAAATAGCAGTGGTCACAATGTTTATTGACTTGAGTTTGTAATGCCTTGCTTAGAGCGTTTACATGGAACAGAATATATCCTGCCAAACAACAACTGGGACCAGAGCTTTGAAGTCAGTGATCTTTGTTTGATATGCCTTTGTGCCTTGTATCAGATTCCAGACTCAGCTTTACTTGACTGTGCCAGTTCCATCAGGATGCTATAAACCTCAATCACTTGGTACCTCACTGGCTCTCCCAGAGAGTGTCACTTACTGGCTTCATGGTCAGATTGTAACATGGGGATATTCTCCATGGGGATATTCCACCTGATAGTTGATGCTGAAAACAGAATGTATATCCTTTTAGCCCTCCAAAGAGAGATACTGAATCTAAAGAAGATGACACTGCATCTGATACAACCAAACTGACGGAATTGCAGCCACAAAACACAAAGAAAGCTCTGGATTCAGCACAAGGATCCTTGCCTGGACGCTGATGTTTCTTCCCTTCATGTTCAGGCCGTTTTCATATCCTTAGCCATGTCAGACTTGAAGCTTTAGAACATACGACTATCTATGATGACATCTAGCTTTAGAACATACGACTATAAGAAGTATTCTGACAGTGACCAATGCCTGAGGGAGTGAACAGAACAGGTAATCATCAAGTGATCCTTTCCGTGTCTCCCATTCCCAGCTTCTGACAGAGGATAGAGACACCATCCCTGCCCATCATGGATATTAGCCATTGATGGACCTATCTACCATGAATTTATCTAGTTCTTTTTTGAACTCTGTTGTAGTCTTGGACTTCATGACATCTTCTGGCCAAGTGTTCCACACGTTGATTGTGTTGTGTGAAGAAATACTTCCTTTTGTTTGTTTTAAACCTGCTGCCTATTAATGCTATTTGATAACCCCCTTAGTCATCTTTCTTTTCAAACTATAAATTCCCAGTGTTATTAATCTCTTCTCAATATGGAAACTGTTCCATATCCCTGATCATTTTTGTTGCCCTCATCTGAGCCTTTTCCAATTCCAATGTACTGTATTATTTTTTTTCAGCTGGGTGACCACATCTACACAGGAAATTCAAGACGTGGCTATTCCATGGATTTATATAGAGGCAATATGATATTTTCTCTCTTATTATCTATCCTTTCTTAATTATTCCCAGCATTCTGTTTGCTTTTTTGACTTCCACTGCATGATAAGTGGATGTTTTCAGAGAACTATCCACAATGATTTTAAGATCTCTTTATTGAGTGGTAACAGCTATTTTAGACTCCATCATTGTATATATATATAGTTGGGATTATGTTTTCCAATGTGCATTACTTTGCATTTATCAGCATTTAATTCCATCTGTCATTTTGTTGCCCAGTTACCCAGTTTTGTGAAATCCCTTTGAAATTCTTTGCAGTCTGCTTTGGACTTATCTATCTTGAATAGTTTCAGATCATTTATGAATATGTTGAACAGTACTGCTACCATTACAGACCCTAGGGAACATCACTATTTACCTCTCTCCACTCTGAAAGTTTCTTTTTTTTCCCTTTCTTTATTTTATTCTCATTCAGAACATTCAGAACCAATTCTGTTATATCTTTTCCAGTAGTTGTCCATAGACCAGAAACAGATAAAGAGTTCCTTTTCTTGGATATCAACATCCTTGTCATCAACAAATCTTACTGTAAACCACATCTTTTCACTCTGACTAATGTTGGGAGTGTAGTCCAATATAATGACATAGTACTTTGCTTTGCTGAGCTGCATCAATATGTTATCAAGCACTTTTCTTGCCATAAGGTCAATCAATTTGTTTTGAGTTGGTTTGCTGCAGGGTTCATAGCTTCTTTGCGAACTACTTGATATAGGTGTTCACGCATGACATCATCGTATTTCCCAAAGAGCTTTACCAAACCGAGGAATTTACCATTATGTTCAGTGAACAACTTATCTGAAGAGCCCCAGAAAGTCAAATTATTCTTTGCGAGGAAGAGGGTATTGAAAGCAGATGCTCAAGCATGTTCCTCCATTGCTGTGTTCCTACATTAATAATTCGCTGGTTTTCTGCGTCTGTATTTATTCGGCGTGAGCCTGGACTCGACCTCCATTCAGTTGGAGTAGGCTATAAAATGGTCAGGTGACTTTTCATGTTGATTCTTAGCATTAGCTAAGTGTAGCAGGGCGGCGACTCACCCCTGTGGTGCCTCCTGCTGGTCCGTCCAGGAATTAGCTCTTCCAGTGTCTGGAGCGCCCTCTGCAGGCTGATTTCCCACTTGCTGCTCGTCCCCATGTCCCTCCTGGACCCTGGTGCCCTCTTACTGAGGGTGCTGCACCCCTGCAGTACCCCCCCCCAAGTCACTCCCTGGGGAACCCCCCTCCCTATCCCCACCTTGCCTCAGTCTAGGCAACTGCCAGTCACCACTTGCCCCCGTTCATTGGGGCAGACTGCAGTATAATTGCCACTTATCACTGGCAAGGAGGGTTTGGCCTGCTGCTTCTATCTCTAGAGCCATGGGCTGCCCCATGCAACCCTAGTATCCCTTGTTGGGCCTTCCCCTAGGCCCTGAAGCCTGGGGGTTTCCAGGCCAGAGCTTCCCCAGCTCCTCTTGCCTTGCTCCAGCCCTGCTTTTGTCTAGGTACTCTGTCATGCTCCCAGCAGCCATGCCTGTCTGCCTCTGCAGACAGAGGAGACACTCTTTTGTACCAAACTGAGCCCTTTTTATCAGGGCCACTTGGGCCCTAATTGACCCAGCCACAGCTGTGGCTGCTAGGCGTAATCAGCCTGGGAGATGCTTGCCCCCAGCCAGAGCCCTTTGCAGGGCTGTTTTAAACCCTTTTTCCTGGAGTGGGGCAGCCACCCCACTACACTAAGTTATGCCAGTAATTGTATCCAGAAAGGACAAGCATCAATTTGGCTTTGTAAAATATTTTGTAACAAAAATAGAACACCTCATCAGCTTATTTTGAGTAAACTTGCCAATGCTGATTCAGTTCCTTGCTGTTCTCGAGCACTCCTTTTCAGTATGATTTCTGAGATGTGTTGCTTCTGCTTATTTACTGGAAATGTCATATTCTCAGTTTTGCCAGGCCCGTTCAAAATTGTACAATAAATATTGGCAGAGTTCAGGATCGCCGGCCATAAAGCAGGATCTGATGTATCGATTTGTGGTCTGCAATTTTTTTCACTGCTGTTTCCGTCATCCTGTGAGGCTGATTCTTTTTTATCATTTCTCTCCTTTTCATGTAGAGCAGATTTTTTTATCATTACTCTTCTTTTCATGTGAGCCACATTCTTATTTATCATTACTCTCCTTTATGCTGCCAGGAAAACTGGATGATTCTCCATCACTTTTTTTACATTTCCATTCCTTACCTTGAAGTAAATCTCCTAATTCCTTAGTAATAGGACTTCCATTATGTGTGCTTCACTCCCAATTTCTTCTGCACTGGGACAATTGCTACTGTCAAAAGCCCATTTTATGTTGTTCTGTTTCAAATATTTTACCATCAGATTTGCCCTTGCTGCAAACAAGAGTGCAATTGCAATTGAGCTTTTCACTTCCCATACTGAGCTCCTGAAGGATTATTTGGGGGCATCTTTTATTTTATATGAGGGAAAAGTATTAGGGAGAACAAAAGTCTATGTGCAGTCTTAGAAAGTCATCAAACATTATGTTTTAAGTATGACAAAAGAAGTAACAATATTTCTATTATATTGTTGCATAGATGGGGGTTCCATAGATATCTCTGGCATCTCATTAAATATGTCCTTTATTAGATGCTACTTACACTCTTTGAGTCTTAAAACACAAGTACACTTTCATAATTACACAATAAAACCAGGTTAACAATATCGCAGCTGGGCTCTCACTTTGTTCCTCTATCTCATTGACAGACCGGTGACACCTCAACCCTTATATCACCACCAGGATATGGCTGACAACATTCTAAGAGGTTCAAGGAAAATGTAGTTCTCAAAAAGTCTGGAAGATTTCATAAGATTCTACAAAAGTTCAGAACATTCTAGAAGGTTAGTGAAAAATGAATCCACATACACAATACATGAAATATTTTACTTCAAGCATTCTATTTTCCCTTTTGTTGCTAACAACAAAAACAGCACCCTGAGCCTGGTTCCTCCCCAAAACCCAGCACCATAGGCAGTCATCTGGGTCACCTGTCCCTAAATCCAGACCTGCCAGAAACTGTGCTGCTAATATCTCCTCATGCTTTGCAGCCTCTCTCTGCCACTTGCTTTGATGTCCATCCTTCTCCTGGAACTGTAGTTCTGACTGGTCCTGTTCAGGATGTCCACCATAAGTTTGTCATAGAGACAATTTCTCTTTGACTGCATCATGATAGTGCAACCCCAACCCCCACCCTTGCCCTGGAGTCTTCAGGGTCCTGCCGGATTATGTCTGGTCTGTAGAGATAGAAGGGCATGGACATTGAAATGAAACATTACATTATCATCTCAGTATTTCAGAAAAAAATCAATATATCACCAGTAGAAGTGTCTTTGGGATCTCACGGTTAAAAAAAACAGATACTTCATGTAATTGTGCTTCAATATATTCTGAGAATAAGAGTTTAGTTCTCAAATGCTGTTCGGATGCCACTGAAAGTTATGCAGAGTGTAAAGCTTTCACACAAAATGGTAAGATGAAGTTAAAAAAAATCATGCAATGACACATCTTTAAACATTGCAGGCTATTTAGCCTTATGGACATGGTGGAGAAAGGTAGAACCTACTGCCATGTTTTACTCCCCGTGGCCCACAATCCTTTTAGGCATTCAACATTCTGGAAGACATAACATTTATGGACATTCCTGAATGGCAAAGGGATATTCTTTTCCAAGCTACCGAGGGCAAGCCAGCTGTGTATGCTACAAGGTTTTCAATTTTACGGTTACTAAGCATCAGTCGTGGTGTGGGTTACCTATAGAGCAGAGCCCATAAAGTATGGTCTTCCCTTAGACATGACTACCATCCCGGAATTCCCACTATGGGAAAAGTTTGCAGCTATCAGCACCTGAGATTGGATGAAAATTCATGGGAAAATCAACAGGGTCCAGCACTAGCTTACAGATGGATCACTATCGCCTAAGCACCATTCTTTCCTTCTAAGGCATATTTCTATAAAACCATTAGTGAATACATGCTATTGCCCTCAGCTTGTAATAATAATTACACTGGGTCATAAAAAGAAACTTAGGTTCTAGCGCTACTTCTGCATCTTCCATGTCTTTGGCTGGTTCCACTGTGTGGTGCTTTGTTAGGGTGAGTTGTCAAATAGCTCCTCTGAGTATGACCCAGGATGTGCTGTCGCTGGTCCATGGGCTATACCTCCTTGAAGACTGGTGTCAGCACCAGAGTCACATCACTAGCCTGATCCAGCAGCTGCTGGCACCTCTCTGGGACTATCTTAGATTCAAGGATTACAAAGTCACTATTTTGGCTGATCAGCCCATCATGAGCCTCTGTGGGCTTAGTACTCAGTACAGTCCCAAGTATCCAGTCAAATCTATATATATAAAAGTCAAATGGTGTATGCATGTATGCGTGTATGCGTGCGTGTATGTATGCGTGTATGTACGTGCACTTACTCCTTCCACACCGTTTGAGCTAGAGACTTGAAATTTGGTACAGTTATAGGTCTTAGGGTCCTAATCAGGGTAAGAGTCGAATTTTTTTCAAATCTCACCTCTGACGTCCTCCAGGGGTGAAATTATTTAAAGGCCAATCACATCAGCTGGGCAGCTGCTGTTCTCTGTGACATAGTTATGATGTCATAATACCCCCTCCAACGGACCCCGCACTCGCTCAGCTCTCTGCCCCTCCCCACCTCCGATGGATCCGAGTTGGGTTTGGTCGGAGGGTAAGTGAGGTAGGGGTGTTGGGTTTGGTCGGGGGGTAAGTGAGCCGGGGGTGTTGGGTTTGGTCTGGGGGGGTGGGAAGGTGTCGGGGTGGGTGAGGGGTGAGGTGTGGGTGTTGGGGTTGGTCAGGGGTGTTGGGTTTGGTGGGAGGGGTAAGGTGGGGGTGTTGGGTTTGGTTGGGGGGGTGAGGTGGGGGGTCGGGGTTGGTTGAGGGGTAAGTGAGGTGTGGACTCAGACTCTGACCCACCCTCAAGACAGTCCTAGGGCTCTAAGGTCCAGGTTATGAGGGCTTACTGACCCAATTCAGACAGAGTTGTGTATGGTCAGAAAGAGAGACTGGACTCAAACCACAGAGACTCAGCCCAAGTTTACATTGCAGTGTGGACATACCCTGACAGATTGCCCAAGGTTACTTCTGCCAGAATCTGGAATAGAGACCAATCTGTAATAGAAGAGCCACTAATACACAGATACTCAAAGTCACTCTGGTGCTGCTTCATTCAGCATTACAATCCCAATCCCTCGGTGCCCTGCCACCCATTGCAATCTCTAAGATAGGCATCCAGTCTCCCCAGACTGTGGATGAGGAAAGTTAAGAAAGGGAGATCCAGAAGCCATCAGTTGATCAGAGAACTGCCTTTGCTAGCCAGGAGTGAAAGGTTGGAGAGAGGAATGGAGAGAGTATTGGGGCTTAAACTCCTAAACAGCTGACCTAGTACATATAGCTGATGCCCAGAGACGGGTACCCCACTCTGCTCAGAACTTCTCCTGGAGTTAGGCACCTAAGCTATGTCAGCTGTTCAGGTAGCCCATGCCCTATCCGGTGAAAACATCTCCCTCTTCTTCTCATGCTTGATACACACCTGATACTTGATACTCACAGTTGCCCTACATTTCCCTTAGTCCATGGCTGTCCTATTTAGTTGGTGCTGTGCTGACACCGACCCCAACTCTCCTGCTGGGAATGTTCTGAGACGTATCAGGTCTTTAAGGTGATCAGAGCACATCTACAGGGTCAGGCTTTACTAGCAAAACCCCTGCCTGGTTTAAAATTCCCACTTCAGCACCTCCGGGATATTTCCTTGAGCTAGAATTTTGGGCTACCTGTTAGCTATGGGGTGGCATCAGGACTTAGGCCTTCGCTGCACTGCAAGTGAGAGCACGTTAAATCAGCCCCAGGTGCCCTAACTCCTGAGGTGTCCACACTGGCAAGGCATGTAGAGTGCCTGGACTCTGAGGCTCCTGTGCTCCTGGTAATCCACCTCCACGAGAAGCAGAAAGCTTGCTGCGCCCTGGCTTAAATGACCAGGTGTCAGTGTGGATGACATATTGCATTATGTCACTGTGATTTGCCTCTGGAAACATCCCATAATCCCTTGAAGTCAAGTGGCCACTCTGGTCATTTTTTTGAACTTGGCTGCAGGCGTACAGATATCCCCTTCCAAAGCTCCATTTCTGACATCCGGCACGCTTATCTGCTCCGGGACACAAAGCAAACCATTACAGTGGAATGCTGCTGCTGCAGAGGCAGGCATTTGTGCTTATGTGTGTAAGAGAGAGAGGCAGGGGGTGGGAGCTGATGCTGTGGTTTTCCCCTTCTCTCGCTGTTGTCTGAACTTACAAGATAGCTTGCTGACACACTCTCGGCCCCCAAAAACACAATCTCTCCCCCCACATACACACAACACACTCCCTGTCACACTCCACTCCCCACATTTGAAAAGCATGCTGCAGCCATTGAACACTGTGATAGCTACCACAATGCACTGCTCTCTGTGGCGTTGCAAGAGCTGCTAATGTGGCCATGCCACTGTGCTTGCAGCTGATAGTGTGAACACATGGCAGTGCTTTCCCTGCTGTGGTCTCCGAGGGCTGGTTTAACTCCTGGTGCTTTACATCTGCAAGCGAAGCCATGCCCTAAAGCAGCTTTGGGAATGTCAGCTGGCAGAAACTTAGGTCCCCATTGCGTTAGGTGGCAGCTCAAATGTTTTTGGTACCTAAATGGTGAAGCTAGGCACCTAAACATGCACTTAAGACACCAAAATCCTTAAAGAATCTGGGCCTTAGTGTCTCTGCTCCTCAGAGAAGATCCTACCAAATCTCCATGCCTGGACATAATACTTTAAAATGGCGGTGTTTTTCATAAGTATATATGACTTATTAGTGAAAAAACTTAGCATGAGATGGAAAAAATAGACAGAAAATCTTAGCAATTGGACTAGAATCACTTCTGTCCTTTGGTCTGTGAAAATGCACCAAACATTGATGGAATTGGAGTTTTCCTGACAATAATTTTTCACTTTATGATGTCTATGTCCTTGGTGAATAAATAAATGACTAAATATTTATAACAATTCTGCCCATTGCTTCAGTTTTCCTTTGTTTACACATTGCAGATCTTAATGAAGCTGCTATTCGAAGACTTTTAGTCAGTCGGCTCCCACATAGGGAAATCCAGAAAGAAGTGGCAACTGTAATACCAAGGGATTCCTTTTCACACTGTTATCTTTCATCTTCAGCTGACATTATACCCTGTTTATTATGATCTATGTCAGATCTATCAGCATCAGTAGGGTCAGTAGTCAAGGCAAGTCAAACACTTCATTACTGGACTCCTGTGTGCTAGATGTTATTCAATGTAATGGTGATACAGACAGAGGAACTGTGCACACTGTAAGTTGCTTATTATCTCTCAATGGTTAGCATTAACTGTGAATCATTGGCTTGCAGTGCTGAAAACTCACTGTTAGACATGGTAATGATATTAGGTTCTCAGTGCTGTCAATGTGTTTTAACAATGTACTGTAATATTGCCAATCCATTAAAGTCATGCACACATTTAGGTTCAGCCAGTACAAGTATGCTCAAATTGCACCACTCTTACAACACTAGCTCAGATTTAAAGTTCTTGGGAAATGTCTTTCCATCTATTCACCAAGAGCTTTTAAGTTGTAATGGTAATGTTGTAATGGTAATGTTGTGAGTGGCTAAAACAGGTACTTTTTATTATGGCAGATTTTGTACTGTATTGTGTCTGCTGCCTATGAACAGGCACAACAGTAGATTTTAACTACTTAGCAGAATCCCTTGTCTGATGGCTGGATTCCTTATTTGGTGCAATTATCAGTTGGTTGGAAAAAATTGGAAGTTTCAAAATTACCAGTGACAGGTGATGTTTATTGAGCCTGAAAGTGTTTTGAAAAGCTGTGGGTGCAATCAACTTCACTCCACTACACCAGCAATAAGTGTCAAATCTGAAGGGAGGAGTTAAAAGGGCTGAACCTGACTTAGCCACAGACTGACCAGGAGGGAAAGTAGATATCTGGCTCTCGCCCAGTGAGAGAGGCCTGGCTGGAGTTTGGGAACTGAGGTGGACTTGTTTTCCTGAAGGAAGGCAGGACTACAACAAGGAATCCAAGGCACTTGGGAAGGAGAAGCAAGAAGTGATTCTGCCCAGAGCTCAGTATGCTGGTAGCAGCGCCTGATAGACCAGGAAGACTTTTGCTGAGTCAGAGACTACCATGGGAGCTATATAACTGCAGGGTAGTATTATTCTTATGTAAATGGTTTGTATAATTCTCTATTTCTTTTTGTTAATGCTAATGGCCAGATACCACAGTAATACGCAATTAAAACCATAATAACAGATAACTATACAGAAGCAGTGATACCCGTCTGCGACTGGGAGTAATAGAGGTTCTTTATAATGTGATAGTGGTGTTGTCATCTGGGGTTTTGAATGGAAGAGAGAAATCTGCTGATATTCTTTTCCTGGATGAAGTCCTGGCTTGGGATCCACTGGGTCCATGGAAGGGAGTGGCTCCATAAAGTTTGTCATCAAGTCTCTCAGCAGGAAGTGAGACACGGTAATTAAGAAAACGGAAGTGTCCAATGGCAAAGATTTTTGGAAAATTTCCACAGTATATAAACTGCCTGGTTGCAAAGCGAAGGGTCACTCAATGACTGTTCAGCAGATGGAGCAGATGTTGCTACTAAACAGATGCATGTTGCTGTCAGTGAGTGCCTTGTGGGAAGACATCTAGATGGATATTGATGTACTATGCTTTGCCTAAGTCGTACATCTTTGGCAATTTTTATTTTGTTACATATTTTGTTTCTGCCCTGTCATCAAATAAATTATGAGTTTGGAAAATACATTGTTCCCTTTTCTGGAAGAGACAGAGAAGTAGCATTGGGTGTCATGAACATACTGATAACACTACAACCTGTGCCTTCTCCCTTATAGTCCCCCAGTGCATGCTGAACAAGAATGGGAAACAAGATGAAAATCTACCGAACTTCTAGACTTTTAGACATAAGTGCAATTCCTCTAACTTGCTTTCTTGGAACTGTCCAAATTGTAAGAATTAATACCACCCCACCCCACCCATTTTCCTCTATCTAGTGACCTAGGGTTTACAGGCAACATAAATACCTCACGTTCAGCATCCTGAAGGCCTTTGATAAGTCTGACATTATCATCCTGGACACCTCATCATGCCAGGAGAAGACCATCTCTCTACCAGGACTACCAGTGCAGTCTCTGCATACCCAGAGTGATGAGTCAAGGAGTCCTAAAACAACCAGATATTCTGACAGTTGTCTCACCACAAATGTCTGAATAATAACCAGGAATAGAATATTGGATAATAACTAGTCAGATTGTCATGGGCAGTAAATGATATTATGAAAGACAATTATAACAGAAGCCTCAATGTGTTCTACTAAATGAGATACTGATACCAGACACCCTATTTCTTCACTGGCTTTCATTAGCCAAGATGACATGCTCAACATGAGTAGAAAAAGCCTGCATGCACAAAAGCAGACAGCTCAGTCCACGTTTGTCTGAATTTATCCCTTGCAGCAGGAGGGACTTGCTCAGCCACAGACCCAAGCTGTGGTGTTTGAATGTTCATGAAAATGAAACACAGAAAGGGTGTGAATTAAGTGGAAGCAAATTCATTAAAACATTTGAATAAATATTTATGAACACTTTTAAGCTAGTATAAATGCATGAGTACTTGTTCTTTCTGCATTAGCTAATGACAATAATTGCTTCTTGTTTTGTTTATAACATTCTTTTTGTATTTGCAGATTACTCTTGAGCACAGATTTACCAAGATAAATTATAGGGACAACATAATTACCCTTTTCCTCCTTTACCTACAGCCAAGAACATTGGGTATAAAAAAGGATACCTTTAACTATTTATTTTCCTCTTGGATAGTCTTTTCCTGCATTGCAATAACTATTATATATACAGTTATATATAACTATATATAACTATATATATATATATGGAGCTTAGTAGTGACACATGCCTGTTACTTAGCATGTATGCAAAATACCACAAAATGTTACAAACATTATAAAAATGTCACAAGAGATATTGTCAAATTTACTGTTACATGTATTCCATTTTTTCTAACAATCGTATATATATATATATATATATATATATATATATATATATATATATATATATATATATATATATATATATATATGTATAATCATATATATATACTTAGCATGTATGCAAAATGCATACATATATATACGATTGTTAGAAAAAAATTGAATAAACTTAACACAGTAATTTTGACAGTATCTCTTGTGACATTTTTATAATGTTTGTAACATTTTGTGGCATTTTGCATACATGCTAAGTAACAAGCATGTGTCACTACTAAGTTCCATATGTCTTATTACATGCTACCTAGACTGAGACAATGGTATTTGTAAGAAGTAGATGTCAGCCATGTCCATCATTTTACTGACATGAACTAAGTGCTATTTTACATGAGAAATTTGCATTTTTATGTTCTTTATACCTCTTTGTGAAATGATCTAGAAGAGAACCACATACAATATGTTCAGCAGAAAGCCTGAAATTAAAAATAAATAATATAAGCAAACTATTTTACTATATAGTTTCTCTATGCTGTAAAGTGTTTATTGTTTGGAAAATTCAGAATGTTATGATAGAAAAATAGTATAATTTCCTTTTGAATAGCTGAATCCTATAGAAGTCAGATAAAACATCAGCTGCTAGTTTTTCCTTTGTGTTGTCAGTTATTATTCCAAATCATAATAATAAAAATCATTTTATTTTATTGTCCTGTATAATCTAGAGGCCCCACCAGTTTCCATTGTGCTAGACAGGATAGAGGCAGATTAAAAGGAAAGTCTCAGCCTGGATTTACAATTGAAGACCTTGATTCTAAAAATGTTCTTATCTTTATTCATATCAGTAAAATTAAGCAAAAAGCTGGATTGGGGCCTCATTTTAGACAAGGTGTAATTATAGATGGCGCAAACAGGAAGAAGCAGAAGGGAGAATAAGGTGAGCAGCAATAAGAGCATGTGTTATCATAGGTCAACTCTGTGCATAGCTAGAGGACTTCAAGGGATCTTTAATTTATTTTAATTTTCTTATAATTTATATATAACACGAACATAAGATGACTTTGGGAAGTCATTGTCAGTCCTTTACCAACTCCTTATAAGTTCTCAATGTACTGTGTTTTAGTGGATGAGTTTGCATTAGCACCTTTACATTAGCAGATATGTTTGTGAAAAACAAGCAAACCCACAGCTCATTAGTTCCACATTGGCTATACACTACATCTAAGAAGGCTTTACAAAATAATGTATTGACCTCGAGATCAGGATTAATTTACGCTCCAGGGGACATACATTCCTCGTGCTGCACATTGAAATTTCTAACAGATGTCAACATGAGGTGTACACGTAGACTGAGGAAAGAATAATGTTCTTGAAACAGAAGGTTGGAGAGTTAAGGAATTTGCAGATGGCTGCATATACTAGCTTGAGCTATTTGGAATAAACCAGGTGTTTTTAATAGGTTTACCCCTCAAATTACTAAAAAAAAAAGAGGATAGTTTAGAGCAGTGATGGGCAACCTGTAACCAGACAATGTGTTTACATTTCCACGGCCGCCCACATCTCCCAGTGGCCATGGTTCACCGTTTCCAGCCAAAGGGAGCTGTGGGAAGTGGCGTCCAGCATGTCCCTGTGGCTTGCACCACTTCCTGCAGCTCCCAGTGTCCTGGAACGGCAAACCGTGACCACGAGGGGAGCTACGGGTGGCTGTGGAAATATAAACACACTGTCTGGCAGACCGCTAGCGGATTACCTGGAATGGCTGTGTGCAGCCCATAGGCCACTGGTTGCCCACCACTAGTCTAGAGAGACAAGAAATAATTGGGCCCATATCTTAATTGTCTCTCAGTGACAGTTCAGGGATGTGACACACACCACTTTTGTGACATAGGGTTCTTCTCACTGTGCTTGGGGGATAGCACAATTAAAGACAAAATAATCACAATTATTAACTATGATTATTTTTTAAAAGGAAGTTTGGTTCAATGAAATGTCTTCTGTATGTCTTTCTGTGGATACCTTTTAATGGGATTACACTTTAAGAGTGGGTCCTCTCTAGTGAGGACACTCTTGTCTACGTAAATTTTCAGACAATGGTAAATTCTGTCTAACTGAATCGTAAGTAGCAAAAAAACCCAATGTATATATGGGCAAAGGAATATTTTAGTTAAAGATTGGTGAATCCTGATTAGTTTATCCATGGTGAACCAAACAATTTGTAATGAGCAGAAGTAAGTGATCTTAACTAAATTTCATGAAACCAAAGGAAAATTTTAACCTAGTTACTTAAAATAAGCCATTCAGGCAGTGGCCTGGAGATAGGCAAAATAGTGACTATTAAGAATCTTAAATTCAAATTACATCCCACTATTTCTCTCTGTTTACCAAGGTTATTTTGTCTCCTTTCCAGGAATACATTGTTTAAGCAATCTGGTGTTTAACAGGAGGTGCTGTTAATGCCTTAAATTAAAAGAGCATTCCAATAACCAATTAAAATAATTTCAAGAAAAATGTAAATGTAATCCCTTGGCAATGCTTTTGAAAACTACATCTCTCCAATGGTGCTGAACTTTCTGATGTTGTCATATTGCATAAGCAGTGCTGGGCTAGAACGCTGGTGCTTCTTTTTAGTTTCTTTGTTCTTAGCTGTGTTGTTGCTGCTGTTTTTTGTTCATAAAGATGAGGTGACTGCTGAGATGTGTATAAGAGTGCATAAAGGTTTAGGAGTACAAATGTAAGAGTTTAATAAGGATAAGTGTGAGAATACATAGAACTAGAGGAATAAAAGTGTTTCTCAGATCAGAGAAACGTACACCCCTCTTTTTCCATAGTCTTACTGAAAATGGAAGACAAACCTCAGCCAGGGAAATGGCTGTGTTCAAATCTCAGCCACTGTCACCTTTCATTGGCTCAACACCTTTATGGTATGATCCTGGTAGCATCTTAATTTGATGAATATGGAATATGATTTGGTTTCATAAGCAAAAACATCAGTTTTAAGAAACTTTGGTCCTATCTAGATGACATAGTAATAAACACCACAGGGGTATGATTTCTAATGCTCACTAATGTGTTATACATTAATTGTTCCATGCAGACCCTGCTGGTGCCCTACTGAGTTTTAACTTTTGCTCTTTGCAACAGTACTACATTGAAACACACTAGGGAACCTTTAGTGTGCATGGGCTAATTAACACATAAGTGTGCCTTGAAAATCACACTCCTGAAGTGTGCCTTACTCCACAGTGTAGACAAGCCCTTTGTCTCCCACCGCCAAAGTGAAAACACTAAGACTCAACCCTAATTCTGGTGATGCTAGCACTCACTTTAACAAGCATCAAAATAATGTGAAATTGATATTAAGGCTACTGTGTAAATCGTCTTTAAAGTAACTATAAATGTGATTAGTCCAATTTAAGACCCCTTTATACAGTTACAGTGGTACAAAGGGACCTTAGTATAAATGAGAAGAATTCAGGGACATAATATTTAAAGCTCCCAAAAGTCTTTTGTCCTCCCTCATTAACATTCGACACAATATGCAAACGTAACTCACATGAAAAGTATGCCTTTTTCCACCTTATGTTAGCAAGCAGTTCCTATTGCTGATCATTCCAAATTTAAATTGAAGTCTCCAGATTCTACTCTCACATCATTGCAAATCTGGAGTAATTTGAATTAATGTGGATTTTCTCTGTTGTAAATAAGATCAGAAAGAAAACATTAATTATTTGTACTGTTGTGCTGCCTAGGAACTATGGATCAGGCACAGAACAAAGAGACAGACCAGGCCCTGAAGATCTTACAATTTAAGTATATTCTGCTGTAAGTATAAATTAAGAGTGATCACACTGAAATCAATGAAATTGGATTGGTGTATTACTGATGTGAGGGAATAATCAGGCTAAATTGCCCTAAAACATGTGTATAGATCAGCTTACAATAGCACAGTACCCTAGTCTTCTATGTGTCTCACTCAGTCTGTCTGATGTTTGAGGAGGGAAAAATACGCCTAAGTTTTGTGGCAAAATCTGTTTCACCTTTCTCTTTTTTTCCTCACTGAGTCTCTCTAGTGTTCTGTCCTGGGTTTACACCTACACTCTTCCTCTTTGTATCTGATTCAGAAAAAAAATATCATGACTATGATACAATGATGTTGTTGTGACTGTCAGAGTACTCTAGGATTTAGCAGGTTTGCTGGCTCCCACATTTGGAACAGTTTGAGATATTTTCACAGCTTAGGAGCTCAGCAGCACAATTTCTGATTTGCATCTCATCACAACCCTAATGGACAAACAGCAGAGAGCTTGTGAATTAAAGCTTGCAAGATTAGAGAGTTTGTGCACTAGATTTCAAATCTCTGGTGAACAGCTTGCTGCAGCTCTACAAATCATTCTGTCAAAACAAATTGTGCTGTTAAAATATACATTTAAAACAATGCTCCTCGATAGATAATATTGAGATAATTGAAAAACCCAAAAGTGCCTTCAAATAATTGGACAAAGTGAGTAGTGAGGGAACAAGGGACTAAATGAAAATATAAGAGGAAATGTAAGCAAGTAGTATTGTAAAAATAAATGTCATTTACTTTATCACAAGCGGTAAGCAAATCATATATCTTGGGTCTTAAGCTGTCCCCTACTCAGCAGCAAATCTGCAGCGTTGTTCACTGCAAAGGTGGTGGGAAACCATGGAAACTTTTAAGAAAGACTTGCATGCCTCACAGCTCACCCAATGAAAACTAATTTGCTTCAAATGCCCACAAAACATCCAGCCTGTATCTTTCCATTTTATTAAGTGGCATTGTTGATTTCCATGGTGAGGTTATAATTGAAGGAGAAAACACAAGCCCATGACAAATGTTAATCCTGTAACGCAATTGTGAGAAAATCAAATATATTACTCAGGGAGACAGAGAGTACAATTTTGCTTCAAGAGGGTAAAGGCTCACACCATGCAAGCTAATAATAATAATTACAAACATAATTATGGGCCATATGTTCCCCTTTATAGTAACAGTGTGGATCTTCAAACATATCACAAAACTGAGCTGCTTAAACATTAATACATATGCAAACATATGACACTGGAATATACAAATATTACATAATACAAAAGAATTAATAAACCATCTTTCAAGGTGTAAATGTGTGTATTAACTAGCAATGGATATTTCTAGACAGCTCCATGTAAGAGATATATAGATTGTATTTTAAGGTCAGAATGGACTATAATGATCATCTAGAGCAGTGGCCTCCAAAAAAGTGATTTTTTGAATCTAAAGGCAATCCAGGATCTACCCCACCCCATCCCCGAGGCCCTGCCCTTTCCCCAAAGCCCTACCCCACTCATTCCATCCCCACCTTTCCATCGTTTGTTCTCCCCAATCCTCACTCACTTTCACCAGACTGGGGTAGAGGGTTGGGATTTGGGGGTGGGGCAGGCTCTGGCCTGGGGCCGAGGGGTTCACAGTTTTAGAGGGGGTTCTGGGCTGAGCCTTGAGCAGGGGTTTGGGGTGCAGAAGGGGTGCAGGGTTCAGGCTCTGGAGTTTGAGTGCAGGAAGGGGCTCTCGGCTGGGGAAAACTGTTGAGGTATACGTGCTGGCTCTGGGAGGGCGTCAGGACTGTGGCTTGGAGTGTAGGAGGGGGTTCAGCATTGAGAAGGGGATATGGGGTGCTGTTTCTGGAAAGAGGCTCAGGGCTGGGGGTCAATGACCGGGGTTTGTCAGTGTTACATAAGCACCACAGCTCCATCTACCCCAGCTACCCACCACCTCCACTGTTCTTCTAAGCAGCCAGAGGGAATCTCAACCTAGGTGCCATCTCTTAACAATGGACTAAAGAGTGAGGACATTAAATGAAACAGATAATTTAATTTCTAGCTGTGATGGTCAGCTCTCATAGGTCAGCTTTCCTAGTGGTCAGCGGGGTAGGCCCTTCAACATGCAGAGGATATTTTTTTGGTAGGGGGGCCCTCCCACTACAACAGGATTCAGTCCAAGGCTCTATGAGGGCAACCAAAAGATCTGACATCCAAGAGCACCTTGGGGCTGCCCTCCCTGGACCTCCACTTTCTACCCCCCCGATCTATAGTCCACAGTTCACAGTCTGTAACAGGGTGTGAAGGGGTTCAGCTATCTGCTTGGCTGGGAGATTTTTCCATTGATTTCAAATGACCACTAGATTATACCCAATAGCAGGAAAAATGAATTTTAATAGTTTCTTCCTTGGCATAAACACACAGATCACAATATCATGTGTTAGCCCCATACTTTGTGTACTTGTGTTACAAGTGTATACTTTTAGAAATATAGCTTTCTTTTTCTTCAAGCAGATATTTTTTTAAAGCATTCCATTCGGGAAGAATCTAAATTCCCTACTGGTCCCACCTATATACTTCAGTCTTCACTTAAAATCAAATAAATAAATTAAATTACTTTAATCCTCTGCTGACCTTTTATCCCCAGGATTCTTAATCAACTGTCTCAACTGATTAATAGGTCTCTATATTACCCTAAATTATACTGCTCAGACCGTCTCCTTTTTTCTTTCTTTTTAATTATCAATTAAACTCTGCAGCAGAAGGGGATATCACCAATTTTTAGTCCCCAACCTCGAAGACAGACTTAATAGAATGTAAACAACATGATTTCTCAAATTTCCAGGAGAATTATTTCAGCAGTTTTGCAAGATGCTGTTTGCTAAAAATAAAGCAGCCAATCTGTGCACATTGTTCTGTCTGTGTTTTGGGATGCATGCATCATATCTCCTGCACCATCTGCAGCCTGCTCCCCGAAGGCCCAATCCTGCAGTCATTACTCAGGCAATGCACTCATTTAAATCATAGGAAGATTTGCTGAGTAAGGACCACAGGATTGGGCCCTAAAATCCTCAGTCTGTATGGAAATTAAAGGTCATGTGGGGGGAGTGTATTTGATTTAGATGTTGTATATAAGCATATGGGGTTAGATTCATTCAAAGCTTCTACTGGCCTGTGCTATTACAGATTCTGGGAAAAGATCCTAACTGCAGAATGTCTTCACGGGGTGGGAGAATGGGCAGCATAGGGGGCATCCAACTTTCCCTCCACTATGGGGTTGGCTGTCAAATGGTAAGATATGCTGATCATGAAGGAACATCAGAGCACCTGGTAAATCACTACTTCAACACATCTTCCATGAAGCCTCCATCTCTCTGGCTGCTATGGTGTTTCCTGCAGAGATTGATGCTATGACCCCCTAATCAAACCGCAGGAAGGGTGGCCATGTAAACACTTACTCTTTTCCTCTGGGGTTGAATCACAGTTTTCACCTCCCTACACCAGGAGGGGTGAATCTAACCTTTAATCTATACATTTTAAGTAAGTCCCAAACACTTAATTTTCCACAGTAAAACTTTACAAGACTGATTCTTTGCTCCTTTGCCCTTGTACGACCACTTTCCCTTGCACCTTGTACGACCACTTGCACTTGCACTTCTCCCTGGGCCATTTCCTATCACTTACATTCCCTGTCCAAGGCATGGTCAAAAGCCTCACAAATGAACCACCAGAAGTTAGAGGAAAGTGTCCCCTTGTCCTAGGGAAAGGTTATCCCCTCCTCTCAAGTTTAGGGTAGCTGCTGCTTGCAGACATCTCCCCTGAAGCCAGGAATCCTATTGTGCCCTAACCCAGGAGCTCCCAAGATAGGTCTGTCCTGTCTGATCCTCTTCTGAGCTGTCTGGGTCTCTTTTAAGCGCTATCTTCAGTTAGAGCAGCTTCTGCAGAGTCAGGCAGAGTGGAGACCATTGGGCCCAGAACTGTTCATTAACCCCTTATGTCCTACTGTGAAGTCTATACACCCCATCACACTCCTGAATACTTCACAAGAAAGCAGAATATTTGTGGAGTGCTTGCAGTACTCCAGACAACTCAGTTATCATCGTTTTGGATACTTCTACTCTCAACAATAGGATCTCATCTCACAGAGTGCTCTTTCTCTTGTTACCAAGGGCAGCAAAATGCTTGATATCAAGCCAGGTAAGATCTAGGTCCAACAATTAAAACGTTTTACTATTGAACCTCAGAGTACATATTTCTCTCTTATACTGTTACTGTGCAGAAAACATTCAATACAGCATTTTTATCTGAGGTTAACCACATCTCTTTTAAACCACCTATGGGTTGTTTGGTTTTATTTAGTGCTGGTTGCTGGGCTTCCATTGTGTAATCAGAATGGGCTGAAAAATGGGTTGGTCTAGTACTATCTGCTATTGGAACAAATGACAGAAGATGCAGAGAAAGAATAAAGAGTTTTTCTGGCAGTGCAAAAGTGAAAGAGTGGATAGCTCCACGTAAACAAAGCACAAAGTAAGATATTGAATGAGCAAAAAGGAGCGATAAAGGGAAGCCATCAAGAAAGTAAACAACAAAGTGATAACAGCAACAAAAATAAATAAATGAATTAAAAACCACTCCAAAGGAACACAAATGAATACACAGAAACATACATATGCACATAGACAAACACAGACACAGAAGCGAAAACAATGTCAAAAAGTAACGGGGGAGTGTATGGCGACCAGTGAAACTGGAGTCAAAAGACCCATGTTCCTTGGAGAGACTGTTACTGACAGGACACCAGTGGAAACAGGGAACACTGGGGAGTTGGCTCAGAAGGAACTCAACCACGTGGACAGAGCAGTGCATAAGGTTTAATAAAGTTCTCTTTATTCAATTGAACCTGCACTCAGCGTCCCCCTTTGTGAATGAAACAAAGTGGTAGAATCAGAATTGTGAGTTCTCTGATGTATGGCAGCTGGTAGCATGAAGCCCTCTGGAGCCATGGATTTTGCAGACACAAACCTAGCACTGTAATGGAACTGATGGAAGGAGGAGTTAGAGCTTTATGCATACTGTGCAGGAGGATGACAACCACAGGAAAGTAAAGCTGTTATTTGACCTTGTAGAGGAAAAAAGCAGAGAGATTGACAGGATTCTGAAACTCACCACTGCTTAGCCTCACAGTTGTCCTAGAATTCCTTAGGATCCAGCAGAGCAAAACTGGTTTTTGGCTAGACACCAGACCAAAGTGGAGGGGATAGTTACTGGCTTATGCACACTGGCTGCTATGCTCAATTCTGGGGACTTGACAGAATCCCTAATGTGGGACAGAAAAGTGAGCATCCCTTGGGATCACCTCCTGCAGGAGCAGCTGCTCTGGGAAGGGGATTTCATATTAAACAGATGATTAGACATTGGGAATTCAGTGGAAGCCACAAGAGAAAGGATGAAAGCCCTGGGAGTCACAACTGCACCATAAGTATATGCTGTGAGACAGCAGCAAAGGTGAGCATGCATGCAACCTCCATGCATGCATAGGGAATTGTCCCAGTCTGATTTCAGCTGGACAGCAGGGCCTCCTGTAATGATTCCTTGGAGTTGATTGGACTTGAATACACCCATTATAGAGATCACATTTAATCTAAGGAAAATGTGAACAGTAACTAACCCTGAAAATAACAAACAGTACCAACTGAAGTTTGTGATGGATAGTAAGCACCACAGAAACCTTTTGGGGAAAAGCCTACAAACTATGGATCTGATCAGGGTGCAGTGGCAGCAGCACTGTATGTCTACAACGCAAGAAGCAATGGGGATGGGGGTCCTGTGGACAATAGAGACAATTTTTTAAATGATAACATTTTTTTCAAAGGTGTTGGGAAAGCAGATCCCAGTGATATCAAGGCAGTCAGAGACATGCCAGTTTCATTGACTATGAAAGGATTACAGTGCTTCATGAGAATGATAAATTCTCAGTCCAGGCTCTGTTCACAACTGGCTGCAGTAGTCACATATGCTAGCAGAGCCCTTTCAGAGGAATAGTGCAATCAGACCACAGACTCCTAGAAACAATCATGCCAAAGACCCATGCTCCTAAAAGACTGTTGTGCATGATGATGCACCTCCAGGGCTACCAGGTAGAGATCAGATATCGTCTAGAATGATTATTGCGGTTAGCTGACAATATATACATCATTACTTTGTTAGGGAAAGAGGATTGTGACACTGTGTTCATATATCTTTTTCAACAGCAAAGCTGATGGAAATCAGAAAGTCTACATAAAAGGGCACGAACTACCCATTTGACCATGGGAAAAGATGGGAGAAGAGTGCTTGGTTACAAGGGATAATTGTTCACTGTTCTGGGATGTACAAGAAGCAAGTCAGTGACTGGCAAATTGAAGGTCCACATTGTGCATTCTGGACATTGTATTCATGAAAAATTGACACCAGTTTTATTCAGAATAATTCAAGGAATTTTCATTAAAATAGAAGTATGACAACCACACACCCTTCCCAGCAGACCCACAGGCTAATGGTAGGTGGAATAAGCTGTGAAAGCAGCTAGGAGACCACTACATAAGGCAATTTCTTCTGATTCAAACAATTTGTTAACATTTTTGACACAAAGAAATACCCCATCACAGAGGTGCCCAACCAGTAGAAAGCAGGCACTGATGGTACAAAGGATCAAAACCCTGCTATCTGTGACGAGAGACATTTTGCAGTCAAAAGGATGAAGATACCACTGAGATCAGATGGCCAACAATCAGAAAAAGTAAACACTAGAGTCTGACAAGTCAACTGGTCTTGGAGACAGGCACTTCTACAGTCATACAGACACCAGAAGGTGTGGAATAAAGGGATTCAGTGGCACACAATAACATCCAAGATGACTGTACAAGAGGGAAAAGTGATTCAAAGGAATCAGAGAAATGAGCCACCAGATACAATACCCAGAAATAGAGAGAATGTCACAGTCTGGAGAGAGAACCATATGGAGGCCAACTAAAAGGGAGTGAAGAGACACAATGGAGAGGGTAGTTTACTAGACTTGAAGTCTGTCAACAGGAAGACAGGGATAGGTCACTCTTGCTGAAGTCTTCTGTTGAGGAGACAAAACTATCTCAAAGACTATGTTAAGATGAGACTCCTAGTCAGCTATATGTTAGCAGTCTCTGGAGAAAGGGGTAGAGGGTGGGGTTTGGAGAGTCAATGATTTGTTTTTAATGTTTATAAAACAGAGAAGATATATCATGACCAGTGGAACGGATGTCAGAGAGCCCTTTTTCCTTGGACAGATAGTAATTGATGGGACACCGGTGGAACAGAGAATTCCAGGGAGTTAGGCTAGAAGCAACCCAGCCATAGACAGCGCAGTCCACAGGGTTTAATAAAGTTCTATTTGTTCAACTTTACCTGCACTCGGCATCACTCTTTGTGAATGAAACAGAGAGAAATCAGATACAGAAAGAAATTAAATGGAAATCTCAAGGACTCAAATGAATAAATACAAATAATAATGTATTCCCAATATGGGACAAAAAAGCATAATGGATGTTTATAATGTGACCCTAGGCAATGAAGGGAATACATTTTTTACTTTGCCTAGGGCAGCAAAAGTGCTTGAGCTGAGCCCGCTAACACTTCTTTTCATTTTGCCTTTCATTGTGATGTACACTTAGTGTATTCATTCAGATCAGTCTCACAATTTTGCTGATTCAGAAAAAAGCAACAGTGCGAGATGACAAACAGAAAGTTCCAACTCAGGAATCAAAGGTATTAAGACCTTTCGTTAGATACAATATCTCACATTGCTTCTTCTTGCACTCTTTCATTCTTTGGATAAAGATTTAGTAGATAGCAGTGCTGAAGATGATTCAGTAGGGCTGAGTAGCATTTTGAGAGAATTTGGGGTACCTAGTACACTACTGGAGTTCAGTGTAGCTATTGTGGCAGGTGGCAAAAATATCATATGAAGCACATAGTGATAAATCTATGTTGTACTGGAGTTACAAGCATTCCATTGTAAAGGGTTAGCAATCTCTTGGCTAGTAACCTCTGCTCAGTAACATTGTCAGGTAAAAAGGTCTTGACCCTACTCCCACTGAAACACCTGAGTAATTTAGAATATCAGTGCCCCATTGTTTCACATGATAATTGGTTTACAGTAATGATTTTCTCCAAGGGAGAGGATCCTTTAAAACATGAGTAAAAACATAACATTATGAGCTATTAGGTTGGACCAAATGACAAATGGCTGGGCCTGCTCTCAGGTTAGTTTTGATTGATAGTTTACCTAACTGACTGCAAGTAAATTTGCAGAAAGATTTCACATAAAAAAATTGAGAGATGGGTATGATCTAGTAGCCAGAGCATAGCACGGGATGTTGGGTATTTCACACTTCTAGTCCAGCTTCGGACATTGACTCCCTCTGTTGCTTTGCTAAATTAATTTACTTCCTCAAAGGCTCTATTGGCAAAATAAGCATAATATTACTTAGCTAAGGATACGTGATGATTAATTAGCTACTTGAGAGATTGTGGACTGTCCCCAAGCTGCGCTCTTTGCAACTCAGGAAAGACTAGGAGCAAAGGTTTCATGTATCTTTATGCTTCTCCACCCCTTGATTCTGATGCTAGCTAACCACCAAGCCAAGCCCCAGTGTAAAGTTAAGAAAGTCCTTGGTTGCTGTTCTGTACACCAACTGACAAGGGATATGGTGATGCCTCACCTATGGCTCTTTCTGCCAGTTATGTTCCCTAAGACAGGGACCAGAAGGGGTTGTGGTAGGAGCCAGACAATAACTCTCTGTCGCACTGGGAATTCCAAGTGTAGGGAATGTCCTCACAAGATTGGAACTTCCAACTTTCTGGATGTTTCACTGAAAGGAGCCAGAGGAAGCGCTGGCATCTGGCCCAAAGTCTGCACTGCACCTTAAAGACGGAAAGTGCTATAGAAACATTATGTGTTATTATTAATAATGTATTGAATATGGATTGGACAGAGGGCTGCATTCATAAGAGGACTTAGGAACCTAACTGCCAATTTTGCTGCCTAAATCCCAGAATCAGGCCCCAGTGGGATTCAGAAACCCCTGATCAGCAGTCCCTGAGCCATGCAGGTGCCTCAGATTGTTTGGTGGCTAAATGTTTGTAGTAAAACTTCTCTGGATGACTATGTTTCTGCTTCCAAGCATGTGCATTGCAGCCCCATGTCAGGCATCCTGACACCTAAACTCCATAGCCATGAGAAAATAGGCTCATCTAACTCACCTTCAGACTCTCCTGTTGACCTCATTTGACTGTAGATAAATAATTTAAACAAATCATTGGAGCAGCAGAACTGGCTCCTTGGCTGCCTGCTTCTCAGGTGAGTACCCTAACCAGTGGGCTACAGAATCATTCTCATGTTTGCTGTCTTTCTGCTCCATTGATTCTCTCATTAATTATCCACAGCTTCAACAGGAGAGACCGAGAGAGTCCTCACATCAGAATACTCATAGCCAAGTGACTAGGACAGTCACCTCAGATGGCAGCAGATTTCTGTTCAAATTGCTTCTCCCCGCTAGTGGAAGGGAGACTTGAACTAAGATCTTTCACATCCCCGGTGAGTATCCTTGGCTAAAAGCTATGAGGAAGGTCCTCCACCTCTTCCATCCTGCCCCCCTTCCCCAGATTCTTGCAAAATAGTATCAGTGACTAACTCCAAAAGAGAGCGAGGGCTTGCAGATGAGAATCCCAAGCAGAGGAAGGTATCCCCCCCATCGACCTTAGATTTGGGCTCCTATCTCTGAAAGAAAGATAGGATTTAGCACACACCCAACAGCTTGTCATCTCACATTGACTATTTTAGGCAAGGAAGCGGCAGGTTTAAAAAAAATGAAAGGAAGTACTTCTTCACACAAAGCACATCCTCTGGAAATCTCTGCCAGAGGATGTTGTGAAGTCCAAAATTATAATAAGGTTCAGAAAAGAACTAAATAAGTTCATGGAAAATAGGGCCATCAGTGGCTGTTAGCACTGGATGCACCCTCATGCTCTGAGTGTTCCTGGCCTGTTAGTCAGAAGCTGGGAATGAACATTAGGTATGGATCACTTGATGATTGCCCTGTTCTGTTCATTCCTTTTGAAGCATCTGGCATTGGCCATTGTTGGAAGACAGGATACTGGGCTAGATAGTCCATTGGTTTGACCCCATATGGCTATTCTTCTGCTCTTAGTCTCCTACACTGTTGGCTTTTGTGAATCCCTTTCTGGGGAACTTATCTCTCTCCATTCATTGTATAAGCAGAGTAGGGACTAAACTCAGGGTTTGTGAATATCAGAGATTTTCTAGGCCCTTAAAAGTCAAGTGTGTTAATGCTGAGCATCACTATACCTATTTTTTTATATATATATATTTTTCTGTGAAGCTAGCCTAGAATGTCCTGGGCAGAGCTAGGCAAATACTGCAAAAAAAATATTTGTGACCATTTGTTTTAAGTTTCAAATAATTTCACGTTAACAGTGTTCACTCACCATGAACAATATAGTGAACAGGGCCATGAGCAAGAATGTTTTGGGAGTTCTATGCTGTGCTCCACTATTACTGTCTAATATCAATATTGAGTTGTTGTGCCACTACGACATGGTGTAGAATGCAGGCATAAGCGGTCCACCCCTGATACAAGGGGCAGGGAAAGGGCTGTAGACTATTGCCTGGATCAGAGACTTGAGAGACCCAAGATGGACTACTAATGGAGGGCCTATAAGCAGCAATGGGGACTGGTCCGGCTGCTGCAGGGGTGGGCACGTGGACCTCATGGGAGGCCAGGCACCAGAGGCAGGAGGCCAGTGCCAGTTTCACCTGTGGGCAAAAGGGACACTTGAAAAGGGAGTGCCCCTACTGGGATGGAGTAAGGAGGCCCCACCCAGAAAAGGCTCCCCCTGTGGGGTCAATAGGGGGGCCATGGACTTGTTGGGCCTGAAAGGAGCCTGGGCACATAAGGAAGAAGTGCCTTCAGGGGACTTGCAGGGCCCTGGCTAGGCCTGAGGGAAGGGCTAAGCCACAAACAGACAATGGGAAGGCCGTGGACAAGGGAAGGCACAAACGGTGCTTCCAGTGCCACAGTGAGGGCCATCTAAAAAGGCACTGCCTCCTAAGGAAAAGGGGGAGCGCTGACCAAGGGATCCAGTCTGAGCCTGACCAGGCTAGAGGGACGGGGAAGGCTGAAGCCCCCCAAAAAGTAATGCTTGGGACAGGGAGGCTCCAGAAAGACTGGGGAACCCACATGGAAGCAAGGAGGGCTACAGTGGAAACCCAAATAGAAAGGGAAACCCATGTGGGAGCCACGAGGGCTACAGTGGGGACCCAGATTGCAATAGAGGGAAGTAGGTGGCTCCAAGTAGTGGAGACCCTGCTGCATGAGATGGATTCCCTATGGACCCAGCTATGAGGGATACTGGGGCAATAAGGATTTCCCCCCCCCCCCATGGCATTCTTAAGGGGCAGGGTGTGCAGCAGGGTGGTCACCCCACCTCTGGGAGAGGGTTGTAGCAGGGAAAGGAATTAACAACAGCTGGGCTGATGGGGAAAGCAGCCACAGCTGCAGTCCTTGTAATCAGGGCCCAGTTGGCCCATATAAGAGGGCAGTGGGTCAGAAGGACACACACTCTCTCTAGCTAAACTAAGAGAGGAGGACCTAGCTAACTGGGAAGCTGAGGAGGGTGCCTAGCCTGGAGAAGTGCTGGGGAAGGGGCAGACTGAGTTGGGGAGTTCAGGCCTGGTGTCCTTCCAGGCTTCAGGCCTGATACAAAGGCCTAAGGAAGTTATTGGGGGTAGGCAGCGGCAGTTGAGCCAAAACCTCCCTGGCCTATGATGAGTGGCTTTTACACTGCAGTCTGCTCCAGGGAGCGGGGTCTTGATGATGACTGGCAGTAGCTCAGACTGAGGCAAGGTGGGGATTAGAGGATTGGGGGTTTCCCAGAGAGGGGAGACCATAGACACTGTTGGGGATAGTGCCAGGTGTCAGCACCCCAGATAAAAGGGTACTGGGATCTGGGAGGGACATGGGGGCCAGTGGACAGTGGGACAGTGAGAATGCAGGCATAAGCAGTCCAGCCCTGATACAAGGGGCAGGGAAAGGGCCTGGATCACAGACTGGAGAGACCCAAGATGGACTACTAATGGAAGGCCTATGTGACCCAGCTTGCTGAGCACCAGTGGGGACTGGTCCGGCTGCTGCAGGGGAGGGCGCTCTGAAGGCAAAAGAACTAATTCCTGGACGACCAGCAGGAGGCATCGCAGGGGTGAGTCGTTGCCCTGCTACAATCCCTCTTTAATATTGTATTTTATAGGACCTGTACACATTGTAAATAAAACATACTATGGCCACTCATTTGCTTTCCCAATAAGGAAATAACTTACACCCAGAGGCCCAAGCCTTTCCTGCTGCTCCAAAATCATACTGGTGTTTTTGCACTAACATGAATAATAAGTATAAACGGAATGGGTATATCAAAAATCTCAACACAATCCCTGAAACAGACATCATGGTCTGTATTATAAGTCAATCATCCTGAAAATAACTGTTTCCATAACTGTTATTTTCATGTACTGTACATTTTGGAAAACATCCCATAGATGCTTTAGTATTTGTATTTTGTATTTGTAAACATTTCCTCAAGCTTAAAATGAAGTTGTGTTCACCATACTGTGTTCAACATTTTTGATTTCACTATAAAAGGAAAGACACTAGAAATTTGCACTTTATGCATTAATTTTCTTCTGCTAAGCAAAGTAACATTTCTCACCTTTCTTTGGGTGACAATGTAAAAGCAACTGATCCTTAGAAATATGTCAATGATTGGCATTAGCAAGGCTTTAGGATGTGCTGCTAGTATTAAAAACTATTATGCTTCACTTGCTTCCTTTGATATTCTTGAAATAGATGGCATATAATTCCCCCTGTCGAAAAATGTGCACAATGCCTAATAATGAAAAGAAACATTTCCCTTTACATGCTGTATGGTGTTTCATGTGCACTCACTGAGATTTATGCCAGACCCTGACAGAATTCAGTGCTATGGTAGCTGTGCAGTTAGGAAGGGGAGTTATCTAGTGGTGAGAACATGGCAGTGGGGATCAGGAGTCCTGGTTCTACATACTCATCTAAATACCAGCTACAGTAACACTCACCTAACTCAATATATGATTTTCAAAAGTGCCAGAGGCAGTTAAGCACCCACTGGAGATTTTCAAAGACGCAAATGGAAGTTAGGCACCTAATTGAAAGTCAATGTGAGTTGGGTGCCTAAGTGATGCTTGTGCTTTTGTAAATCTTTCCCCAAACTTCCAATGAGAGTTATGTGCTTAACTCATGCTTGTGTTTTTGAAAATCCCACACATCATTTATGACCAGAGGAAACAAGGTGTGTCATCTGCAAAGATCCAGTGGCCTGGAAAACTTGTTCATCAAGCTAAAGACAGTGTAAATGACCATTCACTGCACAGCAATTGCTACTGAGTGGATACTTTTATTATAATGTTTAGTTTTGTTAACATTTGCAAATGATACATTTAAATGTGACCCACATAAAGAGGCAGAGGTGACATTTAAGACTTTAAATATTACATTACATCCTATTTTAAAAGCTAATTTCCAAACAGCTGTCTTTGAAGAAGTAAAATGACTTTTATTAATTCTAGCAAATTCCCAGCTGCATTTCCTCCTGAGGCTCCTGAGAGCAGAGAACATCAATAGTTAAATAAAAAGACAATTGATGAGAATGGGTTTCCTCGTGAAGCTCATCCTCAGAGAAAACATTATGCTGCATGAATGTCTAATGGAAATATAGAGAAACGATCCATGAGAATTTTTAAAAGCTGCAAAATATGTAAACTGAAAAACATACTCACAGATCTAAAGTCTGTGTGCTCGAAGATCTCAGCGTAATTGCGATTAAAGCTTTGGTATCTTTCATTCTGATTGGGAAAAGCTGCACTAAATGACTGGCTTCTGCTATGTTTTGTTTTTACTTTTTTTAATCCAAATGGTGCTGACTTCACAGAAAGTTCCCTCAAGAGATTCCCTGGCTGTAAATGTCTCAGATTACTATGATGGATTGTGATTTATTGTGTACTAAACAGGCCTTCCCAAGTGCTGTTGTGTTCTCTCAGAGGTTAAATGGTATTCAGTATGGGTTTCTGTGGAAAACGTTTACTGTGGCAGCATAAATAAATAAATAAATAATGCTGCTATCCATTTGCTGTCAAGCCTTAAAGCATGGAGACAGCAGTTTGGGGAGCCAGTTCCCACATGTTGGATAACAAAGCACAGGTGTGACTTGATAGTCTGAACACGTTTCTTAATTCCACTGCACAAAAATTGCTGTTGGTATAAACAAAAAAAAAGCATGGATTTATTAAATCCATCATTTCTTAATTTGCTACAGTAGAACTTTTCGTGATTAACACTGCAGTGCTTGGCATTTGCATTAATGTAGGTGATTTTCAGCTTAATTTTAACAGAAAACTGCAATGAAAATAAAAAGTAGCAATGCTCCAATATGTATTCCCAGCTCCTAGGCAAAGTTATTTTTTTTAAAGTGATTTTAAACATAGCCTTTTTATTCTTTCCAGAAACAGAATAAATTAATGAATGAATACAAAAGCACTGAGACAGATGGACTGAAAGATGAGGGTGTTGCTCAAAAGATTTTACAAAATAAAACATTGACAGTACCTGGAGAAAAAAATGTTTCTAGCACAATTGTCATAACAATTTGAACCTGAATGGCTTTTGCTTGACTCATGTCATCCACTGAATCCCTTATGTTTTATTTAAAAAAATTCCTTCTGACACTGTTGACATATCATGTCCTCTGAGTTTTGCTCACATGTTCAAAAATCGAGACAAGAAGTTCCCTGCATGAAATTTTAATACATGTAAGTATTGTCTCTGACCTTAGTAGATCAAAGTGATTAGTGTCAAAGTTTTATTCTATTTTACATGTTTTTGGTGACATCTGTAAATTTTTCATTAACTCAATAAATTATCTGAATCCCAAGTAGATTATGTACTGAACTATGGTGCATTGTAGAAAAATTTATATTTCTGCACATTAATAATTTGAATTTAAATGAATGGTTTTAAATGTTTGGTGTAGTTTCAGTGTTTTGTCTGTATTTCTTAGTAAAGCTATCAGGTCCTAATGACCCATGTGGGATTTGGAATACTGTGAATGGTTGGTACTATGCGTGTTAATTACAGTTTAAGGCTGGAATCAGAGAGGTAGCCATGTTAGTCTGGAATAGCAGAGGTAACAAAGAGTCCTGTGGCACCTTAAAGACTAACTATAAAGTTTTGAAGCAGAAGCTTTCGTGGGCTAATACCCACTTCGTCAGATGCAAGCAGTGGAAGTGTCCTGGGGCAGGTATAGATAAGTAGGCAAGAACCAGGTAGGAGGTAACAAGGTTAGTCCAATCAGGCTGAACCAGCTTGTTAACTCAAATCAGGGAGGGTGGGGTATTCTTCTAGCAGCTGAATTGGAGGTGTGAACTCGGAGAGAGGAGAAGCTGTTTTTGTAATTAGCAAGCCATTCAAGATCCTTGTTCAATCCTAGATTGATTGTGTCAAACTTGCAAATGAACTGCAGCTCTGCAGTTTCTCTTTGCAGTCTGGTCTTGAAGGTTTTTTGCTGCAGTATGGTGACTTTTAAATCTGTAATTGTGTGTCCAGGCAGATTGAAGTGTTCTCCTACAGGTTTTTGTATATTGCCATTCCTGATATCTGATTTGTGTCCATTTAGCCTTTTTTGTAGGGATTGTCCAGTTTAAGGTTGGAAATTGGAAATTCCAGTTTAAGGCTGGAAATTGATTAATGTGGGATCCTGGACAAGCACTCCTCCCCTTTGCTTTTCTGTAAAACCTCCAATAGAGCTACATCACAATACGTTATCCAGCTGAAATCAATTCTAGAGCCATGCGCTGAACAGATCCTGAGCCAGTCAGAACCACCATACCTCTTCTCAGGAAGAGGAGACTACAATTCCATCTTTTATTCTCATCTATGAGTCTCAGGACATTTCCCATACACCCTCCTGACAGCACCTGTGGAGAGAAGGTGGGGTCCAAGCTCACTTACCCACAAGAAACATCATACAATGGGAGTCCATCAGCCTATAACCATCCCCTTCAACAATAATTAAAGTGGAGGATGGGCAGAAAATTATTTGCTCCAAAAGTTGTCATTCTGCTATATTTAACTCGATTGAGAGCAATGGTGTAAAGAAATATATACATAGGGTATGTCTTCACTACCCGCCGAATCGGCGGGTAGCCATCAATCTTCTGGTGATCGATTTCTCGCATCTTATGAAGACGCGAGAAATCGATCGCGCGCGGCGCCCCCGTCGACTGCAAAACTCCAGCTTGCTGGGAGGCGCAAGCTGGAGTCAATGGGGGAGTGCGCCGCCGCCATGAGGACGAGTGGTAAGTCGGCTGCAGATACGCAAACTTCAGCTACGTGATTCACGTAGCTGAAGTTGTGTATTTGCAGTCGATCCCCCCCACCCCATAGTGGAGACCAGCCCATAGAAACATATACAATTAGAATCTAATTGAACTAAAATTAACCCACAATTTGGAACATTGTAATGGGAGAATCATGCTCCTCCTGCAGAAACATAGAGGTACCCTGCAAATAATGAGTACCAGTAAAGCACCAACGTGGGCATATCTAATGGAGATAAAGGTTTTAGTATTTGAAAATAAACTGTTCCATTTGCCCCAACTCTATTCAGGTAAGAAAATCATGCAGCAAAAATGTTAGAAAAGCCTGGCTTGGTGTATTCATTGTTCCAATTGGTCTATTGTTGATCAATGGGTACCTGGAGGTTTATTTTCAGCAGTCATGGATCATGGTGGCCCATTTTCTTTAAGAGGAAGGTGAATAAGGAACAAAGATGGAGGGAGTCCACAATCGGTAAATTATTTACTTCTTCTTATAACACAAGAATCAGGGATCACCCAATGAAATTAACAGGCAGCAGGTTTAAAACAAACAAAGGAAGTACTTCTGCATATAATGCACAGTTAATCTGTGGAACTGATTGCCAGCGGATGTTGTGAAGGCCAAAATTATAATGGGTGCAAAGAAGAACTAGGTAAGTTCATGGAGGATAAGTCCATCAATGGCTATTGGCCAAAATGGTAAGGTATGCAACCCTATGGTCTGGGAGTCCCTAGCCTCTGATTGCCAGAAGCTGGGATTGGACCACACGGGATGGATCACTTGATGATTGCCTGTTCAGTTCATTCCTTCTGAAGCATCTGGCATTAGTCACTGTCAGAAGGCAGGAAATTGGGCTAGATGGACCATTGGTCTGACCCAACATGGCTGTTCTTATGATCTTATACACTGGTAACCAGTGAATTCCAAAGAGTAATGTGCAAGAAAATTTCAGGAAGACCACCTACAACTGGCCCACAACACTGGGTACAGTTAAGAGTGAAAACCAACCCAGCAATTATTAGAGGCTCGACATGGGTGTAAACACAGACACCAGCATGAAATCCTGACCTCATATAAGTCAGTAGCAAAATTTACACTTGCTTCAATGGACACATACTTTAATTTATTAAACTGAGCTTGCTACTGAAGGTACACTTGTAATTTGTTTTTAATAGCACTAAGCCTACAAACAACATCTTTCCATTAGATCCAGCTTTTCAAAATGAACTGTGTCGCACCTGAAAGCTAGCTTATGCCAATTTGCCTTAGAAAAATTTGAGAACTCATATACATTTTAGCAAATTCATCAAGCCATTTGCAAAATGTATCTTTGTAGCTCTCTCTAACTTTGTCCAAAATAGTCTAGAGTGGAGAATATTTAGGCAGTGGATGCTGCAAAAGCAGCTTGACACATTGTTGAGCTGCAAAAAAGAAAATACACCAAATATGCCATTGCAGGAGATGAACTATGTATGTGTGTCCAATGATGCTGCAAAGAAGTGTGACAGGATTGAAAACCAGAAGTAGTCAAAAGCAGGCAATGCATGTATAAAAGAGAACTAAAAGTGAGAAGGTGCCCAGGACAGGAACATAGTGTATAACGTTGTAAGAAATCTCTATTTCTGAATACAGAATCTCTTTTGATTGGATTCTACATCTCGTTTTGGATCCTAAGATTGCCAGATCAAGATAAAGGCAACTAGCCAAAGGGATTAGGGAAAACAAGAATGGATTTAACTGATGAAAGAGATGTATTCCGTGATGATTTTACTACAGTCAGGATCTCAAATTGCATTGCATCTTTAAATCAGCCCTTAACAAGAAAAATAAAGGAAAGCAGTTTGGACAATTAGGAAGTAATGAAGAGCTTGTAAAAATAGCTATTGATAAAAAGCAGCTAAGAAGCTGAGAAACAGGAGGGAGTTCAGAGAAGAGCAATGGGAATGATGAAAGGGCTGGAGGGACTTACTTCTGAAAAAAGATTAAAAGAACTAAATGAAGCAATTAGGTTGGGGTGGAGGGGAGGACATAATAACTAACTACAAATATGTGAAGGCTGTAAACACCAAGTAGGAAGAGGAATAATTTAGCCTGGTACAAAAGTATATAATTAGAAGTGAAGGAATTAAAGTTAAGAAAAGGAACATATGGGTTGAATAGCATAAAAACCAACCCTTCCTAACAGAGAGATGACTAACAAGGTAAAATAGTATCTCAAGAGAAGTGGTGAAAGCCCGTATTTAAAGTGGGCTGGAAAAAGAACTTGAAAAAAATACACCTTAAGCATTATAAAATAACTAAGTCTGAGTTTCTGTGGAGTCCACAAAACAAGGTTCCACCTTGAAAAATTACTCTATCTTCTAAAACCACCAAATACTGGAACATCTGGAAATTTTCCAGATAAGGAATTCAGCTATTTTCTCCACGGCCATATACTTCTTCGACATTCCTCATCATCTCACCGTGCTCACATTTCTGGGTTGGTGTATAAGGACTGCAGGAAGAGTGCCAGAGTCTCAGAAAGTCTGTGAGGCCAGCCAAAATGAGTGTCCCTTCCTTCAAAGTTAAGCAAATGCAAAGGAGGTGCGTGTGATATGGAGGTAGTGGATCTTGGAGGAGCAGTGTAGGGAGGCCTTTATCCAAATGGAGAACTCTAAAAGCTTACAGTTTTATATATAGAAAATTTCATGCATTTAAATATTTTGGATACCGGACACTGCCTTTCCCTGTCCTATCTATTCTTGTTGGTATACTTGCTCTCTCTTCCATATCTCTTCTGCTGCTCCCCAAAACATTTTTCCAGAGGTCTAGCCCATCCCCTGAATTGTCTTCACATGTTCAACACACATACCTTTCCATTCCTCCCCCTGAATCTTACACACTTCCTAATTTTTTTTATACTACATAAAAGGGCCCTAAAAGTCCTGATTTTGCTGTGGAAGGATTCTCTTGAAGTGGACACTCTGTAAGACATCTGTAGGGTTTCCTCCCATAGGACAGCCTGGCTATGGGGTCATTACTTAGGAAATCCACCCAAGCTGTCTAAATTATGCCAGGATTCTTTTAGCCCCAGAACAGCAGGGGCTTAGGACAGCAGAAAGAAGGCTTAAAGCGTCCCCTAGGCTGTGAGTTCTGTATGAGGTCTTAAAGGTACAGTACAGACTCTTACCCTACGTCCCATTGAAAGTTGATGGGATTTAGGCCTAAGAAACTTTTGAAAATGGACCTTACGCTCCCAAGTCACTTAGGTGCTTTTGATATACGCAAGACATACAAAATAGATTTCAGAGTGGTACCCATGTTAGTCTGTATCAGCAAATGTACTAGGAGTACTTGTGGCACCTTAGTTCTTTTTACAAAATAGATTCTCACCTCATTCTCTCTCTCTAGACACTAATTCATAGTTAAAGCAAAAGCTATTTTGCATTGTAAGCCTGATTTTTCAACCATCATCACCCAAACTTCATCTTAAAGAATTGATATTTTTGGTTCATAATATCTCTAAAATGGCTTGGCCTACAAACTCCAAATCATAAAACTCCAAAGTGTGTTTTATTTTGAGTTGAAGTGCCCACTTTAAGAATATTTAAAAAGTGAGTCTGATCCCCAACAATATAGAAGACAGAGAATGGAGTACTTAAGTACTCATTAAGGGCCTGATCAAGAGACAATTGGTGTTAACAAAGACTAAATTTTAATTAACGTTAAGGACTGAGCCAAAGCTAGTCTATAAAAAGGACCCATTAAAATGCTGAGTGGGGAATCCTGAGGAGAAATCAAAAAGGAAGTATTTTTCCATCCATTTCACAGGGTCAGGAAATAGGGGAGAACTGGGATTCTGTTAACTGCTTAAAGAGACTGTAAGTTAAAAACTATTAGGTTGTGTTTTTTCTTTTTTTTTCTTTCTGCAACTGAAGCAAGCTTAAGCTCTACACAGAAATGTCTGCCTTAAAGCATTAGAATGCAATATACTGCTTCAATTTTACTTGCTTTATCCTCTTTTCTGTTACCCATAGCAGCAGCCATGATCATGCATATACAGATTTTTTTCCCCATATATACTAGAGCTGGTCTGGAACTTTCCATCAAAATGTTTTTTGTCTGTTATATGAGGAATAATGCAGTTTCTTAAAACTGAAAATTTCTGCAGGAATGGTTTCACAGTCAGCTTTAGTTTGTGCATCTCCTATTTTTTGAGTGCTTCACTTTTCAGCCTTAATATTCTGTTAATGTAGGTTTTGTTATCAGAAATGTTTACTGTTATATAAATGGGGCATAATGCCACTGAAGAGTAAACCAGGCATAAGGGAAAGGCTAATTGGGCCAGTTTAGTGTGAGAATGATGACAATGCAAGTACATTGATGAAGCAATCATCATTATTTTTGGAGGCTCCAAAAGGAAATTTAATTAAACTTACTGGGACAAAGGCCCACTAGTAATTACACTGAAACACTAGAAACATAAGATTTCTCATAGCTGATCAGACAAATAACAAAGTATATTCTGTTGTGAAATTTAATTGCTTTGACTTTAAGTTTTGTCAGAAAAGTCCTGAAAATTGTTTGCAAAATGCTCTCATTTAATAACATAATATAACATAGTGAATCACCAATAATCTCTTTGACTATATGGCAAAGGCCAGATCACTTCATATGAACAAAGTGCTTTTCTTGGAGAATGCCAGTACTATCTTCTAAAACTGCTGATACTCTGAAGTGTACTGACACCAGCAGTTTAATGCTATTGAAAAACATATTTCTTCTGACTTTCCACTGCTGTGTTAGTATTCCCTGTTGAAAAGATACCAAGGGCAGAAACTTAGCAATTCTTCAAATTTTCAAAAATGCAATATTCTCCAAATATTTCTGTATGGCTTTTAGAAACTTGTTTTCCTCATTTTGATATTTTTTGATGGCTTAAGTAACCGGCTTCTTCAACTTGTTCCTGATTAAATGGCTAAAGGGTGAATCACAGTCTGTGGCTGACTGGCAGTGATTTTGCCAGCCGTGGGCTTAGGAGTGACTTTTTACACAATTTGAATTTTTTGTCAGTTGCTCAATGCAGGTCCAATTGGTGATGTTATGTTGTTTTTAGTGCTAGTTTAACCATCAAAATGTAAGTCATGATGACAGTATCAAATGTATTAAAATTATGTTTATTCACTAAAAGGCTCCCTTACACGCTCCTCTGTGCAGACATACAAGAGGAGTCTGAATATATGTCCCATGCTTAAGGGCATATATTTTGAAGCATTGGGCATCTGCTTGCTTTTATTTAACACTTTAAGCTTAGTGATCTGTTACCAGAGGTACTAAAATTCAAGAAAATCAATTGGGTTTTAGTAACACTTCTATTTATCTTTCAGGAGTAAAATGAATGTAATGTGATAAGGAAACATGATGATTTTGCAAACCTAACTAACAGAAATTTCTAGTATGAAATAATAGAATTTATCTATTTATTTATAGCTATCTTGAGGAGGTGCACTTGAAAAATATTCATTTTCTGCATCTGTTTCCCTCCATTAACGATGCAGTTTTATGTTCCTTGTATTATCAGTAATATTATCTAAACCCCTGGAAGAAATGATCCTCACTCCCAGTTGATCTCTTGCTATTCCACTTATGTGAGTAAGGTCACAGCATTAGGGCCAGTACATGCTTTTTCTCGTATGAACCACAGGTTCACCTCTAGATTAGCAGATCCCAGATACTTACATTTACACAACAGTATGTCTCAGTTTTGTTCAGACACACACTTCCTTCCATCAGAGTGATCAAAGCACTACTCTGGAGGCACAAATTAGGCCCAAAACGCCTCTTAAGAGTCTTCTTCCTGCGTGAGGGTCTCCTATCATTCCTCTGTAGTGTATGAGACATGTTTAGGGAGAAATGGAACATACCTATGCCCTTGCAGCCGTTTAAGGGTTATGGGCAGCCTACATAAATTAGGTCTGCTCTGACTTGTTCTGTTATATATCAGTCTCATGATCCAGAAGCCACAGTGATTGCTTAAAGATCTTTTTTTGCCCTACTTTCCCCTACCTTCTCGTGTCAAAGCACAGCTGTGTTGGAGCAGCAAATCTGGTCCACTGTGTATTGTTGCTTTTTTCAAGTTAGTATTTTCCAGCTAACAGCATGAAGGCAAAAGCGTATCAGAATCTATTTACATGTGGTTGGCAGTAAATGACCTTTTTAACTAGAATGTTCTCTGAATTAGTAAAGAATTAGTATCTAACAACTAGTGTAATTTCCTGCTTTGACTGTGACCCTATAAACTCTCTCATTAACCTTTTACTTCTGTGAAGATGGTACATAAAATTAAAATTTGAAATACAGTCACTGAAAATATAGTTTTCTGCTTAAAAGCAGTACAGAGAGGGAAAAACAGTCTTGAGAAAGCCTTGCACTGTTCGGCTGAGAGTTTCAAAACAACATAGCACTGGCCAAACGCTGCTCCCACTGAAGTCAGTGTTTTATGTATTTGAAGTCAATGGGTGAAGCATTACGCTAATGATGTGCTCTTTTGAAAGTTTGGGTGAAAACTTGGCATATCTGTACAACATTACTTTGGCTGACATAATGGAAAAAATAGACTTGGCTTGAGTTTTACATTTTTAAAAAAATATTTATTTTTATATGGAGCAGGACCCATTCCAGCATTAACATAGTGATGATTTACAAAATAATAATAATAAATAATGAACATATATTAATTTTTCACACAAATATTAACATTCATAAGCTGTGTTGTTCCTTTAAAAGACCCATTTGTTTTTGGTCAATCTCTTAGCTGTATATTTATTTTGTTCATATTCTAAAATGGTAACTGTACATTAGAAAATCTACTTGTTCCTGATAAGAGGCTGTCTGTCATTTTTTTTTCTGTTGAAAGTATTTCCCATGTTTATTTTCTCCATGCCACTAATATTAGGGGCTCTCTCCTTTTCCAAAAACAAGCTGTTATAAGTGTGAAGGGTGTCTTGCCTGGGTGGCACTATGTTATCTAACACAGTGTGCCTTGCCTGGGTGGGGCTTGTTATCTGAAACAGGTAACATAGGAGTTTCCCTGCCATGGGGGAGGGAGGAGCCTCGAGCCCATGAAGAAGGGAGGAGCAAAACAGTCAGTTCCATCTTGGCTGGCTTCCAGGGAGGAGGCCAGGGCCAGAGAGCTCCATCTTGGCTGGTCTCCAGGGAGGAGGCCAGGGCCAGGAGAGATCCATCTTGGCTGCACATGAGGCAGGAAGCTTGCCAAGGTAGCTGGCAAGGGTTCTAGACCATCTTTGGCTATAAAGATGGCTCTACCTTTTTCTGATACTTCTACTTAGCTAATGTGAGTATTACAATTTGATTCTTCTATTAAGCCGTGCCTTTGGGATGTTGTTTCCTTTTCAGACCAAAGTGGGAAACCCCAAATGTAAAGTGTCTGTATTTCTGTTGTAACCTTTTTCTTTATTAAATTTTCTAGTTATAAAACCGTCTGGTTTATTTCCCTTAGGGTTTTTCTCTGCTTCCAGTCTGGGAAGGGGGAAGGGAAGGGAATAGGAACCAGGGCAGCTAGGGGCCTAGCTGGAGTGTGAAGACTGTGTCTCCTTACTGTCAGGTTAGACGGGGGAGGGAGGAAGCAGTCGGTTTTTCTCTCTTCACAGGGAAGAGAGGAGGTAGGGGGAAGTGCATAGCCCCTGGTATCTGACTTGTCTTCCAGGGAGGAATACAGAGTCAGGGTTAAGGGAAGTCTGCCTTCAGCCAGGGAGGGTGAAGGACAGAAAGCAGCTTCCAGGTATCTAACTTGGAAACCCAGAAAGGGGTACAAGGTTAGGGTCTGGCTCTCAGGTTGAGAGAGACAGGGTTAAGGGAAGTCTGCCTTCAGCTGGTCAGGGTGAAGAGAAGCAGTTTTCCGGTTTCTGACTTTAAAACCCAGGGAGGGGGTATAAAGTCAGGGTTAGGGGAAGATCGGGGGCCCCTCCAAGGTTTTGGAAGTATACCCGATTGGTGGCAGCGATTGGTAACCCCAAGAACCCCAACTGGCAAGGTGGAGGTGTCTTGGGGTGGAGGACTTGTTGGTCTGGCATAAAAGAGGCCCAGCCTTTGTATTCAAAGCATAGAGGCTGGGGGGGCACCCCCCCCCCTCTCTTACATGGTTGGCTGGCGGTGGGATGAGCCCAAACAGATAGCTTGGCTACAAAGCAAGGATTTTTGGCTTAGTAAAGTTTGTGTCTGTGAGCAGGCTAAAGTGCTCGGTTTAGAAAGTGTCTCAAGGCTTGGTTGTAGAGAGCAAGCAGGCTTTGTCTGTGAGGTGCAAAAGGCTCAGAGCAGGCTTCTTGGTGAGAGCAATCAGCTCAGAGCAGGCTGTCTGTGAGAGGAAATTCAGGGAAAAGTTTTTGTCTCTAAGGTGAGAGAAAAGTTTGCTTTTGTAAGGTGAATTGAAATTCAGGAGAAAAGATTGTCTCTGAGCTGGACAGCAGAGTTGGAGACAAAGGCTTAGTTGCAAAGGGCAGAATCTTTGGCTTTGGAAACAAAAGACTTTGGAGAAGGCATTGGTATGGTAATTAAGAGCCATCAAGCAGGTCAGCCAGAGCCATTGAAAAGTGGAAGAACCAGTCTGGAAGCAGGATTCTCTGTCTATGGTTACCCCAGGTCAGGGGAGTGTTGTATTAAGGGAATACAGGTAATTAATTGACTGGGAGACAGAGGCTAAAGATTCCAAAGGAGTGAGCCAAAAGTCAGCAGAAAAAATTTTTGTTTCTGTCTGGAAGTTATAAAAAAGGACAGGTGAATTGAGCAGTTCACTGAAGAAATAATTTTGTTTATTGGTTAGTTGGTAGCTGTTGTTATTTACAAAGAAATAAAGATTGCTTTTTGTAAATACTTAAGTAACCCCAAACTCAGGTAACAAATTCCTGAGGGAGGGGGGTTTAGTCAGCAGAGGGGAGATAGTGCCATCTCCTGGGGAAGGAGAATATAGCGCCCTCACCTGGAGAGAGAGAAAATAGCACCTTTTTTTCCAAATTCAGGGAATTGCTCCCTCTGCTGGGGAAAGGGAAAATAGCGTCCTCTTCTGGTCTGAAAAGGAAAGTTACACCCTAACTTTTTTGTGTGTGTGGTACTGAGCTTATAAAGATTCAAATTATTATTCTAGCTGTAGAATAATTGCAGAAAAGCTAAAATGACAAAACATAAAACCCAAAAGGATATAGATGACTTCTTACTCCAAGCGGCGGAGAGAGAAAGAAAACATCGGGAAAAAATGAAGGCCAGAGAACAGGAAGAAGAAATAGCAATAGCTGCACATCAAAGGGAGATGGAAAAGCTAAACGCTAAGTTAAAGGAACTGCAGGTTAAGTGGGAAAACAACCAACCCACTCTAAACCTGGTGCAACCTAAGCAAGCTTGCACCCCTGTCTCTGTTCCTGAACCTTCCATCAGGGGGCCAGCGGTGTTGCCAGAAACCCTGACGGAGGTAGTGGAGCCGGATACCCTGCCAACGACTGAACCAGCCGTGGAGGATCCAGCTCCAGAAACCCCACCTACGACCCAAGGAAATCCCCAACCACCTCCTCTCATCACCCCAGCAGTATCCCGCAACCAACCTCGCCTAAACAACCCAACGGCGGGGCGATGTTTCAAGTGCAACGAACCGGGGCATATCCAGGCTAACTGCCCCAAGAACATCAACCACATCCTGTGCCTTACCCTGATGTCAGGCCCAGATATCTCCCAGATACCCGAAGAGCAAAGGGAAACTGTGAGAGTGGGCGGGAAGCTAGTCACAGCTTGGAGAGACACTGGAGTTCAAGTATCCCTTATCCACGAAGCATTAGTGGATCCCCAGCTCATCAACCACAAGATTACAGTAACCGTTCACCCTTTCCTGTCGGCGCCAATCGCCTTACCTACAGTCGCTTTACCTGTCCAGTACCAAGGCTGGTCAGGAGTGTGGACTTTTGGAATCTATGATAATTATCCTACTCCCATGCTGTTGGGAAATGATATAGCAGATCAGGTAAAGCTAAGCCAGAGGGTGGAAATGATCACCCACAGCCAGGCTAAGCAAGCTTGCACACCTGTATCTGTTCCTAAACCGTCCATCAGGGGGCCAACTGTGTTGCCAGAAACCCTGACGGAGGTAGTGGAGCCGGATACCCTGCCAACGACTGGACCAGCCGTGGAGGATCCAGCTCCAGAAACCCCACCACAGCCAGTCCCGGAACCGGAACTGGTGAAGGAACCAACCCCAGAACCATTGCCTGCACTGGGCCCAGCGCTGGCAACCCCATCTACCCCAACACCCGAGGGCAACCTCGAACCTGCATCAACAACAGCAGCTGAACCGACCCAAGAGGCTCCGCCAGAGCCTGAGATCCACAACGGTGCACCAGCGAAGAGCGGTCCACCGCCAAAGAAACCCAACCCAAGTCCACAACCCAGTGAAGAACTGAGGTCTCCAGTGTCAAGAGAACAGTTCCAGTCCGAACAGGAAGCAGATAAAAGTCTCCAGGAAGCTTGGGCGGTGGCACGGAGTGACCAACCGCCTCTCAGCGCCACAAATCAATCCAGGTTTGTGGTCGAAAAGGGACTTTTGTACAGGGAGGCTCTGTCTACGGAACACCCGAAGGACAGGCAGCCTCAGAAACAGTTGGTGGTTCCAACTAAGTACCGGAAAAAGCTCCTAAGCTTAGCCCATGATCACCCTAGTGGTCATGCCGGGATAAACAAAACCAAGGACCGTGTGGGGAAGTCTTTCCACTGGAAGGGGATGGGCAAGGACATTGCTCAGTATGTCCGATCCTGTGGGGTGTGCCAAGGGATGGACAAACCCCAGGATCAGGTGAAGGCCCCTCTCCAGCCACTCCCCATAATTGAGGTTCCATTTCAGCAAGTAGCTGTGAATATCCTGGGTCCTTTTCCAAAGGGGACACCTAGGGGAAAGCAGTACATACTGACTTTCATGGACTTTGCTACCCAAGGGCCGGAGGCCGTAGCTCTAAGCAACAGGGCTGCAAGCGTGTGCCAGGCATTAACCAACATTTTTGCCAGGGTAGAGTGGCCAGCAAACTTCCTCACAGATTCAGGAAACAATTTCCTGGCCGGGACTGTGAAAGGTCTGTGGGAAGCTCGTGGGGTAAACCCCTTGGTTGCCATGGGGGAGAAGTTTAATGAAACTTTAAGGGCCCCAGACTTTAACCAACCGTTCCTAGTAACCACAGATGCCTCTAATCGTGGTGTGGGAGCAGTGTTAATGCAAAAAGGACCCGACCAGCAGTTGCAACCGGTCGTGTTTCTCAGCCAGAAACTGTCTGAGAGGGAGAGCCACTGGTCCATTCCCAAAAAGGAATGCTACGCCATTGTGTACGCTCTGGAAAAGCTGCGGCCGTACGTTTGGAAACAACGGTTCCAGCTCCAGACCGACCATGCGGCGCTAAAGTGGCTTCATAGTGTCATCGACACAAGCAAGAAACTTCTTTGTTGGAGTTTAGCTCTCCAAAATTTTGATTTTGGAATGTGGAAACCTTCTATTAGTTTAACTGTAACTAGTAGTATGTTTAAAAATGCATGTGTTCAACTCTGTTTTTTCCTAGAGCTCCAGGAAGAAATCGCATCACGTGACCTCCGGATCCCATTCGCGATTTGGGGGGCGTGTTATAAGTGTGAAGGGTGTCTTGCCTGGGTGGCACTATGTTATCTAACACAGTGTGCCTTGCCTGGGTGGGGCTTGTTATCTGAAACAGGTAACATAGGAGTTTCCCTGCCATGGGGGAGGGAGGAGCCTCGAGCCCATGAAGAAGGGAGGAGCAAAACAGTCAGTTCCATCTTGGCTGGCTTCCAGGGAGGAGACCAGGGCCAGAGAGCTCCATCTTGGCTGGTCTCCAGGGAGGAGGCCAGGGCCAGGAGAGATCCATCTTGGCTGCACATGAGGCAGGAAGCTTGCCAAGGTAGCTGGCAAGGGTTCTAGACCATCTTTGGCTATAAAGATGGCTCTACCTTTTTCTGATACTTCTACTTAGCTAATGTGAGTATTACAATTTGATTCTTCTATTAAGCCGTGCCTTTGGGATGTTGTTTCCTTTTCAGACCAAAGTGGGAAACCCCAAATGTAAAGTGTCTGTATTTCTGTTGTAACCTTTTTCTTTATTAAATTTTCTAGTTATAAAACCGTCTGGTTTATTTCCCTTAGGGTTTTTCTCTGCTTCCAGTCTGGGAAGGGGGAAGGGAAGGGAATAGGAACCAGGGCAGCTAGGGGCCTAGCTGGAGTGTGAAGACTGTGTCTCCTTACTGTCAGGTTAGACGGGGGAGGGAGGAAGCAGTCGGTTTTTCTCTCTTCACAGGGAAGAGAGGAGGTAGGGGGAAGTGCATAGCCCCTGGTATCTGACTTGTCTTCCAGGGAGGAATACAGAGTCAGGGTTAAGGGAAGTCTGCCTTCAGCCAGGGAGGGTGAAGGACAGAAAGCAGCTTCCAGGTATCTAACTTGGAAACCCAGAAAGGGGTACAAGGTTAGGGTCTGGCTCTCAGGTTGAGAGAGACAGGGTTAAGGGAATTCTGCCTTCAGCTGGTCAGGGTGAAGAGAAGCAGTTTTCCGGTTTCTGACTTTAAAACCCAGGGAGGGGGTATAAAGTCAGGGTTAGGGGAAGATCAGGGGCCCCTCCAAGGTTTTGGAAGTATACCCGATTGGTGGCAGCGTTTGGTAACCCCAAGAACCCCAACTGGCAAGGTGGAGGTGTCTTGGGGTGGAGGACTTGTTGGTCTGGCATAAAAGAGGCCCAGCCTTTGTACTCAAAGCATAGAGGCTGGGGGTACCCCCCCCCCTTACACAAGCTGTCATTACATGTGCCTGCTAGTAGTAATTGTGTTATCAGTGGCCTTTCCCCAAGCCACTAACTTCCTTTGGACTGTAACTTCACAGAATATTTATAGGTTCCATGGGAACTTTAACATTAGTTATCCTGAAAATTCTGTTATCTCAGGACATTCCCACAGTACATGGAGAATAATTCCTCTTTTCTACACCATCTCCAGCATTTATTATTACCTTGTTATATAGTTCCTTTATCTAAATCGAGCGAAGTACCATTGATAAAGTATTTTGTAATAATTTTCTTTAAAGGTTACAGTTACATGAGATTTTTACATGTATCATCCACACAGGTATGTATAACAAAAATAAGCAATAGACTGAATGAAAAAAATCAATTTAAATTGAATTGATATAATAATCAATAGTTCTGTGTAAAAGCTCAGTGCTCCCAGTGAATATATGTATCTGCTGTACTCTTACAGTTTTAAGAGAAGCGGAGTGAGAGTCACCCTGTGGGCTTTTTTTAGGTCGGAAGATTCTAGGAGCACAGGAAGAACAAATACAGTGACAATAAACACAGTTACAAGCGAGGAATTTTGTTTATAAGTTTCACCAAGCAAATAATCAATTTTACAATCACAAACACATATACAAACCCTGAGAGAACCCATGCAATATCCATCACTGTAATCATATTCAGATCCCCAAAGATTTCATAGAGTCAGGTGGATCTCTCAACAGGTGACAACGATGGGAGTCTTCTGAGGTGGTCTTCTCTCCCTTTGTACCAGGGAATCCTTTTAATCCTGTGTTATGACCATGCCTATCACCTTTTGCATATCTGCGAGGGTTCCAACCCCTTTTTCCTTATCTGCACTTCCAAATACTTGAGGGTGCCCCACTTTTCATAGGTTATCCTCTTAATCACCCTTATTCTATTGGCATCCCAATTGCACATGTTCCTATGGTAACCTACAGTTACCATAATGTTACAGTTGGGTGTCTTGTAGTTTAGATGGGTTCATTATCCATTGGAACATTCTTTATGGTAATCTTGTAACTTTACTGGCACAGAGTTATTCCTGGGTTACCTACTTGGGTCAACTCTCCAAGGCCTAAGGCCTAATACTGCTAGATTTAAATCGTACAGCCGTTGGCCTTGCATTACAACCTTATTTTACCAATCATACACACTCATCACACATAAATACTTGTCAACCTTCTACTTCTATATTCCTATCCTACTTAAGACTATTCATCACATATTAATTGATTATACTCAACCACAACAATAAATTCTCTATTAAATGATTAAATGAAATAATTGGCTACACCAGCATGTTATACTTTTCTTGTTACTAATTTTTCACAGATGTTTTATAGCTATAAAATGCACATGGCACAGATTCACAAAGAGATTGATTACAAAGGATTTTTGTCTTTATAGACAAAACTAGTACAAACTGATGTAAAAGGTTTGATTGTTTTAAACAGTCAAGTACAATGGATAATATTTTATATCTATTCAATATCTATGTAACAAGGAATCTGGACAAGAAAGGAAGGAGATGGGAATAAAAGAGGGTAAAGAAGGGAATAAATAAATTGTTAAACCTCTTCCATTTTTCCCACCTCCATCCAATTTCTCACATCTGTAAACATTTCAGTTTGCACTGTGTTTTGGTAAACTAACTAGCAAGCAAACACTGGAGTCCAGGTTCTGGTACCCACTCCAGCCCCTATATACTGCTCTGGAAGCATAGAGAGCCCAGTAACAGGCCACAGTGGCTTCAGGGAGACTTGTTGTTATGTCATCCTCCGTTAGGATATCCAACTTTCTAGTAGCACAAAACCAAACACCCTAGCCCTGCCCCTGTCCCTGCCCTGAAGCCCCACCACTTACTCACTACATTCTCCCTTCCTCTGCGACTTGCTCCCCCCCACCCTCACTCGCTTTCACTGGATTGGGACAGAGGGTAGGTGTGCGGGAGGGGTGAGGGCTCTAAATGGGGTGTGAGCTCCAGGGTAGGCCTGAAATGAAGGGTTTAGGGTTCGGGAGGGTTCTTAAGGCTGGGGCAGGGAGTTGGGGTGTGAAAGGGGGCAAGGACTTTGACTGGGGGTGTGGGCTCTGAGGTAGGGCTGGGATTGCTTTGAATACACAGAGGACAGAGTTACAAACAGGAGATACAAACACAGCAGCCCTGTTTCTACTACTGTAATCGTTGGCAGGGTGCCAACACTTTTAGCTTCAAAATTAAAGCACAAAAGCAATTACAAAAGCAATTACAGAAGAGCAGGAGACCATAATTTGTCTATGTTGTTAGCCAAAATATTCAGAAATATCAGAGAACTTTTGGTGAGATGAAAGGGGAGATACTATATATAGAACCATGCCAGTATAGACAGTTCTGAGATCTTTTCAGTACTTTAAAATTATGGTTTTGTGCTATTAAATGTAATAAAATTCATTTGGCTTTCCCATAAGGAACATTGCCTAATTGTGCACCGTCTTGGAGAAAGTAGTTGTGATGACTCTTTCCTTTGATAATTTACTATATTTATTAAATATTAGAATAGTATCCTTAGACTAGTTTAAACTGTTCCATGTTCAAAATATGTCGGAAATGACTTCTTTCATTCAGGCATCTTTAGTATAGGTTGTTATCCTACATATCAACTTCATAAAGGGATTCATTATAACCATGAATTGCAGTCATTAATTTTGTGTCTTCAATAGAAAACTTGTATTCTATCTCTCATGCCATTCTTCCCTTGAATACTTAAATCTAGCTCACTGTGATTTTGGTTTATCTGTGTCATGTGACAATATTAAAGAAGCCCACAGTCACTTTCTTCTAACAGTGAACAGGGAACTTTAATAGAAGATGGAAAATAGTAGCATTTGAGACACAGGTTGTCTCTCCATGCTTCAATGGAGAATTTCCTCCTAGAAACTTCACCAGCCTGAAATTTAAAGAACTGTACATGTTTCCCGATGGAGCATGAACAATTTGGCATTATAATCTAGAACAAAACAAAACATGCTCAAGACCTGGTATTTGCTAGTCCTTAGGCTTTGTTAGAAGGTCATTTTTGGAAGCCTGATTTGGGTTGTTATGTTCAAGTCTATCGGTCTTCTAAATCTTTTGTCTTATTTTTAGGGCTGTCAAATAATCACAGTTAACTCACATGATTAACTCACAAAATTAATTGTGCTTAATTACAGTTTTAATTGCACTGTTAAACAATAGAATACTAATTCAAATGTATTAACTATTTTCAGATATTTTTCTACATTTTAAGTACATTGATTTAAATTACAACACAGAACACAAAGTGTAGAGTATTCACTTTATATTATTATTTGTATTACAAATATTTGCACTGCAAAAAAGTGCAAAACAAAAGAAATCACATTTTTCAATTACTCATACAAGTACCATAATACAATCTTTTTATCATGAAAGTGAAACTTACAAATGTAGATTTTTTTGTGTTACATAACTGCACTCAAAAACAAAACAATGTGAAACGTTAGAGTCTACAAGTCCAGTCAGCCCTACTTCTAATTCAGCCAATCACAAAGATAAACAAGTTTGTCTACTTTACAGGAAATAATGCTGCTCGGTTTTAACTTACATTGTCACCTGAAAGTGAAAACAGGTGTTTGCACGGTACTTTTGTAGCTGGCATTGCAAGGTATTTACATGCCAGATATGCTAAATATCCATATGCCCCTTTATGATTCAGCTACCATTCGAGAGGACATGCTTCCCTGTTGAGGATACTCAATAAAAAAATAATGTCTAATTAAATTTTGACTGAACTCCCTGGGAGATATAGTATGTCTCCTGCACTGTTTTACCTGCATTCTGCCATGTATTTCATATTATAGCAGTCTTGGATGATGACCTAGAATATGTTGTTCATTTTAAGAATTTTTCACTACCTATTTGACAAAATTCAAAGAACGTACCAATGTGAGATTTCTAAAGATAGCTACAGCACTCAACCCAAGATTTAAGAATCTAAAGTGCCTTCTAAAATTTGAGAGGGACAAGGTGTGGAGCATGCTTTCAGAAGTCTGAAAAGAGCAACAGTGATGCAAAAACTATAGAACCATCAAAAAAGAAAATCAACCTTCTCCTGGTGTCATCTGACTCTGATAATGAAAGTGAACATGCGTCGGTCTGCACTGCTTTGAATCATTATTGAGCAGAAGCCGTCATTAGCATGGACATGTTCTCTAGAATGGTGGTTGAAGATGAAGGGACATATAAATCTTTAGTACATCTGGCACATAAATATCTTGCAACATTGGCTATAACAGTGTCGTGACAGCATCTGTTCTCACTTTCAGGTGACATGGTAAATAAGAAGAGTCAGCATTATCTCCTGCAAATGTAAACAAACTTGTTTGTCTGAGTGACTGGCTGAACAAGAAGTACGACTGAGTGGACTTGTAGGCTCCAAAGTTTTACATTATTTTATTTTTGAATGCAGTTATTTTTATACATAATTCTACATGTATAAGTTCAACTTTTGTGATAAAGACATTACATTACAGTACTTGAATGAGGTGAATTGAAAAATACTTTTTGTTTTGTTTTTTACAGCACAAATATTTTAATCAAAAATAAATATAAAGTGACTCCTCCATTTTGTATTGTGTGTTGTAATTGAAATCAATATATTTGAAAATATAGAAAACATACAAAAATATTTAAATAAATGGTATTCTATTATTATTTAACAGTGTGATTAATCGTGATTAATTTTTTGACTCATAAAATTCCTCCTTGTTTTTTATTAATGGCAATATTGCATATTAGTTTGGCTTCTCTCCTTCTGAATGAATGCACCCTATATATATGCTCCTAGATATTTCTTTGGTTCATGAGGCCAGTTATACAACTCCTAATTACACAAACAGTACTGTGTCACATGGGAAATCCCACTTCTAGTTGAGGGCAATCAGAACCCATCACTTAGTGCTCAGGAACTTGCAGAGTTCAGCCCTTGGTGATTTTAAACAGGTATTCTCCCACTAGTTTAGTATTAGTTTGCGCTCTTCTGACCTATGACATTTATTCCTCCTCTGAGTCATTTAGTATATTAATTGAAGTAGTGTTAATATCTGTTTGATATAATTCCGGGTTGGGCATATTGCAAACTGTCACAGATCATAGGGACTATAATTTCTTTAGTTTCATTCTGGGATTTTAGTTTTGCCATAGATAGGGTGATTTTTTTTTCCATTCTAAATTTATGAAGTTATGAAGTAGTCTCCGGGGATATTTGTTAAAATTGTTCATGATAAGTAATTAAACTGCACGGCAGAAATAATTTTAATTACATTTATCCTACCCCACAGGTGGAGTTGAGAGTTTTCCCATCTCTGGAGGTCTTCTCTGATGTTTTGTATAACAGCTCTTCAGTTATCTTTAGCCATATTCTCCAATCCTTTGTTAACCCTAGAAAAAGTTTCAATTTTACACAGTACCCCGTTACATCTGATTGCAGTTGGACAAGTAAGAGGAAAAGAAAGGGTAAGTAAGTAACTGGAAAAACTAAAGGCAAAAACAAAATTAAAAAGCCCCTGAAACTTTGAAAATGCTGCATTAGCTTTGCCACTAGAGCTGGTTTATTTGGATCTTAAAGAGAGGATGGAATTATAGAGACAGTGGATGAAATGTATATTCATATAAACTTTTGCCCAATAAATAAAATAAACAATAAATTCATCATGGTAGATTTGATTTTCTCTTTACCGCTGTGAGAATAATTTCCACATCATAGTCCCCTTTCATCACTCACACAAAAGAATTGTAGTAGTGGCCAGTGTATGTGGTCTATCCAAGAACTTACAGACCAGTACAAAATCTGGCAGCTCACAGTGTAGTAGGTATATAAGAGTTGATAATGTGTCCTCAATTATGCAATGAATGGCTTGAGTAAGATGTTTTTTTCACTTTTTTCCACTAAGCTTCTTGGGCCTGTGATACAGCATGGCCAGAGGGCAGAAGGAGAGTGTTAGAGGGAAGCCTTATTCCCAGTAGAAGGAAGCAAGTTTTCTAGAAATTGGTTGGAGCACCTGTAAAGGCACCTGGAGCCAGTCACAATATAAAAAACCCTGCTTCAGTCAGACAGTTGGAAGGAGTTGGAGCAGAGAGGAGTTTGGAAGGAGTTGGAGCAAAGAGGAGTTTGGAGGAGTTGGAGCAGAGAAGAGTTTGGAGGACTTGGAGTAGAGCGGATTAGTATTGGAGCGGAGAGCAGTGTGGAGGAAAGCAGAGCAGAATGGATTAGTGTTGGAGCGGAGAGCAATTTGGAGGAAAGCAGAGCAGAGTGGATTAGTGTTGGAGTGGAGAGCAATTTGGAGGAAAGCAGAGCAGAGTGGATGAGTGTTGGAGTGGAGAGCAATTTGGAGGAAAGCAGAGCAGAGTTTGGAGAAGTGCTGTGGTGAGCTAACAAGACCCAGACCCTAGGTAAAGGGACACCTGGCTTCTGCAGAGAGAAGGCAGGAAGTCCACAAGCTGAAGGGTAGGAGAGGGAAGTAGCCCAGGGGAAGGAATAGCTAGTTTAAGTGGTTTACCGCTATCCTCAGGGTCCCTGGGCTTGGACCCGGAGTAGAGGGCGGGCCTGGGTCCCTCCCTCTCCACTTCCTCCCCTCTAGGATACTAGCGGGACAGTTAATACCCTGTTCAGGGGCAAGAAATGGCTCCCTGAACATTCGCCACCCCCCTCCCCCAAGAAGCGAAAGCATGGGACCCATCATAATAGTGCCAGCAATTTGCCACAGACCAAATAAATTTTGCTGTATTCCATTAAAGACAATGAGGTTACATCAGGGATAAATTTGGCCACATGTCTGAACTGTATATTGAATCATTTGCCCATGCAAAATGCCATGTTAAATAAAGATCAGCACATTGGTAGCCTGCAGGCACCTCAAATTAAAACTAAAAACAAAAAGGGATGCAAACTTCAGCAACCCTGAAATTATATATAACCTACATAATGCAGTTTAAGTACTTATGTTCTTTATTACTGGAGAAAATTCAATAATTTTCTATGAATGAGGAATAAGGAGAATAACAAGTTGAGCATTCACTAAGTATTGTCATCTGTTCAAAAAGCATTCATTGCTGTACAGAACTTGGAGTTCATCTTCGAATGACTGTACACGTCCATTCCACAGTAGGTGTGTGTGTGTCTCATGCACAGTTGTCAGAGAACTTTTCCCTCAAGCAATATCTTTACTGGTATAAGAGGGCGGAGCCATCCCAACCCCCCTCAGTCCCTTCTTACTGACAGTGATGGTTGTCAGAGCAATCTCAGACTTGTTGTCATAAGTACTTCCCCTTACTCCTTTGTATATATATATATATTCTATTATTGTTAGAAATTAGTTTGTCAGTTATGTTTCAGTTAGTTTTAGTGGTAGATTTTATTCTTAGATATTTTGGGGACCAGTTTCTCATGTTTCAGTGGGATCAGTAACAGATCAATGCCCACCTCACCAGGTTTTAAGTCCTCCTAGACTTGCACTAAACCAGTGCTAGTCAGTGACCAACACCTGGCCTACTTGAAACATTTGGACAAATCTTGCATAAATGGCAAATGTCACATTTATAAGGGATTTAAGTCCTAATCAAAGAACGACTGCCATGACTCAAATGTTTACTCCTGGAAGCAACATTTCACCCTCCATCGGAGAGTCTCATGCAGAAAGTGCCCCAAATTCACCAGCTTCAGTGTAGAGCATATTAAAGATGTCTGGATCTTCTCAACTGGTACCAAAGAAAAGGCTTAGATCCTCCTCAGGCTCAGCACCTGTCTTTGGTGCATCAGTGCCAAAGCCATTTGAGGCAGACACTCTACAAGACATTGAGGGGAGAGTCTATTGCTGAAGCACTCTTCACCTAAGAAGGATTGCTGCCTCTGGGGCCTGTACCAGATCCATCAAGGGCATTCCCTGAAAGATCTCTGCTGCAGAGATCATTGCCACTCCCAATCACCCTGCAGCTGCAAGGGACCTGCTTAACCTCTCAGTACCAGTATCAGTGGTTGTACAAGGTTTATAGTTGGTACCAATACTTGCCGCACCTAACTCACTATGTTAAGAACTCACATACTGTTACCTCTGAAGCTTCCATGAAGGCCAGTGAAGTAGAAAGGAAAGCCTCTGATAATATCCCCAGTACTGCCATCCCTGGGCTTAGGCTACTATCCCCAGCACCAACTAGTTCATGTTGTTAGTCATTTCAGATTCTTTCTGTTTTGACTCAGAAGTGTGTCCTATCCAAGACAGAGGACAAACTCTCCATCACAGATTGAGGAGCCATGGGTCATGCAACAATCATAGCATTTGCCTCCTACTAAGGAGCAGTGGTCTAGTCAAGGCCCATCTTAGTAGCACCCAGCACCAACTAGTTCATGTTGTTAGTCATTTCAGATTCTGTCTGTTTTGACTCAGAAGTGTGTCCTATCCAAGACAGAGGACAAACTCTCCATCACAGATTGAGGAGCCATGGGTCATGCAACAATCATAGCATTTGCCTCCTACTAAGGAGCAGTGGTCTAGTCAAGGCCCATCTTAGTAGACACCATGGGGTGTCCCTTCTTCCGCTAGACTTCCCCACAACCATCTTGTTCCTTATAACTTAGATTGCTCTGAGGTCATCAATGCTGAGATCATCATTCTTTGGTACTGGGTGCCTAGATCAGTATCAAGCAGACAGAAATCAGGCTGGCAGCTTCCCAACCACGGGTCATGGAGCAGCCATCAGCTCAGAATCCCAGGATGTCTTCTTCCTCATCGCCAGACAAGGCTGTTTTGGGGATTTTTATGTTGACAGTCATCTGGACTCCCAGAAGTCCAGCAGACTCTCTAGGACCATCTAGGACTTCCATTTCAATCTGCCCTCTTTGTTTTTGTATAAGACACACAATAGGCTTCAGGAAGGCTTTTGATACACTCCCATATGACATTCTGATAGGTAAGCTCAGGAAATGTGGGCACAACTACCATTAAGTGGCTACATAATTGGCTAAACAGCCACAAACAAAGAGTAACTATTAATGGAATATATTCAGACTTGAAGGAGATCTCAAGCTGGTTCTGAAGGGATCTGTTCTGGGTCTGGTGTTGTTTAGCATTTTTATTAATGGCCTAGAAGTAGGAATAGAGAACATATTGATCAAACCCACAGATGACATAAAGCAAGATGGGGGTTGTCAACACTTTGGAGGATGGAGCTAAAATTCAGAGGGATCTTGATAAACTGGCCATCTGGGCTATAGACAATGAAATGAAATTCAATAATGACAAATGTAAGGTGCTACACTTAGGGAAGAAAAACCAAATACGAAGTACAAAATGGGAGATAACTGTTTTGGCAACAGCATTGCTGAGAAGGATCTGGGAGTTGTGGTGGATCACAGCCTCAGCATGATCAGCAATACAATGCTTTTACAAAAAATCAAATGTAATTTTAGTTTTAATTCACAGAGGAATAGTATGCAGATCATGGGACGTGCTAGTACTGCTCTACTTGGTGGCTGGTTAGGCTGGTGTACAATGGTCAATTTTGGTCACCAATGTATAGAAAGAATGTAGAGAAACTGGAAAGGATCCACAGGAGAGCAATTGAAATAATCAAAGGGATGGAATGCGAGCCATATGAGCAAAGGCAGAAGGAACTGGGTATGTTCAGTTTGGAAAAGAGAAGATTAAAGATGCACATGATAGCAGCCCTCAAATACTGGAAAGACTTCCATAAGAAGACAGAGAAAAGTTGTTCTCTTTTGCTACAGAGGGCAGGACAAAAAGTAATGGGTTCAAACTACAGGATAGCAGATATTGATTAAATCTCAGGAAAAGCTTCCTAACTGTAAGAACAATAGGACAATGGAACAGACTGCCTAACGAGGTTGTGGAAGCTCCTTTACTGGAGGCCTTCAAAAGGAGGTCGGAGAGATTCCAGGGTATCATTAAAATATTTTGGAATTTATACTCTGGTAACAAAGAGGAATCAGTTCTGTTACCAACTGCCATACAGACAGCAGTGTTTTGCTCCCCATTCTTATGATCCTCTGAGAAGAAAGGACAGGAGATGACATCCAGAAAGGGCAGGAGACAACATCCAGTGTCCCCATGTTCAGCATCAGTGGGCTCATCCCATCCTGACACCTTGTCCAAACAGACATTTGCCAGGCTGGTTGAGGGCAATGTACCAGTTACTGTACTTCCATCTATTTCCCACCTTTTTGTTCACAAACAGTTTGTTCCACTTTCTAAACTGTTGGCTCCACATAACATCAGATTGATAGGTTAAGAGCTGTACTACTACTAACCTGTTCAGCTTTCCTATCACATATAGTAGCGTAATCTGAGACTATATTTTACATAAACAGTGCAGTTGACCCAGTTATGCTAGGAGGCAATTCACCTCTGGGACTTTTGCACAACCAATTCAATTAATCTCATATCTCCTTACATTTCAGGGAAGCAGAAGATGTTGGTGAATGAACTGAGCAGGACCTTCTCAGATTACCACGAGTGGTCTTTATGCCCTGACATTGCCAGCTCTATCTTCCAGACTCTCCAAATGGACCTGTTTGCAACAAAGTCCAACAGAAAATGCCACTGTGGTTTTTTTTCTATTACCTTGGAAGGACATCCTCCTACATGCTTTCCCTCCATTTCTCATGCTACCAAGATTCTTGTTCAAAATCAAACAAAAGCATGTTTGTCTCTTCCTTATAGCACCAGCATGGCCCCCAAAACACATAGTTTTGCTTAGCATTAAAAATAATTTCCTTTAATTAAGACATTTCAAACTTGCTTCTAATGGCTTGCTATCATGCTAACCACCTTTATTTGATAAGGTAATAGTTGGATCATTTAGAGAAAAAGTTGGTTATCCAGTAATTGCTAAATGGATAGGGAACAAACTACTCTGATTACAGAATTCTTATGTTATAGGCTTGTGGTCCAATTTCATCCATCATGAATAAACAGTAAATGCACCACAGTGTTTTTTAACTCATAAACCCCTTGAAAAAAAGATGGGTAAGATCTGCTAATGTGCTGGATGATGGATCTCCTATTTACTATTGATCTGTGAATTCAGAACCAATTCATTCTCAACCAGCAAACATTTTTCATATATTTTTAGAAAATATTGAGTAGCCCTTAATCAGAGACAGGACTGTTTTGTCTATTACTACTCAAAGTAGATTAACAATGACCTACTGCATTCACCAAATAAATGTGCCTTGTAAAAGTTAAAACTTGTACAGTGTATCACAGATGGGCTAATGTAAGATTCAGGTAGGCCTAACTAGGAGCTATCCATACATTTGTTATCAACCTTACCTATCAAGGAGCAATAAGGGAAGTGCTAAAAAGTTTAGTACTGCTGAAGATATATGAAGGCTTTCTGCTAAGTAAGCATGTTATTTTCTCTTGTCTGGATCACCATTCCCAGGGAAATAGAGGAAGGAAAACTCCATTAGAGTACTTTCCAAATCTCTCTCCAAACCATTCCAGATGGAGACAGAATATACCCCTCTCCTGTGCCCTGGACTGGGCAGTGGTCTTAACCAAATGTCACAGATCTCAAGGACTTTGCAAGTGACTAGTGCCATCCATATGGAAGTCATGTGCCTCTGTCTGCCATGTGCCCCCCCCTTCTCCTTTCCATCTCCTTGATGGAGCATCTCTATTGGAGCTGTGCTGCCAGGACTTCCCTGTAGGTGTGAATTATTCTGCCTTCTAGCCCTTAGAGGGGATTTTGCACCATAAAAGTGGACATGTCTAAGGATATGCCTATAGATGTGATGACTGACAGAGGTGAAGGCCATTATTCTGGCACTACACATTCTATCAGCTGCATGAGGCATGGTTAATCATAGGTTCTGCTAACAACCCTATAATGTTCCTGCAGGAATTGTTCTAAGCTGATAATGTTCATTCCTTTCCAACAGAGTCATGATTCCACTCCTCCCTAAAAGCTCTGACATGTGTCATCCCACAGGGATTGATCCTATCACCACTTTTATTTAACATTTTAAAGCAAATATATGGAGACATAGTAAGATGACATTGGTCACAATGCCAGCATTAAATTGATGACACATAGTTCTCTATGAACTTGTTATGTGGATGACAATCTCAGTGCATGAAATACTTAGTCCTGCTGTGAGTGCAGGGGACTGGACTCTCAAGGTCCCTTCCAGTCTTATGATTCTATGATGGAAATTGGAGCTTTGATAAAGAACAGTTAGCTGACAAATGTGATGCTACTTGGAAAAGAGAAATGTTTTGGGAAGTTTGTAAACTAGGTCTACCATCATACTGTCAGATGAGGGGAGCTGTGTATCAAGGCGGGGTGGGTTTTTGTTTGTTTGTTTTTTGGGAGGAAGGTTTTGAGGTAATTATTCACATCTGTCACTCAGATACCAATATTCATCAGAAGTGTCTACTTGTATTTCCAATCATCAGGAAGACTACTCCCTCTACCTCCAACATGGATTATTACAATTCATTCTAATTGGGTCCACATAAGAAGATCCCAAAAGAGCAACAGCTAAGCCAGGTAAGCCTGTTATATCAGGAGGTCCACATTCTGCTTTTTACTTCTAGATCTGCTTTTTACATTTTACTTCCAGATCTGCTTCAGGATTCTAGTACTGAGCTATAAAGTCCTAAATAGAGTAAATCTGCACTATCTCAAGGGTTGCCTCCCCTTCCAGAACGTCCCAAGGTGGCTAACAATGAAAAGAGCAGAGCTTTAACTCAAAGATGCCAAAAGTTAGAGACTACACAAGAATAGGCCTAGGGCACAGAAACATCTTCCCAAATGATATCAGGAAAAGCCTGACCATTGCTGTCTTTAAGGCATGCAGGAAAAGTCTGCCAAAACATTCCCCAATGAACCAGAACAAAAAATAAGCCAACAGCATTCACAAATTATTAATTCCATAGTTGACTTTCACCTTTTGGACAGTTCAAAGTTTCCTATACTCAATGCACAGTGCCTATACAGTTTAGGCAAAGGGACTTTAGAAATACAAATTTGAGATAGATATCACTATGCTGTTGAGATTTAGGCATTAAAAAAAATCTGCAATTTATTTCTGATTCCCTTATTCAAATTCATGTCTAAGAAATGAAATTATAAAAAAATAGAATTTTTTGAGAGCTCTCTGTCTGGCACCTCAAAACATTTGAAATGCCAGCCACCATTTTTTGATTCTCTTTTTCAGTTTCCAATTACACAAAGTTGAGTTAAATGAGAACAATTTATTTTTCCTTTAAAAATGTCATGCTTGTGAGAAACACCACATTTCCAGCATGGGAGTTAAGCCATAAGAAAGGAACAACATTGGCTGCCACAACACATATTTCCCCATATCCATATGATGAGATACCACATGGTAGCTCATGTATAAGGGGAAAGGGGAAAGGAACTTACATTGAATCCCCTGCTGAGACTACATACTAAGGAATATGACATTGCCAGTTCTTTGTTAAAGACTGAAAGAGTGCTTGCCACTATACAAAACACATGGGAAGACACAATCTCTGTTCCATGTCTGTTTAGTCCATCTAGACAGACAAATCAATTCAGATATAAATGAACTGGATTATAGAGAACAGAAATCTATGCTTGTACTCCATGTCAGAAGCTTTCAACTCCGTTGATCACTGAACTGAATGCAAGAAATATCATGAGTGGACCAAGCTGACTTTGCTTGTTCTGAGGAGACAGCTCTTAGAGAGTCAACCTGGGCTATTGCTCACAGTTCCAAAGTTCCACACCCACCATACAAATCACAATGCTGTCATAGTATTTGTGTGTAAAGAAGGTCATGTGAGGTTGCAAGTGAAAGCTTATATCATACTGATCATCACAAGCATTGCAAGAAATATGTATGAAATTCAAGAAATTGTATGCATGTACTAAAATATATAACTTATATAATCAGGCAGGGTCGATAAACAAGTTATTTCCCAAACAAAGGAATGTTGATTTAGCTGTCTACCTACATCTCTGATGTAAATTAAGCCATATAAGCCAAATACAATGGGAGTTCATTTGCATATGAGATAAACAAGAAGATCAAGTTAACAAGAGGATGAAAAAACCAGCATGGTGTCAGCGCACCAGAGCACAAAGCAATGGGGAAGAAGGATACTAAGTGAGGATATACTTCAAAAGGATAGATATCAACAGTTTGCTCAAATATAAAAAGAAAAGAAGGAAACCCCTTTGTTATCCATCACTGAGGAAGCAGTGCTTTTTGCATCTATGAATGTTGGATCCTGGCCCTGGCAGTTGATAACACTGAGAGGTTGAAAACAAGCTTATGTGTACACTGTGTCTTTGGAGACAGCTAACATGTTGATATATGTGAGTGCACAGTGACAAGGAGATGGATACTCCAAGGGAATATTCTTCCAGGGGGCTCGGGAAAAGGGGTGCATCATGTATTACCTGCCAGGCAAAATAAAGGCTGGCAGAGCTTTGGAAGAGATTGTGTGGCATAGGGCTTGTCTACACTGGCACTTTACAGCACTGAAACTTTCTCAGGGGCGTGAAAACACGCCCTCTATTCCCCCTCCCCCCCCATCAAGCAGGGCAAGTTTCAGTGCTGTAAAATGTCAGTGTAGGCAGTGCACCAGCTCTGGGTGCTAGGCTCCCAGCGCTGGTAGCTACACCCCTTATGGAGATGGATTTTTTACAGCGCGACAGCACTTTAGCACTGCCAGTGTAAGCTAACCCTGACTGCGAGTATCAGGGAAATTACACACCATTAAAAATCAGCAAGGTTCTCTTTTGCTAAGGCAGAGGGGTAACAAAGTGACTCATAGTTCTGGGTGCCCCGATAAAGCATCACATTAAATAATCTCAAATGGAAATTGTGCCTTTTCTAGGCCCCAAACACAGACTTAGGAATGTTTGCAAGTTAAAATAAACATGCCTGTTCATGCAAATAAAATTAATTCCACATCCAACAGAAAGCTACAAAGGAATCCTGAAGTCTTTACTTCAGTTTCACCCAGTTTATCCTCTGGAAAAGTCCCATTAACTTTGATGAAAATTTTCCAAAGTAAAATATGTGTAAGAGCTTCAGATATTTCGTCCAAAGCAATAAAGGCTGAAAAGCAAAGCCTGATTTATTTAACTTGTGAAATGAGGTGGTGAATTTATATGGTGGTCCCAGCCCCAATGCAGTTCAAAAGCTTGCCCCTTCCACTAACAGATGTTGGTCAGATAAAAAAATATTGCCTCACCTGTCTTGTCTCTCTCATATTGCGGGACCAACATGGCTACAACTACACTGCAAACAGATACAGACTGGCAGGTGTTTACCTCACAAAACTCCCCCAACTCCAGCCTCATCACAAATGACACCCTTTTTGGCACTCAAGAAAAACAGGGGAAAATGGTCTGCAGACAAACCTGTTACTGAATTGGTCACGGAGACTGATTATTTTCTGTAGAGGTGATCCCTTCGGGCCAGAGTTGAGGTACATTGATTCCAGAAGCTTGCCTAACTGAGCCCACTTTAAAAGTAATGTGGATAAACAGAGAGTTTGTTTGCCAGGCATGTCAGTCAGGCCTCTTTCATAAGCACTAAATATATGCCAAAAATGGTGGGGGAGATTTCATTTCTTTTAATGCTGCATGTAAGCTATTATTAACACATACTATATGACTGATTTCTCATATTATGCTCTATAATAGTTTAGTAATCAACTAGTTAGGGGTAATTCATTAACTGATTAAGGGGTTTATTCTCCCAGTAATGTGCTTGGGCAAATCCCATTAACTTTAATAGGTTCTATGCACACTTATAAGCTGGAGAATAGTCCCCTGAAATGTCAACAGAGGAAATATAACTGCTCAAATTATCATTTTACAGTGATTATTCTATGAGTAACAAAGACTGTTACAAGGATAAATAACTATAATGCACGTGGACATACAATGAGACCTCACAAACATTTTTTTTTATCATTGGCATTACCAATTCTGGTTTTTGTAATATAATTTATTTTTGATTAACAGAAATTCCTGAAGGGCATAAATGTATTTTACCTCTATGCAGTAGTAATTCCGTTTTAAACCATGCATAAAAACCTCAATAAACAGCAAAGAAGCTAACAGGGTATGTATGCGTTGTGACCTCTCATTGTTATTTTTCAATAATTTTTAATGGTAAAAAAGTCTCTAGGGAAAAAGATTGAGAAGGTTAGTCTACTATTTATTTTTAAAAATAAATGTTTAAAAATGGACTTGAATTGACAATAATATGATAGTTCATGCTCGAGAAGCTTCACAATTGGGAATGCGAAGGACTGGATATTGTCTCACTGGTGTAATCATGTGGAGACAGGGTTGCATTTACACTTTGCATGACCTTGAAAGCAGTTTCCCAGACCCATTTCTTTTCTCCAATGCTGCTCTTGCCAAGCAAGTTGAATAAATAGATTTTAAAATAATTTAAAAAACCTTATGACCATATATAGCAGATGTAGTAACAGAAATAATTTTTCTTTCATTCTACATATAAAAATAATTATTATTATTAGGTTATACACACAAGATGAATTTTAAAATGGAGCTGTCACCAGTCATGTAGAAAGAGGATGTTGCATAATATTACATTTTCATGGCTACACTTATTAGCAAAATGAGCATTTATATAGTGATTGTGATTTCAGATTCCTTGTTTAAAAGCATCTTATTTGGCACTGATGCAAACTTTGCTTCACAGCTCTAGGTTGGTTTTCAGAGGTGGTGAGTGTTCTGGACACATAATATTTTTACTATTCTGTATTTTCTTAGTGTTAGAAGACTATTACTTTAGATTTTGTGTGTGTCACTTATTTCTTGCATTAGGTGCCATATCTGCACATTTTATATTTTCAGTATCTACTTCATGCCATTTGTGTGGATTCCAGGAGTTGTCAGACTCTTTTTGGTTTCCTGTTTAAACCTAGTTTGTTGCACATGAAGCCTGTCATTTCCAATTGGTAGGATTGATATATCTGTCAGTGGCTTTCCTCTGCCTTGACATCAGCTTCAACCACTGCCTCAGTTTTCTTCAGGCTATTAGAAATCTGCCTGAAACGTTCGTTTAGCCCTCTAACCAAACCAGCATGTGTGGTGTGTATAATAGGCTGGGGAAGGCTGTAAATAGACCCACTTGGTCCTCCCCAAATAGACTCACTTGGTCCTGCCCCCTCCTGCTGCTCGTTGGCCCCAGGCCAGGAAGGCTGCTCCTCTTCTGGGAAGGGAAGCTTGCTGGGACTGGGGCTAGAGCAACTGGGACTTGGGTGGCTGGGATTGCCCAAGACTGGAGCTGCATAGCTGCGGGGATGGGGAAGGAGAGCAATGTGCTGTCTGCTGGGTGCTCTGGAGCTGGTGGGTGTGCATGCTGTCTTCCTGGCACTCCAGGAATGGGATGGGAGCCACACACTGTCCACCCAGTGCTCTGGGGCTGGAGAGGACTGCACACCACCCGTTGGACACTCTGGGTTTGGAAGTACTCAGGTGACCCAGAGTTGGGATGGGGGCTGGCTGGCAGCTCTGGGGGGGGGGGGAGGGAGGAGTAGAATAGGCGTGAGAGGAATGGGGACTCAGGAGGAAGGGGTTGGCTGGGTCAAGATCTAGCTTCCCCAAGCCCATGGTTCACCCACCGCCCATGCAAACCAAACTCTTTTCCTTCCAAGGCAAACAAAAACAAGCAAAAGAAAGTCCAGAAAAAGGTCAGAACCTTCACAAATCTGAGCAGGAGTTCACCTCATCTACTTTGGTCCAGGGCTGACAAATAATGCTTTACCACTTGGCTTCTTCCACACCCTTTGGTAGAGACACAAACATTTCTTGCCCTCTTCAAGTTCCTATTCTCTGGCTTTCTAAGCTGAAGAGCACCCCTATTACCAATCTTTTTTCTGTCCCTCTGAGTTTCTTTCCAGGTGTGACATCCTGGCACCCAAATATGCACCACTGTCATGTAATTAGGATATGTTTTGTATGATGCGTGCATTATGAGGTATCATTCTAAATGTCTTGATCTGCAAGCATTAATATCTTGTTGGATTGTATGTGCTATTATTGTTTGTGAAGTTATGAAGTTTGGCTATATATGTGCTATTGAAATATGTTGTGAGGTTGAAAACACCCAGAAGCCAAACAGTAAAAAGGCCAAACAATGTTAATGACTTACTGAGGAAATGCACACAAGTACAAGGATTACCCCAGGAACTGTGCATAATAGAATCCTCTCAGACATAGCAGTAGACAATGGGAACTGTTTGGCCCAGGTCACAGCAAGTAGAAAGAAGATATAAAAGGAGCAAATTACACCATGATGCTATCTCACTCTCCCTATAATAATAATACATACCTGGAAACACCTGAAGGATGGTGACTAAACTGTGGGAAATGATGGTCCCAGGCTAGAGGGAGTTTTAGCTTCTGTATGAAAGTCAAGGCAACTTGTGCCTGAAGAATCTGCCAGCCTGTTTATCACTCAGAGTGAGAATTTGTTAACTCATATCCTACCTATCTAGTGTGTTATCAGTTTGTGATTTTGTTTATTTTCTAAGGTAATCTGCTTTGATCAGTTTGCTATCTATTATAACTGCTTAAAATCTATCTTTTGTAGTTAATAAACTTGTTTTTGTTTTGTCTAAAATCAGTGTGTAAACATTATAACTTGGGGCAGAAAGCTGTTGCATATCTCTCTCCACATTGAGGAAGGGGGTGAATTTTATGAGCTTATGCTGTACAGTTCCCTGTACAGGTCAAGACGGTATAATTGTAGGTTTAGACTCCCGAGTGGGGTGCGTGCTTCAGCAACTGGGAGGTGCCTTAGCTGAGCCTTCCCATGAAGAGCTGATCGTGGTATCTATGTGAAACTGTAGCTGGGTGTCTCCATATCTGTATGTATGCTGGTGAAAGACCAATCTTAAAGAGTTTGGCAACTTATCCAGCACAACAATGTGAAAGGGAGCCCAGGCTTGTGGGTCAGGTGGGCTCAGTAGTATTCCAGTTCCAAGTGGCACTCCTGGGGGAACTCATCACACCAGACTCTTCCGAAACCTCCTGTCAGGCTTTTTGGCTGGGGCAAAACAGCAGCTTTGTCCCCTTCATATCTCTAACTGTTCTGAGGGAAGATTGTTTCCTACACTCCCCTAGCAATCTTTCCAGCTTGCTCTGCTAAGCCTACAGTTTCCAGTCTCTTCTAACCTAGGATCTATCTATTCTAGATGAAAATGAATAACAGGAATATGTTGGATTCTGGGCAGTCCATAAACAGCTATCGCAGCATATTATCATATAATTTCTAAGAAGTATATAAAGCAGAATTTGATCAGAAATGGTTTTCCCATCCTGTGAAAATTTTCAAGATTTCAAAATGTTCCCATTATTCATTGGGAAGAAACCAAGATGTTTCCAAATCTGTTTGTGAAAAATGAGAGAGAGAGAGTTATATACAGCAGCTTAGAATAGCCAATAAATCGGACACTCACCAGGGATATGACAGGGTGAAGTTCAAGTCCCTCTGAGTCATGGAATTTAAATCTGAGTTTTTGACATTCTAGATAAGTGTCCTAACCAGTTATTAGCTGTTTGATGGGAGAAGACTCTTGCTCCATTAATTCTCTTCCTGGAACTGAGAAACCTTCCGGACAAAAGTTTCATTTGAAACTGATAAATTCGTGCAAAACATTTAAGTTTTAATGAATTGGTTTTTCTAAAATTAAACCAAACCCATCCCATTTCATCAAAAATTCTCAACCAGCTCTAGTATAAAGCATACTGAAACTGACATGGTAACATCAAACTATCACAGCATATCATCATGCTATTGTGATGTGAACTTTCACACCATTTTTATAGGTGAAAATTCTAGGTTTGAAGGAGGAACTCTATCTAGTGCAAAGAACTTCCTGCAGCCCACAAACAGATTTTCTTTAGGGTTGTCAGGAGACCAGGCTGGACCAGGAGTGCCGGGCAAATTGGTAAGAGTCTGACTACCAGAGACTGAGTTAAGACAGGTTTGGAACTAGAAAGCATGGCCGAAGGTCATGGGTTTGAATGCCAGAAGCAAGGGTTGAAACAAAAGCTGGAGTCAGGAATCAGAGTTGAGGGTCAGAACCAGATTATCAGAAGTCAGGGAAGGCAAGAGCAGGGCTGGTTCTGAGACAGGAGTAAGGTTGGGACAGGATGGGAATAAGGCTAGGTGCTGGGCAGGGTCTGGGCTGGAGCTGTGGAGGATCAGAGCAGGAGCAGAGAGAGACAGAGAGTCATGGGAATGGGTCTAATATCAGAGTGATAGCCATGTTAGTCTGGATCTGCAAAAGCGACAAAGAGTCTTGTAGCACCTTATAGACTAACAGATTTTAGGGATCATTAAAGCTCATGATCCGTAAAATCTGTTAGTCTATAAGGTGCTACAAGATTCTTTGTCGCTTATGGGAATGGCTGCTGAGCAGAGAGCATTTCATAGTGGCTGCTGCTGCGCTAGAGGACTGGCCTGCTAGCTTCCACAGCTAATGAGGCAGGGTGGTCCATTGGGCAGCCTAGCTGGTTATTAGGGTGTCAGGAGCACTGAGTAGGCACAGCCACCCAAACATGAGGGGGCAAATACAGGATTTTCTCATTATTGTCAAAACCAACTGTTAAAAAATCATGACTCGGACCCCCTACCCCCACCAAAAAACCATGGGAATTCAAACACACTTTTGATTATTATTTTTTGCCTTCTGGGTTTTGGCTGTTTTTTGTTTGTTTGTTTGTTTTTATTTAGCCTTTAGGAAACATTCACTTCTCACTTTCAAATTTTTCTCTGCCCCTATGAGCACTACAAATTTACCCAAAAAATCAAGAGAGATGGCAACATTATCTTCTGGACTCTGACCTGAGATGTTTTAAACATCTTTGAGTTTTCCCCAAGTAATTATATACTATACCAAGTACTCAGCATTTTTATCCCATTGTTTGGTCACAGAGCACCTCAAGGGTATAAGAAACTAAAAAAAATTTCTTGAGTTTTTCATGGGCAAAACCAATTGGAGAATGCAAAGGACCTTGGTTGGTTGTGCGGCTGCATTATTCTGTAGCTTAAAGTATAGATATCTACTTATTAATTCTGTCTGTAAAGCATCCCAATCCCAACAAAGAGCTCTAAACATTAATAGTCCACTTTGTTCACTTGCAAAATTTTCTAATTTGCACAGGAATATTGTGGCCAATATTTTTTTATTGGCTGGATCCTGTCAGTAGACTATCTGTGATGCATGAAGGAAGGAGGATAGAGTGGCTAATTTAAATTGCCAGTAGCTATGCATTTGAGGTGTGCAAAACTGTTGAAACATTTTTTTTCCAGTTCTTTTATCTGATTTTGCACCTCCATCATTTCAGAGATTTAAAATTATTCCCACTGAAGCATGTGAAAACTTAAACCTCACTTTTGCTCCAAAAGTTGCACTTGTAACATTTTATTTTCAAATACATCTTCAGCTTGAAGAAGACATCCAGTGATTTGTTGTAGATATAGAATCACCAGATGGAACATTAACTAGTCTGAAATACTAGTCTCCACAGAAGGTGTTATCTCCTGCCCAACAGAGAAGGCGCATGAACACTAGACAGACAATTGTGGAACATCAGGGTACAAAAGACGGTTGATTGTTGCCCTTCTCCCCCCACCACTTTGCACCATGAAGAAGCGACATGCAATTGGATCCCTCCCATCAGCTAAGTTTACAGCTTGGAAGAAGGAGGGATGGGATAAAACATCATATTTATGGTGCTTGAGCTTTGCAGGACAAGGGTACTTGCTCTGGGTTTGCCCTAAACAGGGGTGTCCAATAGAAATTTGATGCTAGCCACACTGCTAGCCACACTTGTGGTTTTGAATTTTTCTTATTAGCCACATTATAAAAAAGCCACATTAAGCCACATTATAAAAAAGCCACATGCATTAGCCACAATTCAATAGCCTATTAGCCACATGGGACTAGTGGCGAATGTGTTGGACAGCGCTGGTATAGACCTTCTTTATCATAGGAGCTTCTATTACTTTTTTGAAACTTAATATTGAGATTCTGTTGTGCATATATATGTTTACTGGTTTTAACCTTGTAAATAAAACTCATTTCCTTTTCCTATATAATAAATCTTTAGATGGCTTATTTTAGAGTTGGCTACAAACATTGTCTTTGGTGTGAGATATTAAGTGCAATTGACTGGGGGTGAGTGACTGGTACTTTGGGACTTGGAGGTACTGGAATACTACTGTAATCTTTGGTGTAAGAGACTATCACCAAGGCAAGCTTACCTGAGTGGCAGAACAGATCAGAGTACCCCAGAGACTGGTTGTGACCATATTAAGACTGTGATAAGGCATGAGGATTTTATGCTTGATAATTGGTTGGTGACATCTATATATAGAACTCATAGCCAGTCTGGGGTTTGTGCCCTTGCTCTTAGTGGTCTTCCCTGAAGTTTGTACTCATGCTCTTGAATCACTACAGGACAGCTTGACATTATTAATTTTAAGCACAGAGATCTTTGGCATAAATATACTCCTGGGCATATGAAAGCTTTTCAAAGAAGACGTAAATGGTAGGCTTTTATATTACAAATATATTATCTGGGCTAGGATGAAATTTTGATACTCTTTTGAGAAATATAATGAATTCTTCAAATATTTCAGAAATAGGTTAAGAATATTAGGACCAGTTTATCAATGTCTTAAGCCTTTCTAGAAATGTTTCTCACTAACTGCCTGCCGTTATTGCTCAGCTGTGTTCTTCATTTTCATATTTACAAAGCTTCATCTATGAGACATAGCAGAGATGATTTCAACATCATCCATGTACCATCTGTGTTCTTTACCCCACTCCATCTATCTATCTATCTATCTATCTATCTATCTATCTAATCTATTTTACAGAAGTTCCCTGAGATTACTTCTGTGTTCAGTCAAATTTTAAAATTTCTCTCACTTCTAGTGGTCTTCCTCCTTTCAAAAAAAATGGCTAGACTAACTCCATTATTTTTAAAAAAATACACTCTGGATTCAAGATGGTCTATGAAGTTATCGACCTGTTTCAAATTTGGCATATTTTGGACAAGTCCCTGGAATGAATCGATGCTTCTCAATTATATTACCATTTAGCAGGAAATAACCTTTTTGAGAAATAACAATCTGTTTCTCTATCATGTTATAGCACAAAACCTGGTATAGTTACAGTTCATGATTTATTAATGCAGTCTCACTTGGGTTGCTCAAGCATTTTAACTTTGCTTGATCTGAGTGCTGCTTTTGACACTGTTGATTATAACATTCTGCTTGATCGTTTACGAAATTACGTAGGCTGAGCTGGCAATGCTTTGAGTTGGTGTCAGACCTATTTGTCAAACATATGTCAATCTGTGTCATTAGGAATTTGCTTTTCTGCTCTACTGCAGGAATTGTTTATTGTTCAGGTTTTATATTGAACCCACAGTCACTTAGCACATAGATACAGTACTTTCAGTAGGCAACTTTATTCATCAAGAAATGTACACCATTCTTTCTGTGCTGATGGTAATGAAGACTAAAGTCGTCTCATTCTCTGTATTGCCATAAATAAAACAATCAAACAGTAAGATACTATTTATGTCTTGAACACATCATCTTTTACACAAACTCTGGGATGTAATTAAAAAGGTATATTTTCTTTACTTGAATTTATTGAAGAAAATACTGTATATCTGGATTATGGTACTGTAATGAGGTGCAGTGGCCTCCCACTGAGTCGGAGCGGAAGGAACACTCTCTGATCCCTGGTGGCCAGAGACAGGCTGGGCTCACATCGCCAGCCAGAAGCTAAGAGGTGGGACAGGAAGTATAAAGGGAGGCGCTTCTAACCCAGTTGAGTCTGAGACAAGAAATGGAGCAGATGTCTCCAGGTCGTTGCAGATCCCTTGAGCTGAACATGCACTGCACCACGCCCCACCTCTGGAGAAGAATTATCTAGGAAGAGAGTTGTCAGGATTGCTGCTCAATGTATACCCCGAAGAGATGGATGACCCCAAACTGCAGGTACATTATGGTAGAAGAATAGGAAGTGACCCAGGGACACCAGACTGTAGTTTGGTTGTGTTGTTGCCTGAATCCCAGTCAGTGTGTTTTGGTGGATACCTGCTGACCCCGGGGCTGGACGCTCAAGCACTGTCAGAGCGCTCGGCTGGGACCCATTGGAATAGGATGGGCCCAGGTTCCCCTGCTGCCAACCTCAACCCCTAAGAGGCATGCTATGGTGTGCGGTCTGCCAGATCACGGCCAGCATATGCTCTATTGTTTGCTCGGCTTGGCCAGAGCCTTAAGACTGGATGTTTTCTCCATCCTGCCCGAAGGCCTGGGCTCCTTAAAACTGTTGGATCTGGGCCAGAGCTCTAATCCATGATAGGGGGCGGTGCCTCAGAGACATAGTGAGGCAGCGTGAACTCCAACTGAGCTGGAGTGGGAGGGACCACCACTAACCCATTACAGCTACATTGTAAAAAGTTGACCACAACAGAAAATTCAGACAATGCCCTTAAATACATAAATAAATGTACATTCAACTCATCTCAGGATATTTTAATGTTCAAAAAATGTATCACTGCTAATTAAAATTAACTGCACTACAATATCATGTTAAAATTATTTGAGATACAGAATCCATTTGCATTCCATTTTAGAAAGGAAGATCTGATTTTTGCCATTCCTTTCATCAGGTTACATCAAGTAACTCCACTGACTCAGGGGACTTCCTCCTACTTTACACCAGAATAAATGGATAATCAGACATAAACAGCATGGTATTAGTATAATATATTTTAAATATTCATAAAGTGCTTAATAACCATAACTGTCTAGTACATTTGATAAACTAACATTCACATATTGCAGTGCCACATTACATAACTTTCTAATGATGATATGGTCACTTACATATACACAGCTAGCTCAGCTACTCTATTTAAAAACTGAGGTCAAAATATAAATTATGCTTTCCTCTTTTAGGGAAGGACATAGACACTCTTCAACTTAGATGATATGACGATTCAATATTTTTTACTCTGTACATATCAGCTGTTACATTTACATTCTGAAGTTAACACAACCACTGTGTCTTTTGCTCAGTTCAGCTTACTTAAATAGTTTCAAAGGAACATTCAAGTCAAGTCAAGGTTCAAGTAGAGTTTACCCACCTCTGCTCCACCCCACCTCTCCACTCTGCCCTGCCGCGGTTCACTCCCTCCCCCAAGTGCACCTCATCCCCACTCCTCCTCCTCCCTCCCAGTTCCTCCTGCACAATGGGGAACAGCTGTTCCATGGTGACCGCAAGGCCGGCCTTAGGGAAAATGACACCTGGGGTTAACTTGCATAACTGACCCCTATGGGCATGGTGCACGCCCATTGCTCCTGGCCCTCATAGGCTCCCCATCCTCCAATCACCCCTAGTCCGCACTCTGCCCCCTTTGCCCCTAATCCCTGCATTTCCATCCCATGCCCCTAATCTCTGAACACCATTCACCCCAATCCCCACTCCTGCCCCCTGCACCACCCTCCTGAGCCCCTAATCCCTGTACTACGCCTTCTTCACCCCAACCCTCCTGTGCCCCAACCCCTGCACCCTAACTCTACACCTCCCTCTTGTGCTCCTAACCTCGGCACTTCACTCCTGCACCCCCAACCTCTGCACTGCCCTCTTCACCCCAACCCATGCCTCTCTCCTCTGCCCCTAACCTCTGCATCCCCTGCTGCACCCACATGAGAAATCTGACCTGGTTCAGTGATGGAGCAGCTGGCATTGCTGCTCAGTCCCACACTGGACCACTGGACTGCTGCTCCTCTGCCCCACGCACCCCTAGGGGCATGAGGGGGAACAAGGAGTGATGTCAGGGCTCCCTGCATCCAGGTCACTTTCCCCACTTGGGCTGTATAAGGAGAGTGCAGGAGAACAGCAGTTCCTGATGCTCGCTTCACAGCACAGCCCAAGTGGGAAAAGTGACCTGGATGCAGGGAGCGTTGGTGTATATGTTGTGGGGACTCTGTGAGAGAGACTCGTGTGTATGTGTGTGTGAGCGAGAGAGTATGTGACACAGTGTGTGTTGTGTTGAGGGGAGTGTGTGAATGTTGAGCAAACTGTCTCTTGAAGAAAGCATGTTCAGACACGAGAAGCTGCTGCCGGACCCAGAGAGGCAGCAGCACCCACAGAGTCCCCTGTCCCGTTGCTGAGGTAAAATCTTGTTTCGGAATGTTTCTCCTCTAGTGTCTCCACCTTGTTCTATAAAAGCAACACACAAGACTCCATTTTGGATGTCTTCCTTCATGGACAGCTTCCTCCCCTCCCTATACTTTTTTCAAGTTGGAGCGAAAAAAGGCAGGGAGAGGTCAGAACATGGGACTGCATAGTTGCCTTGCAACATAGTCTGCCTCACTACTGGTCAGAGCTGTCCTCCTTAGTGTCAGTCAGTATTTCCCACATTATCAACCTGTGGAAGGAGTCCTATTTTATAGGAACTTTTTTTTTTCCATTGAGAAACTGACTTACATTAATAGGGAAAGTTGGCTTTGCATTCAACACCTGAGCTCTCTTCTAAAACAATACTGTTTTGGGTGATTACTGACTTGATCAACATTCAAATACAATATGATATGCTATACAAAAATATATTTGTGTATTATCTAAGGTACCTATCACCATAGTATCTAAGACCAAATCTACAGTAGAAATTTTTGTTGGAATAATGATGTTGGTTAAAGACATGTTTTTTGTAATGACATTTTTGTACTAGCAAAATCCTTAGTGAAGGCACAGTTATAATGACAAAAAAATGTATTTTGTTGGATAATGGTATGAACTATATTGGCAAAAGCACATTTTTGCAAGGAGAAATTAAGAAAGATTTGCTAGTAGAGCTTAGAAATGAGTTTTGTAGGGCCCAGGCTCTGGCCCTATGTATTTAAAATGAGTTGCACAATTCTCACAAAAAAAGCCTTTGTTAATCTCTAAATCCAATTTGTAATCCATGATGAAAGGGACAAAAAATAGCCATTGAATTTGTCAATTATCATGTCATAAAAGTGTTGGTTGTTCAGACTTCTTTCCATGAGCTTCATTCTATGAAGACATCTATGCTAAAATAAAGAAGGACATAAGATTCTTTTTTGTAAAAATCTCCTTCCTGTTGCCTAGGGAATTATTTCAGTACATCATCAGTCATAGTTGGAAATAATTGAAAGTTCCTCCTGGGTAATCTTAAGGGATTTCAGCATACTTAATTTATCAGTCTTTTTCTCTGTTATTCTCAATTTACTTATTTAAAACCACAAGAAAGCTTAATGCTTTCTTTTTAAAAGAAAGTGTTGCAAATTAGGTATTTTTCCCTAAGAAATCACCTTAACATAAGTTTGTCTGGATATGTTAGAGTGACCTAAAGCAACCATGATAGGAAACAGAATAGAAAATATAAAAAGAAAGGCAGGAAAGGACTTCAAGATCATAAAGTAACAACAAATAGAAAAACCAGAGAGAGAACATTTTCCTTGTGCGCCTGTACTTTTAGGGGTTTATGACTCTAAGTTAAAAATTCTCCCTGCACTAAAACTTGGCATATGAAATACAAGGTTTCAGACCATGAGGGAATTTTCTTTATATATATATATATCAGAAAAATTGAATTGGGTGTTATTTGTTAATATTATTTGTTTGAAGACCAGCAAAATAAAATAAAAAGTTGGAATGATTTCAGACTTTCTTTTCAAGGGGAAGTTAGATCAACTCCAGGAGAAAAAGTAACTCAACTGTCCTCTGACCCAAAACCTTAGAATTCAGTCTCTGAATGGATTTATTTTTTAGTTTATATATGGCTGAAATTCTGGGACATTTCCTGGATTATTATTTTTTGTATTGCTGTTCACAATTTGAATTCTCTTTAGAGCTGTGGAAATTAAGGTGAAATATACAATTTTTATTTTATGATAATTGGTACAGTGTTCTCCTAGCCAAACTAAATGTCACTAATTAGGTTGCATCAAGGGAAGAAGGCCTAAGATATCTAGGAACATGTCTGGCATGTTATGATGGATTATAATGGTAGTGTATGGGCAGATTAGTGCATCTAGAACCAAAGATGCTAGGTCAGGGGTCGTGAACCTAAGCCTGGGAAGGAGACAGAATTCACCCATGTGCATTGCCAAAGAGCCACAGTAATACATCAGCAGAACAAGCCCCCGCACACACCATCCCCACACCACCCCCTACACCCACTTCCAGCTGGAAGCTCTGCCGATCAGCACCTCTCCCACCCTCTCCGTGCCTGCTGCCCACCGCGATCAGCTGTTTTGCAGGGTACGGGAAGCTCTGGGATGGAGGGGGGAGGAGCAAGGGTGCAGCAGGGGAAGGGGAGAGGGCAGGAAGGGGTGGGGGGCCTTGGAGTAAAGGGTGGATTGGGGCAGGGCCTAGAGTTGAGCATTGGAAAATTTAGCTCCAGACCCGGTGTCAGCACCTATGCAAGGAACTGCATATTAACTTCTAAAGAGCTACATGCTTCTCCGAGCTACAGGTTGGCCAACCCTGTACTGGGCAAAGAGCTGGTGCTGATCCATTTATGTGGAGGAGGGATGGAGGATGAATCTGTTATTGTAGTGTTGCCACAGTGGATGCACCATGCCAATACACCGCATGGTGATATTTTACCAGCCCTCACTGCTACTGCTCACTGAATAAGAGAAATACCAGTGCATCTCTTCTGCTGGATGAGTAATGCCCCCGTGGTTCTAATGTTTTCATTTAGAAAGGCTTGAATGTTCTTATCCTATTTGCCGATTAAAATAATCGACATACTTTTTATATGAAACTGTCAATCATTTCATCTTTCTTCCTCCATTCCTCAGTCTGTGCTTTAAATAACTGGTATGTGTGTGTGTGCATATTTGTATAGATATATTTTAAGGGATATCTAGATTATATTATTACTGTAGATATCTTAGTTTCACCACACATGTCCTGATGGAAGTGAGATTCTATGCTCCTGATATTTCACTGAATCCTATATAGCTGGACTCCTGCTTTTAAAGTAGCTCTGTGCAGTTGTGAGTTTGCCAGTGAAGTAGAACCACCATGATCCTTGGCAATTTTTCTCAATGGGTAATTAATTCCACTATTTAAAAAATGTTCCTTATTTCCATCTGAATGTGTGTAGCTTCAGCTACTAGCCACCAGTCATTGGATTAGTGATATCTTTCATTGTGGAGATTGAAGAACCCATTATCATTTTTTTGCTTCTAGTCTGTGATCAATTCAGCCCCAAACCTTCCCTTTGTTAAATTAAATACATTGAGCTCTTTAAGTCTCTTCTGATCAACATCTTTCTTGGATTGTGGGTACCAGAACTAGAGACAGTATTCCAACGGCAGTCATGCCAGTGCCAAACATAGAGGTAATCAGGATTTAAATGTCTAATTTTGGGAAGTAGGGGTGGGATTTTCAAAAGTGTCTAGGTGACTTCAGAGCACAAATCCTTTTGAAGGTCAACAGCCTTTGTGCCAAATTACATAGTCACTCTGGAAAATAACATCCTCAGCATTTCTAATTATCTGATTGTGACTTATGTATTGATATTCTTTGTTTTGAATTGTAATTATCATTGTATAGTCTACAAAACTGTGCGTATTTGGTAAATATACTTTTCAATGCAGGAATTGTCTTTTACTATGTGTTTTCAGAGTGCCTACCATGATGAGGCCTTTATAGGGTTATCACTCTAATGCCGATAGTACATTGATGATAATTCCATAAACTTAATCTTCCTTTAAATGGAATTAAGTCAGGTGAAGTGTCGTAGTCAGTTCAAGCAGTCCTTTAATAATAAGGAAATACTAAACTACAGTCCCCCTCTTCGCCATACCCTAATGACAACACAGCACAATTCTAATTAGTGACTGATTCCACATCTTCACAAAATTCCCTTCTGCCCTCAACAGCTAAAAAACTATGCAACATATTAATCTCCCTAACAATATAACATGCCCCTTTTAGACAGCCCCTCTCATTCCTGCTTGCCATTTACATAGGGCTAGGCATATTTCTACACCAGATTCTCTACTTGTAGATATTGGTAGGGAATTTTCTCTTTATTCATTTGTAGTCCCCAGCTACCACCCCAGTTTAGAAGGATTTATATCATTGCTTTTTTTCCAATTGCTCCTAGGTTAAGTACTTTTGAAAGTAAGACTTTACCTTACAAGTTAATTTCTCCATTTTTATCTTATTTTTGGTCTGCAATTTATAGTTCTATACATGTTCCTATACTTTATAGGCACTTCATGTTTCAAATCAGAAGGAGGGAAATGGCCCTCTGAGCTACCTGCGACCAGCACAGACTGGAAATTTCCAGGAAGGTATAATTTCCCTGTGGAGGTGTTTAGAATTAATCCCTTTCACACTATGGCTGTGGATTTTAATTAAGCTAGCATTAACACTCATGTCAAGAGGGAAAAAAAACAGAGTAAAGCTCTCTCTCTCTTGACCTCTCAAATAACTGTTAACCCTCAGCTTAGTAGACACTTTTAAACAAGACTGAAATTAGTAGATACCAATTGTATTGAAAACAAGGAGGTGATTGTTTCTGACTTAAATCTATTTGCCTTAAAATTCACTTTGTTGCTTGTCAAACAGTCTAAACAAAAATGTGTGACTAGGCTTAGTCTTTATTGGACTGTCTGTCTCTTCCAAGTTCCAACCCATTGAGTTTGTCAGCTAGTGATTTGCAGTGGGACTGGGAACCACCATGGGGCCTGGAATGTCAATCTTCTTTATTCTCTTACACGTATAACAAGAAACTTTAAAAATGGCTGTATATGGATAGTTTTAGCCCATTAGTTTGCCTGTGCACAACCAAAATCTTTTCCCCCCCATGACATGAATTATTTTTCCTCTTTTCTCTACTACCACCTCATGTTGGTAAAACATGTTAATGTAATTCCTACTATGAGATCTTGTGTATTAATAGTGTTGCAAGCAATTGCTTCCAAAGGGAAGAAGATTCTATGAATTATCATGAGCTCTTGTGGTTGGTGAGAAATTAAACCACAAATTTGGGGAAAGGTTAATTTAATATTGGTATCTTGTAGGCAGTCATTTTCATTTTCAAAAAATATTGTATTATGGGTTTTCCTCAATATTCAAGGATTATTCAGTATTTGTATGACTAGTAAGAAGGATCCCCAGAAAGGATCAGACCCACATTCTGGAAGGCCTCATATGCAAACATGGTCCCAGCCCCATTTGTTATTACAAATGGAATTTTTCGGTTTTTGAAGTAGATATTCTATCGTATGGAGTCCTATGAAGTCTATTTCCCTCCTCCCCCAAATATGCCATAAGGTTAATCTTTAGCTGGGTAGCTGCTTCTTTATTTCTATAACAAGACAATTTCTATGCTGTAAAATTCATTTCATCATGTTGACAACAATCTTGATTGAGAAACAGAAGAGGCAAGGACACTGCTGCCAATAAATGTCAGACCTAGAGATGATAAAGAAGCTGTCTTTCAGAAGACGACCATATGTTTAACTTGGTGAGAACAGGCTGATATATATTATTTTTCAAAGTTGCATCAGTGGGCTAGTGGATAGAATGGGGGATTTGGGTTCGATTTTCTGCTGTGCCACTGACCTGTCGCTTCTCTCCCACCTTTTGTTTGTCTTGTCCATTTAGAAAGTAAACTCTTTGGAGCAAGTGCTGATACTTACTATAGCTTAGTTTTGACTAGGGATTTCATGTCAGGTAATAGATAAAAACTTGACATAAAAAGCCAAAATTGTGCAAAGAGGAATGAGCTGGGAGCAAGTTTAAAGGTTCTATATCTACAAAGCAAAGAGACTTTGATATGGGTTTATATTCATTCACAAAAATATTTCTCCGAACTCTTAAACATTTGTGAAACTGAAATATCATATTGAAAAAATGGACCGAATAAAAGAAAAAAAGGCTTAAAAGTAAATTTTCAAAGAGATTTTGAGAATGTTTCACAGAAGAACAAAGATATATAAATAACTTTAACAAGATTTACAACTCCTACTACATATCTGCATATTCATTAGTTGAATAAACAACTGAAACCAGCCCCTAAGGAGATGAGCCAATAGAGAAGAGACAAGCATTAGTAGCTGAATGCAACCAACCCCTTCTTCATGCTGAATGAACTCTGTGAACAAGAGAATAGTTAAAAAGCTCCTTGAAGCTGATACAAGTTAGGAACAAAAGGAGAAAATAAATTCCAAATGAGACTCATTGCACAATGACTATAGAAACTTGCAGCAATAGAAAAAAACTTCAGTTCAGACCAAGAACTAGCAATGAGCCCTAGAGCCAGAAAGAATCCATTAACCTCAGCACTAGTCTGCAAGAGGACAGTGCCATCAGTCCACAAGCTTTAGTTGGTGAGATAGTCTTGCATAAACACTGCCCAGAGTTAGATTTATGTTATTATTAAATCTGATTTTAAATGAACATTCAAATGTTAGTGTAGCTTTAAATTGAACAACTTCTTGTGTTTGTGCAACAACTATGGTAAAAGAGACTGAGATTGAATTTGAATTTAGCATTTTTAGTTTTCATTAAAACCCACTATCTAAAATAACGTTTTAATTTGCTGAGTTAAAATGAGATTTTAAAATAAAATTATTTGTATGGTTTCTCCACTCAAACTCTCCTTCAGTTATTGAAATTCATAGCAATGAGCATGATCTTTTGCCTTTGTTGATAAACAATTTTAGATTCACTAGGATAAAGATAACAATTTACCTTTTTAATGCACTTCCCTTGACAATTAATAAACTCTTGGGATTATCTTTGATTATTAAACAGGATTTACCTGTTCATTGTTAAATTATTAATTTCAGCTTTAGCTACTCTGCACCTAAATTCAGTTAGATACTTTTAAAGTATGTGTTTAACCTATGTGTCTTCCGAGGGGCAGTGATGGTATCAAAAAGTGACCCAATATCACTAATCTTTAGAAAGGGAGATTTCAATAAAATTAGATGATTAGTCACAAAGGTCCTAAAGTTAAAAGTCATCATCATCATCAGGTTCCCAGTATGCCTTTGGCGTTTAGAGCAGCAACAAAGCTCCTCCACTCAAGTCTGTTTCTGGCAAGTCTTTCAATGGCTTCCCAGCTGTGCCCCAGGATTTTAGGTCAGCTTCCAGAGCTCTTCACCTTGTTTTTTTGGGGGGCAGCCTCATTTTTGCTTCCCTTCAGGTGTCCATCTTATTGCTACTCTGGTGATGGAATCAGTTTCCATTTGAAGCACATGGCCAATCCATCTTCAGTGCCTCCGGAAATTATGATACTCAGATACTCTGGGCTGCACTGTGCCAAAAGATCTTTGTTTGAGATTGTTCTGGGCCAAAAGATATGGAGGATTTTTCTGAGGCAGGCTGTTTGGACGTATCATACTTTCTCATTCCCCAGCATTCTGAACTGTAAAGTAATGTCGAAGATACACAACTTTGATAAATCTTGAGTATGGTGTTGGTGTTGTATTTTGATTATTTCTATACTGTATTTAAGCTCCTGAAGGTGTTCCTGGCTTTATTGATTTGGTCCAGATCTCCTGGCTTGTTCTACCATCCTGATTGACGGTGCTGCCCAAGTATGTCAATGTTTCTACATCAGTGAGAACATAATACTCTATACATGCTGGTGATGGTGAGGCAATATTAAAGGTCATGATATCTGTCATATTGCAACTGATTTTCAATCCAATTTGTTGGCTGAATGTGTTGAGTCGAGTTGTTTGTTCTTGTACAGGGTGTTGGGTATGTGATAGGAGAGTGAGATCATCTGTAAGTCCAGGTCTTCAAGGGATGGTAAGGATGTCCATTTAATGCCTCTTGGCATGTCTTCTGTAGTACGCTGCATTACCCAATGGCAATGCTGAAGACGACTGCAGACATGACACACCCCTGATGTACTCCTGTTTTGACTTCAAAACTGAGCTCACTGTGATCAACACCGCATGTAAAGTTGAAATAAAAGCTTTGATAACATTGATTATATGGAGAGGGATTCCATATCCCTGCAGAATGTGCCATATGCTGCTCCTGTGAATGCTATCCAAAGCCTTCTCTAAGTCTATGAAGTTTATGTAGAGCTGACGTTGTCATTCTAAGAATTGTTCTATTATGTTTTGTAGAGTGAAGAGCTGGTCTGTGCATCCATGCCCTTTCTGAAAACCAGCTTGCTCTTTTCTCAGAACACTATCAACTGCCTCTGACATATGCTGGACTATGCTCTTACGCTTTTGCTTGGCACAGATAAAAGTGTGATACTATTACAATCACTGAGAGTTTCTTTCTTTGATATCTTCACTGTAACCCCATTGGTCCACTCATCTGTCACTTTTTCCCTTTCCCAGTTTGATGTAAATAGACCAGCCAGGATAGATGCTGCTAACTCAGGATTTACCTTGAACAATTCTGGATTTAAGTTATCCTTGCTAGGAGCTTTCCCATTTTTTTAAGGATTTGATGGCTTGAACTATCTCTTCCTTGGTGTGTTGACATCAAGATCTTCTGCCTCCTGGATGTTTGCTTCCTCTTTAGGTGTGTCATAAGTATGAAGTGCCTTAGAATTACTGTTTTGCCTGTAAGGGGTTAACCTGAAGCACAAGAGGCTATGACGTCTTGGGGATGCAAATTCCTATAGACAAAGGGGAAGTTTTTAGTTTCACTTTTTTCCCGGGCTCTCCACCTGGCTGCTCTCTTCTCTCCTGGCTCTTGGAGAATTGAGTCACCTTCCTATTCATCTCTGAATAAGTTTCTAAGTCAGCTTGACAGTAAGTGAAATTGTTAATTGTATAAGCTTGTAATCGATTTATGGTGTCTTTAACCTCATCAGGGGGGGAAATCCTAAGGGAGGGGTTTAAGGCGTGGAAGACTAGAATTGAGTATCTCTGAAGTCTGTGTAAGTTGTATGCTTCTCTCTGTTCTTTATTAAACCTTTTTTTTTGTTATAAGAATTGTCTGGTAATTCTATCAGAGGGATCCCAGCTTGGGATCGGAGGTTGTGGTTTCAATCTCTCCCAGGTAGCAAAGGGGAGAGGGTGGAACGGAGTCTTTGTTCTTTATCTCTCCCAAGTGGCAAGGGGGAGGGGGTGTTACAATAGGGGTTTTTAATGTTCCCCACTCCATAGTTTTGGAGAAATCACATTAATGGTGGCAGCGGATTCCAAGCCCCAACTGGAGGAGTTTGGGTTTTGGGGGAAAAGATTTAACTTAGGCTGGGAAAGTAGCTTGAAGTTAAGTGGTCTTGCATATAAGAGACCCCCCACATTTTTACCCTCGAGTTTAGAGTGGGGGAAGGGTAATCTCTTACAAGGTGGTTCTCTGTTCAGCAATTATTTGAAATGCTCTGTCCAGAGCATTTCTTGTTCTTTTTCTGTTGATTGTCGGTGGCCTTGTTTGTCCCCGATGAGAGTGTTTGTTGGTGTCTGCCATTTACCACTGATAAGTTGCATCATATTGTAGATGGTTCCTTGTTCACCACGAGCAGCTGCTTGTTTTGCCAGATTATCAATATAATGTTGTTTGCTCGCTCTCATAAGGCATTTGACCTCCCAGTGTGCCTTGCTATACTGCTCACAGTATTTGCCCTGAGGCATCTGGGATTTTGTGTCTCAAACTTTTTTCTTGAGGACTCCTCTGATTTCTATGGCTTTCCATGTGCTTCCATCTCTTCTGCCTGTAGCTTAGACAGGCTTTGCTGCTCTGTTTATAAATTGCTGTTACTTTGTCCCACTTCTTGTTGATCTCCTCATCTGCTTTCCCCTCCTCTTCATCAAGGTGTGCAAGGGCTTGAAACTGGTTCTTTCTGTATTTCAGGGGACTTTAGCTTGTCAATGTCACAACGTCTATGTCCCTTGTTTGGTGGATCCACACTTCTCAATTTTAGCTTGATGGAGGCTGTCACAAGGTGATTGTTGCCAACATCTGCACCCCTTATCACTTTCACATCCATCAGTGAACATCACCATTTGTCATTGATCATCATATGATCAATCTGGCTCTTTTCTCTCCCATTTGGAGAACACCATGTTAGCTTGTCGATTTTACAATGTTGAAATTGGGTTCCACCAATGACTAGGTCATTTATATTACAGAAATCAACAAGCCTCTCTCCATTTTCATTCATGGTACCACACCCATGTGTTTCCATTTCTCTGTTGTTGTTTGTGTTGTCCTTATCAACCTTGGCATTCAGGTCTTCCATGATGATAACTAGGTTGTGGCATGGTACTCTCTCTAACTCTGCCCAAAATGTAAGGTAGAATTTGTCCTTTACTTCTTCTTGAGTGTCATTTGTTGGAGCATAGCTAAAGGTGTCAGAACAAATGACAAGATATTCTTTCAGTATATCAGAAGCAGAAAGGATTGATGGGTCTGCTGGGTGACAAGGGCTAAAGGGAGCAACTAAATCAATTTCTAAACAGTTTGGCAAAACCTTTTCTGTAGACCATCTCAAAATAGGCTAACCCATTTTTAGTGACCATTTTAAAGTATCTGAGTGAGCTAACAGTAAAAAGTTACATGACCTTTAGTTAAAGACTATGTATGTCTGGCAACCAGTTTTTTTCTGATATTTTATCCAGTCAATAACTAAAAGAAAAAAAGGAAAAGCTGAAAGATGAGCAATGAGCACAGCTTGCTGATGAAGCTGACTGGAGAGCTAGTAATGATATAGAAGACATTACTAATTACTTAGCAGACAGAATTCAAAATAAGGATTAATCTGTTATTGTGACATCATCAATCAGCTCTCTATTATCTAGGCTTGTTCTTGTTCATTGTAGTGTAGCGTGGGTATTTCACTCAGGTGCTTTGTGTGTTTCACTTAGCTATGACTTTTAGATTTTGTTTTTTGGTGGCATCACATTAGGATTCCTTTCTTTCTTTCTTTCTTTCTTTCTTTCTTTCTCTTTCTTTCTTTCTCAAGTTTAAAGCCCCCACCTCCAATCCCTCAAAAAAGAGCATATCCAAAAAGCATGTTTGACACAAGATTGATCAAATAAGTTATTAAAAGGATTGAAATCTATCAATAATACCACAATCTCTTTGGTCTTGAAACAGTCCCTAATTCTTCAGCCTGTGACCCACTACCGCAGACTCTTGAGGCTTGCCTATCTCTCCCACGCAGCTGAGTTTGCTGGTAGGGCAAGACAGTTGGCAAAGGAGCTGGCTAGACTTCCATGGCTGTGCTTTGAAAGTTTTCCTTTTTCTTGTCCAATTTGGTTTCTATTTCTAGTTCCCATTTTTGCTGGGCCTATCCCCAGATGTGTGGGCATACATAGTGATTATTAGTACTGTGCTCTGAAATGTGTGTATGAGGAACTGTACTCTAGTATGGATGACTGCTGGTTCCCCAAGGTTTACTCTAGACCTGTATGCTGGTTCTCACAGGTTTACTGACCTTAATGACTGAGCTGAAAGTGACCCTTGGTGGCTGGGGAGAAGTCAGGTAGAGAGAGGTCTGATAGATAGATACACTACAAACAATTGCTCAAAGGACTATTGAGATGAATCAGAAGATACACTATGTTTGAAGATACCAACATCTTTATAGGACATTAGTGATATTAACAGCCTGGAAGTACCTTAATTGAAAATAAACAATCCAATAGATCATCTGACAGTTGGAAAGCTTTTCTGTGTGAATGAATGTTATGGCAAATGTATTAAGTTGGGGTTATATTGTAATGCCAGCTCATCTGCCAATCCCATTTGCTATCAGTGTGACTAATGTTCATATTCTGACTTACCCATATTGTGATTTAGTGAATGAAAACATACAAGCGACTACAACCTATGGATGTTTTCAAACACATTTGCTTGATTGCAGCATGAGACATCTAAAAGAAGAAAGTAAAAGGAAGAATATCAATAGCACTTGCTCAGGTTAACTCTAATACATATTAATTAATTGTTTAGCTGTCCAGCTAAATGATCAATTTTTTCACAAGTTGAGAGTTAAGTGGGTTAGTTATCATATTTAAATAACAGCATTTTCTGCAGTCAACAAAATGCAACTAATATCCTTTTTTTAAAAAAAAGAAGTGCTGTCAGCATGTAAAAACACTCTCTTCTAAATATCTTTAAAAGAATTCAGGTATTCCACAAGAGTTGGCTGATAATTGTGCCTTGAATTGCATGAAGGTCATTAATTTCAACAGAGCCCTTTGAAGTATGTATGCAGCTTGTCAGAAGATCTCCATGGAACTGAATTTCATTTGCTTTGTCTGTGTTACTTCACACTAAGTGACATTTGACAGAAGCTGGTGCCTTTTTGTTCTGTTTATGGATGCCAGGCAGATCAAAACAGTAAATGCTTAAATAAATAAATAACTAAAAATAAAACACGCAATTTCTAGAGGGGCCAGTCTCTGAATGATCATATTTGGAGTAGGTTGCATTACAAGGTAATGCATGTGGTAGCATGTATTAATGGACCAGTGGTTCACCTCTTAAAAGTTGTGTGGTCTTCCTGATATTGGTAAGTGAAACATAATTTGATAGCCTAGGCTTTAATGAGTTACTTGTAGACCTCTTTCCATGTCACAAAACTATCACATATATTCTCTTAAAAGCAGAAGCCAAGTGTTGGGGTGACAGACATATGTCTATTGATTAGAACCTCAGCCTTGCTGAAAATTTACCAGGCGTGATCTTATTGCTTTTAATCTCTTTTGAAATCTCACATACTGCAAACAGCATCATTATTGGCGATCCCTCTATTCGAAGATGATCTCTACCATGGATAACTCAGGAGTCAGATCCTGAAACCACAGATCTGCCCACAGTAGGTACAGCCATTTCCTGGCAGGCCAGCTGCCTGCTAGGAGAAATTTCTTTCTTTTCCCTTCCCTACCTCCTTTCTGTTTTGAGGGCAAGGCTCTTCTCCTTGAAGTGGGCCACTACCTGATGGAGGATGTAGTGCCATTGAGGTTGGTTGGCATCTCTGACCATAGGTGAGGGTAGAGGGCTTGCTTTGGGAGGTGAGATTCTGGCATCCACACACAATGTCCAGACCACAAAAGTTGGTGCATGAGGATCATTGCTTCATTGCTGGTGACATTGGCTTCATCGAGGATACTGGCAGTAGTGCTGTGATCTTCCCACTTGATGCTGTGGTTAGATGTTGATAGATGTTTGGCTGCATGTGTTTTCTTTGTGTGCTGCCCCAGCCCTTAATAGACAGCTGGAACAGCAGACCTTGAGCAAATAGTCCAATGACCACGAGATCCATTAAAGGATGAAGGCACCTGGCCAGGTTTATTGTCAATGAAGCATGGTAATAGTATCCCACGGACTAGTATTAACGAGGACCAAAATGACTGCTAAATAGATGGGGAATAGAGTTGGGGCAATAACACATCCTTGCTTAACCCCAGTTTTGATGAACAAAAAAGTCCGTTACAAGGACATTACAGAGAACTGTGGCAGTCATCTGATCATGGAGAAGCCGTAGAAACTTAATAGATTTTGGAAGGCAACCTAATCTGTTCAGCACTTTCCATAGGGTTTTGCTGTCCTTAAAATATGTAGACCCATCTTGGACGTGGAGTGGTGTGGACCATGGAAGCATGAACTGTAAATGATCCTTATTGCCTGAAAAAAGCTCCTCATGTCATGTTTATCAGCATAAAGCTCAATCTCCTTGGCCTTTTCTTGTCACCACTTATTTTTGATGTCACAGATTTTTCTTTGGGCTTCATCCTTAAGTTACTTTTATGACTCTTTCTTTTGCTGATGTAATGTGTCATTTTGCCATATGCAATGAACTTTTCTTTTCTGGTCAAGCATGCCCTGAATCTCATTCTCATCAAACCAATCTTTGTGGTGGCAGGTGACATAGACAATGGACTCAGCACATGCGGAGAGAATGGCAGTCTTTAATCCCCTCCAGAAACTTTCATTATGATCAGTTGTTGTCATAGTGGCATACTTCTCTTAGAGACACTGCTGAAGTTTTTCTTCAATTACTATATCTTCTAGGGATTTGACGTTGAATTCCTTTTGTACTGATTTTGCCTGCTTGTGACGCCTAGGGGTGATCTGGAAATTCATGATAGACCTAACAAGTTGATGTTCTGTCCAACAGTCATCAGTTCCATGCATGGCCCTCCTTGCATAGCATATGGCGGACATCTTCTGATCTTGAGTTCTAACAATAACATAGTCAAAAAGGTGTCAATGCCTGGAGTGAGGGTGTCTCCATCGGGGGGGTGAGGGTCTAATTTTTATCACTTTGTCTAAAGAGGGTGATCATGATTATCAGACCATGTTCCATGTATTTTCTCAGGAGGAGCATGCCATTGGAGTGGGCCTTTCTTACTCCTTTTCCAATAGTGCCATTCCAGAGATCTGACTCCCGTCCGACTCTAGCATTAAAATCTCCAAGGAGGATGATTGTGTTCTCATTTGGAATGTTGGTCAAGATTCTTTCAAGGTCTTATAGCATTGTTCCTTGATATCTTCGACAGAATAAAGCATTATGGCATATGTACTGATGAGAACAGAAGACTGGTTGTTGCTTAGATTCAGACAAAGAGTCATAAGAAATTTATTGATTCCTATAGGAAATTCTGTAAGCTAACTGAAAAACGTATTCCTAATTACAAAATTGACACCATTAACGCGCCTATCCTCTGCAGATTTTCATTTTCAGAAAAAGGTGTAGCCTCCACCTTCTTCCCTCAGTTGATCTTCATCTAAACACCTTCTCTCACTCAGGGCAGTGACAATGATGTTATATCTTGCAAGTTCTCTGGTAATTATATCAGTTCTTCATTCTAGTTGCACATTATATTTGTTGTCCATCAGGGTGCAAACATTCTATGTAGCAAAAGGTCACTGTCTTTTTATAACTTCAGTCGAAGGCAGAGTGATCCCACTGGCTCCAGTAATCCAGCCAGGAGTGGGTGAGACAGCCTAGTCTTAGGGCACCTTTTCTAGCTCTCTTCCCATATGGGATGAGCAGAGGGGATCCTAAAGAGGACTGCTCAGTCATGATAGTAGCTGCCGAATTGCACATCTGTCTCAGTCAAGGTGCCAGACAACCTTCTAACTATCACCACCTATGTGCAGATTCATGTCTAGGGACTGTCAGATTCACTAATCTTGTCCCCATCACCACTAAACCACTGCCACAGGGCTTGGAAAGTTGGAAAGATGTTATTTCCTATGGTAGAAGGCTGTGTATGATTTCTTTTAATGTGAGGAAGCTGGTGTGCCTACAGTGACCACACAATCATAACAAGCTGGAGATCTGGGGACCAGTGGCAGAGAAAGTCTAAGGGAACTGGAGATCTCCAGCTTGCTGAAGCTTTCATCCACTTTCACAGGCATTGAGATCCAAAGCCCCTCTTCCACCTGATCCACCATTGAGGAATACTCCAAATACTCCACAAGGTAGCCCAGTCCAAAGAGTTGGAATTGAGAAGATTTAAAGCCTGCAACCAGGGCACCCACATGCTGCAAGCCAAGGTGTGAGTCAAAATCATGTGGTAAAGACCCTTGTGGACATTGTTACAGTGCACGAAAAGTTCCATTATTTGCTTTAATGCAAATGCTTTAGTGCATTATTTGCATTTCAAGTGTCAAAATGCACTATGGATTAGTACACAAAGGTTGTTACAGCATGGCAAGTTAGTATGCTATAGAGCAGGGATTGGCAACCTTTGGCACATGGCCCACCAGAGTAATCCTCCTGGTGGGTGGAGCTGGTTTGTTTATCTACCGCATCCCCAGGTTCAACCGATCATGGCTCCCACTGGCTGTAGTTTGTCACTTCAGGCCAATGGGAGCTGCGGGAAGTGGCGTGGGCCAGGGGATGTTCTGGCCACTGCTTCCCGCAGCCCCCATTGGCCTGGAGGGTTGAATCACAGCCAGTGGGAGCTGTGATCAGCCAAACCTGCAGATGTGGTGGGTAAAAAAAATTGGCTGTGTGCCAAAGGTTGCCAATCCCTGCTATAGAGTCAGACCCTGACTTGCCATGCAGTAACGTCCCATGTAGACAAACCTTGTTCAGGCTCCCCAATGAATGAAAGTCTGTTAGGAGTCGTGAATATTGAAAAGGAGAACTATATTAACATTTTTTAATCCAATAAAAGGTTCACACTTGTTTTCCTTAGCTTTATGGTTAAGTTATTGTTTATAAACTTTTTCCTAGTCTCTAATAATTGGTGACTGAGTTTTCTCTTTGAAGACATTTGCTTTCTCAGTTTCTTGTGTTGCCAATTTCCTATAGTGAATCATCACATTGTTTCTGCTGAATAAATAATTATTTAGTACTTTGAAATAATGGCTGATAACCTAATGCCATTTAATGGGATAAATAGAAGGAAGAATCGAAAGCAGAAAAAGGAAAGGAATTTGGCCTTATTAAGTTAGTAGGCTAAATGGTAGCAGAAATTTCAGCCTGAATATACATAGGGAATTTGCTTTGGCCTCTCAGGTCTCTAATATTGTCAGTTGTTCAAAGACAGCTTTTAAAGCTTTTAACCTCGACTTAATTAAAATACAGTATGATGTCATTTAAGTTCCATTATTTCAGCATCAGAAAGTCTTACCCTGCTGTCATTAATTTAGGTAATGGGTTTATTTTACACAATGTGCAGTAGTAATAACAGTGTCCATTAAAAATATATTCCTTGGAATCATAGAATCATTTTAACCATATGTATGATTGGTTTGATATATAGATATATATTCCCTCAACCTCTCAACCTTTGTAGAACTAAATATCAATTGGAAAATGTATACACTTTATAAAAAAGCACAAAAATTCAGTCAAACAAAAGACCAAAAACGCTGCATGGATATTCTATGGTACTTTGAGTTATAACACTGACATTTGTTCTAATAGTATTTTTTTCTTGAAAGGTAGAACATTTTAAACAGAAAAATAGTACAAAGAGTAGCAAGCAAAGGTCCCTCCAATCTACTGTCACTTAACTTCTTGAAAGATTTTTTAATTATCAAGGGTTTTCTAACAATCCTAAGGTGTGAGGTTTATTTCTTGTGCACATTACAAGTATTTATTGAAGGCCTCCTTCCTTTAATAAGGTGTCTATTTCATTTACCAACAATATTATTTACTCTTCCTATAGCGTAGAATCTAGCTTTTCGTCCCGTGAGTTATGGAAATGAGGTTTATATTTCATGATGCTTTAAGTATGGTTGTCATGGTAAATTAAATCAAAAGTGTTCTCTTTAAATTACTGCATTGAATTTGCTACTGAAATAATCTACTTCTGTAATCCAGATCTGTCCAAACTAAAACCTTCGCCTATCTCTGTGACAGCTCACTGTGGATGTCTAGCAGCCAACTCAAGTTCAACATGGCTTAAACAGGGCTCGTAATCTTCCATGCCCAAACCCTATTTTCTACTGCCTTTTAAAATAATTTTAAAAGAGCACCATCATCTTTGACTGGGACCTCCCTGTAGGTCCTCATATACTTGATATGTCTATCTAAATCTTGCTAAATAATTTCTACATGAGAACATAAAACATAAGAATGACCATACTGGATCAGTCCAATGATCCATCTAGCCCAACATGCTGTTTTCCAACAAAGGTCAATACCAGATGTTTCAAAGGGAATGCTCAGAAAAGGGCTATTATCAACTGAACCATTCCCTGTCATCCAGTCTCAGCTTCTGGCAGTCAGTAGTTTAGGGACACCAACAACAAAAGGTCACGTCTCTGACCATCTTGGCTAATAGCTATTGATGGACCTATCCTTCATGAGTTTATCCTATTATTTTTTTAACCCAGTTATATTTTTGGCCTTCATAACATCCCCTAGCAACATGTTCCGAGGTTGACTGTGTGTTGTGTGAAGAGGTACTTTTTATGTTTGTTTTAAACCTACTTCCTATTAATTTCTTTGGGTGAGCCCTAGTTCTTTGTTATATAAAGGAGTAAATAATTCCTTATTCACTTTCTCCTCACCATTCATTACTTATATGCCTCCATCATATTCCCCTTTTGTTATTTCTTTTCCAAACAGAACAATCCCAGTACTTTTAATCTTTCCTCATTTGCAAACTGTTCCCTAGTCTTAATAATTTTGGTGCCTTTTTACATACCTATACCATTTGTAATATATCTTTTTTTAAAATGGGTGACCAGAACTGCAAACAGTATTCAAAGTGTAGGCATACCATGGATTTATATAGTAGCATAATGATAATTTCTCTATTATCTATCCCTTTCCTAATGATTCCTAACATTCTCTTAGCTTTTTTGACTGTCACTGACATTGAGCAGATGTTTTCATAGAACTATCCACAATGATTCCAAGATCTCTTTCTTGAGTGGTAACAGCTAATTTAGAACCCCCAGTTTGTATGTATAGTTGGGATTATGTTTTCCAATGTGCATTATTTTTCTTTTATCAACATTGAGTTTCATCTGCCCTTTTATTGCACAGTCACATGGTTTTGTGAGATCTCTCAGTAACTCTTAACTATCTTGCGTAATTTTGTATCAACGTCAAACTTTTCCATCTGGTCCCAGTACAGATTCCTGTAGGACGATGCTATTTATGTCTCTCCATTCTGACAACTGATAAGTTATTCCTACCCTTTGTTTCCTATCTTTTAACCAATCACTAATCCATTAGAGGACTTTCCCTCTTATCCCATGACTGCTTTCTTTCCTTATGAGCCTTTGTTGAGGAAAATTGTCAAAGGCTTTCTGAAAGTCCAGGTACACTATATCCAATGGACCATGTCAAAGTTTGCCTCCCCACTCTGAACTCTAGGGTAAAGATGTGGGGACCCGCATGAAAAAAAAGAAATAACCCCGCAAGCTTATTTTACCAGCTTAGGTTAAAACTTTTCCCAAGAACACAAACTTCTCCTGTGTCTGGACTGGTACCATGGCCACCACCAATTTAAGCCCCCAAAACCATGGGTTAGGGTAAATTGGAACCCTTCCTTTACCACACCCCTCAAATCTCCTCCCTTCACCTGGGAGAGGTTTGAGAAACAAAGAAATCCCTCACTTTCTGTGAGACGTGCCTGATTCTTCCTCTGCCAAAGCTTAACAGTAAAAGAAGCACCGTGGATCAATTATCAAATGATACTGCCAAATCCCTCACTTCCTGTGAGACGTGCCTGATTCTTCCTCTGCCAAAGCTTAACAGTAAAAGAAGCACCGTGGATCAATTATCAAATGATACCGTTCAAGCATACAATTCGCTTACTACTGAACTTGACTTGTTAGAAGATTATAGTAAGGTAGAGTAGAGAAATAGGTGTGGTTCATCCCATAGCCGGGCGAACAGCGAGAGAGAGCTAAACTGAAACTAAAAAACCCCGAGGTTGATTAGCATCTCTGGTTCATCATCCCCTCTCAGGTTACTTCCAAGTTAACCCTTTACAGGTAAAACAGTAATTCTAAGCTACTTTATACTTATGACAGATCACCCTTGTTTACACGTTTGTTGAACCCCTCAAATAATTCTAAAAATTTCTGAGACATAATTTTCCTTGGAAAAGCCATGTTTGACTCTTCCCTTTCAAGTTGTGTTCATCTATGTATCTGATCATTCTGTTCTTTACTATAGTTTCAACTAATTTGCCTTTTACTGAAGTTACGCTTACTGGTCTGTAATTGTGAGTATCACCTCTGGAGACTTCTTTTAAAATTTGCATTTTATGAGCTATCCTCCAGTCATCTGGTACAGAAGCTAATTTAAGTGATGGGGTACATACCACAGCTAGTACCTCTGCAATTTCATATTTGAGTTCCTTCAGAACTCTTCGGTAAACACCATCTGGTCCTGGTGACATTACTATTTAGTTGATCAATTTGTTCCAAAACCTCCTCTTATGACACCTCAGTCTGGGACATTTCCTCAGCTTTATCACCTAAAAATAATGGCACAGGTGTAGGAATCACCTTCACATCTTCTGTAATGAAAACCAATACAAATAATCCGTTTAGTTTCTCTGTAATGGCCTTATCTTCCGCAGTGCTCCTTTTGCTCTTCTATCATCCAGTAGCTTCATTGATTCATTCATTTAGCAGACTTCCTGCTTGTGATATACTTTTTTTTTTTTTTTTTTTTTTTTTTTGCTGTTAGCATTTGAGTCTTTTGCTAGCAGCTCTTCAAATTCTTTTTTGGCCTTCTAATTACACTTTGACACTTGACTTGGCTGAGTTTATGTTCCTTTGTAATTCCTTCAATAGGATTTGATTTCCAGTTTTTAGGGGATGCCTTTCCTAGCCATCCACACAACTAGGACTCTCATCCAAGTTCTTATCAGCTCGAAGCTCAATTACTGAGATTACTTTTTTCTGACCTTGGGAAATGCAACCTTGCCCCTCTCCTATCCATTCAAAATACTACTGAAAAGATTACTTTCCCACTCATTACTTTGACCAGGTCACTCCTTTCTTTGCATCCCTCCACTGGCTCAACCTTCTCTACTGCATCAATCATCAGATACTTATCTTCACTTTCAAGACCCTTCACAGTTTATCCTCATCCTACCTATAATTTCTCAGTCAATGTCAATTCCTATGAGGCCAGTCTCCATCATACAGTTGTTACATTTTCAAACGAGGGCCTTTGTGCTTTTTCCCCATACTGTCCCTCACGCTTGGGTGGAGTTCCCCATAAACATCAGCAGAGCTATCTCATTATCTGCCTCTAAAACCCTCATTAAAATTTTCCTTTTCCATAATGACTACAGAAACCTTGGCAACAGTTAAACTGCTGATGTGCCAAATCCTCTGCATATCATATTGCCCAATATGGTGTCATTGTTTCCTTGTACTCTCCTGTCAGTCTCTGTTTTATACTTATATTGTAAGCTCTTTGAGAAAAGGAATGTGTTTTTATTTCATGATTGTACAGTCCCTAGCACACTGGAGTCCTGATCCATGATGAGGTCTCCTGGGAGGTACAATAATACAAATAATAAATAACAATTAATAGGAATTGAAATATGTCACTAAATTGAACAAATGTTCTGTTACAGATTGGTAGGAATCACATTATTAGAAATAGAATGGAAGGAGGGGATTCTTTTTTTCCCTCTGAAATTCACATTATTCATAATTCACAAACATTTGGACAGTACATTTTGAACCCAAATTATCTATGAAGGAGGGTAAATAGGGAGTGAAAACTAACATTTCTTTTTTAATGCAAGATGCATTTTACAAACAAAGTTGTGCCTGTTATTTGGTGTTCTTGTATATATATATATATATATATATATATATAGTTGCAGTAAAATATGTTACATACCATATAGATGAGGGATTGATGGACCTTAAAAAATTGATATGTAAAATGATTAGGGGGGCTGGGGCACATGACCTATGAGAAGAGGTTGAGGGAACTGGGCTTATTTAGTCTGCAGAAGCGAAGAGTGAGGGGTGTTTGATAGCAGCCTTCAACTACCTGAAAGGAGGTTCCAAAGAGGATGGAACTTGGCTCTTCTCAGTGGTACCAGATGCCAGAACAAGAAGCAAAAGGCCTCAAGTTGCAGTGGGGGAGGTGTAGGTTGAATATTAGGAAACACTAATTTACTAGGAGGATTGTGAAGCACTGAAATAGGTTACCTAGGGAGGTTGTGGAATTTCCGTCTTTAAGAGGTTTTTAAGACCTGACTTGACAAAGCCCTGGCTGGAATGATTTAGTTGAGATTGGTCCTGCTTCGAGCAGAGGGTTAAACTAGATGACCTCCTGAGGTCTCTTCCAACCCTAATATTCTATGATTCAGAAATATGAGTGATTATTTGAAGTTTTATTCAAATTATCCGAAACTTGGCCTAGTCAATAAACCCCTAGAGATTTACTCCATACATACTCAAACCCATGGGTCTATTGTCAACAACTGAGATGTGGAAGGTCTTGCCTAGTGGTTGGAGCAGTGACAGCTGTGCCTGGTGGTCAGACAGGACAAGAACTGGAAGCAGAGTTCGGAGCCAGAGTTCGGAGTCAAGAGTGAATTTGGGAAAAAAGCAAGGGTAGGGCTGTGAGCTAGACTGGAGCAAAACTGCACCAAAACTGGTGACAATGCTGGAGTCAGAGAAGGGCTGGAGCAGGCTAACGTCTGTACAGTCAGTCACCACTATCAGTAAGGGGAGAGTTCCAAGCTATGAAGTGACATTGGGCACATTGAGCTGTTGTTTCTCCTATGAGGCTTATATACCTGCCTTTACAGTCACTTGATGAGTTCCTTGCCTTGTGGATTGACTGGAACCTAGCACAGGGATGACTCCTCACCTATTGACCCCTAGTTGCTGTGTTGTCCTCTTTGAAAGAGGTCTAGTTGTCTGCTACTTCCTTTGATGACTTCAGAAGGTAGTTTTGACTACCCTTCCACTTGCTCAATGTTGGCATCTTAATGAGACCATTTTAGGAAACTTCATCAAATTCTCCTTACAAAATCTCAGGTTTTGTCAATAGTTAGCCCACTGAGAGTAGGATCCAATATTCAGCTCTATTTCCAAATGCTTAAAATAATAAACAAACTGATATAGTATTTTGTTCTAAATATTTATTTTCTTATTTAGTGTTAACAACTGCATATTTAATATGAACAGGACATTAACAGTGTAGAGATGGGTTGAGATTTTTCAAAACAATGCAGAGTGTTTAGATAAATGCTTTACATTAAATTTAGGGGAAATTATGTGGCTAAATCTCCTGCCCTGCTTTGGGAATCTTAATCAGTATGTTTTTAAAAATCTTCCCTGATATACTACACTGTCCCTTTGACTGGAAGTTGATGTTCCTGTCGTGGTGGGAGTTTGAGTTTCTCCAAAAGTCCTTCTCCTCTTCACACTGGCCCTCATTGTATATACTATATTTTATGCATAGGATTCCCACATTCTTTTCTCCTTTCATCTTTGCTCTTTCCCATCTCTCTCTAGGTATTAAAGTCCTTCCAGTTTGTATAGATCCTTTGCAGAGCTCTTATGACTCTCTACTAGTATCACCTCTGACAAGTCTGTGATCCTGTGGTGAAATATCTTCTTTGATATATGTATTGGGGCAGGGAGGGCAATAAAGAGCATGAAGTGGCAGCTTTGTCTGTCCTTTCTTTAGTTCGTATTTCATAAGGAATACAAATCATGCTTTCATACAGAGATCCGAAGAAACACTGATTATTTCAGTAGATTCAGTCTTTCATCAGTACAACACTCTTGTTTCCCACAAAGTCATGGTAGGAGTTTACTCCATTCCCCAATTCCAATCTATTACCCTAAAAAAGAGATGGTTCATAAAACAGAGTAGGTTTTGCATCTCTTGTTATGACAGAGTGCCGCTTTGAGTTGGTGTGTCCTGGTCAGTGGGGAGCTTGCTTCTAATGTTGAGCTTGGTGAAATGGGGGTTGTTTGAAGGCCAGAAAAGAGGGTTTGGGAAAAAATTCTGTCAGGATGTGGTCCCAACAATTAGAACTCAAGTATGAGTTCAGGCCCTGTTTGATGTTTTAGGATAATGGATGGAAACAAAGGGGTGTCTTGTTTATAGCAAAGGCATCTGCTGTTGTCAGTGATTGGTAATCTACAAGCTGGCTGTATGAGTTCTAATTGTTTAACGATACCCTATATGGTTCCTATGGCGAATCCACTAAGGTCAGGCCATGTGTTTGGGCCAGATTTTTAGATGAATGTGGAAGTCTAAATTTGTGTAATCTATATCTTCTTCTTGCTCACTCACCATGTACAATATCAACACCTTTCGAATCACACCCATTTTCCAAAAGTTATCTTATATCTTTCCAAGAGTACTTCTGAATTTGGTATGCTAAATCTAACTGAGTCTAAGGGACTAAAAAAGAAATGCTGGGCAAAAGAGAGGAGTGGAAAACAATTAACAGGGAGGTGTAAAGAATGTTGGATATCCTATATTTCGATTGACACTTTCTATCCAGCTCTTTGGTGTATGAATGACAACAATATTAAGATAGATTCATCAGGTGCGATTTTCCTCTTACTTCCACTTGTTTTACACCCACAATTTCCATGGAATTACAGCAGTGTGGAAGGAGTACTGGGTAAATTACAACTCCCTGACACCTATTATCACCCACTTATGGATTGGTAACATATATTACTTCACATATTCTCTTTGAATCTGGCCCTATCAGCGTTAGTAATTATCAAAGCAAAGAAAGAACAGAAAAAGAAAACAGAGTGGAAATGAGTAACATACTTTTTCATCATTAATCATGATGAAAAATAGGCATTTTACTTTTTCAAGATAATATTTTTATACTGGGACATGTTAACATAAAATTAAGCAAATGGATTATGGTTTAAATTTCCAAACAAACCGTGTGCACAATGAGGGTTCAGCACATCAACAATTTCACTGCAGGCTGCCAAAATAACACCAAAGTTCTATTTGTTTAAGCACTTCCACGAGGGCAACAATAGACTCTCTGGCAGAGTAGGATATTTTCTGATTGATGATATCTGTAAAATAGCTCTTTGAGCCACTCTCCTTATATTTATGTCCCATTATCTGTGAGGTTTTTCTAGTCTATTCAGCAATTCTTTTCTAAAAGCACCCTCTAAAAATAATTAAGGCACCCTGTCTCTGTGCTGCACTGGAATTTCTACCAAATGGAGAAATAAAAGACCCATCTGTATGTACATGAAAACCTTGAGTTAATCACTCTGGCCCAGATTCTACCTGGGCAGCTGCACAAAGTGGATGAGGAGAGAACAGACGGACCCACCCCCTGTTTCTTGCACCCCTGTGGAAAGAGCATCCAGAATATTGTTGGTGAATGGAGTCTAGGGTTATCAGTTTTGATTGGACCTATTCCTGGAGTTTTCATCACATGATATAAGCTTTCATTAAAGATTTATCTTTAATTTCTGGAGACTCCATTTACCAAAAGTGTCCTTTTTTCCTGGTGAGCTCTGAAGTATATGATAGCTTTCTGAAATTGAGCTGGGTAGACGAGGGGTGGGGGGGCTGGGATGAGGGAGAGCCATGAGTCATCCCTGTTTCTTTCCCATCACTGAGCAGGAGAGCTGGCCAAGCATGGAGTAAAAGGTTTTCTGCATCCTGCTCACAGCAGTGGAACTACCACTTTGCTGTGCATACTCTTCAGAGTTGTCTCTGGGGTAAGAGCCACAAAATGGCTCCTCTTCACCCTTGGACAGCACATAGGACAGATTCTCACCCTGAGGCAGTAATTACATCTCCTTGTGTTGTTGCTTCTTCCTTTCTTTCCATTTCCTTTCTTCTTTCCCGTGCTTTTCAGTTTAACCACTAAACTAAGCACCCATGTATCAATGGCAATATCAATCTTCAGTATATATCAATAATATAGTGCTTGTCTACACAGATGGGAAATGCACTCTATGGGCATATGATATCTAAAGCACACTAATGTGTTTCACATTAGTTAATCCATGTAGACCCTGCTAGTGAGTAATAAAGGTTCCCTAGAGCATTTTAATGTAGTATTGTTTCAAACACTACACACTGCACCTCTGTATAGACAAGCCCATAGATAGACAGACATGTCCATGATCTGATTATCCAGAAAATCCAAAGCTGAGGCAGTCTAGAGAAAGGGCACAAGGATTTGGAAGGACGGTTAGGTGAGGTAAAAGGGAATAAAAGAGTAAGGCAAACAGAAGAAGAAATGAATGTTGAAGACATCCCTAAAAGGTATCCACAAGCTTGAGGCCATGAGTCACCTCATAAACCAAGTTATTTATTTATAGGAAAAGAAAAACTTCAGGATCCTTCACTAGCCTTACGATAGGGACAAAATCTGCTATGCTCACAAACATGAGCAGCCCACATCCCCATATCAGTAGTACCATTAACTTCAGGATTGCAACATGCACAGGGAAGAAGGTGAGTAAAAGTGGTAGGCTCTGCCCAAAAAATTGGGTAGTCTGAATTTACCGATCTAAATATCTTGTGCCAGATCCTTAGCAGTTGTAACTTGGTGTAGATCCACTGAAGTCACACATGCTCCGGAGGCTAACTCACCTGTGTCACACCACAATATTTGATCATATTGGGGAATGTAGCAGATATATCTATTATTGCACTGCATTAGATTCCCAAACAATCTGAGGCCTGTCTGAAGAACAGACATAATGAAAATTAGCACATATTTTAAATGTGTCTCCAGTTGGCTGGAATAAGTAACTATAAAGAGTTACTACTGCCATCCTTATGCTGGAATCAATGGGCCAGATTCTGCCACCTCTCTCATGTGGATGTGCATAGTAGATTTATCAGGCCCTGTCTGATGTTTTAGGATAATGGATGGAAACAAAGGGGTGTCTTTTTTTTTTATACAAAGGCATCTGCTGTTGTCAGTGATGGGTCATCTACAAGCTGGCTGTTTCTCCGGCTGTTGCTGCTAAGTAACTGCAGGGCCCTCTGGGAGGGAGGCTGACATTGCCGCTAGCAATTGCAGCCAAGCCCTCCCCAGTACGAACTCATGGCAGTTTCCCCTGGCCTTCCCTGTTCAGATGAATTTGCAAATGTTTTCACCTTGACCAAACATGTCAAGCTCATAATTTCTGCATGTATATCATTGATTGTGCGCAGCATTTTGCAACCAATTGTGGGAGCTGTATCCCTCTCAGGCCTTCTTGTTTGATCAACATTCACATCTGCTGCTTTCATATCGCATGCACAATACAAACCTGCAACAAGGAAGAGATTTATGTAAACATAGCATGAGGAAGTCTTTTACACTGCAGAAGTTCAATTATTAAATAGAAGGCAGGCAAAGACAAAAGTAATTTTGCCAGATGAGTATATTTCTAATTTATGGATTTAGAGGTTGAACAGAGTAAATGATGAACTCAAGCAAAATGTAGGCTGGGCAATGAGTGAATTGATATCATTATAATTAATTCACATATTTGTTTGGCATTATTAATTATTTGATTAATACCTGCAATGTACCAAGTGTTTTACAGTACAAATAAAAAGATAAGGTCCCACTTTGAACAGCTTACAGTCCAAACCCCCCGTTTCTGTGAATGGTGCAAAGCAAGGAGCACAGGTTAGTAGATACTCCCATAAACATTAAATGTAATGTTAAGTATTCACAGAATCAATTGAACATTAGATGTTACGTGAAAGGTGACCATCAATAACATGTTTAAAGGACAAGGGTTTGAGCAGTGAGCTCATTCAATTGTTTAGTGGAGGTATGTACACATTTTGGTGATTCAAAGTCTGAGATATTTCCTTGTGTGTGTGTGAAAAAAATAAACAATCAGATTGTTTTTGCAAAAAGTTAATCTTGTATTGTCTTTACAAACAAAAGGCCGTTTCTCATGAATGTACCGTGAAGAGACCCAAATGAAAAGGAAGGAGGGATTTTTAAATATCTTAAAATATTTGTACTGGAGACAGATATCCATCATAGCCAGGTTAAAGAGAAACACACATTTCCACACATCCATGTAATAGTGCCATACATGACAGTGACAAAACCTAACATGCTTGGTAAATTGCAGGGTTTTTTTCTCAACTGATGGTCTCACAGACAATCACACACAACAAAGCATACACAAAATTTGGCCTTCATAGAGGTGAAATATAATAATACTGATCCACATTGCAGAACTCTGGCTAAGCTTGTGTATGATCATCATCAACCTGTATGATTATGACTTATGTGTTTTGGTGCGCTGAGTGCTCAATACCTTGTAGAATGGAGACCCCAATTCCTCAACGTCCATTCAAATATGTATTACCTGTCATAGGAAGCTGAAGAAGGCAGAGTTTCAGTGGGATTTGATTGTCTAATTCCTTTAGGGCCTTTGGAAAATCTCCTCTTTAATTGTCACAGCAACAAGCCGACATCATTTTGCATTAATGAAACAGTGAGTTCATAGAAATGTCATAGAAAATGATAGGAATTACACAGTGAGCACATTACACAGTGTGTTAATTCTATCATATTATCACCTGCTAAATTCTATAATTAACCCACATGATCACTCTAATATCATGCACTGTTGGGAGATCTCAGCAATTATAAACACAACAGTATGAATAGAGAATAGAGTTTGGAGCCTTAAAATTCAATTTTCCTTGCTTTGGTCCCTTTTGGTTACAGATGACTTTGCATGATGACGATAATTTGATTTGATTTTTTTAAGCTTCTTGGCTTAATTTTTTCTTGTAAACACAATGAGTAATATCATAAAGATGGCAAAGCGCAAGAAAAGAGAATCAAAGAGAATGTGTATATACTTTAAAAAGGAAACAGTTCAGAATAGTAACTTTTAAGTATTGTATCCAGGAATTTAAACATTTAAGTTAAACCCTAGGCAAAAATTTTGTTGGCATCCCCACTCCCAGCTAAACAGCTCTCAATTCCTCATTTTCAATGCATTAGTTTCCTGTTAACCTTCTGTCATATTCACTAGCTCATATCTAACCCAATTACTACCCTCAGCCGTGCATGCTTGGATGCAGACATACTCCCAGGCCCTAGGACCCACATATACAACTATGCAGCACAAATATAAGACATATACTAAGAGTTATACAACTTTGTCAATATCCCAGGACTCAGAGTCAGATGGGAGTATTTTGGAATGGCCAGAGAGAGAGAGATAGCCACTCGATCATTAAATCTGAAACTGCATTTCTGTTAGAAGTAGGGCTGTCGAGTGATTAAAAATATTAATCATGATTAATCACATTGAGTTGGTTTGTTTTATATTGCAGACTATCACAGTGGGTATTATTAGGAACTTTACAATGTTATCTTTGGAAGCTGGTAACACCCCAACAGTTGGGATCAGGAAGATGGATTTCTCTTCCCAGGCTGCTATAGGCAATAGCAGTCCCACACCAGTTGCATGCCAAAATGTTTATCAATGAGGATCTCATTCATGGCAGTGGTTTTAGATGTCAGCAGCATATCAAGATGCTAACCCCCTGCCAATCAATCTTCCCTTATTTTACCCAGAGAGACTTAATTTTCATCTATATTCTAATCTCTGTCACAGACTGAGATAATGTAGATAGCGTAAACTGGACATGATTAAGAAGGGAAAGGATCATCCAGGGGCTACTTGTTGGTTTACCACATTTGGGAAATATTGATGATGGAAAAACTCATCTTAAACACCAGCAGAAATGTACTTTAAATTTGGATTAAGTTTTATTGAATACATTTCAAATGATATCTTTCCATCAGTCAAGCCTACACATTTTTGTTGACTAGTAAATGACAAATGTATATAATCAATAGCTCTAGTTTAGTGCATATAATTTTTAATTATTATTTCCAGTTATTGCTCGTGTTTATATGAAAAAGCCACTGTATTACATACTGGAGAAATTAAGAGATTCAGTTCTATCTTGAGATAAAAAAATATTATCCTTTTCATATCCTGTGCTGCAATGAGGATTTAAATCCCACATATGCTTATTTTAAACTGTTAAATGATTTCTTCTTTTCTTGAGCAAGAAACTCAAACAAGAGGTAGACAAATGGACATTTCATCCTCATGCATAAAAAGATTCTTAGGTTGTCCAGTCCTATTCCTTTGGAAAATGTAGACAACCATGGGCTAATTCCCTTTATGGTACTTTCTTGGGAATGTATAAACTTATTGAAGGAATGTCATTTAAATGTGTTATTGGATTTTCTTTTGGTTTTCTTATGAGTTTAAAGTTTCCTAACAGGGTGGAGGGAGTGTAAATTATTTTTATTCAGTCTTCCTTTGTGTAATATGACATTGAATGATAGAAGTATGTTAAAAGTCTACATTATCCACTGTATCGAGAGGCACCAATCAATCCACTTGGGGTCGATTTATCACGCCTAGTCCAGATGTGATAAATCAACTGTTGAGCACTCTCTGATCAACTCCGGTACTCCACCAGGGCGAGAGATACAGATGGAGTAAATGGAAGGGTGTCAGCCGTCAACTTACTGCATTGAAGACACCACAGTAAGTAGATCTAAGTATGTTGACTTCAGCTATGTTATTCGTGTAGCTGAAGTTGCGTATCTTAGATCAATCTCCCCATTCCCCAGTGTAGAGTAGGCCTAAGTCTTGTTTGACTGTTAAGAACAATAATGTAATGTTACATGAGATAGCACATATGATCTCTTCAATCAGAAATCATTAATAGATTGTGTCTTAATTAATTGCTGATTGTGAAAAATTTAATTCAAGGTGTTTAAAAAGCCTTTTCTCCAAAATAATTGTCCTGAGGCAAGTGATTTAGCTTACATCTCTTTTTTATCTGGACTTGGCCAATGCACAATTAGATTCTCTGCTGCAGTATGTAGGAGAATATCTGAATTAATGCTTCTGCAGTTTACAAAACCTCTGGTGCTAGATGATTTTGCTGGAAGAAATTAGATCTATTTTGGCAGATTAGCACAACCACTCACATGTGAGCCATCCTGCTGTTCCCTTTCTGAAAACCCATTGTCTTTCCATCATTCGGGAGTGCCATTTTGGCAATACTGAATTATCACAGTGTGATTTCCATGGGCTTTATTTTAAAAAGGAATTATTTATTCTTATGAAATCTAAATTATCATGAGAGCTTCTAGGATTATGGCTAATTCTGCTGTCAGCAGCTGTAGCTTGGTCCTCCAAAGCTGAAGCTGTGGTGGCAGCAATTATTGGCCATCTCTGTTCCAATAAATTTGCAAATGTTTTCCCTTTGATCAAATATGTCAAGCTTTTAATTCTGCATAATCACTGATTGCATGAAGTGCCAGGTCAACTTGTTTTAGCATCATTCACATCTGTTGCTATTCTCATACCACCCAGGTAAAACATACTGACCTAGAACATGTTCGTTAAACCTCAATCCCTCATGGGTAGAAAGGGGGTGTCAGCTGTCTCTTCAACAACATCTGCTATTTTGGGGACCCCATATAGGGCATGCCAGCTTTGATTGGCAAGAGGCTGATTTCAGGCAGGTACCAGTCATGTCAAACCTCATCATCTTCATCTATTTACTATTTACCACCCAATGTACCCTTAATGGACATTACTTTCCATCCAGCAAGCATTGAGTCGAGGGATTAAAATACAAGGCAACTTTATTTGGGGGAGAAAAAAGGAGAAGAACAGAATGAATTTGGGAAAACCAGAAATTAACATATTAACAAATTATATAAAATTCTTCATCTCACACCCCCAGTCCTAATTTCAGTTCTCCTCTAGTCACTTCCTACTCCCCAGTTCCCGACTCACATCTGTCCTAAAAAATGGAGAAGAGGAAGGATTCTCGCAGGTCAGGGATGTTCTGGGGCCTCATCTACATAACACAGCTGGAGTGATTTCACTGCTAGTTGAGGGGTATGGATCCCTGCACCAGTCTCTTAGGAAGGCTTCAGCTATCTCCATGATGTCGTAATGTCATTTGTTGCATCAAAGAAGCTGCTGTTTCTGCTTCTCTGTGCTATCTGGCATGTTGGAGCTGTTGCTACTGCTGGTCTGCAACACTCATTGCCACCAAGTTGCATCTAATGCCTTGAAGCTGCCATAACTCTGCACTGTCTACTGTTCAACAGTCTTACACACACACACACAAAATTCAAAAAGAACTTCCAATGAGAAACTGCAGAACTGGAATTAATTTGCAAACTGGACACCATCAAATTAGGTCTACATAGAGACTGGGAGTAGGTGGATCACTGCAGAAACTAAATCAATTTTTAGTCTCTAAGGTTCCACAAGTACTCCTCATTATTTTTACAAAAGCTAATTTCCCCTTGCTAAATACACACACCTTCTTGTCAACTGTTTCAAATGGCCCTCCTTGTGTACATTGGCCTCATTAACACTACAAAAGTGATTTCCACTCCTTGTTAACTGTTGAGACATACATAAATTGAATTGGCTCGTTAGCACTGATCCTCCACACACACTTGGTAAGGCAACTTCCATCTTTTCATATGCTGTGTTTTTATACTTCCCTACTGTATGTTCCACCCCATCTATCTGATGAAGTGGGTTTTAGCCCATGAAAGCTTATGCCCAAATACATTTGTTAGTCTCTAAAGTGCCACAAGGACTCCTCGTTGTTTTTGCAGATATAGACTAACATGGCTACCACTCTGAAACCAATCTCTTAGGGAAGGAGTAGTGTAGCTAGGACCCATGACAGAGTCCTCACTACCAGCAGCAGGCCATCCCTCCCTCCCGCACCTCCTTTAGATCTATCCAGTCTCCTTTCCCCAACTGAGGCTGACAATAGGTTCAATCAGGGTGACCCCAGGCACCCCAGTTGTCTTGTCCTTGTGTTTCCTAGCAAGTTCAGTTGTATTTGATTGCACCCAAACACAAAACATAAGTGAATTTTAACAAAAATACCCCAAACTGACACATCAAACAAATGGCCCTTTTAGTCAATTCTCTTTTGTAACAGGGTTCCTGCAGGGCCCTCCTGGCTCTTGCCCCTGTTTGTCCCAGAAAGTCACTCAGGAGACCGAGTTTGCAGTGCTCACCTTTGGTTTATTATACAAGACGTGCTCCCAGCACCTTCAGAGTCACCATATGTGCAAGTTTGTTCTCTCTCTTCCTCAGCAGGAGAGAAGGGCAGGCTAGTCCTTCCTGCTTCCCCTCAGAGCAGCTTCCCTTCTTCCTAGCTCCTTCACTTCCTTTGCAGGTACTTTTCCTGTCCAGCCCCCCGCCCGGTTTCCTTCTCCTGAGGCTTTTAACCAGCCCCAGCCTGCAGAGACAGCAGCTGCCTCTGCTCTGCCAATTCGGGCCAGGTGGCCTCCCCAGCTCCAATTGCCTTCCCTCAGGGTAGCTGGGGTGACAGAGGGTTTGCTAGCAACTTTTCTACTAGCACCCTGTCACATCTTTGCCCTCCAACAGACGTTATCAGAGAGCTCCCTTCCCAGAGGAGTCCCCACTCATTCACAATGTGTAAGCAGCTCTGGGCTGCACTTCTCACATAACGACCAGTACTGACAGTACTGACCCTACTTTTTAAGGCATCAGGCCGGGGCTTACATTAAGCCTGCAATCTCTTTCACTTAAAACCATATTACCTTTCAGAGAACCCCTTCACTTTAAAGAGATATCTTTTAACAGGAGTTCCAGGGGTAGCCATGGCTGGGAAAAGCCTCAATAGTACAGCTTTAATAATAATAATACCTAACACCTAACACATAGTGCAGCTTTAAGAGTAATAATAATACCTAACACTTTTCGTCCATAGATCTCAAAGTTCCTTATAAGAGAGTTCAATATCATTATCCCAATTTTATATATAAGGAAATTGAGGCACAGATGGTAAGTAACAGCAAGCCATTGATAACTACTCTTTGAGCATGGTCTTTCAATCAGTTGTACACTCACCTAATAGTAATTTCGTCTAGACTACATTTCCCTAGTGCATTTATGAGAATGTTATGTGGGACTGTGTCAAAATCTTTACTAAAATCAAGATCTATCATGTCTACTGCTTCCCCAACATCCACTAGACTAGTAACCCTGTCAAAGAAAGAAGGTAGGTAAGATTTGGTCTTGACAAACCCATGTTGGCTATTACTTATAACAGTACAGTAGACTATCAAATATCCAGGATTGGGTTAACCAGGTTGTGGATTAACCAGAATGTCAAAAAAAAATAAAATAAACATAACTCGCAAGGCCAGCTCTGGCTTTGTTGCCACCCCAAGCACAAAAAAAACCCCAAAACCACCAGGGCACAGGGCAGACAGTGAACGAACATCTCCTCTCCTCCGGCGCAGGGTGGCTGGTGAACCAACTCCCCCACACACACATATTTCCAGGTGATTATCCAGGATTTTATTAACCAGGATTGTTTTTTCCCCTATCATCCTGAATAACTGAGAGTCTACTGTATTATCCTCTTTAATTCTTTAATTCTTTGGGTCCCTTTTGTTCCTCTTTTTAAAGATAGGTACTATGTGCTTCTCCAGTTTTCTGGGATCTGATCTGTCCTCCGTGAGATTTCTAAGGTAAATGCTATCAGTTCCAAAGATGAAATGGAACTTTTCATTTTTTAAAAAAAAAAGTCAAAACATCCTTTTTTTGACAATTTCAAAACTTCTTTTCAAAATTCTTTTCAAAATGGGAAATTTCACAGAAGCCAACACTTTTTATGCGGACACTCTGTTTTCTAACAAAAAACATTTTGTCAAAAAATTCCCAACCAGCTCTACTCTTCCAACTCTGATGTCCCTTCCTGTTGGAATTTTCGAGACAGGGAGCTCTTAGATAAGAAACAAAGAAAATCTTGTAACTTATAATAGGCTGCATGTCACCAAATATCTATACAGAAAAGGACAAATAATAAATAAATCTTCATTTTTCACATAAATGGATTTGCCTCTTCATAAAATGTCTGGATCTTAGCAGAGTTGAATGCACTTTTATAAAGAGTTTCCTGAGTTAAAAAACATAAAATTTGCGAGGAGGTATCTTTAGGGAAAGGACAATATATAGCAACCATTCCAGGAAATTTATATCACAATAAATAAAATAGTCAGATTGTATAGTATAGTACCTCTAGTAAGCCCAACGGAAGCATTTACCACCTCATTCTTTCACTATTTATGCTGGTTTTTAAAAAGACTTTATTCAGAAAGCAAGGTTGTTGTTTTTTAACCCTTGAACAGCCTTCCACAAACAATCATTGACCTGTCTGATTCTCCATGCTTTGCACTTTGGGTATTCATTTATGTTTGTGCAAAGTGGGTGTAAAGAGCTATCAAATTGGAATCAGACTATATGAAGTACAAGGTAATAGAGAATCAACCCTTGTCACTTTTCAATTTTTCGGTGTGGGCTGGTGAATAACCACAGTTGTGTTTTCTACACACAACCTACCTGATATTCTTTCAAACTCTCCAAGACACAGTGCCAAAATTAGCTGGTATCATGCAGATGGCAGTATCCATTTCTGCTGAGAATTATTTCAATCCAACTTTCTCATTGTCCATCTTTATATTTAATGCCAGAACTAAGAAACTTATTGCATATATGTTTTTACATCCCATATTGTATATATATGGCTGTAATTTCTTTATAATGGATGAGGCATTGTATTAAGGCATTGTCATTTTTGGTGGATTTTTATTTGTATGTTTCAGGGAGATAATCCTCCTTGTGTAAATTGTCCCAGCACCAACCTGAGAACACCAAGCTATGGTCAGGCCAGATAAGTGAAAATGAATGATAAATCACATTACTTCAAGAGGGAAATTTTTCAGGTGTTACTAAAAATATTCATAGATGCTCCTGAGCACACACAGATGTAATTTTTCAGCAGCTCATAACTGTATTACACAATTTCATTGTTTCAAACTTAGCAGTGAACATACTCCTCAATGTTTTTACCAGTTTTTTTTTTCAGCTCATTTTTCAGCAATCATGAGAGGGGAAAGTTGTATTTTTTTCATGCTCACAGAATGCACAGAACTCAAAAATTGATGCAAATATTTTGCTCAAATTTGAGAGATAAAGGGAGAGAGAAACAATCTATTTGACAGAAACTAAACAAGAGAAAAATTCAGCCTAGAAGTTGAAAGTTGGAAACTTGGAAAGGTCTGACTTGTGGAGTGTGTGAAAACAGGAAATTGTACATACACCTCTACCCGGATATAACATGGTCTGATATAAGGCAAATTCTGATACAACACGTTAAAGGAGTGCTCTGGGGGGCATGGCTGCACACTTCTCTACCTCAATATAACACCGTTTCACCTATACCGCAGTACGATTTTTTTGGCTCCTGAGGACAGCGTTATATGGAGGTAGAGGTGTGCAACTCTTTCACAGCCTGGTTCTAAGATTCTGTCCTTCAAGCCCCTTTAGTCACAAAAATAGTCCTTATCATGCAAGTGGGCCCATTGGGCTTGATTCGTCTCTCACAACAGTGTCTAAAAGAAACACTGAAGCCAGCTGACTTCACAACTGTCAAACTACTGTGAGAGCTGAATCAGATATATTGACTTCAGTGGGACTATTGGTGTGATTTTGGATTACTTTACTTGTGTGTTAGGCTTCTCAGGGTCAAACTGACTTAATTTTTTTGATAGGGATTTAGCTGCTGACTTTGAATGTCCAACTTGAGATACTTGATTTTTAGACTGGACTGAGCACTTAAACTTTGAAACAGGCTTTTTCAGGTGTTTCAAGTTGGAACCCAAACACCCAGGCTAAGCCTCTGACTGACACATGTTGGGACTGAACAACAGTTAGTCACTCGATAATTTCCCTCTTCTCTTCATTCCCCCAAAGCATCTGTCCTTGGCCATGGTCAGAATAGTGTGTTACACAAACCATGGGTCTGAGCAAGAATGGACATTCTTAAGTTTCTTATGAGGCACCCAAAATCACTAATCACCTCTGAACATGTATCCCATGTATATCTTTCATTACCAGGGATCAGCTAAAACATGTATTTTAGTTATCCATTTCTTAAGTAAGCAATACATCCAAGCTCTGTTTATGAGTCAATAGAAGAATGCAAACAGAATTATTTCTAAGGGGGAAAAGTCCCAACATGTTGTGGCATAATCAAGTCTCTGTTACCACTGCACTGCAGAGTCAACAGAAATAGCAGACATGTGACTGGTAATTTCAGGTAAAACCAAATAATTTTATAACGATAAATCACTCTTCTCATCTAGCAGATTCACACCCTATCCTTCACTGGTGATCTTAATCAGGAGACTATTTCACTAATGCATTTTCCTATCAAATATATCATCTCAGTAATTATGGAACTTGGTGTGCACAATTTTAAGCCTGTCCAATGAGTGGGAAAAAAATTACTCTCCCTCTTCCTGTAAATACCTGAAGCAAAGATATATTTGCTCTTCAGATAACACCACAAAATGCTAATTATTAACAATGTGTGCAAGCATCATTTACAAATCTCTGTACTCTTTCTCATACAAGCATGATTCTTCAGTGGAACATACTTTCAGCACATTGTTTGTTCATTGGAATTCCTAGTTATCTGGAGAGTTTAAATTGCCAGTAAATTATAACTGACAAAATTCACCTCCATACACTAGCTACTGAACCACATGTAAAACTTCAATGTGCTTCATTAAGAAGATGCCTGCAGTGTTTTATGTAACCCTTCATTAGTTTTAATAGGACATGACAGTGCATGTATATAAACATACTGTGTACTTACATATTTGGTAATATGTTAAACCAAGGAGGAAGTCTATGATTATACAATATTTTCGGAACTCGTAAGCTTAAAATATATAAGTGGACAGACTTTTCATTTTGTTTTTATTTTTAAAGGCTCAAAGGGATGAAACTTAAGTGTCAGAAAAGGGAGTATAGGGAAAGCAGCAGCTATAGGACTGCACCATGCTAATATTTCCACCACAGGATAAGTAAATCCCCCTGCTATTTCATTAGTGAGCCTCTCTTGAGGAGACACTGCCAGGCATGTCAAATCTGAGTCCAAAATCCAGGTTCTTCTCCAAAAAAATCAGTGGGAGTTTTCCCATTAGCTTCAGTGAGAACAGGATGATGTCCTCTATGGTGACTCAGGTGAGCTCATCTTCATTTTCATTTACTCGTGTTCATTTACAGCCTAACGGCTCAGTTGTGTCGTGGACGGCACAGGAGCAGAAGGGATAGTGAGAACTCGGGTGATGTCACTATGCTGGCTACCTGAGCTTGTGAGTGTGATGAATTAAGCAAATGCTGCCTACTCCTTCCCTCCTGAGCAGTTGGGTGATACTCCATGTCTGAATTTCCTCTCAGGGTTTTGGAATTTATATTAACAGAGGCTGAAATATTAATTATTTTATTGGTAACCAATACATTTTTATTGTTGCTATACAACCAACCTAAGCTAAATATATGGTTCCCAATTCAACAAATCATTTTTCAGTTTTGAAACAATGGGAGGAAAATTAATTTCATATAGTTGACTGAGGTTTGGAGAAGTAATCTGTGACAATTCTCCCTCACACAGGGCCAATACTGGCTGTGAGCATCCCTCTTCTGTCTGTTTCTAGATATAGAAAACGGGGCAAGGATCTGTCAGCCAGAGAGGACAGGAAAAACCCCATATGTGAGCCAAAGGCAGAGGAGCACTTATTGGCCAACATGGACACTTAAGAATTTCAGCCTCCCAGAGCACCAGCTATCAAAGCTGACCTGAAATGGGGAGTGTTGTAATTTACTGTTAGTACAGGCCACCAGCAAATTACTGCTGGAATGAGCAGGAAGGGACTTGTGTCTTCTAGAGGTTTTATGAGGGCTGGGTCAGGGAATCTGTGTAAAAGGATGCATAATACAAGAGCTGGAACAGATGAGGTAGATTCTTACAAGATAGATGGATTCAGATTTTAATTATATTTTCTTTTAAACTTTCTAACATTTTGTTAAGTTTTCTTTTTACTATATTTTGTTTTTGTATCATGTCATTATTGTTACTGTTTACTATGATTGTATTTTAGCTGTGTATACCCTGTGAGCATCTTAGCAGAAGGTAAAGGACTGGGCATATGTTGTAAATAGTGCCTATTTATTATTAATGCATCATATGTTCTTGCGTGAGATTTCTGCCACTAAGCTAGCTGATTTTGAATTGGTTGGAATTGCATTTCATGTGATAGACTCTGTTTCCACTTGTAAACCTGTCTAAAGCCAGGAGGAGAGGAAATCCCCAAAACATAACAAATCCACCAACGGGCAATTGAATTTTTTGTACCTCAAAAGTTCAATTTAGTTTTTAAATCCTATTCATTTGGATTCTTCTTACAACTAGCTTAAGCATCACCTCAATTTACAGCCAGAGGGCCAGTGTAAATCAGCTAGAATAATTCAGCACAGCTCCACTGTAATCAATGATTCTGACCAGTAGAAAATTTATTTTATAGTTTCAGTTAAGCAAACCATAATTATTTCCCTTCTTTCCCCCAGTTATTTTGTTAACATTTCTTTTCTCACTCTCTTTCTTTTCAAATCACCAGATAGATCATCTTGTTTTGCAGGTATATTTTTTACAAGCCTTATCTCATTTCGGGCTGGACTGAAATTTCAATAGAGGTACTTGTGAAATCAGGTATTACTACAAGTGAATTAGTTTGGCAGAGTCTAGATTGTTTGATTAGAATACAATGTGTCAATAATAATGTGATTATCAAAAGAGTCTGTTTTCTGATGGCTCTTACATTCTTTAGTGTTTTTATTTACTAACTAATGTATGGGTAAATCCTGCACCACTATGTCCCTCTAAAGGTGCAGCAGCTCATGACAACAGCAAACTGAGGTGCACTTCCTGCTTGGTAAGTGTCTAAGATATTGGGATCTGGCATGGGAGGGGAAATCTACATTCTGATGTAGTATTTGTATTAGAGTACTGCCCAGAGGACCCAAACAGGAAGCAGGGTCCTCTTGTGTTAGGCATAGGACAAACACTGCCCCAAAGAGCTTACAGTTTTAGTTAATTAGAAGACTCTACTGGTGGAGTAGACAAATTGGTGAAGGAATATGGATACAATAATTTTAGCATGTATCTGCGTAGACTAGTTATCCATACAATGTGACTCACCACTTTGCCTTAATCCCTTTTATGCTACAAATTTCCTAGGGGACGTCTGTGTTCCAGTAGGTAGTGTGTGTTTGGGACTGATTTGGCTGGGGGAGTGTTATAGGTTTGATGGATCTACCACTACACAGATACACCAGCCTTTTCACTAGGGATTACAGGTACTCTGGGGGTTACTGCAGCCTTGAATGTGCAGTAAGGTCTATGGAACAGGAGCAGTGCAACTCCTGGGGGGACAAAATTCCTTCTGGGATTTGCAATGATCTTTGGTGGTCAACCTGGTGATTCAGGATTCAGCCCAGTCCCATTACATTTCAGTGACTCTGCTTTTGTTGCTTGGATCATTCAGGATTGTCTGATATCCTGGGATCACTCAGAACTGAAGAGTGCATGTTCTTTTTACTGTTATTTCCCTTTTCTACAGATATGTGGACCTGGCTCACCACTCCGGAGTTGTAAAGATGGACTAGGGATATAATGATAATAGGAAATTTGGAGTAGGAATCAAAGCTCACCATAGCGTTGTATGGATTGAATCATTATGCACAGAGACTTATCAGCAGAAACAATTTGCTTGCAATCTGTATGGTTCTCAGCTACCAGTTAAGTAAAGAATCAGAGAGGTAGCCGTGTTAGTCTGGAACAGCAGAGGTAACAAAGAGTCCTGTGGCACCTTAAAGACTAACTATAAAGTATAGAAGTATAAGCTTTCGTGAGCTAATACCCACTTCGTCAGATGCAAGCAGTTAAGTAAAGTGTTTTTTGTTTTTGTTTACTTAAAGAGTTTCCAGTATCTTTTGTTTGCAGTGCTGTTATAGCCATGCTGGTCCCAGATATCACCAACTTTGTCTCTCCAGTATCTTTTCTACCGTTGTAATAGAAAGTTGGCAACAGCTGTTACATGCTGTCAGAACAAAATAAAAAGTAAGAAGAGTACAACAGATCTGAAACACAAACAAATAAGCAAACAAAAATGGATCAACTAAAGCCTCCAGAAAAGTTAGTGTTTGAAGGAAATTTAGCAGAAAACTGGAGACAGTAGAAGCAAGGATTTGAGCATTGCCAGTGGCTCAGACGAAAAAGATGAATAGCTATGAACAGCATTGTTTCTTCATGTGGCAGGTGAAGATGCAACAGAGGTATTTAATAATTTTCAGTTTGATGATGCAGCAGATAAGGAAAAAATGCAGGTCTTAAATAATAAGTGCGAGGGATACTGTGCACCACAAAGAATTGTCACATACGAGAGGCACACATTCTTCACTACAAGTCAGACAACTAAGGAAGTATAGATGAATACAGGATTGATTTAAAACTGGCAGTACAATCTTGTGAATTTGGAGAATTGTGTGAAATGTACATTAAAGACCGCACTGTGTGTGATATTGTGTCAGACTCAGTGCAAGTTAGGTTGTTGAGGGAGACTAATTTAACCCCATAGACATATGTCGTGCAGATGAAATTACTGCAAAAACATTGAAAGGACTCAGTGAACCAGAAAAACGTGCACACATTACAGCATGAGTCTGTCTCAAGTAAGCACCCAGACATGTAGTCATGGACTAAGGGTGCCATGCTGCTAATAAAAACCTGTGATCAAGAGAAGTGAAAAAGATTAGTCAGAGGCAATTAAGAATTGTTAACAATGCAGCCATAGCCATGCTGGAAGAAACTGTCTAGCACATGGGCAAGAATACCAAAGATGTGACAAAAGCACTCTTTTTGCCAAAATGTGCAACTCTCGAAAGGAAAAGTCTCAGCACAAACAGATGTTTACCCTCACAAAACTAATGAGCACTTGGAAGATCTGTTCCTTCATATGCTAAGCCCTGAGCCTCCCAAGGACAAGTGGAATGTGGACTTTCTCATTAATGATCACAAAACCATGAGTTTGAAAACTGATACCAGTGCATAAGCCAATGTGATGTCTGTAAAGTTATATAACACTTTAAAGGCCAAAGCATTTTGCAGTTCAAGTATCTGGTTGATAATCTACTCAGGAGGGAAACTGCAAATATGTGGTAAATGCAATTTGAACTGTAAGTAACAGGATTAGAAAACATTGTTGAAAATCAAGTGGTGGAATTTGACTCACAAGATTACTGAGTTTATAGTCTATAACAAGTGCAAAGAGTTAATATGGTAAAAGAAGAACCAGAAGGTAACTGGGATACATTTGAAGACTACAAGGATGTATTTGAAGATTTACAGTCCTTGCCCAGTAAGCACATCATAAAGATGAACTCACAAGTACCACCTGTAATTCCTGTGCCTCATGACGTTCCAGAGGCATTATGGGACAAAATACAAAAAAAAATCACACTGCATGAAACAGTTGCAAAAAACAAAGTGGAAAATCCCATAAAATGGATCAATTCTTTAGTACTTGTAGACAAACCAGGAAGTTATTAAATAAAAATATTGTTGGATACAAGAGATATGAATAAGCAATAAAAGGGAATATTTTCAGTTGCCTACAGTGGAAGAAATCACAGGGGGGAAAACACCACTGCAGCCCAACACTGTAGCATTTAATTTCAGAGAGGGGAATTATAGAAAAATGAGGAAGTTAAACAGAAATTAAAGGTAGAGTGCCAAAACTGAAATGCCTGCAAGCTGTATGGATACTTTTTAAAGACACCATAATAGAGGCTCAACTTAAATATATACTCCAAATTTTAAAACATGGTAATAGACCCAAATTTTAAAACATGGTAATAGACCCAAAAAAGTGACTAAACAACAAAGTAAAAGACACTGTGAGAAACAAAAAGCCATCCTTTTAAAAGTGGAAGTTAAATCCTATTGAGGAAAATAGGAAGGAGCATAAACTCTGGCAAATGAAGTGTAAAAATATAATTTGAAAGGCCAAAAATGAATTTGAAGAACTGCTAACCAAAAACTCAAAGAGTAATAGCATTTTTTTTAAAGTACATTAGAAGCAGGCAGTCTGCTACACAACCTGTGGGGCCACTGGATGATCAAGGAGCACTCAAGGATGATAAAGCCATTGCAAAGAAACTAAATGCATTCTTTGCATATGTTTTCATGGATGAGGATGTTAGGGAGATTCCCAAACATGAACCATTCATTTTAGGTGACAGATCTGATGAACTGTCCCAGATTGAGATGTCATTAGCAGTAAAAAGTCACCAGGACCAGATGGCATTCACCCAGGAGTTCTGAAGAAACTCAAATGTGAAATCGAAGAACTCTTAACTGTAGTTTATAACATATTATTTAAATCAACTTCTGTACCAAGTGACTGAAGATAGCTAATGTGCCACCAATTTTTTAAAAAAGTCTCCAGAGGTAATCCTCACAATTACAGACAAATGAGCCTAACTTCAGTACCAGGCAAATTAGTTGATACTATAATAAAGAACAGAATTATCAGACACATAGATTAAAGGGAAATAATGCCTCAGCATTTTTTAGAATTCTTTGAGGAGTCAACAAACACGTAGACAAAGCTGATCCAATGGATATAGTGTAGCTGGAATTTCAGAAAGCCTTTGACAGTTTACCTCAACAAAGGCTCTTAAGCAAAGTAAGAGCTTTGCTTAAGTCCTCTCGTGGATCAGTAATTGGTTAAAAGACAGGAAACAAAGGGAAGGAATAAATAAATGGTCAGTAGCCAGCATGGAGAGAGGTAAGTAGCAGTGTCCCCCAAGAGTCTCATAGATTCTGAGGTTAGAAAGGACCATTATGATCATCTAGTCTGACCTTCTGCACAATATAGGCCACAGTTTCACCCACATATTTCTGCCCCAAATGGTCTCAAAGGCTGAAGTCACACCTCTTAGGTTTAAAAGGCTAATGCTCAAACTACTGAGCTATCCCTTTCCTAAGACTTTTAAAGTCAGGAGGGCCATTCTTATGTTCTTGAACAACTTAGTAAAAGCTACAGTTTTCACCATCTTAGATGCCAATAGTGGATTTTGAAAGATACATCTGGATGATAAAAGTTCTGGACTCTGTGCATTCAATATGCTATTTGGCAGGTACAGCTTCATCAGACTTCTTTCTGTTCTGCTCCTGAAGAGTGTACCAAAAACAGTGATTCAAATGACATCTAGAGGTCTGGAAGGTGTTGAATGTTATTGGGGTGAGGAAATACTAGACAAGAATATGATAGAACTCCAGAGAGTTCTAGAAAGGTATCATGAAAGAAACTTGCAGTTGTTTTACCTGGGGTTCTCTCAACCCAAAGCTCGGGGTAGCTGTACTATTTGCAATGGGGTTTCAGGAAAAATCCAATGGGGAACGCAGTGCATTCATCTGCTTAAAGGCTGGCACAACCCCAAAGTACTTTCACCCAAAATGACTATTTTATTAGATCACAAGAACACACAAATATCCAAATGAATTAGAGCACTGCCAAACAATAATTACTCATGGTCCCAACAGCTCCTTTATCACCTATTTGGCACCTAAGTCGTATGTGTGGCCCAATCAAATGCACATGCTCAATGATCACCTGCTGCACTTGAAACCTCAAGTGATTGTATACAGAAGAGCTGGGGATGGAGTTCCCCCTTATTACTTTTTGCCCAGTTGTTCTGGTACTAACCCAGGATGTGGGAGACCGCCAATTCAAGTCATCCCTCCTCCACAGGGGGAAAAGCGATTCGGACAGGTATTAGCCACCTCTCACTGTGCCATAGGATATCCTGATGTGGTCTCCCTCAATCTCTCCTATTGAAGCTGTTCCACTTTAGTTAAATAAATATTAATTGGATAAGAGAAAGAGTTAGAATGACTTTATAACCTTGTAATTAGAGGAATCACCTGAGAGATGTCCGATTCCTTTTCACATCTCTTCTACCCCTCAAGAAGTTGGGAAACCAGAACCAAGGGTCACCCACAGCCTGGGTGAGTAGACTAGCCACTAGCCTAGTGAGTAACCTATCCACTAGGTTTTATGTGACTGCACCTCAGGAGCTCAATCTTATACGGCAGCCTCTGAGCATGAGATGGCCAAATACCTATCTTCCTCTGGTTCATGGATTTCTAGCAGAGACAAGCACTTTCCAAAAGACCAGATTTAGGTGCTAAAGTCTATGAGGGAGTAGGCTTATGATATGCTTCTTGTCAGCATCTCATTGGTAGCTCAAGCCGCTCCTCGCCTAGCACGCTGCAGTCTAAAGCACCAGTCTCTTCCCACTCATTGTATAGAAGCCTAGGCACCTAACTCAGACTTTATAAATTGCATTATTTTTCTTCTGATTTTTCAAGGCATCTAAAAGTTAGGCACCACAACATTCAGCACCACAAAATGTAAGTGAATATTAATGGGAGAAAGCAGCCAGAGGAGGAAGTTACCAGGAAATCATTTAAGAGCTATACTTCCTTAAAAATAAGGCAAGTAATAGCCTCTGTATTTAACAGACTCTCTCTCTGCTAAATGGCTTAAATCCCAGGAAAGTATTTGTCCCCTTAACCTTCCTGCGAAACCTTAAGAGAACTGTGTTTCTTAATTTATTTATTATAATTTGATTTAATTACTAATTGCAGTAATTGGTGAGCCAGATAAATTGAACTTATTTGACTTATTGCTTTTATTTCAATTATAACCTTAATTTGGCTTCTATATTCTACCATTGTAAATTAAGTTAGGAAAACTATGAGTTAAATTAATTAGTGACATGTTCTGCTTAAACTCATATTTGTTCTGAAGCTGCCTGCTTAATCTTTTAAGATATTTATAAAAGATACACTGAACTGGTTTATCTCACAAAAATTCAGTTTAAGTAAAGTAACCTAAATTAAAAATCATCCCTCAGTCCACCCTATAATTTAAAGTCTTAAAGTCACCCCGTATTATCCCTATAGAATTATATAAGATGGGGAAAATAAACATGGCAGGGGGAGGGAGAGAGAGTAAGGGAATGTTCCAAAACTGACAAGAGACTTGTTGGAGGGGGAAGAAAAAAAAGTCAGAGGAAAATTCTGTCCCTCTTTGTGCTTAGCTAGGAAGATTATCAAACACTCAGGTGCTGCAATTCTCTTGCAGAAGTGGCCTTTTCTCTTTCAGGAGGCAGGTAAGGTTGACTACAAATGAATGACAAAATTTGCCATTAAAGGGCATCTATCTGGATTCCACGAAGAATGGAAAATGACTTTTGACACACCCAAAGTGATTTTCAACTCAAAGACAAATTTTGGTTTGTTCAGCCTTCAGCACAGATTGAAGTGTGGAAGGAAGAAGTCAAGAGCAGTTCTCCAGAGATAACGGGGTTGCCAGGTCTGCTCTGTACTTCAGTATAAAAAGAAGAAAGTCTACTCTACACATTGGAATAGACCGCTCTGACCTTAGACGCTCCCTCTGTAAGTGCTTCCTCCAGCACCCAGTAGAATAATATTTATGAAAAGTCTTTCCCTACTGAACCTCCCCATTAGGCTCTCTCTGTTCACTAATCAATGGAGAGGGAATTGGATTGACATATCTGTTGCACTAATTATACAGATATCAGAAGTAATATATGTAAAATGAAACCCTATCTCTCAATACATAGGGAATTAGGGATAAGCACTATTGAATGGGGAGAGAGCAGTAGAAACTGAAATGGTTAGAAAAACTCTCAATAGAAAAAATGAACATTTTCTCTTGTCCAACAGCCCATAATATTGAACCACCTTGCGATTCACATTAACAGATGACATTGCTGTCTTTATTGCTGTACCCTGCATGAGATTTTACTGCACTCCACTGCCAAGTCATAAAAATCATAGCATGGGAGCACCAGCAGAGACATAGTGCTTGCTGTGTGAGAATGTCAAACAAGCAAAACCATTCAGGTTTCTTCATCTTGATCCTGCTAATTCCATTGTTGTGGGCCTGATCTGTGAGTCCTTTCAATCTAAACAGGAAAATAGCTACAGGGGGATTGAAGTATCCTGTAACATGGATGTGGGAAAGAAAAAACATTATTACATTATTATGTCACAGTAGCCCCTAGAGGCCTCAGATAGTTCACAGCTCCATCATGCTAAATACTGTACATGCTACCATTCAAAGAGCTCTTAGTATAAATACTTTTAAGGTTTTCTTTCTAGTTCTAATCTGAATCTTTAAATCAGACCAATTTTCTTTTTTCATTCCACTTCCATATCTCCATTCTCCTTGCAGCCAGTCAGAGGTAGACACTAACTAGTGTAGTGGAAAAAGAACCAAATTTCTGTGTTTGGATCAGAATCATCCTGAGGCATTTTATTTCAGATCTGGTAATACAAGCATTGATGCAGGAAGGAGCAACAGCCTGAAAAGTCCCCCCCCCCCCCCCTTTACAATTCCGCTCTGGATTGTATAGATTTTAGCTAGTATGCAAACAACAGACTTCCACATGGTGCTTCCCAGTGGAAAGCCCAAAAATTTCTTGTTTATACCTTATAGGGAATAAGCAGAGACAGGTACCAATAAATTCATGCTTATGCTAAGACAAGTATTGATAAAAAACAAGTTTTTCAGTTACAGCTGGTTATGCGGTCAGCTACCATCTTAAGGTTAAGGCTATATGCAGCTATTCTTGTGGTAAACTGAGCTGTGTTAGCAGTTCCAGATTTTAGTGGTTTGAGCCCAGTGACCCCTCAGTTGTGACCCCTTTGCTCTTTGAGCCTTAGCAAGCCCTTATGCTAACTTGACTATATGTATAGGCCTAAGCCGAGGCTCTTAAAACTGTACTTCCACACTAGATTGATAAAAGGATTCAGAAAGCAGCTGGAGAAAAAAGTGGATGTTGGAAGGTTAAGACTGGGTTACCCAAGATGAGATCATGTCAGCCAACTCTGGAAAGTCAGCCTATGAAAAATTACCAGGAATATTTTGTGAACATGCTCAGTGGAGTCATGCTGACATCAAAATTGGCAACTTCTCTATTTTAATATATAAATAAATCTATATCTATCTTCTAATTGTCAGATTTACCACATCACACCATTTCATGCGTCATGGTTATCTGATTAAAAGTTAAATGGATACTTCTCTTGTCTCATTTTCTTATACCTTTTATGTATATAATCATAAAACCTTTGTTCTATGAAAATAGGTAAAGTGATAAGACTCACATCCCATTGCAAAAACTGATTATTAAAACCACTCAGGACTAATCAGACAAAAGAAAATTGCTCAACTCAATTCAGCAATGAATTGTCTCTCTGACTGATGCCCCACAAATGTCTTCAGGCTGCTCGCACTTTGAGCAATAGATGGCAATCCCCATTCCAGAGGCGTGAAAAGTAAAATTCTGTTCTCTTCAATAGCCATGGAAAGTAATATTAGGCATCAGCCCCTCCTCAGAGCAGTCAATGATTCTATATCACTCAATACATCCACTGCTAGAGAGAAGGATCAAGTCTTTGGTTTCTATTGCAGCTTGTTAGATGGCTGCCATTTTACTCCCAAGGCAGAAGTTGGATAAGAACTGACAATCTAGGCACAGTCAATTTCCAAATTTATGGACACAAAGCAAGAGAATAGTTTTTCCACTGTTGGATAAAAATAATCCAAAGACTGGTTTCCATAATTAAAGTGTGAAAAACAGTCAATTACAAGAGAAGCCGTGGGGAAGAGATGCATCTATTTTGACCCCAAATCTTTTAATATACAGTAAAAATGCTAATCTAATATCCTGCCTCTAGCTGTGGTCAATGGTGGTAGAAGGTTGTATTGGAGAGGGATGAAAATTTGGTGGAAGCAGAATAAATCACAGAAAATGCCCGAATATATATGCAATAGAAAAGTAACAATACAATTTTACATTGAAAGTACTACAAGACTGCAAGGGGCAGAGAAGTAATTTATTTTAACAAAATTTAAATTATATACAATGCAATTACAACATTATTTAAATATGGATATTACCCTTAATTGTGAGATATGTTCACTGGAATGTGAAATATTTTTCCAAATAATTAAAATTGCTTCATAAAATATTCTGTAACGAATAGTGACATACTAATGCTGCACAGTTAAAACGTATTATTTAAAAATTGAATCTAATTGTACTGTAATTCACATTCATTAAAAGTCTAGGCATTTTTCAAGTGAATGAAACTGTTCTCTAAAAATCAATTCACTGTAAAACACTAACATATTACAAACCTCCAGTTAAAATGCAATCATTTAAATGTGAGACATGCTAATCCAGTAATAATAATTCCATTAACCTAGACAACACTCATTCACATTTATAAAACAAAATAACCTCCCTGCCACTGTGAGCCAATATAAAGCATGCTTATATTCTGTAATTGTGGGGCAGTGCAAAGATGGATGATTTAAAAATAACAATTTTATCTATTTCTTTAAAATTTTCAAAGGGAAATGAATTGCAGAAGCACATTTATTTTGCAGCAATGGCTCTTGACCTCAGCTGCTCATGATTTGACCTAAAATTACAGGATTTGTTTCAGTTTATTAAGAGTATGCAAACCATCAGTCTATTTAGAAAATACAGTATATGCATCTGATTCACATTTTCTCTATAATTAACATGATACTTTTACCAAAAGAACAAGCAGTCACACTGTCATTATTGATTTATTTTTGTTAATTAAACATAGTCCTGGGAGGGAAAGAAGAATTCAGAGGCCTGGTAATAGGTTATTATAGGCGGGGCTGGTTAGCATTACCTATTAAGGTTGTTCCACACTTCCTATAAAAAGATCGTGTTTTCAGTTGCTTATAACTTTGAAAACAGTTTTAGCCATTCCCATTTTTCATAGCAGGTGCCAGCCTCACGCTGAGTCTCCCTGCCCCTAGCAAAAATGGTTAAGCCATTTCCAAGAACAAGTCTAGAGAATAATACGTGGTTTTGCCCATGTTAAAACTATGTAGCACTTTTCCTTTAAGAGCTTTCATATCTCCCATTACCATGCTTTGAAGCAGAGACTTGAAATTTGACAGAAGGATGGTTTTGTGTCAAAGATGTGGCTTTTGCTATCATCATGAAAATCCCCCCAAATTTGGCCAAATCATATGCCTTTGAAAAATCATAGCTCATATATCTTCGGTAGAGACTTCTTAGGGGATGTCTACACTCTCACTTAAGTCGATCTAACTTAAATCGCTCATTGGTGTGAAAAAGCCCCGTTCAATGGACCTAAGCACTATCTACACTAGCGCTATATTGGTGGGAGAGCACAGAGTTGGAGCAATTATGCCGATGGGAGAACGCACTCCTGTCTTCATCAGACGTACTAAGGCAGCGCAACTGCATTGGTGTAGCTGTACTGATGTAGCGCTTCTAGTGTAGGTCTGTCCTTAGATTTTGAGAGCTAAAATCCCTGCAGGGTCTGTCTGCACTGAGCAGTCTTTCAGGGTTGATTGATTTAAATGAAGACAATTTAAAGTTTGATTTAAATCACCAAGTGGAAAGTCTCGATTTAAAGCATTGATTTTAGACAACTTTTTCATTTGTACTTCAATTATTTTTTAAATCAAACCATTAAAACATTTTAACTGACAACTAAATAGACTACACTAGATTTGGTAGATCTTTTTTGCTATTTAGGAAGGTATACTATAATCCTATATGTATATTTATTTCAGTAATTATATAGCTTAATATTTTCAGATCTTATTAATTGTACATTTTAGTACATTAGAAAATGGTGAACAATATATTCCTTATTTAGTGGATACTTATTGCTCATGATTTCTGTCAAGCTGCATTAGGATGATAACTATAATTTAATTAAACACACAAAATAGTATATAAAATTTATTTTTATTAAACAAAACAACCTTAAATGTTTTGGATACCTAAACTGCTCTTACCAAAACAAGTTTCACATTTACAACTAAATTATAGTAAGTTCAGGCCTTAACATATTTTGCATAAAACTCAGAATTAATTTTAATCAAGTTTATTTTTAAATCTTGCAAACTGCTTGACTTTTCAGAGCTTAATAATGGTCCTTTAACATAGCTCTAAGAAGATGTATAATTATATTAATAAGTTGGTAGCTGGATGGTAACTTATCATTCAGCTTTGAGTAAGAGACATTGCTCCCAGAGCACACCAGGGAACAAAGTGACCAGGAATCACAATTCATCTCCTAGTTGCCCCCTGCTCTTGGTGGGAAGAAATCTGCTGCTGTCTATATGCTAATAGCAGATGGGTCCTCTGCCTTCCCCATCTTATCCCCATTGACTGGCACTATGGAAGACAGACTTAAAATTCCACTACACCTACAGCCTGTGAAGTGCCTTCAATCCTCTGTGTGGGCGTGTATGTCAAGTAACTATTTTGCCCATAGTATTTTCTACTATTAAAGCGCTGTACGAACATTAGCTAATTCATCCTCACAAGACTTTTTTTTTAAAAAAAAATATTTTTGCTTTTATCTCAGATGGGGGAAACTGAAATTACAAATGCATGCACAGGACCAACTCCTATTTTAAATTTGCTCAGCTGATGTCAGGAATAATTCCATTGACTTCAGAGTTACTCCTGATTTTCAGTGATGTAACTGAGAACAGAATCTGGCCCTATTGTCAAGCCATGGATCTTGCCCTCAGAGCTTTCCAAAGAATTATGCATTGCTCTTCTTTCTTCTTTCATTTGAGATATGTTGCTGGATTGAGCAGTATCCCCCATTTTAAGTGCAAGAGCTCTCTCAAACTTGAAAGATTTTACCACATAAAATACTCTTTTCAGGTGAACAGCTCTACATTGGATTTGGCACATGGGAGAACAGCCCTCACTCTTTGGAGTCTCTTACTTTCTAGAGGGGCAGTATTTTGACTGGAATGTGGATGCTCATGAAGTGCCTGTATTGTACACCGGACATAAGCGTAAAGAGAGCCTAAGTGTCAGAGTGGGGATTAGAGTTCAGGAGCTCCGGGCTCACAGTCCTGTGTTCAGTCTGTCATACTCTATTAAAGAAAGGAGAGTGTTTTGAGAAAAGTCTTCTCTGTTACTCAAGTTCAAGTACTCAAAAATTATGAGACAGACTCTCCCCAAACCATGAGATTTTTATTAAAAATCTCATATTTTTAAGACATCGAATTAGAAAGGTAAGAATACTGATATTTAAATGTCAGGGCTGAGGACTATAGTGGATTAGAAACTCCTGCTGAGGCCATTAGGGAGCTTTCTGCATGGGGTGGACAAGCCGTTTGCTGGGCTAATGATGAGCCTGGACTGCACAGCCCATCCGTGGGTGGGGACACCCTGACTCAAAGACTGATTTTAGTTTTGGTTGTGAGCATTGTGTTCTGAGAGAGGAGCAGAACAGCTCAGGAAATCTCCAATTAACTCCCGCTCCCTAGAATGGGAGTCTTTGAATTGCTATGGGATCTAGTTCATGGGTCAGGGAGTTCGAGGCCAGCATGCAGAGCACACAGATCTTCCCCGGCACAAGCTCCCAAAAGACATCCCAGACCTGCACAGTATTCCAGACCAGGGAGCTTGGAGAGGACTCTGCCTGCCCTTTTCTGTAGCCAGCTGACATTCACAGTGCCGCCCTACTTATCTCTAGATTTATCCTCAGAGTGTGAGGTAAGTTAGGAGGGATGGAACTGGGGGTGGGGAAGAGCTAAGAGTGTTAGTACTTGATCCTTGCCTTTCCTTCCCCAGATCCTATTTCCCTGCTGCCAGTAAAGTCCACTTTTGTTATATTGCTGTTTGGCAGGTGGGTGGGAGGTGCAAGAGGGGAATCATTCCTTTGCTGGGGATTGTGCTGACGTATTCCTTCTTGTTTACTGGGTTTTATAGGCCTTTCTTGAAGTGGCAGCATTATTCATTTCCCCCAAGGACAGCACCTCACTGTGTCTTGGGCACAGTGAGGAGTCACCTTGGATGGAGGTACCAGACATCACAAAATATAACCCATGAACTAACCCATGTCAGCACAGAGGAGAAGCCACTTCATGTAGGAAACACCAAGGAGGTGGCTTGAGCCACACCTCACAGAGGGGCTACACAGATATTGTGTGGAAATAGTTAAATTGGAGAAATATGTTAACATTAAAACTTCACGTTATCTTTATTGGTCAAAAGGTGTAGTAGTAGTAGTCGATGTGATAGTCAGTGTAGTGTTACATTGTTGACTCATATTTAGTTGTGATCCACTATAACCCTCAGATCCTTTTCTGCAGTAATGTTTCCTAGGTAGTCATTTCCCATTTTGTATTTGTGCAATTGATTGTTCCTTCCTAAGTGGAGTACTTTGCATTAGTCCTTATTGAGTACTTTGAGTACTTTTTGAGTACTTTGAGTACTTATTGAGTACTTATTGAGTACTTTGCATTAGTCCTTATTGAGATCATTTTGAATTCTAATCCTATCCACAAAAGTGCTTGCAACCACTTCAGCTTATTATCTTCCACAAACTTTATAAGTATTCTCTTTAAGCTATTGCCTAAATAATAAATAAAGATATTGAATACAACTGGAGACAGGACAAATCACTGATGGAACCCCATGCAATATGCCCTTCCAGCTCAATTGTGAACTATTAAGAACTAAACTCTGAGTACATTTTTCCAACCAGTTGTGCGCTCACCTTATAGTAGGTTCGTCTAGGATATATTTCTCTAGTTTGTTTAAGAGAAGTTAATGTAGACAGTATTGAAAGCCTTAGTAAAGTAGAGACATATCACATCTACTGCTTCCCCCCATCTACAAGAATTGTTTCCCTGGCAAAGATGACATTAGGCTCATTTACCTTTGGGTGGTGGGGCTTCCCTGCTTGGGGCTGAAGCCCTTGGGATTTGGCCCCTCTGCCCTGGGTTGAGGGGCTCATACTTTCGGTCCCCTCTCTTGGGATCATGTTGTAATTTTTTTTTGCCAAAAGGGGGTCATGATGCAATGAAGTTTGAGAACCCCTGTTAATGTAGACAGATTTGGCTCATGTCTGAATCTTTGCTGATTTGCCAGTGAACACCAAATGTAAATCAAATGTTATCATTTACTTTATGATCATTAAATTAGTATAATATATAGTAGTACAAATGATATATTATTTAGGTTTTCTTTTTTATTTTGAAAACTTATTGTAAAAGGAAAAACAGCGAGGGCTAACAGAAATAATTAGAGGTACAACAGCCATATGCCTGTAACTTTCTTGAGAAGTTCCATTAACTTAAATTATTACAGCTTTTGAGTCTAACTGAAAGGTAAACTATCCAAAGAAAATACATGCTACTGAGGGTGAGAAAACATCATAGCAGCATTGTATCTAACTTTCCTTGTAAATAAATAAACATTTATTTAAATGCACAGAATTAGTTGAATGCCACATTTAATAATTTAGGCATTGAGCATGAAAAGCTGAGCATCGTTTGTTGTTTTGCAAATATTTAAAGGGAACTTTGCAGCCAGTTTTTCCTCTTCTCTGAAATCTTACTGTTTTTCAATTTGACACTTGATATAGCTGTGTATGCTGAATCACAGTTATATATATGGGACAAATACTTTTTTTGAAAACCCAACCAGTAAGTCCAGAGTAGTGACATTATCAGCTCTTTCTGTTGTTTGAATTTTTGCAAGCCATAGTGACTGCAGGATCTGCTATTGTTATCAGACTAGATTCTGAAGCTGGGTTTTCAACTTTTCAGTAATATGTCCCTCATATGTGCATTATTTTTTTCCTTATAGAAATCTGTCATGAAAGCTCCATCACAGTGCAGATCTCTATAGCTCAGTTGTGAACTCACCAAAACAGTGCCACAATATTTCATGAAAATCTAGATAGACCCTTAGTTATAAGGATGCAAGCAATAGCTAATCAAATACTCTCTTTATTGCTGGTACATTCACAGAGAGCATTTGTATGGGCAAGACAAAGAATTTACGGTCCAGTCAAGCGTATTCAATTATTTCTAGTGGCTTTTCTTGTTTCTAGCTACCATGTCCATGTTAGCCATTACTGGAACAAGTGACTACAAGCGTTGACACACATTCGTGGCATGATTATTGTTACCTGATAAAGCATGGCCATTACTGGAATCTCACTGTAAAGTAATTTGGCTCAATGGCCTATGCTAATACAGTCCAATACAAAATATGGCGAGTTACCCAAGTCCAAACAAAAGCAGGCAGTTAACACATGTACCAGTGATACAGTATTGAAATACTAAGATTGGAATTAAAAGCAAGGAATATCAAAAGGCTTGTTTCTAACTTCAGGTGTCACAGCGTCCACTAATTTCAATCTGAGGTGCACATCTGTTCTGAAGACATAACTGATCCCAAAATTAGAAACCGTAAAGTGCCACAGTTAGATGCTACAATATATCCCCTTTATTTTAAACTGTCTTGTGTTTTGAATTGGGTTCACTTTGAGATTAATAAATTTATAGTTAAGGGAAGCTGTTTTCTCATTATTGTGTATTAGGACTTTATTTAAGCTCCTAATAGTATAGATTTCCAAATATCTTCTTCCTAACATAAACTTGATGCTAACATGCAACATAATGTTTAAGATACCCAGGGACGAGAACTAAAACAACCAATTGCTAACAGTAATCTGCAAAATACCAATGGACAACTGTACCACGACACAATTCTCAGAAATACTGCCTTGAAATATTTTTGTTACAGGAATGCTACCAGTGACAACCAATTAGCATTTCCCAGGCTGAACCATCATTCTGTATAATTCGGCTTCCAGGAATGGCACCAAAAACATGATGGCTGCTAAAATAGGAAAAAAAACTCTAAAAAAACACACCCGTCCATCCTATAAATTCTTACTACCTCAGTAATTTTCGCTATAGGTCCCGGTGTTTCATTCATTTCAGTAATATCTGTTTTTCATAGCAACTCCTTATGATGATATAACAAGACCTTATTTTATGAGGATCATTTTGTAAACACTGGAAAACAAACCTTTATACTGTATGGGTTTTCCCACCTTTCAAAAACAGTCCATTTCAAATGACTTGATAAAACTTTCAATCATAACATATTAGTAAACCCTGGAAACTTTAATTTTTCACTTATTGGAAAAAATAACAGATTAGCTCAGGAAGCTAATATTGTATTACCTTAGATTACATATTGTCTGCAACTCTATTTTCTACAAGCCAAGTGATTCTCAAGAAACAGATAGCAAAGGCAGAATCAAAGAAACAAACAGCACTGAGATTTTCAAACTCCGAACTTTGACATGCTTGATGAAAAAGGATTACCAGATATAAGATAGCTAATATTGGGGTTAAAATAGAAGCCGGTGGGGGGGGGGGGGGTGGGAGAACTAATAGGATGACCAGCTGATGTGTATATTTCAGGAAATTCCTGAAAGACTACTCATTATTATCATACCAATGGGGGAAGGAGAGGAAAATCTGTTCAACTTTTATACATTCCCTGCTTTAGACATATTGTCAATGTCTCAAAGATCTTTTGAAACCTTAATAAAGACATTAAATAATCTTGTTGATCGATGTCTTTCTTTTACTCTCATGAACTAAGATTTGGCATGTAACTTTCAGCTCATCTGTTCAAATAATAGTTCATCAACTTTAGTGCATTCAGAAAATTGTACTTTGGGAAAGAAAACAAAAGGGAAATATTTGATAGTGTAAATTGTGATGAGGGGCATGTAAAACTGATCTAAACAAATCAAATGACAATTCCAGAGTTGAGTATGTCACATATTTAATGTTTTTTGTCAGTTGATGCACATAATGGTCAGTTTTGGAAACGTGGGGATGAGCATTGGAAAGTTTGGTTTGTGCCTTTTGGGGGTTTTAGAATTTAAAATAAATACATGTTTTTTCTCTGATGTAACAAGGCAAACACATAGTCAAATAGTGCCTTCAGAGACCAGCACTATGATTCTTTCTGATCTTTAAATGAATAGTCAACCATCAGTTTGACTTCCAGAACATGTATTCCTCAAAAATACCATCTGCTTTAATTCTTCAATTTACCAGAGAAAGATGCTGGGCAAGTTTCATATTTTGATGATTTTCGCACTATGGTTGACCTTCATTAGAAAATTGCCACCTCCATTCTGTCTTTCATGTTAAGTTTACTCTACCCCATTTCTCTCCTCTCTGTATCCTCCTTTTCCCACCTCTATTCCAACATCTATCCAGAGTATTCCCCATTCTCATACCCCAATCTTTATATATACTAGAATCTCCCTCACTTGTCTTCCTCTTCCTGTAACCAAGACATTTTCTCCCCATCTGATATTTGCCATAATATTTCCTTTCTCCTATGCTTCAGTCCTGTATTTTCTTCTCTTCAAAGAGTAAAGATGTTAAGTGAAGGTGGCCACAACAAAAGAAATGACACCTTCCACCAAATGAGTGACTGAAGTCTTACTACTACCTGGACATTCTTAGGCTGGCCTCTGTTCTTTTTTTAATATTCTAGTGCTAATGCCATATTCCTCTTTTTGTCTATTGAATGCCAATATTCTTTGTTTTACAACATTTGTTCCTTTTCATAGGTTAGCCTTATGATGTAGTTCTCTCTCAAATGTGTTCCTTTGTTAAATCCCCAAAGTAAGAAGTATTTTTTCATTGCCTAAAGCAAATTTTGCTGGCAGGGCTAGTAGGGGATTTGCTATGTTCTCCATCATAAAATTGATTGTTTATAACCTTGTCTAGATTTGCTGGGAGCGTACATACCCATTTCCTTTATTCTTAGGATGGCAGAAGTGAATTTTATTTTTACACTCAGAACAATACATTCTCCTATACCACAGTGGTCATTCCAGTGTCTTCCTTACGATGCTCAAATCACACCTGATATGATTATTTGGGATCTAAAATCTTCATATCCAGCTCCACCCTACTTTACCTGCATAATTAAATGATCCTTTTAAATGCAAAATATTTCCAATCCTCAGTTTTCCATACATAAAACATACACAATGCCATTTTTTCTTACAAATCCCCTTGTCATTCTTCTTTGACAACTAGAGAAGTTTGAAGATTAAACCTTAATTTATCTTTAAATCTTTCATTTACATACCAAGTATAAAAATATCTTTGAGGCAGAACTTAAAGACTTTTACCTGAATTCACAATCTGCTTTGGTAAGTAAGTAATTCTTGTCACACATTAGTTTTCAGACTTAATATATTGCCTGTAAGCCATGAAGAAAACACCACTTTTTCATGCCTTTACCTGGAGCTTGTAAGCTGTTTCTTTGTTGGTATTCAAGAAGTAACTAATGTCTCACAAAGGACAAAATAAATACTACTGATGCCTTGGAGGGTTTAAAGAAAGGAAAATGGAGCAGTTATGGTATCTCCTTCTTTCATTGCATGCACCCATATTCCATACCTCCCCTGAATTGAAAAGCAATGTGAATGACAGTAATGTCCATGGTGAATTAAGCAGTATTTTGGGGGGGAAAATGGTTAGCGAATTGTGAGGTAGTTTGTAAATGTAAAATTGACCACACCTGTCATAAATAAATCAGACACGTAGAAATACTTTCATAAATGTTCTTCTAAATCATGGTTTTCACTTACTTGTGGAGTGTAGTAATAACAGCTGTTTATGCAAAAGAGTACAATGGTACTGACAATGATGGAACTTTATCAGTAGGGGAGATAAAAACAAAGACTCACAGGAAATTAAAGTTTAAAATAACAAAGTTAGAATAAGAGTATCTGAACAAGGGCTGAAGGATTAAAAAGAGGTGAACAATCTTTAAAAGACACAGAGATTTGAACAAACACCCCAAAGTATAAATTTTGCATTGACATGGAGGATGAAAGGGATAGAGTAATGGAGAGCAGGGTAGATTCTTCTTCATAAAGAAGTTCCACTTTGCCCTTAGTGCATCACAACATGTGCAAGATATACCACACTTATGCCAACAATGTCAGCTACAGTCTCACTTTATACTTATACGTAATAATATGCCCAACTTTACGCATTAAGCAAAGACCACAGCACCAGTGTTGGAAGTTATGTGTAGCTGTTGTATAAGGGAAACTACTCTGAGACATTTGAGAAAGTGGCATCACTCCTAGTATTTCTAGAGTGACCAGTACTGCCCCAGTTACTGTCCAACCTGAAGTCATAATCAGCAATAGTATTGTTGTAAGTAGGAGAAACAGTGAATCTTGGAGAGAAATAGGAGGAGGGTGAAGGGTCAACATAAATGAAGACTCAGCTTAGGGAACTATGAAAGAAAGCCTCATCTTTCACTTCAGGCCCTCAAAGAGGCAGCAACAAAGTCTAGTAAGACTTGAACTGTTAGGTCACTCTCCTCTCCTCCTTCCAATATGTTCTTAATACCTACTTCTTCTGTGAAGTCTACAAGAAATTGGCAAACTGATAATGAGATTTTTGAGGGCCTGTCAGGTATGGTTTATTACGGAAATGCTCTAGATTTTTATATGGGTAAATAGTTAATAGGTAAAATGTCAGAAAATGGTCCTCAAGAACATACTGTAGTGTAGTTCCTGGATTTTGTTGGAGCAAATTCCACTCCTTGTTCTTATGTACTGCAAATGTATTTGGGCATAAGCTTTTCTGGGCTATGGAATAATAGAATATTAGGGTAGGAAGAGACCTGAAGAGGTCATCTAATCCAATCCCCTTCTCAAATCAGGACCAAAACCAACTAAATCATCTGAGCCAAGGCTTTGTCAAGTCGGGCCTTAAAAACCTTTAAGGATGGAGACCCACCACCTCCCTAGATAACCCATTCCAGTAATTCACCACCCTCCTAGTGAAATAGCATTTCTTAGTATCCAACCTAGACCACCCCCACTGCACCTTGAGACCATTGTTCCTTGTTCTCTCATCTGCCACCACTGATAATAGCCTAGCTCCATCCTCTTTGAAACCCACAGCCTCCAGGTAGTTAAAGGCTGCTATCAAATCCCCCCTCACTCTTCTGCAGACTCTTCCATCAGCCTCTTCTCATAAGTCATATGCTCCCGTCCCCAATCATTTTTCATAGTTCTCTGCTGGACTCTCTCCAATATGTCCATATCCCTTCTGTAGTGGGCTGACCTACTGCATGCAATGGACACAATTCTCCAGGTGTGGCCTCATCAGTGCTGTTGCTGACAATGTTCCTACTAATACAGCCCAACATGCCGTTGGCCTTCTTGGCAACAAGGACACACTATTGACTCATAACCAGCTTCTTATCCACTGTAATGCCTAGGTCCCTTCCTGCAGAAGTGCTGCTTAGCCAGTCAGTCCTCAGTCTGTAGCAGTGCATAGGATTCTTTCTTCCTAAGTGCAAGACTCTGCACTTCTCCTTGTTGAACCTCATCACATTTCTTTTGTCCCAATCTTCCAATTTTTCTAGATCACTCTGGCCCCTATTCCTACCCTCCAGCATATCTACCTGTGCCTCCATCTTAGTGTGATCTGTGAAATTGCTGAGGGTGCAATTAATCCCATCATCCAGATCATTGATAAAGATGTTGAACAAAACCAGACCCAGGACCAACCCCTGGGGCACTCCGCTTGATACCGGACACCAACTAGATACAGAGCCGTTGATCACTACCCATTGAGCCTGACATTCTAGTCAGCTTTCTATCCACTTCATAATCAATGGTCCCTGTACATGGGTAATTAGGACAAAATACATAACATGGTCATACAAAAGGTAGATCATGCCAAACCAACCTGATTTGCTTCTTTGAGAAGGCAACAGATATTTTAGACAAAGGAAACACGGAGGACTTAATCTACCTTGATTTTAGTAGGGCATTTGATACGGTTCTACATGGGGATTTATTAATTAAACTGGAAAAGATGGGGATCAAATGAAAATTGAAAAGTGGATAAGGAACTGGTTAAAGGGGAGACTGCAATGGGTCATACTGAAAGGTGAACTGTCAGACTGCAGGGAGGTTACTAGTGGAGGTTATTAGTGGAGTTCCTCAGTGATCGGTTTTGTGACCAATCTAATTTAATCTTTTTATTACTGACCTTGTCACAAAGAATGGGAGTGTGCTAATAAAGTCTGTGTATGACACAAAGCTGGGAGGTACTGCCAATACAGAGAAGGACCAAGATATCATACTGGAAGATCTGGATGACCTTGTAAACTGGAGTAACAGTAATAGAATGAAAGTGCAAGGTCACACATTTAGGTATTAATAACAAGAATAATTGTTATAAGCTCGGGACGCATCCGTTGGCAGTAACAGATGTGACAAGGTGGCTCCTCTGCTCCCCCTGGTTCAAGTCCTTTGGGGTGCTGGTGCGGCCCTGGCGCCCTGACCAGACTGCACCAGACCCGGTTTTTCCTGCTGCTCCTTAGCAGTTCGTTCCCTTTCTTTCTCTCTCAGGGTCAGGCTCCTGCAAGCTAGGAAAGCTAGGCCCCCCTGGGAGGGACCCTTAGTTCTCTCCTCCTGCTTGCCAGCCGCCTCTCTGCCCCTGCTTCTTCCAACTTGCCCCTCACAACCCTCTACTTTCGCCAAACTCGCTCCTCTATCTCCTACTGCCTCCAAACTCACTCCTCAAACTCCCACAAGCCTCTCTGGGGAGGAGTCTCTTTTCAAGGGCTCTGACAGCCTCCTTAATTGACCCCAGCTGGCCCTGCTTCTGGCTGTGGCAGCCCTGCTCAGCTGGACCCAGTTCCCTTGTGGTAAGCCTCCTAATTGCAGGCCTTACTGGCAGCTGTCTGCCCTGGGTGTGCCACACAGAGGAGGAGAAGAACCTCCGAGTATTGGTTGATCACAGGATGACTATGAACTATCAGTGTGATATGGTCATGAGAAAAGCTAATGTGGTCTTAAGATATATCAGATGAGGTATTTTCTGTAGAGATACTGGAAACCAGACCCCAGCTAATGATCCATTGTCTACAGCAAAGATCTACGATACAGCCACATTTTCTCCAATCCCTCATACAGGCAAATACCTACAGGATTCCTATCACGCATTCTTAAAACTACTATGCCCACCTGCTGAAGTGAATAAACAGATTGAGAGAGCCAGAAGAGTACCCAGAAGTCACTTACTACAGGACATAGATAATAACAGAACGCCACTAGCAGTCACCTTCAGGCCCCAACTAAAACCTCTCCAGTGCATCATCAAAGATTTGCAACCTATCCTGAAGGATAATCCCTCAATCTCACAGATCTTGGGAGGCAGGCCAGTCCTTGCTTACAGACAGTCCCAAAACCTAAAGCATATATTCACTAGCAACCACACACCACACAACAAAAACTCTAACCCATGAACCTATCCTTGCAATAAAGCCTGTTGCCAATTCTGTCCACAGTTCTATTCAAGGGACACCATCATAGGGCCTAATCACATCAGCCATGCCATCGGGGCTCATTCACCTGCACATCTATCAATGTGATATATGCCATCATGTGCCAGCAATGTCTCTCTGCAAACTGGACAGTCTCTACGCAAAAGAATAAATGGACACAAATCTGACATCAGGAATTATAACATTAAAAAACCAGTAGGATAACACTTCAATCTCTCTGGTCACTCAAAAACAGACTTAAAAGTGGCAATTCTTCAACAAAAAAACTTGAAAAACAAACTTCAGTGAGAAACTGCTGAACTGGAATTAATTTGCAAATGGGACACCATTAAATTAGGCTTGAATAAATACTTGGAATGGCTGGGTCATTACACAAACTGAAAACTATTTCCCCATGCTAAGGTTTCCCCTACTGTTACTCACATCTTGTTTGAAATAAGACATCCTGATTATCACTACAAAAGTTTTTTTAAAAATTCTGCTGATAATAGCCCACCTTAATTGAGTAGTCTCAGCATTGTTATGGCAACCCCCATATTTTCATGTCTCTGTATATGATGTTGTATACTCTATATTCCACTCTATGCATCTGATGAAGTGGGTTTTAGCCCATGATAGCCTATGACCAAATAAACATGTTAGTCTCTAAGGTGCCACAAGTACTTCTCGTTCTTTTTGCTAATACAGACAAACACAGCTACCACTCTGAAACCTGTCACAATTTTAAAGTATATTTTTTCACAACATATCCGTAAGGAAGGGAAATCCCTATTTTACAAATGGTAAACTGAGGCACATAGGGACTAAGTTGGTTGCCCAAGCACACAAGAAAATATGTGCAGAGCAGCCAGTTGAACCTGGGTTTTCCAAGTTCCAGACCAACACCCTAATATGTAGATTGAATTTGTGCATTTTTTGCTTCTCTAGGCTGAGCTCACTGCACACATATGGGGCTACTTGCATCCCTCTGTTTTTTCCCACAAGCTCCCGTGTGCCAGGCTCCCATCTTAAGGACTCACTGCAATCCCCCACCTCTTATGCCAGGGGATCATCTGGTTTGATCTGTAGACAATTGCAGAGGTGCTTGAATCTGTGACTATGCTAATCTGATGGCATGTGCTCCATGTGTTCTTCATTTTCCTCCTTCTAGTTTTTGGGCTTTATCCCTAATTCATGGGATTCATATCAATTCCTATAACATCCCCTGAAATTTTGGAATTGATCAAATCTGGCACTCAGAAGTTATCACATCACATCCAAACAGAAAAATGCCATCAAGTTGAGTGTAGGGCTAAAGAAACACCATGGACGATATTGCAAATGCCTCAGATTTTAATTTAAGCATGAGGATTCTATCATTGAGAAATATGGACCTGATCCAAAGCCCAGTGAACCCCAAACAATGCTTACAGTCAATGCTAAAAACATTACCAGAAATTAGTTCATTAATTCTTCACTTCCTCAAGTAATGTACATTTTTTTAATCTAAAAAACAGACACATAGTTCTTTAGTGTGAAAATTCTGTTCCTAAGCACCAATGAAATGTATAAGCATGCAAAATAAAATGTAATAGTACAATGGATAATATATAAGCAAATTATTAGCTGTCACTTTCCCACAAGAAATGATTGCTAATGATGAAAAAAAAAAAAAAACAGGCACCCTGTCATCAGAGGGATAATGGTAACCCCTGAAGCTATCTTAAAATGAACAGTTCTAACTGAAGTTTTCTCATTTTACAATTAATATTAAATTGCTCATTTAGCCCTAACGTCTTCCTTGAATTTTTAAGTCTCTAATCCACTTACTTCCCATTCTCTCTCTCTAAAAAAGGGGAAGAAAAGTAATTATTGTCAGAAATAGCAAACTCATATTAATCACAATTAGAAGCAGTAATTTGTGATTACAATTTTTAATCAATCATTCCATTCCATGTTAAATTCACTAATGTTGGGACCACTAGAGTGGACAGCCATCTGTGCCTCTGCAACATTAGAAATATGATGGATTGTAGCCAGTGGTAGTTTCAGATTGTACTCTGAATGCAAATTATTAAAAGATATGTCAATGTTTTCTGACATATTGCATAAAAAATTAACTCAGTTCACTTTACTGTTCTTCAATTTGTCCTGAAGGAAAGTACCCTGGGAAAGATCTTGACCTGGGGGCTCAAACCTACATTATGTTTTACAACTAATGGGAGAGCAAAGTTCTCCTGATGTTCTAACCACTTACTTAACCAATCCATAGAGAAACATACAGTCATACTGTCTAGATGCCAGATTATATTCTAAAATACAATACCTAATAATCTCATTAGCTTCCAAATCCATCAAGCTACATATCTATCTTATTTCACACTGAATACTAAAGTCAGTGGAGTTACTCCAGATTACCATCAGTGCAACTGAGAGCAGAGTCTGACCTTATGGGACTAATGAGTTCAAAGTAATAAACTACGGTCAGCAAAAAAGGGAAAGTGCCAACTAGTTGTGAAGTGTCAGGTGAAATTCCTATTATTCCATGGAAGAGCTGGTATAAAAACATAAACCTCTCTGTATGAGACATTTCCAGGATTATGGCAATTTCTGTGCCATGTTTCCTTTGTCTGGCAAACCAATGATGCAAAGTATCCATTTCTATGATGGAAAATCTTCTATTACTAAACTATTTTTTTAAATCTATTTAAAAACATTTGTAAGGGCTGTTCATCCTTATGGCTTGGGCTGCTGGGCCCAAAAGTAATGCCAACATTATGAGAATCAAATCAGCTCCTGTAATGTATGCAAATATTTCAGTCCCACGTTTACAATTTTCACACTGCTGCAAACATGCAGGACTAGCTTGCTAAAACCCTTGTTCACTCATTTCCCTCAGTTCTGATCCCAAAATAAAGCTGTCTGGTTGTTATTCATTCAAAACCATTTTTATCATATCTTTCTGTGCAAAATACCTGTTGGGAGTAACATTTTCACAGTCAAAGTGTACTGAACCTAAGATCAGACAGATTTTAAAAAGGTCACTGGAGCTGCACATATAAAAATGAGAAAGGCAAAGATGCAGTAAAGAGACTTTTTGTAAGTACATTGTTTTAATTCATTGCTTATATGTCAGCCGCTTGAGAAGGATAGACAGTAATCTATAGATCAGCTTGAACAACTCAGAGCTTAACTTTCTCTCTCTCCTTGGTGTATATTGATCAGAATTCAGGGTGCTGTTTTATCTAAAATGCTAATAGTTTCTGTTGTTGGAGAAGAATACAGCCAATATTGTTGACTAGAGGACGGCTATGATGAGGTGTCAACCCCACCCCAGGTCTGATTAAGTAAAAAGGACCAATTAACCCTGTGATAGGCTGCACCTGAAGGAGTCAGGGCTAATGATGCCTAATGGCCGATGAAGCCTATCTAGGGGAGGAACTGGGATAGTCATAAAGAGAGCAAGTCTGTGGTAAGAATGGGCTGCAGGGAGGAGCTCTGCAGTCACTCCATTGCAGGGGAGGTAGCTAGGCACAAGGAAATTGAGAAGTAGCCAGAGGGAGCAAACAAAACTCCAGTCATAACCCAGTGATGGGCAGAAGATAGGGAAGAAAAGTAGGAAAGAGCCCTGGGAAAACAGCAACGGGCTGTGATATTGGGCAGACCTTGGTTGCTGGGCATAGAATCCCTGGGTTGAAACCCAGAATAGTGGATGGGCCTCGGTTCCTCTACAGCCTCTGGGAAAGTGACACAGTCTGGGAAGTGAATCAAAAGTTTGTCCAGTGGGACTTTGATACATCAGAAAGGAAGAACTATAGTGAGCTGTCTAGAGAGCTGTGCAATGAAGAGGAAGTAGCTGAGTACAGAAAGAGAGACCATTGGGCAAACAGCCAAAGGAGGTAGCATCAGTCTGGTCATGAGATAATCCCCAGATGGGCCACAAAGACCTCTGTCTATCTCAAGTGCTGTTAAAGCAATCATTTCTGTGGCTCTCCAGACTCTGGTCTGGGTAATGTGAATGGTGGAAAATGTGGGGCTACATACACTATGAAAAAAATAATAGCAATGGGTCTGTAGCATGGGTGACATTCAAACTTGAATTGGGATCAGAATTATGTAAACAACTCATTAATAACGTGCACAACAAAGGATTAAGTTGAACATGCTTGACTTTGGATCATTTGGATCAGGATTTGGATCCAAATGTTGTGATTTGAGCCCATCTCGTAAATACAGAGAAGGACTCAGAGTTAAGAATCTCAACTAACCAGAGAACCAAAGCAAAAGAAGAGATAATGAGAAAGAGAGATTGTGAAATGTCTCTTTTATTATTAGTTTATTTTATTATTCAACATTTTAAATTAAGAAAACAATGAAACGCTATCTTTGCACCATTGAGCTGTATTGGTATGCTATTGACTCAGCTCTCCTGGGATAAATCTGATGGCAGCATCATGCTAAGCGTAATCAATCACACTTTTTGTGAGATCATATGAATAGATGATGGGACAATGAAAAAGAGTATCTAAACCTTTTTCCTCACCACTTTTTAAAGTCCCTGCCCTGCCATTTTAAAGAAAGACATGTTTTATTCCCAGACTGTGTCATCTTTCATTGTAATGAGAACCCAAAAATGCAAATATGTATCGATTTTATACAGAGGTCAGTCCAAGTGACAAGCAATCTGTGGAAAAGTTAGTTACTAGTCCTGAGTAAGAAAAGTAATTAGAAAGATGACTGTAACCTTTCTTTAATGAATAGCAATAATAAATGACTTCCTTGGTGTTTTTGTGACCCTGTCAAGTTGGCAAGGTGGTCTTTCCTCAGTCGATTCTGCTTTTCGATCCTTTTTGTAATCACAGTCTCACAGCTGTGGAAAACAGAGCCATTCATTAATTGATCAGTCACTATTTGCATATGTAGTTGGCAAGAAGCAGTCAGGTTCATCTGCCTCTGATCTAAAGGGTACTTGGGAACAAAAATGAGGGGAATTTATCATCCTTAGGGCTTCAGTGTTCTTATTTCTTCTTGCTATTGTTGTTAGAGTCATTCACTTGTCAGTGTCACAATAGGCTAGTGAGCAAGAAGAAATGATAGCATTAGCAGCCTGCTCAGAGCCATGGCTCCCATGAAAAATGCCCTCGCAAACCCAGCAGTAGTGCTCTGAGTTTCATTAAAGCTATCATATGATAAAACATATATGATATTACATCCACTTATATGAAAGTTTTCTGAGATTTTGCTACTCTAGTGAGCTTTTCCTGATGTAAGAAAAGCATTCATTTAACAGAATAAATAAAATAATAAAATAATAATAATATATTTTATACAACTTTCATCCCAAAGTATCCAAAGCTATTTTAGAAATGGGAAACTGCTTCATGTGTTGTATGAGTATAACATTGCATTCTCCTCTGGGATGAGATGCTTTACATTTGGTTGAGAGGTGGAAAAGGAGAACTAAATAGAGATGGTCATATACTAGTCATTCTCATACATCTATGTGGGCACCACTGGAGTTTGTGTTAGTATAGTCAGATAAATGCCCCATTGTTCTTCAGAAGGAAGCCTCTGAGAATCTCTGGGTTATCGTTATCTGTTGTATCTGTTACAGATGGTTGAGATTTTTTTACAAAATGAAATTTCAATGATGTTTTTCACACAAAAAATCCAAAATATCTTCACCAATTTTCACTCAGCTCTAATACTCACTATAAGAGAGAGAGAGAGAGAGAGAGAGAGAGAGAGAGAGAGAGAGATGCATGTGTGCGCGTGCGCACACACACACATATTTTTAAAACAGCTTTGAGCAGGGGTTGGACTAAATGACTTCCTGAGGTCCCTTCCAACCCTAATATTCTATGTTTCTATGATTTTTTTTTAAGAAGGGGAAATAGTCATTGTAGTTATTAAATCCTGTTTTATACACTCAGACCTGTGATGTCTAAAATTCTTAATAGGCCACAGCCTGATAGAACTGTGCTTATACTGTGTGTGTGAATGCTGCAGAGAAAATTTTAAATCTTCCATTCAAACTACTGTCTGCAACATTGGAGTCTCTAATATCTCATTAACAGGAGAAACCTCAAATATTTTCAAAAGCGACAAAGAGTCCTCTGGCATCTTATAGACTAACAAATGTATTCGGTGCATCCGATGAAGTATGTATTAGCTCACGAAAGCTTAGGCTCAAATACATTTGTTAGGGTGCCACAGGACTCTTTGTCGCTTTTGCAGATCCAGACTAACATGGCTATCCCTCTGATTCTCAAATATTTTCAGTCAAGCTTAATACTACAAATGAGCTAAAATCAGAGATGCAAATCCACTCCTTTCCTCCTGAGTTGTTCAAATCCCTGGATTCAGTTCTGCCGCAGGATTTTGATTTGGAGTTCAATCCAAATTTGAAGATACTTAAATGGACCTATTTTTTCTGTTTCAGTTTAGATATTGCTAAATCTTGTGAGATTTATTTGTCCCCATTTGGGACAAAAAAGATTGACAACTTGTGAGATTTCAAATCTGAACCCAAAGCAAAATCACATTCTGGGGTATTTCAGTTGATATGATGATTAGAAAAGGCTGTATAAGTTAGAAATTGGCTAGATTTTTAATATAATTGAAGACAAATCATTGACAAGGGAATTTATGTCCTCCAAGTCACATACTAGGTTGCATGTCTGCTCTTAAATGTAATCTAAAATATCTCTATATTTTATAGTAGACTGCAAAAATTACTTTCAAAAATAAAACGATTACATTCTGTAAACATCAACGGAGTGTGGATCTTTTTAGGCTACTCCTTTTGTCATATGGGAAGCATTTAAAAATCCATTGAGGATGTTTTGTTTATGTTTGATGGACTGCTAAAAGGTAATTAATTGTTCTGAATACTTGCATGTTAGGACATTTGAAAGAAAAGCAGAGTGAAGGAAGAAATAATTTAATTTATCACACCAAAATATGTATACAGTAGAAATGTGGGCTGTGTATTTAGAGACACAGCAAACAACAATTCTTCTTCCTGTGCTAGTGTGAGTGTGTGTATGTGTGTGTGTGTTTGTTCAGATATATAATTCTGATCTGTTTTAAAAATACTGGAGAGGAGCCCAGGGAATGTGTAGGAAACAAGCAATTATAAAGTAGAGGCAATAGTTTAATATTGTCTCATTTTCTACCACTTAATCTGACAATCTGACACCAGGAATACCTCTGGTGATATTCCATAATCTGGCCCATTTTGAAAATGTTCTTCTATAACATCAAAATCATGCAGCCTACATTTTTACTCTTACTTATTGTAGCAAGGTGCTGGTGCAAAAGGCAATGCTAGATGGTGAAAGGCTGGCTGAGTGGTCACCAGAAGTTCAATAGATGCAGAAGTATCAATCATACCTCCAATGTGGATACAGCACATAAAAGGACTGATATTTTCCATTTGAAAAATTGGGCATAGATATAAATTTCACTGGAGAATCCCATTCTCACATTCTGCATGAAATGGCTGTGTGATGCTATGCCTATGTTACATTGTACTATCCATAGCCAGATTGTTTGCTTTGATAGGGTTATAGAAATGTCCACAGATTCTTATTATGGTGTCAGTAGTCTGTCTCTCAGCATCAGTTTCTCTCTGGGTGGAACCGGTGGCTAAAGGATGGATGGTGAGAGAGCAGCATTGGACACTGCCAGGGTACATATCATTAATTACTTTGACAGTGTTAGTCCCATTGCCAGTGGCAAAGATGGTGAATTTAAGGTGGCCATCGTTAGCCAGCCTATACTGAAAGCTGTTCAATATATTTAGGGATGTGTTGTCTTTGTTGAGAAGGGACAGGTTAACAGGGCTGATACCTGGGTTTTCTTGGTATTACTGATCGGAGAAGTGGCAGAGCTACATGAGGCGAAGCGAGGAAGGAAGCAGCCAGAAGCAGGTAGCAGCAGTGATAGCACGGGCACTGTGAAGCAATTACTCCACCGAGCTGTCAAAAAACAGGGATGCATGACAAGGAATTTCTGCTGCACATGATATTAGTGATAGCTTGAATGACAATTCCAACAGCCTCTTTCAGAAGCTTGGGAACTCATTTAGGGGCTGTCAAATAAAAATCAGGTAGTGCTGGTCTAGGAAATATGACTCTCCAGGACTGTTGTATGATCTTAAGCTAAAAGCATATCAGTTAGTTGCCTAAACCTGTTGTCCTCCAGTATTGAAAAAGTTACAAGACCCAGGTTTGGATTCCATGTTAAAGAATTTCACCCCTAGGGGGGTGTAAGAGGTGAGATTTGAAAAATTTTCAACTCTTACCCTGATTAGAACCCTAAAGCCTATAACTGTACCAAATTTCAAGTCTCTAGCTCAAATGGTATGGAAGGAGTAAGGCAGCATACATACATGCACGCATACACCAGTTGACTTTTATATAGAGAGATTTTATTTTTACCACTTCTGTCCAATGAGCAGAGCAATGGAGCTGTCCAGAATGCATCCAACTGATTTTGCGCCCAGCAACATGTAAGAACAATTTATATTCATATTATTCCTTCCAATTTGTTGACATAGAACCGCATATGCAAATGCTAGTCACATTGCTTTGTTAGGTCCCTCTGAAATTCCTGTCAGTCTTGACAAACTAAATCATTCTGTGGGCACTTCACTGCACATTCCTCTTTTCCTATGTGTAACTATTAAACAACACTAGTTCTAATACAGAACCCTGGAACACCCCACTCAACACTTTTTCATGGTAAAATCTGACCATTTAATCCTATTTGTTCTCTGTTCCTTAACCAGTCTCTATTCCATGACAGTATTCTACCTTGCATTTCTTGACTACTTAGTTTCCTTTGTAACCTCTTGGGAGGAAGTCTGATATAATTTATCTGAATTTTCTAAAAGCCTTTGTAGCCAGCTCTCCTTTATCTACTGTTGTTTTGACTTTCTCAAAAACTTCTTACTGTGGAGGAATTATAGGAGGAGATCATGAGTGGCTTGAAACAGCTCTTTACCAGCTTCACAATTACCAGTTTTGAAGAATGGGAGTTTAGATACTGGGATTAGCTGTTAGTTAAAAGAAACAAAGAACATTGTTTGAATGATGAGTTTTCTTCAGACTATTGCATATTACAGGGCAGACTGCCCTCATCAAAAGCTTTACCAATCTCTGTTAACAAGGGACCCAGGTTCACTTGGTTTTTTTACTACCTTACAAGAAAAAATTTGATTCGTTTTAGTGGCTTGGATCACCTTTCATACATCAAACACTATTTTCTGTGACAATATGCTGAAGAAAGTTGTTGTTTTAGTGGTCTGGTGGACAGCTTTTGAGTTCTAAGATAGAGAGACTCTTCTGGATTTAAATGAGTTTTCTTCAGTCATGAAATGGAGAAATGATGGGTTAGAAATTAAATGGAGGTAATTCTTGGTTGGAAAACCAGCTCACATCAAAAGAAAGTTCCACTGAGAATGATTTCAAGATTGCTATGACAGGACTGAGGACCTCTGGTCCTCAGCCACGTCATCATAGTTGTAGGGTGTAGGACTTCTTGTGTCATAGCCTATCAAAGTACTTTAGTGCCAAAATGTCATAGCCTATCTGATGACTTCTGGGATTTGCTGCATTTATGGGTCTACAACAGGACACTCAAGAATCTGTAATCTTTGGAGAGAGTGGTGAAGAAGGGCTAGGGGGTAGTGATTTGATGCCTGTACTTACTACACACCAGCTTAATGAGCTAGCCTGCAGCAGCAGCAGAGTTGGCCTCTGTCACTAAGTGGTTGGTTGAACCAAAAGGAGCTTCAATAATTGTGAGTGTGAAGATCTGTAGCAGTGTGTGTGTGTGTGATAGTACTTTATTTCATTTTGTTTGAGGTGGATATGAAATTCTGCTCTATATAGTACCACTTGTCACTATGAACTGACAGGATAAATGTGTCTCCACTGAGATAAAACACACAGAAAAATGTGTATTCATTACTGGAAGAATAAGTTCTCAATAGTGTGTGAGTTTCTGTGTCTTCCTCTGGTGAGGTTTTTCCAGAAAGGCTGCAACAATCCGATAGTGCTATTCTTCACCTACTGAAGCCAGAGGATTATACTAATTGAAAGATGTCAGTCCAAAGAAAATGTCAGCAGATCTGTTGTAATTCCTACAGTACCCACATTTAAGCAGCTGAAGCTTTTTTTCAAAGATGCTTTTTGATTCTAATTTCTTACAAAGGGGAAATAAAGATACATACAGCTCTCACCTGAACACATGTGGCTGAAAATATTTGATCAACTTCAATCCAGTGAGTAAAAGACCAAGTGTTTGGGTACCATATGTTCAGTAAGTATAGAACTCTCTCCTTTCTGATGTCCCTTTAAAACACACACACACACACCCATGTATAGCAGTAAGAAGTGAAATAAATCATATAGCCTTACTAATTTCAATCATAAATAGATCTATTAGTATGAAGAACAACAGTATAAAACTTCACTACTGTGAAGTTACAGAAAAGGGAAATAAGACTCTAAAATATACATTAAGGATCAGACTATGACTTTTAAGCAATGACCTGTGCTAGAGGGACTGCAGTTGGAAGACCTCCAACTGCTTTAGCTAGAATTCCTCTAGGGAAAGCTCCACGCCTCTCTTTGTGGGTGCAGAATGCTCTTCTTTTCCCACTTAGCCAGCGTGGCTATCAAGTGCTAAAGGAAACAAGACCATAAATCTAAACCTCCTTTTCCCCTCTTTTTCAAGGAGCTAGTGGCTGCAGGGGCATTCCAGGGACCAAATTCTCCCAATTGGATTGTACCTGGCCACTGTACTGTGACATTATATGGGAATGGTCTTTTGTATGTCCTTCCCCACACTTGTGTACCTGTACAGATCTGGCCACATTCAGGCCCATAGTGAGGATGAAAGGGCCAGGAGAGGTATAGGAAGTGGGTATAACACAAGACAGAGGCCCCAAAGAATTAACATCTTAATAATCAATGAGCCAACTTTTGTCACTCTCCAGCTATGGAGGCAATTACGGTGTTTTGATTAGCACAAAGAAGCCAAATATATTTTAACCATTTTGCAAAGTGTGAGGAAGCTGGTAATTTCATAAAGCAGGAGTAAAGTAGGCAGGTACAGCATTAGTGTGATATTAGAAGGGGAGAATGGGAAATAAAGATAAACAGAGTCAGGGATACAGGAAAACTTCTAGAGTCGTTTGTCTGCATAGCAAACCTGAAATGTCTGTGAAAGCAAATGAAGCCCTCTCACTGGGCACTGGCATGGGCTCTTTTTTTCAAATCGATAAGACTTTGATTTCATTTGTACCTCAGAGGAAAAGCATAAGTCAACAAGAGAAGCACCTTGAGTCTGACTCCTGAAGAATGCTGTGTGTATTAATGGCCAAGTCCAGAAAAATAATGGCTGGAAGTGCTGATAAATAGCAGATAGCTTGAATTATGCTGATGTGTCAGTTTCATTATCACAGCAGAATGCAAGTAGAATAATTAGATTATGTTCTGTTCTGAATCCAAAGGCCATTCCCTCTGCCCCTCTCTTTCATACAGTAAGCATCTGAGGAGAGACTCCACTTTCTTGAACACAAACAAGAACACAGAAAAATAAAACCTCCCCATGCACATGGTCTTAAGGCAACTTGTGTTACATAAGAATAGGAAAGGTATCTGAATTGTCACAATGATCTGAACTACTCAGTTTGCTAATTAAGGGAACCAATGTTAATAATCCTACCACAGATGTTGTATCCTACGAATTCTTACTCTTCTGTCACTTCCATTACCAGACTGTGTCCATCATTCACAGACTTCAGAGTGATAATCTCTGCCATCTGTGCACTGGTCAAGTATAAGAACCATTTGAAACTTACAATAAATCTATATCAAGATTTTACACTGCAATGTATCTAAATGTTTCTAATAAAAAAAAAGAAATTCCTGTCAAAACACAAAGATTCTCTGTGGATCTAGTTCTGGGTAGGGAAAAACTACCCTTTTTTCCTGATAGCAAAGACAAGAATGATTCTAGGGGAGATGATATCATTAGAAGAATATCTAGTACAACAACTTTCTGCATTTCATTGGTTGTGAATACAAAACAGGTGAATCTATTTCAAGTGTGTACATGCTTGGGCTATGCAGGCTGTTGGGGGACCCTGGAGTAAGTCCTGCAAACCTCAGGAAATCAGTAGGATGAAAGAGAATACCTGTATCTCTCCCTTTCCCTGAAGCTGCTTCCTGTTCACAGTGTCATGGTCGGACTGTTGAGAAATCAAAGAAATTCTCAGACAAGATCTTAAGTAAACTGCAACTAAAGTTACAAGTGCATAAACTACTGGTGATTTAAATATGTATTATCTTCCAAGAAGTGTTCAAGATGCCCAAAAAAGAAAAAAAGAGAAAAAAAAGACAGGAAATTTTATATAGTTCTTCAGTTTTTGGATTTACAACAATATGAGATCATATTTATGCAGAAATGCACAGGTGTTTGATCTTTGGGATGGGTGTTTTTAACATTCCTATATCGAAGTTACATTTTACCAGACACTGATAAAATCTGTCATTGATCTTGTGAATTTATACAATAATTGTAATATTGAATTTTCTTTAATAAATCTCTTTTTAAATGTTGCATATTAACTTAGAGCTCAAAGATATGCATGGCCTTGCAAAGGTAATGTAAAGAGGCTTAATAGCAGGTATGTAGTGAATGAAGCAGGGATTACAGAAAAGAAAAACAATCTCATATATTAGCAAATGTTGCTCTAGAAATTTGGATTCTATCCCTGCCTGCATCTTAAAGTTATGTGATTTTAGGCAAGTTCTTTAAGCCAAATCTTTAATAGATGATTTTTAATTGTATGTGCTTCAGAGTTACTCCCCATTGGTACCAAGCCTAAGCCGGGGAAGCTAATGATCCAACCAACAGACCAAATTTGGTGATGAATCCTGGCCATGTGTCACCAGAGGCACATTGCGCATATGCTAAGAAGAAGAATTTATGAGTGCCCAACTTGAGGCCCTGGGGCTGAACATTTACAGCTACAACTGAAGTCAATAGGATCAGTGCTTGGTATATATAAAGTCCTACATAATAGTAAGAACTCAGAATAGTCAGGGCCTAGCCAAAATGAAAGATACTTTTAACTTGAATTTCTCTGTATCTCATCTCCTTATCTGTTAAATAGGGATTAATACCAACAGCTCACCACACAGAGATTTTGTGAAGATTGATTAATATCTGTTAAGTACTGAGATATTACAGTGATGAGCACCATACACAAGCCCATTAAGAAATTAATGTTTCTGTTTTCAGAGCAGGGTTTGAATCATGTGCAGTAAATAAAGCCTACAGTTACACATGAACAATAAAGATAAAATGAAATGTTGTGTAGCATCTCCTTCCCTGAGCACTATCCATTCTATGCACTGAATGAGGCACAAGTCCTGTGGGGGGAAAAAAGTATATGATCACATAAAGACTATCATAATGCATACCACAGCATATAATGTGGGGGTACAAAATTAAGGTTGCCTAGATGGCCTTAATACTGGTATTTTCTTACTTTTGAATGCTTGACTTAATGCAACTTCAATGTATATTTTCTGTGTCTATTTTTATACAAGTCAACTATATTAGTTACAGCTGCTTCCCGTCTCCATTTATGCTTGAATGTTCCCCATACAGTGTATCAAAGTACTGACAGAGTACAGGTTCCTGTTTGATTCCATATAAGACTTTTATAATCCTCCAAAAATCCAGTGTCGTAAAACAACTGCTAGTGTTTAGTAACTTTCCGCACCAGTGGTTTTATCTTGTGGTAATTGAAATTGATTTCCCTCTTCTTGGCATGAGGAGATCCTTGTTTCCAGCTCTGGTTCCATTTCCCAAGCACGTGCAGAGCCTCCAGCAGCAAAGGTTGTGTAGGCAGCTGGTTATAGGGCATCAGAAGTGACAGCATCAAGAAAGTAAACATAAGGAAATTATGCTGAAGCAGTCTTTCTGCATTATACTAAAAGACCAAACTGCTGCTACTTATACAATGTGCTAAGAACTAAATATGTCATTGGATCCAGTATAAATGTGCTGGAGCTTTCTACAATGGATGTGGCTGCCTGTCCAGAGATGCACCCATGGAAGACCACTGAAGTCAGTTGGGTTGCATAGGCATATCAGATGGCAGAATTTAGCCTGTGTGTCTATATTCTCATATGTCTATGGATAGATTTTAGTTGTCTCTGCAGTCTATAGTATAGTTAAAGTGAGTTATACTTTTGTAAAAGGAATAGATTTTCAAATTTAATACAAGGATACCATATCATTTGCCATCAGACAACTATACTATGGTGACTATGGCAGTAAACTGCTTTCTTCATCCACAATCCCCAAAGGTAACATCAGTAACAAAACCCATTGATTATTTCTTTTACATGCATCCTCTGCATTTTGGCTCTCCAGAGAGCTCCTGTTAGGAATCATATTTTATTTGGCCTTCTTTTAAAGATGTATTCAAACAATTCTGTTTTTATATACTTTATGCTGGTATGCTACAGTAAAATAGGAAATCATAAACTAAAGTAAACATCATTTAAAATAAAAGGGATCTGAAATTTCTTCTGATACCAATATGAAAGGTGGCTAGGATTGCTTCACACCTGCCTGATCAGTCTGGCATTTGAAAGAGGGTTGAATATAAGCTTAAAAATAGCTTTTTAAACTAAAATTGTCACTCAGAATTTGTGGATATCATATTGTTTATTCATCCTTGTGGAGCAATGGGTAGATACCTGATGATACTTAATAAAAGCTGAATAAAACCTTTGTAAACTATAACAATTTTAGTTGATGAATAAATTTAAGTGAACTAGCCCATTGGCACTAGAATCAATGTGTGCTGTGAAATAATCAGCTGAAAAAAGAAATCAAAGTAGGACATGCCCAATTAGTCACTGATTCAGTGCAGGTGGCTACCTTTGCTGAGGTTAAGTTAACAGTCAGCAGATGTGATGACATTGAGTGAGCTATTCCAGAAACCTTACCAGATGGCTAAGGTTAGGTCTAAAGTCAGATAATCATCCCATTTCTTGGCTGGAAAGAAGATACAATGCAAGTTACCCGCTATCTAGAAAGGCAAAGCAGACTAGCAAGCCACAAAAGGAAGAGTATTAAAACATTAAATGTGGTGAATGTATACATGTCCTTCAATGATTTGAAGTCACCAAAATGCATTATTTACACTAGCTGCAATTTTGTTTGCCTTCTCATTTCTTTCAGTATAAGAGGTAGAAGACAAGATGGTACAAATCTGGGAAGATACAAGATATTTCCCCCCTCCTGCTTCTAATTAATTTACAAAATTATATTATGTTTTGCTAGTCAGGCTTTGCAAAGCAGTAAGTAGAAAGCATAAGTACTTTTGGAATTTCTGCTTTAAGTTCAAGCTGTCGAATAGTTCACTACAGCATGCTGACAATATTGAGTTTTCATTAGGTTTTACATTAGACAACTCAGACAGAATTAAATCAAGGAAAGATAGACCAACTTCCTACTGTTCACGTTTGCCTCCAGTTTTGTTCGGGAACAGTAGGAGAAAATCCATAGACTCACATTCGATTTTGTGGTGGTTTGTTGTATTATTTCAACTGTAAACTGCTATAAGAACAGAGAGGGACTTCACCGACACAAACAGTATGATAGCACTTAACACTGGCTGTCGGAAGCCAGCATCAACTTTACAGCCAATGAAAGTTGGTCATATCACTTTGCATGTTTATACAACTCAGGAAGTGCTGAGCTCAAGCTTCTAAGCTTGGCACACAGAAACATGCCCAGAAAAAATATGTTTATCCTTATGTACAAAGTAAGGCAAACAGCAATTTATCTGCACTGCATAAATAAAATAATAATCACCATCATTTTGGTATTTTGCCCCTAAATACCTCCAAAGATATGTAAGCACTTAGCTCCTATTAATTTCAATTGATTTCAGTGGAAGTTAGGTGCCATTTAAGGATCTGGCCCTTTGTATTTTAAATAATGCTTTTCACTTGGCTGTTTCAATGGTCTTTACAGACATCTGTTAATCCCCATGGCAGAGGTGGGCAAATTACAGTCCACAGGCCACATCCCGCATGCGGGACCTTCCTGCCCACCCCTTTAGCTCCTGGACAAGGAGCCTGTTTGGGGAGGCACAGCCTTCCCTACCCGGCGCTCCATACAGTTTTGAAACCCCGATGAGGCCCTCAGGCCAAAAAGTTTGCCCAGTCCTTCCTTATGGAGTATAATTACCCCCATTCTACAGATGAGCAAACCGAGACATGGAAAATCCATGTGATTCACTCAAGATTATGTTCTGAGTCAGCATCAGGGATGAGAATAGAATTCAGACATCCAACTGTCTCCTCATATGCAAATGTAAAATTATATCTGCAAATGTTATGTTTTTGCAAAGAGTTGGCAGGAAGAAGACTGAATCCCTTTATTAATAAATGGAAATCTACTCTAGTTGTTGTAATAGTTTTTAAATAAACAATATACTACAAGTTATATTATTCTGAACAATCTCTGATATAGTTTTTTCTACTTCTATTATATCTTCTTTATGTCAGATGACAGGAATGTTCCACAGTTCTTCAAAATCTAGCTACTCCTGTGTTCTTTGTCTTTTACTGTACAACATTACAATATTTTTTCTCTTTTCTTCAAGATCCCACCATAACACTTTTGAAGAATGTGGGAGTTATTGTATTAATTTTGTGAATGTTAGGTACAAAACCTCTAGGCTTGGTGCATATTGTGTTGCTGTCTAACATTAACTAAGGAGTTAAATCAGTCTGACATAGCCTGGAGGACTAGGGTGACCAGATAGCAGGTATGAAAAATTGGGACAGGGCTGGGAGAGTTATAGGTGCCAGTATAAGACAAAGTCCCAAATACCGGGGCTGTCCCTCTAAAATCACGACTTCTGGTCATCCTAAGGGGGGACTGAAGAAGCCAGAAGCTACTGGCAGTAGAAAACCCTAATTGCCAATTGTGACAAAGCTCTGTCCTTATCTCAGTGGATCCTGCATTTCCTGGTGGATTTCACTAGCCTGAGAGTCTCACTGTGACCCTCCACATAGCCATTCTCTAGAGACCAGGTCACAGCCTATTGGGTCATTTTCATCATAAACCAGTGAGGACACGCTATTGCTCCTTGTACTGTCTCTGTTGTCTCCCAATCTCAGTGATTAATTAGGGGAGGCAGAAGGGGGGAGGAGCCCAGGCCCTTCCTCTACTCCAGCTCCAGCCCAGGGACCCTAATAGTATCAGCTAGGATGGCTGACCTTTTAGCCACAAAATACAATACAATTCCCTGGGCTACTTCCCCACAACAGTCCCCACTTCTTCAAACTCCACTTCACCCTTACCTCAGGGCCTCCTTCCTTGTGTATGATATGGTGTCTACCACTCAGTCTCACCAACAGCACAACCTCCTCTCACAACTCCTGACATCCACACCCACCTGTGTAACTGGGAGGTTTTTAACTGGTTTCACCAGCCCATGACTGGCTTCAGGTATCCCAATCAGGCTAGCTATTTCTACTGTTTTCTAGAAGGTTTGTTATTGCCCCCAAGTGTCTTGAATAACCTGGAACAACTGCCATTTGGTTCCAATGGTACCAGGGATTTGTTTGTCCTGGGACTAACATATCTGTTCCTTATTACTTTCCTATAGCTATCTGCCTTGCCTCAGATACTCAGACACACAATGGAGGCAATAATTCTTTTGAAAGTTACCTCCATGAATGTAGAATCAGGGTGTGGCTAGTCCTATGAAGAGGCAGGGAGGAAAGACTTCAATTTGAAACCTCAGGGAATTTTAGGTAGGACCTCTCCAAAAAGGAATTTCAAAGCAGTTGAGCCTCTGGTGAATCAGGAGAGATAAAGGGTCTGCAGAACAAGGTGTGTGTGTGTGTGTGGGGGGGGGCAGTTACCAAAATTAAGTGGGATCAACTTAAACTGTCAAGGAAAAACTAAGTCTATGCCTGTATTATGCATTAGATCATACCAGGTGACCATAACTGTTTTCTCTGACATTAAATTCTGTGTATCTATAAGAGAATATTGAAGTTGAGATCTGAAAGGAAAATCCACCATGTGGATCTGAAAGGAAAATTTTATTGTATATCTTTTTTTTTCTTCAAATAATCACTATTTTGAATATAATGTCTAAAATAACACAAAATCCAGGAACTCCAGGGTCTGTCTTCTCTCACTCCAGCTATATACTGATTTAATCTCATCTATTGGAGTGGAATTGCTCCTGATTTATGTCTGGTACAAAAGAAGAAACAGGTCTAGCAAGTTCATATACAATTTTAAAAATTCCTTTCTTTTTCTAAAAAGTGCAAAAGAAGCAACTTATGCATGTCACCAGAGAGCCATCAGAAGCAGACAGAACTAAATTACTGTATTACAGAGATCCAGTTGATTAAATGTATTAAATTTCTTGTAATGGACAATATAATTATATCCTTATTGATGTTTTTAAGTTAAATATAAAAGTTATTCACATAAAAACAGAGAAATTGATACCAATTGCTCAAACACTGATCCTAATTTGCTCCTGGAATCGTAGTTTAAAAAATAATCTCTTGCTTTAATTATTTGTGAAAATTCACTAAAATCAACTGCTTATTTGGCCATATTACATAGTCAGTGGCTATGGTAACTGAGGTAGATGTAGTATAGTGAGAGTTCACTACAGAATTTGATTCAGCACCTTGCAAAAATTTTAGTAATTTATTCAATTTTTCAGTCCAAGCCTTCAAACCCTTTGCCACATAAATACCTTATTTGTGCAATTTGTCAATGAGACTACTTGTGTGAGTAAGGGGTATTCATGTGAGAAAAGATGTGTGGAACTCTGCTCTTCCCCAAATCTAGATTCCAAAGGGATTGTTGCTGTGCCTGCATTTACTAAATAGCTTCATTAATTATCTTGAAAATAAGGTAAACATCACCTTAGCAAATGAAACTAAATACCAAGGTGTGCAGAGATATAATAAACATAGAGAAAAGATTTTTTTTTGCTGTAGATAAAATGAAATTCATCCTAGACAAATGCTGCAATCTAACATATCTGAAAGTAAAGTATTCATACCACATGTATTTTAAAGGAGACACTTGAAAAACAGCTGAAGACTACTTTGCCAAAGACTTTTGCCAAAGAATTTTGCCAAAGACTATATAATCAGAGATAGTACATCAAGAGATGTTTCTACTATATTATGCAGCACAGGAGAGGCTGTATCTATAATGCTCTATAGAATTCTACACACTTACATACCATAAACATTGAGAAAGTGGAGGTCCCATAAGAAACTGACATAAGAAGAGATCAAAATAGCTAAATATGTATAGTATGTCTGGCAGCATTCCAGCCAGTTCTGCCTAATTCTAAAGTAGATGGGAGAGGTTTTGCATATGACTTCATAGAATCATAGAAAATGAGAGTTGAAAGAGACCTCAGGATGTCATGTAGGCCAACCCCCTGTTCAAACCAGGAAGAACCGCAACTAAATCATCCCACCCAGGTTTTGTCAAGCTGGGCCTTAAAAACCTCTAAGGATAGAGATTCCATCACCTACCTAGGTAACCCATTACCACCCTCCTAGTGAAATAGTGTTTCCTAATATCCAACCTAGATCTCACCCAGAGCAACTTAAGACCATTGCTCCTTGTTCTGTTATCTGCCACCACTGAGAACAATGGAGCTCCATCCTCTTTGGAACCCTACTTCTGGCAGTTGAAGGCTGCTATCAGATCCCTTCCCCCTCACACTTCTTCTCTGCAGACTAAATAAGCCTTGGATCCATACTCCACCTGAATAATAAAATCAAGTTGGAAAGTACTGGGTTCATTGCTCATTGATATAGCTAACCTACAGATGGGCAAATTACCATCTTTCCACAATCAGACAAAAGATGGGACAAAGCTCAGTTAGCTGTCTTTTGATGTTGACATTCTTTCCACTTCTTACCATGTTTCTGACTGTTTAATTATTAGCTGTTATCTCTAATGCACCATATATATATTCAAAGTGCCTTGAAGACACAATCTCTGCCACCAAGCAGTCTTTACCATTTGTCATTAGATTGACTAGGATGTGGCAATGGTACAGTGGTGTCAGCTGGAAGCCTCAGATTCCTTTGTTCTCTCCTTAAGTACCAGTATAATATAGAAAGTGCATTCATTGCACTGCATGATGATCTCTAAGGCAAAATTGTGAAGCCTTACTCCCACTGGTGAGAAGTTATTCACCTGCATAGTCCTACTGAAGTCAAGAATAAAAGGGGACATGATAAAGGTATACAATATAAAGAACGGTACAAAGAAGGTGAAGTGTGTGCCCCTATTGATCCTCTCATAGCGCAAGAACAAGGGGATATTCACTGAATTTCAAAAGGCAACAAATTTGAAGGTGATAAAAATTATTTTTATGAGGCCTGTAATTAATTATCTTGTGAAGCTCATTGTCAGAAGATATCACTGAGGCCAAGAACTTTGCAGCATATAATAATGAAGTAGACATCATTATGGATAATGAGAACATCCACAGATATATTTGATAGGGTAAAAAATGGTTTCCCTCTGTATTAAGATTACATTTATAAATAATTTATTGAGTGCTAATAAATGATTAACAGATGTTTTAATAAATGGTTATAATCAATTGTTAAGAGTCCAATAGGTTTGGTATAACCCACTAGAATACCTTCTACCAATGGGTTTATAACAATCTGTGTTACATGCGACTGAATTCTATAGCATACATATAACATCTATAAACTATCTGTCCATTCATCTTTAATAAAAGTATAACCAAAAACAAAAATAAGGGATGCTCCTGCTTCAGCACATAAGGCTACCATTGTATATTGGGAGGTTATCAAGAAACTTCCCCTATAAGTAGATCATTCCAAGGTTGCCCTCAGTGAGTTTTGACCTGGGCAACCCAGGAAAAAAAGACATGATGCAAAGGAACACAGTTAACAGAAAGATGCACATTTTATTAATCATAACCTGGTCAGACTGAAAGGTACTGTAAAGGAGCACCACTCCCTTGTTCAACTCACAATGGACATTCAAACATTTGAGACAATTAATAAACAATAAAGAATCTCCACTGTCCCCATACCAGACTCTTGTCTACTCCAAGGAAAGTGAACAGCCCACAATGCTCAGCATCAACTTTGTGTTGAGGGAAAAATCCTTCCTAACCATGGGGGAAGCAGACCACAGAACAGGAAGCGCAAAAACAACAAATTGCAGGCATTATCTAAGTCCCCTAAGGTGGTGGTGGTGACTCCGGCAGGTATGAGGTGAGTATCCCATTCTCAGGAATAGTTTTTAAAGATAATCCAACTCCAAGCCCCTATGACAGAAAGGGAGTTAGCTAATAGAAAAGCCCTTGGCCTTCAGGGAGGTGGGGCAAGCCCCATCTCCACAGCCAGGGGGCATTACTTCCTCTTAAGCATCTTATACTGACTATTATCAGAGATAGGGTGTGGAGCCAGATGAACCAGATGGCAGTATGGCAATTACTATGTTCCAAAGTCTTATGCCCCAGGGAATCTAATAACTAATTTTAGATATTTTAAAGGAAATACAACAGGAAAGAATAAGGACTTCTCAGAGAGTTCAAAGCAGTTAGGATTAACAAGAAAACATAAGTAAATGAAAATTCAGGCTGAATATTGGGGGGCAGGGAGTATGTCTTTACTATGAGGTTTATCAGACTGCAGAATAGTCTCCCAGCAGAAGTGAAGTTCCATAATCTGAGTCAATTAAAACTAGATTGAACAAAATGCACAAGAATAGTCTGTAGGGAATGATCCAATATTGGCAGAAGGAAATAGACAAGATAACCAAATAGGTATTTTCATCTGTAATTTCTATGATTGTTTGTTTACAAATCTAGCAGAGCATGTGGCATATTTCTTTCTTTAAATTGTGAACACTGCCTTTTGTCTTGGGATTCAAAATCAGAACGTGGATTCTCCAGTGTAAACAATTAAGACTGGGCTACAAAATGTTGCCACACAAAAAAACTAGGGATGGTTCAGAGAGCAATGAAAACCATTTGTGGTAAAAATCATTAGTTAAAGTTTCAATCTTATGCCATAAAAAGTTGCCTTTCAAAAGGAATATATGAACAGGCTAGTCACATACTGGTTGACTTACTAAAAGCTGTGCAAGTTATTTTATGTAACCTTCTTTAAAGTATTGTTGATTGAGCTAAAATTGGATTTCTGCTCAGATTGATTATCTAATGTGATAGAAAAATATACAGTCCAGGAACAATTTTACATTTCTGTGGAAAATTAAACTGTTATATGGAGCTACCCACTGAAGCATTAAATATATTCTATATATAATTGTATCTGTAGATGACAGCTGTGATATCACTGCCACTTCAACTGCTTTCCTGGGAGGACTTACAACAAACATGTATACAAATGACTGATATTTCCTTTGAAAGCATTCAAATAGATTTGGAGAGGCTAATTGATTTCCACAATGTCCTTTTCGTTAAAAAACTGTTTTACATAGGATTGCTGAACAAATATCTTCAATCTGAAAGCCCACAGCACTGAGTCATAGAGACACAGAACCAAATTCACCCTTGTATAACTGCATTTTTAGGGAAATGACCACACAGCACATTTAGCTGGGGGAGGGAAGTAGAGGAAGGCACTGAATGGCTTGTTGGAAAAAGATCTGTATCCTTTTTAAGGGGTTAGAGAGACATGGAGTGACTTTTTGGGCAGCTGTAGCTCAGGTCAGTATGGAGATGCTGACCCATGCCTCCCCCAGGTGACCAGGAGAGAGGGAGTACTATATAGGTCTATGCCTTGCAGGAAATACCCTCTTTTACCTGGACCAGGCAGAGGAGCATCCACCTTCCCACTCATGGAAATGGCGAAATACCAGGTTGTCAAGACCCCTTGTGGGCATTGTGTTAACCACACCTTTCCTCAGGAGCCTGGAAAGGAATTTTTCTCTCAGTGCCACACTGGCGAAGGCAATTGGAGGAGTTTTCACCTTCTACCCAGTGGGTTTGGGTGGTGGGATGAGGCTTAATTGGGGCAAACATAGAAAGGGAGTTAAGCTATGATGCCACAACTCATTATGCAAATGTGGGACGGACGCCCAGTGCAGGTATTCTGTGGGGACGGGATACCGTAATGATGAGTGATCAGATAAAATGGATTGATAAAGGATTTAAAGGTGATCTCTGTTAAAGGAGTGGAAATGGGGAGTTCAGGGCTCCTATGACTGGCATGGCAGGAAGCCACCCCTCTTCCCTTTATAGCCTCCCCAAACTAGGTGCAGGGAGAGATGTGAGGTTCCAGCAGCAGGTTGGCTGGGGTCCAGGATGGTTATAGGAGAGGGCTGACAGAGTGCACTCTACAATTTTACTTGCCAGCCGCTTAGTTAAGAAAAAAGTTGCAGCCTAATAAACCACATCCAGTGCCTCCTGCCTTTCATCCAGCAAGGAGAAATTTACCAGACTGGTAGGAATTTGGGTACTATAAACAGGTAGAAGGGAATACAGCATTAAGGGATTTGTTGTTGTTGTTTTAACATGTAACCCTGATAAAATACAAATGATTTTAAAAGGATGAATTAAACTCTAAGATTTGCTTTCAGGCCAGTACATTCTATTAATAACCAAATGTTTCTTACCATAACTATTACAAATTTGGTAATTAGCAAATTCTTTTCCTTATGAGAAAGAGGTATTTTTAAGCAGCCTGAATTATGCGGCTTGGCAACTACTGGAACTATAATATGGGTGTTCATGCAACTATTAAGTGTGTTTTATTAGATAAAACAAGTGGTTGGAACATTTTCTGTGAACATTTTGTTCTTTTGGGGTATAAGAAAAGTTCATGGAACTTTTCATTTTTTTTAATATCAGCTTTACTCTGAATTTAAAAAGAGGACAGGAGAAACTTACTCAGTATCGAGATTTATAAAAAATTTAGAAAGCAGTGTTCCATTTATAACTTCAATTGCATTTTCTAAAGAAAGGTTGTGACCAATGATTACTTCAAACTGTAAATATAAATAGCTAGTCAGTCACAAATATGACTGACATTTTGCTACTCGCTATTCAGCATAGTTGACTATGACCTCAACTTTTGTTACCCTAATAAGGATAAATAAAACATTGTAATCAGTGGGTGTTAGGCACCTAAGTACCTTTGCAGTTCTGGGCCTCAGATATTATGCTGAAGAGGATCATAAAACTACTTAGACTTTCATTGAATTAAATGTTTTTTAATGCTGGAGTCTAAAAGTAAGGTAAAAGAAAAATCCTCAGTGAAGACATCTGAACTGTTATTAAAAATAAGAAGGATCATGATTTTGCTGGCTGTATTTTCTGAGTTTGCATTCTTCATACTGGAGCAGTAACAGGAAATGAAAGTTCTTATAAAATACTAGCAAAAATACCCGGCGTTGCTCGGGGTATTTGTAATTGGAAACTGGGATGTAAAAAGACTACAATGTTTTTTATTAATACAAATTTTGTTCAGAACTCTCATTTTGTCTAATTAATTTTATTCTCTTGCATTTAGATGTGGTGGGGAGGGAGGAGAGAGCTGAGCGAGTGCGGGGGCCGTTGGAGGGGGGAAGGGGGTGAGATTTTAAAAAAATTCAATTCTTATCTGAGGGGGGAGAGAGCTGAGCGAGTGCGGGTACCGTTGGAGTGGGGGGAGGGGGGAGAGAGCTGAGCGAGTGGGGTCTGTTGGAGGGGGGAGGGGGAGAGAGCTGAGCGAGTGCGGGTACCGTTGGAGTGGGGGGAGGGGGGGGAGAGAGCTGAGCGAGTGGGGTCCGTTGGAGGGGGGAGGGGGAGAGAGCTGAGTGAGTGGGGGGGGGCGTTGGAGTGGGGGGCGGGGGAGATTTAAAAAAATTTTGATTCTTACCTGAGGGGAGAGAGAGCTGAGCGAGTGGGGGGGGGGGTGTGTGGGAGGGGGTAGGTTGGAAAGAGCTGAGCGAGTGCGGGGGCCGTTGGAGGTGGGAGGGGGGAGAGAGCTGAGTGAGTGAGGGGTCTGTTGGAGGGGGGTATTATTACATCATAACTATGTCACAGAGAACAGCAGCTGCCCATCTGATGTTAATGGGCTTTAAAGAATTTCACCCCTAGGGGGTGTCAGAGGTGAGATTTGAAAAAATTTTGATTCTTACCCTGATTAGGACCCTAAAGCCTATAAGTGTACCAAATTTCAAGTCTCTAGCTCAAACGGTGTGGAAGGAGTAAGGGAACGTACATACATGTACGCATACACCATTTGACTTTTATATATATAGATATATAATGGAACACATCTTAACAATGGCTAGAGACTTGGTATGCTGTGACTGTCCCACTGTCTGGAGTGGCTCAGAACTGTGAGTGCTTGCCTTAGGACAGACTGTCTGAAAAACAGGGCAGACACTGTAACTGGTAGTGCGTTCTATAAATAGTTTTCACCAAGCCAGTGGCAAATGTGAATCCCTGGATCACTGTACCAATCTTACCAGGGAGTCACAGATAGTCCCCTCAGATTCTCTAGTCTATCTTGCCACCCAGACAAAATGTTCTTTATGGTAAAAGGTTACTTAAACCACAAATCACACCACATCAGGTAGCTCCTGGTCCCAAGAGACCAGTCACTTATCCCTGATCAGTCTTTTCAGGGTACCCAGATTGTCTTTGGAGATCTCCATTTTGCATTTGGTACAGTTCCCTGTAAGAGTCCAAACAGTCCAGAGATCCAGAATCTTTTCTTCAATCCATATTTATAGCTAATCACAGAAAACAAATTGACAGTGTCTGTATCCACCTTTCCTTTGATGATGGCGAGTGAGGAATGCATTGTGAATCGTTGACTGCTGATCATCACACAGTGACCACTTACTTTGATATTAGCTCTTTTCTGTTATAGTTCTTCATTTACATTCTACAAGTCTTCTTTGTCATTTGATGGGTTATTTATTTGAAGTGGTATATACAATGCAAATGTTTGCTGCTACATTATAATGGGATAGAGAAAAGTAAAACAATGCAACATCCCATTAGTTTTCATGAAGCTTTTATGAAGTTTAAACACCAAATACTCTCTTACACAAATATGAGAGCTTGGGATAGCCACTCATCTATGCCAAGCAGGAAGGTTTCTCAGGTATATGCTATCAAGTTCTTCAGAATTTAAGCTTTAATATTTAAAAAAAAATGTTTCTGGACCATATGGATGGGAAACCTTCCAAATCTGAACTGAATGATACAATGCTACCTTCCTAAAACTATTATATATAATGAATGCTCATTTAATATATAATTCAATATGTAATTATATATTGAAAAATTACAACCTGTTAGTTTAAGTCCTATGTGATTTCCTGGTCCTGCTTGCAGGCTAGGGGACTCTGTAGGGAAGCATACAATCGGTTCAGCAGTCAGTCTACAGAAACCCTGCCCAAAGCAAGGTGGGATGAGTTGTGCCTATGTATTAGGGAACAGCCTACTTTGTCTCTCTCTTTTGGGTTTTTTTTAGAGCTTACTATTCCAAATTATAACAAATAGAGTATTGTTACATTACAACCTTCTAGAAAGAGTATTTCATGTTACCTAACTTTTCTATTTGTCTGCTATGAACATCATATCTGTATACAGACATTTACAGTGACTATGTGGTGCTCAGAGCTTTAGCAATCTATAGATTCACTTCACCAATTCAGAACCCTTTGGGGATCTGTGAAACTGACAAGAATCAGGCTAGTTTCACTCCACTTCTCATTGACAATGCGGTCAGTGACAGCAGAGGCAGATACTCTAGCTATTCACTGGAGTGGATGACTGTAAAATGGAGGCTGGTGACTAGGACATAGAAGTTGGTGAACGGGAAAGAGATAGAAAAGTAGAGCCGTCCACACACACATCTACACAATTGCAGCAGCCAAGATGCAGGTGGAGAGATAAAATATCTGGATGTTGTAAACCTACTGTTTATGTTTTTCTGTGTGCTTAAATCTAATAAACTGCAGCATTAGACAAGAGCATGCTTACTCAGGGCCGGCGACAGAAATTTGGGGGCCCCCTACTCTGATAGTTGGGGGCCCCCCCAGCCCAGCCGGCGCGAGCCGCCCTTGCTGTTCCCCCTTCCCCCCCTGCCCTTTCTCCCCCCGGACTGCGCCGCTGCCACCGGCCGGGCTCACTGCTCCTGCCGGGGCCAGGCGCGCTCGTCCGGAGGAGAGCCGCGCCGCCTCCCCGCCCCTTCCCGCTCTCCAGGTCCGGCGACAAGGGGGGATGACAACGGATACAGCTGTGTAACGGGGGTCCCCTAAAGTCAGGGGGGCCCTGTACAGCTCTACCCATAGTACCCCCCTGTCGCCAGCCCTGTGCTTACTTGTATTACTCCTTGATCATACAGGATCACTGAGTTCCTGTTGATTTATTCCTTACACCACCTGGAGTGAAATAGTTAAGTTGCTCTGGTTGGAAGTTCTGAAAACCCAGGTAACACCAGCAGCTAAAGGGAGTCAACTGTTCACCTGGGAGTTTTTCCAGAATAATGCTCCCACATATTTGTAGGGCTATGCGGCTTAGTCCTCAGATCCCTACCATATGGGGCTTGTTGTGGGCATGCCCACAGGGAAAAAGGTATAGCTCTTGCTCTCTGATAATCCCTGGCTACAGAATATCCTCTTAGGGAGCATTGCAACTAGACATGATTAAGAGGACCCCTGTTGCTGCTCTAACTTGTGCCAACAGCAAAAAAGACATGACACAGAGCAGGATAGGGACCATGCAGAAAGGTGATATGAAGTTAATTGTCCTCCTCTCCTGCCACCCCAAGCTGTGTAGAACATTGGAGATCAACCGGCCCAAAGACCACTACTTATGCCCTCTGGGAGTGATCACATTGTGCGATGGTAAGGATTAGAGTATATATACATATGTATATAATTAGAAAAGAAGAATGCCCTTTTGTCAATGAAAAATTCTATACCTGCAGTACAGATAAAGGTAACATTTTGCAATCTATCAATGATAATATTGTGAAGCAATATGAAGGAACCGCTTTGAGAGTTTTATGTATAAAACAGGTTTCTTCAAAACAACCATGAATAAAACAAACACATGAATTTGAAGCTCAGATGAAAGGAGAAGTTTAAGCTAATATGATATTGAGATATTAAGAGCATAAATAGGAAACAGAGAGCTTGCTAATATATCCACCATCCAGCCTGTCTCTTGTATGAGCCTGAAACAACAGATGTGTAAATGTTCTAACTGTGGAAGTTAATAGTGACAAGGAGAATGCACATTAAATCATCAACCCAAACTAAGATGTAAACTGGACTGTGAGCACAAGGAGATCAGCAGGTCCAGACACCTCAACTTATGCCCTCTGGTGGGACCAAATTTGCAAATCAGAGAGAACTACCAGTCACCATGGAAGAGGGTCATCTAGTAACACTGTTTGCTGAATCTGTGAATAACTCTTTTGATAAATACAAACTCTACAAAGATTTAATGTAGCTTCCTAGATTTCTTTATATTATACCAGATCAAAGAATGTAATAGGAACCAAATTCTTTCAGACATGAATATTAACCTTCTGATGGAAGAAGTCATCAAGAAATCAGATATCACCTGGTAGCTAAGGGCCAACACTTCCTCTCTTTACAGCTTTTCAAGGACACAATCTGTGTTGCATTGGTACAATATCCCATTCAGCCAGTCCATAAAAGATTGTGGGTGAAATGCTGGCACCAATTAAGTCAATGGGAGTCGGCAAACAGAATTTTACCCTGTGAACTCTTAAGAGTGGGGACTATTTTTCTGCATTTGCCCCTAGCACATAGTTTGTGTTGTCATTATATAAATAATAATTTTCCCTGTGTTACCAGCCTACCACTAATTTTTGCACAGTTGTCAATCAGAGGACAATACATTATTCTGATCACTTTAGAGATCTGTGTTATGAGAGGGCAAAGAAGCATGGCTGAAAGAAGCTTAACTCCTTTGAAGCTTCTTGATATACCAGGTATTTTCCAGGGCGCATCCACTGTAGCTTGATGTACTTAGGGTATCATGACATTCCATTTAGAACCGCTACTAAGACCCTGCATTGAACAAAAGCCAAAGGCTATCACAGCAAACACAAAATGGTCATTTCAGACTGAAATTTAACAGACAATGAAAATTGTAGCTTATTTTGCAGCAATAAATGAGATAAAGTTGATAGCTCATGAACTTTAATATAATGACCCAGAATTTTAGCTGGTATAACTTGGCATAGCTTCATTGAAATCAAATGGAGCTAGGTCAGTTTGTACCAGCTGAGGATGCCTTTCCATCAAATGCTTTATAGAATGAAGTAACACACACCAGCAGAAAGGGCAAGTATATAACATCAAATGCAGGAAATCTATATATATAAAAGTCAAGTGGTGTATGTATGTGTGTATGTATGTATGTATGTACGTATGACTGCGAACTCCTCCCGCACCGTTTGAGCCAGAGACTTGAAATTTGGTACAGTGAGGGGTCTTGGGGTCTAGATGCTGGTAAGGGTCGAAAAATTTTCGGATCTCACCTCTGACGCCCCCCAGGGGTGAAAGTCTTTCAGGGCCAATCACATCGGCTGGGCGGTTAGGTGGTGATGATGTCATAATACCCCCCTCCAACAGACACCTCACTCGCTCAGCTCACCCCTCCCTCCTCCAACGGAACCCCGGAGATCCCTCAGTTCTCTGCCCCTCCCCCCCTCCCAACGGAACCCCGGAGATCCCTCAGTTCTCTGCCCCCCCCTCCCAACAGAACCCCAGAGATCCCTCAGTTCTCTGCCCCTCCCCCCTCCCAATGGAACCCCGGAGATCCCTCCGTTCTCTGCCCCTCCCCCCTCCCAACGGAACCCCGGAGAGCCCTCAGTTCTCTGCCCCTCCCACCTCAACCCCGGACTCCATCAGCTCTGTGCCCCCCCCCACCTGCGAAGGTCCCCGGAATCCCTCGGCTCTGGGCCCCCTTCCCCCCTGCGACGGATCTGAGTTGGGTTTGGTGGGACGGTAAGTGAGGTGGGGGTGTCGGGTTCGGTCGGGGGGTGAGGTGGGGGTGTTGGGGTTGGTCAGGGGGTGTTGCGGTTGGTGGGGGGGTGAGGTGGGGGTGTTGGGTTTGCTCAGGGGGGGTGAGGTGGGGGTGTCGGGTTTGGTCGGGGGGTAAGTGAGCCGGGGGGGTGTCGGGGTTGGTCTGGGGGGGTGGGAAGGTGTCGGGGGGGCGAGGGGTGTGGTGTGGGTGTTGGGTTTGGTCTGGGGGGGGGAAGGTGTTGGGGTGGGTGCCCAGACCAAACCCGACACACACCCCCGGCTCACTTACCCCCCGACCAAACCCGACACCGCCACCTCACCCCCCCCACCAACCGCAACACCCCCTGACCAACCCCAACACCCACCCCTCACCGCTCACCCACCCCAACACCTTCCCACCCCCCCAGACCAAACCCGACACCCCCTGGCTCACTTACCCCCCGACCGAACCTGACACCCCCACCTCACCCCCCACACCAATCTCAACACCCCCAGACCAAACCTGACACCCCCCGGCTCACTTACCCCCCGACCGAACCCGACACTCCCACCTCACCCCCCCAAGCAAACCCGACACCCCCACCTCACCCCCCACCAACCACAACACCCCCTGACCAACCCCAACACCCACACCTCACCCCTCACCCACCACGACACCTTCCCACCCCCCCAGACCAAACCCGACACCCCCCCGGCTCACTTACCCCCGACCGAACCCGACACCCCTACCTCATCCCCCCAAGCAAACCTGACACCCCCACCTCAACCCCCCACCAACCGCAACACCCCCTGACCAACCGCAACACTCACCCCTCACCCACCCCAACACCTTCCCACCCCCCCAGACCAAACCCTACACCCCCTGGCTCACTTACCCCCCGACCAAACCCGACAACCCCACCTGACCCCCCCAAGCAAACCCAACACCCCCACCTGACCCCCCGACCAAACCTGACACCCCCCCCCCCGGCTCACGGTGCACTGTGTAGCACACAGATTATTAAATACACTGTTCGGTCGGGGGGTGAGGTGGGGGTGTCGGGTTTGCTCAGGGGGTGAGGTGGGGGTGTCGGGTTTGGTCGGGGGGTGAGGTGGGGGTGTTGGGTTTGTTTTGGGGGGTCAGGTGGGGTTGTCGGGTTTGGTCGGGGGGTAAGTGAGCCGGGGGGTCTTGGGGTTGGTCGGGGGGGTGGGAAGGTGTCAGGGTGGGTGAAGGGTGGGTGTTGGGGTTGGTCAGGGGGTGTCAACTGTCTGCCCCCTCCCCACCTCCAACTGACCCGAGCAACGCCGGGCACTTATGCTAGTAGTAGCATAAAAACATAGGATGATGAATGCAGAGATGATCTCAGTCATAAAGACACAAATAAAGAGGCATCTCCAAGTGAGGAGGGAATTATGTATTAAGATTTTAAAAGAGATGGAGGGTCAGGAAGGCTTCCTAAATCACACTGAAGAGCAAGGAGAGGGGAATAATTTGATGTAAGGAGATTTAGTTTGGAATTATCACTATGTTAGATATAAATGAAATAAGTGAATTTTCTTATGTTTGCCTTGGGAATAAAGCTAGGATGGGGGTGTGCAGTGAAAAGATTTAGGGATTGATCCTATTCCCTCTTGAATCAAACTAGACTTCTTTTGATTTCAACAGGAGCAGAATTGGGCATTTGCCCTTTTGAAAGAACAGTAATAGTCTATGCTTTTAAAAAAACTAGCAAAGTAGAATTTCACCATGGAAAGCGTCCTTGGTTATTTCAATAAAAGGTGAAATCCTGATTCCATTGAAGTCAATAGGAGTTATGTCATTGATTTTAATGATATAAGCATTTTAACTAGAGACTATTACCACTCTTTATAAAGTTATCCTGTTCTTTTTGGTCTGCAGCATTGTTCCCTAATATCAATGATGTCAATGAGCCCTACCAGCCTTGCCATACTACTTCCCAGTCCCATGATCTTGTATTTACTTGACTAGAGTACGCCACTTATAGAAGAGTTTTTGGGCTGCTTTTAGGCATTATTAAGTAATTATATAAATTCTTCCCCAAGGTAAGTATCCACAAACCCCTTTGATTTAACTTGAGTTGCATGTGTAAAATTTGAGAGGGGAACTTGACTTTTTATTTGGAGAAGAGATGTAGAAAGAATACTTTATTCTGTTTCTTTGTTTTTCAAGATGAATAGAAAATAGCTTCATGTCCTGTACATATTCAAAAGATCCTTATTATCGGCATAAGAATGACCACAGGAATCACTTAGATTCATTCAATCTGATTATTTAGTATAGCATAATCTATTTTAGAAGTATTAATTGATATGAAAATCCAACAACTGAAAATACAATATGCTACATTTAACCAGAGCAGAATGGCTTGAAGAAGAAAAACTAGTGCTATTCAGGGTTGCTCTGTGCCTGTTTAGAAAACTTGTCACCAACAGGCAAAAATAACCTTTCTGAATTGCATCCTGGTGGTTTGTCCACTTCCCATGAAAGAGAGGAGCACTTTAGGTAATCACACAGTAGCAAACTGTTCTAACTATTCAATTCACCTTAAATGCCCATATTCTACCCTTAAGAGAGTGATATGTCTCAGCATTGATTGTAATTTTCTTTCATTATATTTTTAGCCAACTGTGTGTGTCTGATATGCTGCTGTTGTCTTGTTTTTCACCCTTGGCCTTGAGTATGTGTCTTATACTAGTTTTAATCTATTATTTTATGCATCTGTTGCGTGTCTTAAGTACGCCACAAAACTCTGCAATGTGGCCAGATAATCAAATGCTGTACAAAGCCTTTGGAATTGATATGCCTGTGTGGTGGTGACCTGCATCACTAAAGCCGGGGTACTGAAACAATTTGTATAGTGGGGCTGCTGAGAGCCATTGAACCAAACTGGAAGCCGTGTATATGATGGAAACTGCTTTTAATCAGGGAGAGCTTCAGCCCCCTCCCCCAACACACACACACACCCCTAGTGTCAGCACCTGTGCATTAAATTCAATGAGAGCTGTGCCACTGACTTCAATGAATATTGGACTGAGCCACTTTGAAGATGAGTTATGGGTTTAGGACAGAGTCAGGACAGTTTGAAGGGTTGTCAGGAAAGTCCTCAGGACATAGTATGAAATTTTAAGAGTTTTGATCCTGTGCAGTCACACTGAAATCAAGGATATAAGTCAGGGCAAAATTTGACACCAGGTTGTTATGGTGTACTGGCTATCTCAGTTGGCTAAATAAATCCAATGGCAGTGTGCAATGCAGCTTAAGTTCTCAACTATCTCGAAAGGAGGGGCTGCTAAACAAATCTAAGGTGGATCATGTACAGCATCCATAAATGGAGAGGGGAATGTTGTATCTTAGGGCATAATATAGAAATGGTGGTAGAGCAATGTGAGAATGTCATCTGATTTAGCTAATAAGCCAGAGTGATACAACATTGGTATTAACCATGGGTTAATTTACCAAGGTCAATGTGTATTTCCATTACTGGAAATTTTTATGTTCAAGATTGGAAATTTTTAAAATGCAAATATGCTCTAGGAATTATTTGGGAGTAATTCTCTAGGCAGTGTTATACAGGAGGTCACACTAGATGATCACAGTGGTCCCTTATGGCCTTGAAATGTATGAATCTATGAAAAACAACCTGCATGTCTTATTTTGCTCCTGAAGGAAGAATGTACTGAAATTTGGAATGGAAATAACATGCTATATAATGACATACACAAATAGGGACAAATTCTACTCTGAGCTACACTCCTGATTCATCTATCTGATTTCAACAATTATATGAATTTCCATCAATGTGCCTGAAAACAGCATCTGACCCATACGTATGAGCATTGAGAATTATAATAAAAATGAATTAATAATAGCATATTGCGCATGTATCCAAAGATCTTATTGCACCTTACAGAATGAAATACTACAACATTACTGTTAGATGGATATTATTATTCCCTCTTTTATAGAGGAAATCCATGGTAGAGGAAGGAACAAAACATTTGTCGCCTCACTGCCAATCCAGTGCTTTAGCCACAACATCATCCTTGCTCATGAGAGTTGTGTTACATTTTTGTTAATATTGTAAATTCAAGTTGCTGCTCTTATGCGTGTGTTTTGGGGCTATGGAAACTTGTTGCAGTCCCTACTACATTATATTTCTTTTTAAAAAAAGAGAGATTTGAGATTAATTTAAAGACATATCTGGGAGAATAACAATATTTCATGGTATACAGTATACCCCAGGGTATATTTTAGAGTGTGCTTCAAAGTTATTCATCCATGTGACTCCAATTAAAAATCCAGAATTACATATCAGCCTTCATACTGCAAATGTTCTCATACCTCTTGTAAGAGTAGGTTTTAAATTACGAGCATAGGAGTGACATGCAAATCAAAGAATGTAATGTTAGCATTAAAAATGGGGATAGTTATGCTAGCAGCTTTGTTAAGCTTCTAGGCATACCCAGTATGAACTAGGTATTTTCAGAAATCTGAGTGGATTCTAGTTGACCTAGTGACTTGAAGAAGTGCTGTGATTTCACTCCTGTCAAACATAACTCCTGGCTAAGTGCTTATTAAACACTACAGGCTAGATTTGAGAGGGGGCTGTAAGCATTGCAATGTCTAAATTGTAAGTGCCCTGTTGCCTGGTGAAAGTCACAATCCTCAGTTAGGCACCCAGGTCCCCATACCATGGGGAGAGTTAGGCACTAAAAAGGGATTCACAGAAGCCAGCACACTGAGCAGGGGACCAGCTAAGGTAGCCTGTAGCAAATGCAGAGGAGAGGGGTAGGCATGTTCATCAAAGAGAGTTAGAAATGTAACTCCAGGGTGGAGGGAAATGCCTCCCTCTGCTTGGGATCCACAGCCATGAATCCTCTCTTGGAGTTATGCACCTCTGCCAGGTCAGCCCTTTCTCACAAAACAAACAAACAAACAGAGAAAGAGGTAAGCTCTCCTTATACCAGGTAGTCCAGTGTGTACAGCACTCATCTGGAAGGTGAGAGTCCCAGGTTTAAATTCCTGGTTGGCTTCAATTAGAGCAGGGATCTGAATGCAGGTACCCCACATGTGTACCCTAATCACTGGACTATAGAGTCATTCATAGTTTCTCTCTGATCCAATGCATATTTAATTATTTATACAAAGTTGAACAGCTTTGAAAGGTCAGAGACCCACCTCAAATAACCTATAGCCCACTGGTTAGAGCTCAGAGCTGGGAGGAGACCTGGGTTCAAGTTGCTACTGTAACTCAGGGACAGCAGGGATTTGAATCTGGATTGCTTATTTTCTGGAGGAGTAATCAAGCCACTGAGCTATAAGGAGGCAATGGCATTATTACCCTATCTCAGTTAAGTGTGCTCTTCAGCATGTCTACTAGTTCAGGTTCTGCAGGTGAGATATGCAAGCGAATGCCTGGTTTGTGAATCCCATCAGGGATTAAGCATGAGGTAGGCACCAAATTGTTCAGCAGTATCAGTTTTTAGGAAGCTTTATGTATGTCCACCAATGGATACTTAGATGCCTTCAAGGTTAGACAGCAACTAAGCAATGCTTTTGTGAATGCCAGTGATGCCCTGAAGTTGGACTCATGTGTCTAAATAAGCAGTAAGTGCCTAAGTCTCCCTTTTGAGTCTTTAGACCTAACTGTCTTGCTTCTTTCAGAGGATCATGATGTGCCTATTTGCCAGTAGTTTCTCTCCCTTTTGGATGATATCACTTGGAGTGGCTCATGAGCGTGAATACCAACCTCAGAGCAGAAAAACTGTTAAGAAGCAGGGTTCAAACACCAAACCATAATACTAGAACAGCCCTAACATGGACAATCTCCTTGGGTACTCTGGTCTATCTTGCCATCTAGGCAAGTGTGCCTTTGCGATAGATGGTCCCGTTCACCAAAAATCACAACAATATTTAGCAGAGGTAACAAAGAGTCCTGTGTCACCTTAAAGACTAACTAAAGTATTGAAGCATAAGCTTTCGTGGGCTAATACCCACTTCGTCAGATGCAAGCAGTCTTTAAGGTGCCACAGAACTCTTTGTTACCTCTGCTATTCCAGACTAACACGGCTACCTCTCTGATTCTTAACAATATTTAGGTTACTTCCAGACCCAAAGGACCAGTCACTTACCCCAGATCAATTGCTCCCTTAATCTCTCACCAAAGACCATGCATGTAGTAAATCCTATAATAAATTATTCATGGATTTACTAACTAAGAAAAGAAATGAGAATTATTTACAAGGCTAAAAGAGATAAATACACACACGCGCACACACAGAGTTGTAGTCTTAGGTTCCAAAAAGTAATAGAAACTGCTGTCACTGCACGGTCTATATGTGCTTTAGGGCTAATCTAGGCCAAGACCTGAGGAGTTCTTGCTTATGCTTAGAAATATGTGTCCCCTCAGTGTTCAAGCAGCACAGAGGTAACAATTTCTTCTTGGCAAGGATTTTTATTCCCTTTCCCCAGAATTCAAGCTGATGGGACAAGTCCCCATGTGTGTCTCCTCTTCATGGGTGTGGGGGGAGCAATCAACAAAGTCTTTTTATTTTGATATTTCACAATGTCTTATTTGGTATGCAAGACCAAACATCTTCTCTAGGAAGCCAGCCTTTACATCAATTAATGCTTCTTCCCTTTTTGGTCAGTTACAGAGGTTTACAATGCAAACACTTAATATAATCTTATAACGTGGCATACAGATATTAGGTAAAATTAGTACATGCAGCATTCTACAAGCATTCATATAGTCTCTAAACCTTAAAACACATTTTTATAAACTTAAAATATTTTAACAATACTAACACATAGGTGAGCCAGACTGGTTTCCAGTCAGGAATTGGAAGTCTAGAGGCTTTGGTATGAACTGGCACCTGGTTTGTCAGTGTCACAGATATAATTTAGTTAAGCAGCAGACAGTTGCCTTCTGGGTTCTAAAACTACCATCATAAAACAACAACAGACTGCATTTGCTTTGGAGATTCTGTCTTCTATGATATCCATTTACTTGTGGCATAACTGAAAGATCTGAGTCTGAGTTTGCAGTCCAGTACTCCTTTTCACTAACAAAAGCCTGCACATTATGCCTTTCTTTTGGATTTAATGGATTTTTTTAATAGGTTGTGGTGATTAAGTTCTGTAACTTAAACCAGGTTGTTGCTTTATGAACAAGTTTTTGGACAAGCTTACGCCAGAAGTTGTGTTCTGCTCTGATAAACTTTTTGAATGCTGGTAACCCAGATCTTTGGTGCCATCTTAAATGTGCAACACTTTAATTATTATTGTCCTATAGATGTTTAAATTTTGTATCCTTTTTTCTAACTCTAGAATAATTTCTATTTGCTTCTCATCAGTTGATATAGACTGTCCAAATACAATTCTTTTTTGATTTTGAAAACCTTGTAGATTCTAGATGCCCAGCTAATATTGGATGACATGATTTCATTGTTCTCTTATAAATACTGTGCAGCACAGGGAAGAAAAGTTAATTTAATGGTTTAGCTCTTTTCCTATTCTTTTTTACTCTATTTCTTATTCCATCTTGAAAATTTTAACTTCATCCTTCAGTGATCTCTTATTTTGCAGTGTTCAAAATCTTTTTAGAAATGTGGTTAGCATCTTTTGATACATATATCTGTTTCAATTTTCTTTTTCCATTCTAATATCCCTTTTGTCTGTTTTACTAGTTTTCATCATTCTTCTCAGCTATCTATTTCATCTCTCTCTGCATTTTTAATATCCTTTTTGTCTTTTTTAGCATTTCTGTGTATTCTTCTCAGAGGTTTGTAATTCACAATTTTCCTTTTACTGTGAGAGTTTTGAAAGGTGGATCTAATATTGGAGAATGCTTATTCCCCTCAATGTGATATTTAGATGACATTAACTTATTCAGTATACTCATCTACTCTAAGATATTTTGAACACTTATCACTTTTTGTTAGCTGATTTACCAAATGCCTTCCAATAGTGCATTCCATTATTCCTAATTCAGCCCTTCAAACTTGACCTATATGAAATCAAACTTTCATTTTGTTACTTACTGATGCTTGACTATAAGTGATCTGGTTAAATGTGAATCCAGTGACCACAATGCAATTTAGTGATTCAGCTATTTTAAGTTTTTGTATTACATTCAGAGTCAGAAATACAACCTGTGAGTATCTCTCTTCTTTTCTGATCTCCAGTGCACATTGTCTCAAAAAACAAAACAAATAAACAAAAAACCCTAGCGTTTACTATATCTATCATTTTATTCCATGTCTATCCCAATAAATGTTGAAGATTCTAAAATCAGTGTCATAAGTGTGGAGGGTGCCTTGCCTGGGTGGAGCTATGTTATCTAATACAGTGTGCCTTCCCTGGGTGGGGCTATGTTATCTGAGACAAGTGACGTAAGAGTTCCCTGCCATGAGGGAGGGAGGAGCTTCCTGCCATGAGGGTGGGAGGAGTTTTCAGTTCAGTTCATTTCTGGCTTGCCATGGAGCTTGGCAAGGGTCCTAGACCATCTTTGGCTATAAAGATGGTTCTATTTTCTTCTTATATTTCTGATTAGCTGTACTGTGAGAATGATCATTTAATACTTTTAAGCCTGTGCCTTTTGGGGTGCTTTTTTCCATTTCAGAAGGGAGCTAGAGAACCCCAAATTGTAAAGTGTATTGTATCTTTGTTTCATTCCCTTTTCTTTAATAAATCTTCTAGTTATAAAACCGTCTGGTTTATTTCCCTTAGGGTTTTCTTTGCTTCCAGTCTAGGAAGGGAGAAGGGAAAGGAAATAGGGACCAGGGCAGCTAAGTGCATAGCTGGAGTGTGGAGATTGTCTCTCCTTACCGTCAGGTTAGACTGGGGAGGGGGGGAAGCAGCTTCCAGGTGCCTGTCTCTTCAACGAGAAGAGAGGAGGCGGGGAGGTGAGTAGCCTTCAGGTGTCTGACTTTGGCCCTCAGGGAGGGGGACAAAGTTAGGGTGGGACGTTCGGGGCCCCCCCAAGGTTTTAGAAGTATACCCGAATGGTGGCAGCGATTGGTAACCCTAAGAACCCCACTGGTAAAAAGGGGGGTGTCTCGGGGTGTGGGACTTAATTTGGGCTGGGAAGCAGCTAAGTTAAGTGGGTTTTGGTTAGTTCAGAGTCCTTTTCTCGGTGCTCAAGAGCACAGAGACCAGGGTACCCCTCTTACAATCAGTCATAACCCAAATTGTAATATCTCTATAAACCATCAGTTCTTATCTCATAGTCTCCTTATTTTATATAATAGTATTCAATATTCCTCTCCATTTATCATTTTTAAATATATCTCTTCTTTCTGTACCATCTTTAATATAATTTCCCCCATTTACCTATACACTTGTGGGTATTACTTCTCATTCTGTAACAGGCTGGCATAGGGACTCTGCAATTTCTATTTCTACTCTTTATGTATTATCAGCTTCTTCTATTTTTTTTATATTTCCCTATTAAGAACTTGAATTGAGACACCATAGGCGATTATCATAATAGCTCTTTCTGCAATCTGGATGTACACGTTCATAAGAACATAAGAACATAAGAACGGCCATACTGGGTCAGACCAAAGGTCCATCTAGCCCAGCATCCTGTCTACCAACAGTGGCCAATGCCAGGTGCCCCGGAGTGAGTGAACCTAACAGGTATGATCGAGCGATCTCTCTCCTGCCATCCATCACCCCCCTCTGACAGACAGAGGCTAGGGACACCATTCATTACCCATGCCGGCTAATAGCCATTTATGGACTTAGCCTCCATGAATTTATCCAGCTCTCTTTTAAACCCTGTTATAGTCCTAGCCTTCACAGCCTCCTCAGGTAAGGAGTTCCACAGGTTGACTGTGCGCTGTGTGAAGAAGAACTTCCTTTTATTTGTTTTAAACCTGCTGCACGCCAATTTCATTGAGTGGCCCCTAGTTCTTCTATTTTGGGAACAAGTAAATAACTTTTCCTTATTTACTTCCTCCACACCACTCATAATTTTATATACCTCTATCATATCCCCCCTTAGTCTCCTCTTTTCCAAGCTAAAAAGTCCTAGCCTCTTTAATCTCTCTTCATATGGGACCCGTTCCAAACCCCTAATCATTTTAGTTGCCCTTCTCTGAACCTTTTCTAGTGCCACTATATCCTTTTTGAGATGAGGAGACCACATTTGTACGCAGTATTCAAAATGTGGGAACACCATGGATTTGTATAAGGGCAATAAGATATTCTCCGACTTATTCTCTATCCCTTTTTTAATGATTCCTAACATCCTGTTTGCTTTTTTGACTGCCGCTGCACACTGCGTGGATGCCTTCAGAGAACTATCCACAATGACTCCCAGGTCTTTTTCCTGATTGGTTGTAGCTAAATTAGCCCCCATCATATTGTATGTATAGTTGGGGTTATTTTTTCCAATGTGCATTACTTTACATTTATCCACATTAAATTTCATTTGCCATTTTGTTGTCCAATCACTTAGTTTAGTGACATCTTTTTGAAGTTCTTCACAGTCTGCTTTGGTCCTTACTACTTTGAGCAGTTTAGTATCATCTGCAAACTTTGCCACATCACTGTTTACCCCTTCCTCCAAATCATTTATAAATAAGTTGAATAGGATCGGTCCCAGGACTGACCCTTGGGGAACACCACTAGTTACCCCTCTCCATTCTGAAAAAGTTCCATTTATTCCTACCCTTTGTTCCCTGTCTTTTAACCAGTTTTCAATCCATGAGAAGATCTTCCCTCTTATCCCATGGCAGCTTAATTTACGTAAGAGCCTTTGGTGAGGGACCTTGTCAAAGGCTTTCTGGAAATCTAAGTACACTATGTCCACCGGATCCCCCTTGTCCACATGTTTGCTGACCCCTTCAAAGAACTCTAATAGATTAGTAAGACACGATTTCCCTTTGCAGAAACCATGTTGACTTTTGCCCAACAATTTATGCTCTTCTATGTGTCTGACAATTTTATTCTTTACTATTGTTTCAACTAATTTTCCCGGTACGGACGTTAGACTGACTGGTCTGTAATTTCCAGGATCACCTCTAGAGCCCTTTTTAAATATTGGCGTTACATTAGCTATCTTCCAGTCACTGGGCACAGTAGCCGATTTTAAGGATAGGTTACAAACCCTCGTTAATAGTGCCGCAATTTCACATTTGAGTTCTTTCAGAACTCTTGGGTGAATGCCATCTGGTCCCAGTGACTTGTTACAGTTAAGTTTATCAATGAGTTCCAGAACCTCCTCTACTGATACTTCAATTTGTGACAATACCTCAGATTCGTCACCTACAAAAGACATACCCTTGGTACACCTAACTATGCTTCCTTGAAGCTGTGCTGGCATTATTCTTACTTATCCTTGCATTAAGAAAGTAGGTGCAGTTTCCCTCTCTCTGTACTGAGGTATTACAATATTGAATGCTTTTCTAAAAGCTATGCTCTAGTAATTCTTTTGGGGAAGTTCATGGCCTGTGTTCTATAGGAAGTCAGAGTAGATGACCACAGCAGTCTCTCCTGGCCTTGAAATCTATTAATCTACAACAGGGGTCTCCAAACTACAGCCCAGGGGCCGTATCCGGCCCACGGCATCAATTTGTCCAGCCCCTTAGCTGAGCAGGCACGTGGAGAAGCTGCCACTGCCCCTCTGCGCAAGCTGCTGCCAGCAGCCCTATGTGCGGAGGGATGAGTGCCCCTGCAGTGTGGCCGGAGGAGCAAGGGGGGGGGGGCACGGCAGTGGCTGGAGGAGCAAAGGGGGGGGGCATGGCAGTGGCATGGCTGGAGGAGTAAAGGGGGGGCGGGTGAGCAGCGCGGTCGGAGGAGCAAGGGAGGAGTCATGGCAGTGGCTGGAGGAGCAAAGGGGTGGCAGCAGTGAGAAGCAAAGGGTTAAATTTTAACTATTGCACTGAACCAAACAGTCCCAACCAACAATGGAAACCTGGAGCTTCTGTTACTGAAGTACAGCCAAACTTTTGAATATGTTTACAAATGTGTGAGTTTTTAGAAATAAATAAACTTTAAAAATAATGTGAAATGATTTTTAATGTATTGACAAATATTTTGTGTGATAAAAGTACCTGAACTGATTATACAGCTACTTTTATACCTGATTTAGAATTTAATGCAACACTGACACAGTAGAATAGTGTTGTTTTTTTAGTGATTTAGCATATATTTGCATATATTTAATTTTTTCACAGTCGCTTCGGCCCGCAAAGCCCGTTCAACAATCTAATATAGCCCTCGTCTCATAAAGTTTGGAGAACCCCAGTCTACAGCAAAAATGTAAGCAAGAGGAGACAGAAGCCTGTTTGTTGATGGTGAGCAGAAGTTGCCCTTGACACTCAAGAAAATCTGGGTGGAGCTGGAACAGGCAGTGAATGAGCTGGACCACAGAAAAAAGTGTAGTATGAGGCATGCTCCCCATGCTCCTTGAGGAAGAACCCCCAGTTCATTTTCATCTGAACTCATGAAATGTCAAAGGAATTGTGCAGGATGTACCCTGCAGTGAGTGGATCACCCTTACTTCATAGATAGTCAATTCACGTTTTTATTTTGTTAGTAAATCAATCAAAGAAGAGAGGTTTAAATGGGCACATTCATTATTGTGAGCACTGGGCAGCGGAAATCAGTCTTTAAATCTATGATTCGTGGTATTGAGGGCCTGGCTAGATGGAGAATAGGACACTATGTGTGACGTTGCTAAGCTGCTTTAACCAAACACAAGTAAAAATTAACTAACTATAATAATATGAAGGTAAGGGAAAACTGTGTTGATACAGAAATTAATTTTATGGTTTATGGAATTTATGTGTTAACGTCCATAACCAACCCATATGGGGACATCAGCAATGAATCGTTAGCCAAACGGTACTGCTATCAGTGTATAATAGAAACTGCAGTGAATTGGCAATGTGTTAAACTGTGTAGAAAAATCCCCTTTACTACTATTCATAACCTGGGGTCAGTTACTCCTCTGCATAATAAGGGATATTTTTTTTAAAACTACCTCGGTCATTATCTGGTTCCATGAATATTTCTTTTATGGTATCAATACCAATATTGGAGTCTAACACAGCAATATTTGATAAATTAGCTACTGTCAAGTCAATTGGTTACCTGGAAGATGGCATCTACAAGCAACAATTGGATCTACCTCAAAAGCTGATGTGTCACTTAGCAAAATAAACCTGAAGGGTGCCAAACATACAGCTTGTTGTTCCATTAAGGGTTGTCAATGCATGTGTCAATGTGATGTTTTTGACATTGTGACTCCAGTTCATGGCCACAATGCTTGGACCAGAATAGTGAGAGAGAGAATCTAGCTACTCCTGGCTCCAGCATAGTAATGCTTGCCAACTAACAACCACTGGCAGTAAGGGTAAGAAATCATGTGGACGGGCAGTACTGTGTAGTCATTAATTACAACAAATTTATGTATTAAGACAAGGGTTCTCAAACTGGGGATTGTGACCCCTCAGTGATCACAAGTTTATTATATGGGGGGTCATGAGCTGTCAGCCTCCACCCCCAAATCCTGCTTGTCCTCCAGCATTTATGTGTTAAATAAATAAAAAAATTATAATGGGGTTCACACTCATAGGTTTGCTGTATGAAAGGGGTCACCAATATAAAAGTTTGAGAAACACTAAGACCTCATTTGTAATATCACTACTCCATGTTTTTGTTGTACTGCTCATGTAAGTAGTGCTATGGGATACACTATAGTAATGCCAATCCCAGTTTTTCAAAATATGTCCATAATCCAAAGTGAGACCCACTGTCAGAATGAAGTTGAAAAGTATCTACCTGGTTTCAAAATGCATATTAACCCACTTCCCTTAAATTTCGTGCTCTGTATAAAATTCAAAATCTTGTCCTTGCTTTCAAGCTCCTCTATCATACATTTATACCACTGTTTAGGCAAGCCCCCCACCACTCCCTACTCTTTCCACTCTCTCTCTCTCTTTGATACTGACTCATAGTTCTCTCACAAATAAGCCTACAGCTTCTTCCATGCTGATAAGACCGGAGTATTGTGTTGAGTTCCGGGCACCACATTCCAGGAAAGATATGGACAAATTGGAGAAAGTCCAAAGGAGAGCAACAAAAGTGATTAAAGGTCTGGAAAACATGACCTATGACGGAATATTGAAAAAAGTGGGTTTGTGAAATCAGTAGAAGAGAAAAGTGAGGGAGGGCATGATAACAGTTTTCAAGTTCTTAAAATGCTGTTACACGAAGGAGGGAGAAAAATTGTTCTTGTTAACTTCTGAGGCTAGGACAAAAAAGCAATAGACTTAAATTGCAGCAAGATTTAGCTGAGATATTAGGAAAAAATCCTAACTGTCAGGGTAGTTAAGTTACCAGTGAAGTTGTGGAATCTCCTTCATTAGAGGTTTTTAAGCATAGGTTAGACAAATACCTGTCAGGAATGTTCTAGTTATCTCTTAGTCGTCACTTGAGTGCAGGGGACTGAACTACATAACCTATTGAGGTCCCTTCCAGTCCTACACTTCTATGATTATCAAATTGAAAAGAGAAACACAATATTCACCTTAGCTGTGACATGCACAAGGTAGAACAAGCCTTGTATGCCCTTAGTTATTATGTGAATAGTGAAATACTGATTTCCCATGCTTAGATAGAAGTTGCATTTCAAGTTTTGCTTTTATTACAAGGTGTATTAGTTTTAACTTTGTTGATTTGGAATATGCACTTAAACAGATTGTTTGAACAGTATAAATCACATATAAATGACATCATCACTTCTTATGTATTAATTTGGCCTTATAATAACAATAATCAAAATGACAAGCGGGAAACCTTTTGACCTATATATGTATATGCTGAAGTCAGCTTTGGCATTAGAAAATAAGAAACTTGTCACAGGCAAAATACACTAATGTTCTGCTTTGGCGCAATGTGGGGAGGTACCTTCATGGACCATTACCTGGAATAGTAGCATCCAAAACAAAGAAAAGGAAATAGAGCAACAAGTTAAGGAACTGTACAAACAGATAGGTAGGATCTTAGTGATGTGTAAAAAGTTTTGTAACTTGTAAAATCATCTTATAAAAACTCCTAGCTGAAACATGTAATTTTGGAAGCAGACTTCCTGTATAAGGTGAATGTACCAATGCTACACAAGATGGCTTCCCAGAAATTGGTACTGTACTGAACATTTTCCCTGTACTATGCTTTTATTGAGTTTTGTGATAAACCTGGCTAAATACTAGTTATGCCATTGCTTGCATATAGTTGATAACAAACCAATGTGTAATCAAGCAATTAACTACACAGTTGGACATCATTATTAATCAAACTCATAATGCACTGATTTTGGTTCCTCATTTATTTAAATATACATATAATTTGCATGTTTCTGTTTGTTTTTTCTCCCTTTCCCCCAAATAAAAGGTGTCCATGATTCCATATTCCCAAGGACTCCTGAGTGTGGAAGAACCACTTCAAAGGTGACCAACAACATTATATGTAATTCCCCAGAATCAGAAGTAATAGTATGGCTCAGGGTGCCACTCTGAGCCACCAAATTTAATTTATTCTAGAATAAAGGGTCTTTAGGCTGACTGAACCTGATCCTTGTTGTTGCAGTCGATCCTTGGCAAAAGAGGGTTACGTGATACCTGAAAACCTGACATAACCCATCCTGACAACACTCCTGTGACATAGGTCAGTATCATCTTAGTCTTAGCTAGGGAAACTGAGACAGGGATGTAAATGACTTGTCAAGACCGTAGAGGGAGTGTCTATACATTTATATATATTTATAAAACACCATAATGTTCTAGGCTAGTAATCCCAAACACTTTGCTATCCCATCTGTACTTAATGTTTGGGACATTATTATAGTACTTTTTACTTTTATGTTTTCATAGGAAATTCCTCAGCTAACACATCCTAGGATTCCTTTTGATTTATGCCCATTAGGTACTCTAATGTGCTTCTTTAAATGCTAGCAATGGTCTCTGTAAAACTGCACCTACACCTATGTGCTGTCATGACAGCAGAGATCAAATGTGCTCCTAAGGCTCAAATCAATGGGACTACTCAAATGTATAATGTTAAGCACATGATTCAGTGCTTTGCTGGATCAAGTCCAGAATGCTCAGCCACCACATCACAGGATCGAGCCACTACTAGCAGACTCTAGGTCTGAAAGCCTGGAAACTAGGTTGTGGCACTTTCTGTGGAGGGATCTGAATCTGGAGACATATTCTCTAGCACAATAATGTCTAAAGCACCATATTACAACTGAATACACATGGCCTGTAAAAAGAAGCCCAGGGTAGGGATGGCTGGGGCTGTTTTATGTGCCTGATGATGCAGGAAGGATGAGAATGATTTGGACTCTGGTATTTGCTTGCTCCCTTGTTCAGACGGAGCTCAAGTCTGATCTTTGGGGAATGGTATAAAAGCCATTTGTTTCCTCAGGCTCTTGTGTGAGTGAGTGGTGATAGGGCAGATTTGTGCTTACAATTAGGGAGATGAGACTATTTATACTGTAATTATTTGATAGTTGCAATCAAGAATTTGTGGTGAGCACTATTTAAAAAAAAATAGTAACAGCATTCATTTTTATTCACCAAGCTACGCTTCTTCCTGAGCTGGCTGGCAAAACCTCAGTGGCTTTTCCACTATAAATTCTGTGTAAATAAATTTCCCTAACACGGTTACTAAAAAAGAGCCTCCATCTGCACACATCTTCCTCATGCCTGCATGAGGAAAATTAAACTCAGAACATTCAAGGAGGAAAGAATAATCACAGCTAAATGATGGGATCCATTAAAGAGCCAAAATGAAGTATTGTGTGTCAGAAAGTGTTCATGTCCTGACTAGAAAATAAACTGTTCATAGTGAAGAACATGTTGTGATTCATTTCCTCCCATGCACCTCACCTATCAAAACAAAACAAAAACCAAACCCAGAATGCAACTGAAGATTTACAATTAGATATTAATTGGCAGTATCAAAGATTCCATCTTAAAAATCAAATAGAATAATAATGGTACAATAAAATACTCATGTCTTCTCAGGATCTAGTGATTATTACGGCAGCAATGTTTGTGTCACTTTAGTGTATACACATTCTAACCCTGCAGAGAATAGCAATAGATAATAATGAACTATTCCCGTGGAATAAAATGGGAGGTTTCCTGTGAACTTCAGTGGGAGCAAGTCTGAACCCTTAGTCTATTTAAAACTCTCCAAATATCTATTACAGTGAGACCTGAAAAAGAGAGAGAGGCTCTAATACAAGGACAGGTTTCAGTGGCCGTTTCAATCTCCCACTGAAAACAAATGGGGGACATCTGAGCTTCTGCAAACACTAGATTTTCCCATGAGTTCCTTTCTGTTTCTCAGTGGGAACACACTCATTATTAAACAGTCTTCTTTTTGTTTGTTTGTTTTGTTTATTTCTTTGTTTTCTTTTTTGTGTAGTGTGTGTGTGATTTTTTTTGTTTTTGTACTTATGGATATTTTCTATTTTTAAGGCTTTTGTTCAGATGAGGACCCCACTGGTCTCAATTGGTTTTATTTATTGACAGTGCTTTTTATTTATGTCCATATTGTGGGATAGCACTGGACCAGCACTTATATTTCTAGTTTAAAAAAATATAAATAACTAAATAGATAAATATCCAAAGAACCATAATTGCATAATAGACCATTACAATTAATTTTCCTGTTCATGTACTGCTGAAACTGTTTGTTTTCTTTTTAGTAATCCAAAAAGGGTTCTGCTGAAGTCATAAACAATATAGAATTGGGAGTTAAAGCTGAAATCAAGGAAGACACAGTAGGTCAAAATCTGTTCTCATCCCTACTGATTTAAATCTGTAGAATGTCTGTTGGGTTCAACAGGGTTATTTTGGATTTGCACCAGTGTAACTGACAACAATATTTGGACCTATATATTCGTGCCAAGAGCATTAGGATCTGCATATCAATCTGAAAAGTGCCTAATTTCTGAATTGTTTTCTCCCCCTTACTCTATCTTTAAACAGGTATGCAAACAAACAAAACCCCGCACATTAATTCATTGAAAGTCTCTAGTTTGTCATAAATAACCAATTCTGAAAGTGGCTTCCCCAAATGCAAAGATCCCAAGGCAACAAAAATGAATGACATCTCCAGTCATTTCTAAGAGTCGATTCCCAGCTCAAATTTATCCAGGGCCTTAACTAATTAGCCTCATTAACTCCATCAAATGCCTTTGGCATCTGAAGACAGAATGCAAAGTTTGTTCCTGGAATCAAATGGATTTTAATTATAAAGGACTCTGTACCAAGCACTTTCCAGAAATGAAGCCTGTTTGATCAGAGTGAGCTAGCCTAGAAGCAATTTGTAAAGTTGGGTAGCAGATCTTAGCTCATTTTCCAAGTTAATAGTGCTTCAGGGATTCAGCAGTCTGAAGTGCAGAGTCTAACCTCCTGAGGGGCTTTGCTGTTGTTTTTTAGAAGTACTCTAAAAGTGACTGTATTTGATGACTCAGGGGTCAGTCTTTCCAAAATGAAGCATTCAACATTTCAAGAAGACAGACTAATCAGGTGTTTATTAACCTCTGCTCTGAAACCATCACAGCCAAGTGCCTTCCCAGATTTAAGACTAAGACTAAGTGTATTAATCTGTTGCATAGACAAAGATTAATTACACTTTTTCTGCTGAATTTTCTTGGAAAGAAACAGAAATTGACTTTATCTATAAATGTATCTATATATTGTAAATGACATGTTCTACTTACAATACGCCTATGTCTGTAGGGGGAAAAATATTTTGTCAATGTCTGAATTCACATGTTTTTCATTAAGCTGTTTTTACATTTTGTTTTGATCGAAAGCTCATGCTGGATATTTGATTGAAATAGAGACAAATAATACACCATTTTGCAATATTTTTTCCATCTGAAATAAATGTAGCCTAATTTACCAAACTTTTGAAATGCTAATATTAACATGGTGTTAAATTTACAATGAAGACAGCATAATATTCACCCAGTTAATCTGTTTTTCACCAACTGTGCTAATGATGCCTGATCTGGTAAAGTGGGGTGAGCAATGAAATAGCAAAGATCACTGTTATTTAAATTAGTGCAAATCATGGAGTACTGTCAGAATTTTACAGGGACCTAACAAAGCGGTATGAATTGGCAGCATGCTGGCAGCTGAAATTCAATATTCACAAAATGTAAGGTAAAGAACGTTGGGAGGAAAATTTGAATTACTCACATACGTTACTGGGTTGTAACCAAACAGGAAAATGCCAAGGACATCATTGTAGACAGCTCAATGAAAATCTTTCTTCATTGAGATATAGTGGTTAAAAAACAAACTAAAAGATGGGGTGGATAAGGAATAGGCTAAAAATAATGCTGAAAATATAATGTCATTACATAAATCAGTTGTACACGCAGAACTTGAATAATGTATTGATTTCTATTCACCCTATAAAAAAAATAGCATACATAAGGGGTTAATACCAGAACAGTTTAATTTAGAGAGGTAGTGAATAAGAAGGGACAAAACAAAGATACATAGAGTAATGAATGCCATAGAGAAAGCAAATTAGGTATGTTCATCCTTTTTCTTAACAGCGAGGGGACGTTCAATGCAAATTAAAGGCAATGAATTTTAAAATGACAAAAAGAAAATACTTCACACAATGCACAATTAGCTTGTGTCGTTGTCACAAGTTATCACTGATGCCAAGACTTCCGCAGGATTGACTATTATGGGTAAAATCTTGGCCCTGAATGAAGTCAATGGCAAACCTCCTGTTGATGTCATTTGGACACAATTTCACCCATACTGGTAATGAAAACATAGTTACAGTAGGACAGATTTTGTTTAGTTTGACTTTTTAAAGCAAAACTGGAAGGGGTTTAGGAAGGGATATAATCCTAGAGCTGGTTAATAATTTTCCTCTGAAATAAATATATATATGAATAAAAAATGATTTTTTCCCCACAAAAACTCCCATTTTGTTGAAAAGCCACCACTGAAAATAGTTTTTCAATTACAATTTTGTGGAAAAAAATCCATTTTCATGGTATCTTTATATTTAGGGCCTTACCAAATTCATGGTCCATTTTGGTCAATTTCATGGTCATACATTTTAAAAATCATAAATTTCCTGATTTCAGATATTTAAATCTGAAATTTCATGGTGTAATTTTACAGTTCCTGACCCAAAAGGGTGCTTTGAGGGATCACAGGGTTATTGCAGGGGGGTTGTGGTATTGCCACCATTAATTCTGTGCTTCCTTCAGAGCTGGGGCTTGACCAGCAGCTGCCACTCTCCAGCCACCCAGCTCAGAAGGTAGCAGCACAGAAATAAGGGTGGCATGATATGGTATTGCCACCCTTCCTTCTTCACTGCTGCTGGTAGGGCCTTGATTTCGGACCTGGGCGCCTGGCCAGCAGTCACCGCTTTCCCACCACCCAGCTCTGATTTCAGTCACTACAATAAGCTTGACACCTCTATCCACCACCGTGGCCGCCTTTTGGGTTGGGACCCCCAGTTTAAGAAATGCTGTTTTCCCCCTTGAAGTCTGTATAGTATAAGATAAAAGTACACAAAACCCACATTTCATGGGGGAAGACCAGATTTCATGGTCCAGGATGCATTTTTCATGTCCCTAATTTGGTAGGGTGCTATTTATATTGCAACAAAGAGGCAGGCTTTGGGTGGGTTTTTGTTTATATTAATAAATATAAAAGTTTGAGAGTGTTGGTGTGTAGACAATGCTGTTGAAAGGAAACTCAGCAGAAACAGTGAGGTTTGCCATTAGCTCTGAAGGTGGTGAGATTAATAATCTGGTTTTCATTTTTTCTCAATGACTTTTTGTCACTTGCTCCATCACCAGCAACAGATGCAATGGTAGATTATTTTACAACATAAGGCGCATCATCTGCTCAATCCAAGTTTTAAAAAGTTCAAGCCTATTTCAATGAGAATTTTGTTTGTGTAACTCACTGGAGCACCATCATTTCACTATAAACAAGAGTAATTTACAATGTTATTATGCCAGGCTGGTTTAGGACTTGACTAATGATTATAAGATGACACCACTACTGTAAATATAATGAAAAGAGCATGACTTTTTATTCCTTCCTGTATATTTGTGAACCATTACTTTTTTTAAAATGTCAGTTTAAAAATCAAGCTGCTGGCTGGACTCATCTTTCAATAGCTTCTCATGCTCAGTTGTGCCACCTTTTAACTTTTGCTTTATGATGTAGCTTGTTTAAATAGCTTTCTGAATAGAAAGTGACATTTAAAACCCACATGTAAGCATTATTTGGAGATGCAGCGGAGTGGCTGTTTCATCTTTCAAACCAGTAGCTGGCAAGCAGAGGTGAGCACTGCAGAGCAGCTTCAGAAGAGGTCTTGGAAAGCATTAAAAAGAATGAACTTCTCTGAATCCCTTGCAGAGAAAGGAGTTACTACGATGTATTTAAAATAGGCTAGAAGCTGTGGTGTAGAATTTACCTGTGACTAACAAAGGTGTAAAGCAATCACTATGAAATTATTTTGAGAAAATGACCAAAATGAGGGAGACATCTATGGGCCAGATTCTCATCAGTAGTAAACTGATGTAATGCCATAGAAAACAGTTATATTGATTTACACCAAGCAACATTTGGCCCCAGGTGTCTAATACTAGCTTAGAATTTGTTGGTTAATTATATCCCATTTGCGATAGTCATATGGATATTCTGAATTTAGAATTCTGGTGTATGCTAAGTGGATTCTATTTTACTTCTTGTGGTGCCATGTACATTCTTCTGGAGATAGAGAACCAGATCTTGTGCGAATGTAAATCAGCGTAGCACCACTGGAGTCAATGAATTAACACACTTTATACAGCCCAGCATTTTTAATATCATGACTTAGGGTTTCATCTTGCACTCAGGCAAAGCTCTCATTGAAGTCAGGGGGAGATTTGGCTAAGTAATTAGTTAACATTGGATCCTAAAGGGGCAGGTCTTTGTGAAAAATAAACAGCCGTTCTGGAATATCCTACAGCAGCATGCTGTGAAATTCTGTGATATAATGCACATGACATAACTTGGAAGTTAATGTGTCACCAAAACCATTGTTTGAATCCAAAAGAATCTGACCCTTATTTTTCCTGAGCCAGGAAAATTTGAAAAGAATCAACACTTTTGACATGATAGCAATAAACCTTAGTACAAGAAAAAATACAATATACTTCATGAAAGATACTATTTTGTGATCATGATGATGATGATGTTGGCTGAAAAGACTGCTTTCCTCCTGCTTCCTCCCCTTCCCCCCCCCCCACCTGATTCTGACCTCACTCTTACTAGTAAGTCAGCAATAACTCTGATGAAATCAATGGTTTTCTTTGCCCCAATTCTGCCTCGTAATAAAACAAAACAAAAGTAAATGGAACTTTGAATAGCAGAACTATTTATCCAGTGTCACTCACAAAGTGTACTGATTACAAAGGTTATTAGAGTAGGGCCTTTGCTTGTATGTTGTCTCCCCTTCCCCTTCCTTTAATCTTTTGAAAGCTCTCTGAGGAAGAGACTGTGTCTTCCTATGTATTTAGAAAATCTCTAGCCCATTTTGGGTGGAAGCAAAAATAGCTAATAATTCATTAATAAACCAGTGTAAATATGTTCAGAATGCAGCCCTTTTGCAAAGGAAATGGTAAATATTCTGAGAAGATAGCTTGCTTTCCCTGCACTGATCTGAGATAGTTTTCACCAAATTAAATGATGCAGCATTTCATTTTCAATTGAAATCAACTATACAGAGCATCATAACACAAATGTAAATGCAATAACCCTCTTTACTACCTACAATGAAGTGACACAATCCTGTACTTAGAAAATCAGTGGGAGTGTTGCTATTGGTTTAAATGAAAGCAATATCGAGCCTCTGTACCTTTCTGAATAATTAATTTTTTAAAATTAAAATGTTGCCTCACCAGAATCAGCCTTGACTCACAGTCATTTAAAGTCTGTCATTTGATGATGGTTTGACAGCCTATGTAAAATAAGTCACTGCTCTCAGACTCTAGTAGAAAGATGTCTACATGACAGAAACAACCACTAAAATTGGCAAATGTCAGTTTCAGCAAGAAGCAACATGTGGGAGAGGGAACTGCACTTCCCTCTCCCACCAAGAGGTGGACGCCTGGGCAAGGTTGCAGTTCTTTGTCGGATATCACTGAGTAGGGCCAAATTTGACTCAGATTCAAATGCTACATGCCAAAAATAAAATAGCAACAATGGCCAAGCAGGGCATCATGAGGGATAAATTGTAATGCAAATGTGACTTTTAGCAGTGTCATAAAATATCCACAGACCCTCATACAGAAATAAGCCTGACATTGCTAATAGCTGGGGAATGTATTAACCAGTCATGGAACAGGCCACCCACTTTTGCGTTGGGAAAGTGGGGCTGGAAGATTATTTGTTCAAAGCACATCTTGTGGCACATTCCAATCAAAAAATGCATGGATGTGCTATTGTATTTACATCTATTGAGTCTATTTACATCAACTTATTTCACTGAGGATTACCACATAAAATAATCCTTAAGCATGTGATCCTATTAAACTGGAAAAAAAGGCAACTTTGGTACCTTATATTACAATTCACTAGACAGGAGCTGAATATTTAGAACAACATTTTTATTCTAGTATCTCCCTCATATAAATCTGTCAGCAGAATATATATAAAAAACATTATAGGTCTCACAATGGCACAATGTTATTTAGCTACTCAGTAGGCTACCAGAAAGTGTTCACAATCTACAATTGGTGCACAAATTTTAATCTGAATTCATATGTTGCATTCTCAGCTATTCTGTTTAGATGCCTTTTGGCAGAATCAGTCTTTCAAAATATATTGGCTTCCATTAAAAAAGTGTCATGGTACTACATTATCAGGAGAAAAGCCATAATCAAAAAGTAGCTTTTCCCTCAGTCACCCAAAAATAAAATAAAAAATAAATCTCAAAAGTCAATGCACAGCACAAGCCTGACATTATTAATAACAGGAGAATAAATTAAATGGCCTTGTTGTAGTATGTCTAGTTCAAAGTGGTGCAAGTGAGAAGCTTCACAACAGTCACAATACTGTAGCAATTAGTTGAAATAGAAGTATGTGTTAGCAGCTGGCAAATTCTAGACCTGCATAGTCATTTATACCAATGCTAAGTGACTGTAAAGTTCAGCCATTCTCATCTGACAATGTCTTACAGGCACTTTCCGTTCACTTTCCTTTAGTGAAAATGTGTACAGAAGGTGCACAGCAATGAAGATTGTGGTCCACTGACTTTTAATGGTAACCACTGTAGGTAGTTCTGTCTTTGGTTAGTCATCCTTAGCTTTGACAGCTTTAGACTGATGCTTCAGCTTGCTTCCCTATAAAAACCCAGTGGAGCTGAAAAAAGGACCATGACTAAGTCTGTGGGCTAAGAAAATAAAAATAGTCTGTACATCAAAGATTTCTTCCCCTCACTTATCCCTGGCTCGTACCAACCCCTCTCCCCTTTATCATGCCAGACCATAACATGTGCAATCAATGTGGGACATGTACAAAACTTCAGGATTGTATTTCCTAATGTTTCAAGAACATTTCATTAAAATAACCCTGCCAACTATGGACAAAGCTATTCATTGACTCATAGCAAACATCAGTATAATCTATAAAACATCAATATATTCTCCCCTGACTAGTGAGATAGAGTGACTGAAAAAGGATTATAAGGTGAAATGTCCAAAGTATGTTTAAAATACTGCTTTCCAAATTTCATAAAACAAGCCCCTTCTTCAGAAAAGTGTTTGGTAACAATGAGCTTTGTCACATCAAACCATGATCCCATGACATATACCCGTGTTTAAAAGGACTCTTCCAGCATTTATTTAGTCAGATTATGTGCAGGTGTCTGTCAGGAGGAAGATTTATTGAATTTTTAACTGTCATGTAAAAAGATATATTGAACTTTCTATTTCTGTATCCTGTTCTTCCAAGGTCAATCCTGTTTTATTTTAGTCAGTCAATGAAGGCTGGCAGTGTCTTTCACTTGTCAGCATCAGCCAATATTCATAATCCAAACAATTCTTTCCTGCCAAGAGAATAGAAGAAACAAGTCACCTCTGATTCCATGATAAAAAATGAGACTCTTCACTGGAAAAGAAACTACCCTGAAAAATGTAGACTCCACTAAGATTAAAAACAGTATAAAACTGTACTTACTGTGTAATGAAATAAGCACTGGTTTTGATGTAAGGTTATGTTAACATAATTAATATTTTTTTCCTGGAAAAAAACTCAATTTCATTTCAGTTAAATGAGGATTTATTAATTTTTTTTATTTGCTTGAGCTTTCAGAGACAGCAGGTGATTGTTACATCACACTAAAATATGATACAGTTAGACACATCCCCTGAACAATACCATAAGAGTTTTTAGAACAAGTGCAAATGATTACACAAAACACAAGACAATGGAGAATCAAGCCCTCATGCTATATAGAGTAATCAAATCTGCTAACCATGGGGTTAGAACGGTTTTCAAGGTTCATCTAGTATGACCACCTGTCAAGATTTGTTGTGTATGTATCCAAGACAGATGACTATCCAGCCTCTTTTTGGAAATCTCAAGTGAAGGAGCTTCCACAACTTCCCTAGGCAGTTTGTTCCATTGTTCTACTGTTCTCAGTTTTTGCTAACATTTACTCTAAATCTGCTATGCGGTACTTTGAACCCATTGCCTCTTGTCCTGCCCTCTGTGGCAAGAGAGAACAACTTTTCTCTATCTTTTTTTATTGAAGCCTTTCAAGTATTTGAAGACTGCTATCATGTTCCCCCTTAATCTCCTCTTTTCCAAACTAAACATATTCGGTTCCTTGAACCTTTGCTCATATGGCTTGCATTTGATCCCTTTGATCACCTTTGCCCCTCACTTCTGGATCCTTTCTAGTTTCTCTACATTCTTTCTATATAGTGGTGACCAAAATTGAATACAGCACTCCAGCTGAGGCCTAAACAACACCAAATAGTGCGGTACTAACACTGCATGCTATGCCTCCGTTAATGCAACCCAAAATTATATTTGCTTGTTTTGCAACAGCATGACATTGTTGAGCCATGATGAGATTTTGATCCACCACAATTCTGAGGTCCCCCATTTTGTATTTGTGCATTTGGTTTTGCTTCCCTAAGCATAGCACATTACATTTGTCTTTGTTGGATTTCATTTTGTTGCCTTTATAGCCCAGTTCTCGAATTTATCAAGATCCCTTTGAATTTTAGCTCCATCCTCCAAAGTGCTTGTAACCCCTACTAGTTTTGTGTCATCTTCACATTTGATCAGCATGCCTTCTATTTCTACATCCAGGTCATTAATAAAGATGTTAACACCAGACCCAGAACAGTGTATCCCCACTTGAGATATCCTTCCAATCTGACATCATTCCATGAATACTTATTCTTATTTGACGTCATCTAATCAGTTATGTATACACTTAATGGTAGTTCTACCAAGCCTGCATTTATCCAGCTTACTTATGAGAATATCATGTGGGACTGTTTCAAAAGCCTTGTGTATTGGGGAAGCTGCCCCACTCCAGACAACAGGGGCTTAAAGCAGCCCTGCAAAAGGCTGTGGCTGGGGCAAGGAGCTCCCAGGCTGATTGGGCTGACCAGCCACAGCTGTGGCTGGTTCAATTAAGGCCCAGCTGGCCCTGATAAAAGGGTTCAGTTTGGTGCAGAGAAGAGAGAGTCTCCTCTGTAGGCAGAGGCAGACAGGCCTGGCTGCTGAGTGCTTGCCCCAGCCCTGCACCTAGAGTGCTGCAGGGCTGGGGCAAGGCTAGAGGAGCTGGGGAAGCTCTAGCCTAGAAACCCCCAGGCTGCAGGGCCTAGGTGAAGGCCCAAAAAAGAGGTACTGGGGTTGCAGGGAGCAGCCCATAGCTACAGAGGCAGAGCAGCAGGCCAAACCTCCTTGCCAGTGATGAGTGGCAATTATACTGCAGTCTGCCCCAGTGAATGGGGGCAAGTGGTGACTGGCAGTTGCCTAGACTGAGGCAAGGTGGGGATAGAGTGTGGGGGTTCCCTGGGAGGGGAGACCCTAAGATCTGAGGGGGTACTGCAGGGGTGCAGCACCCTTGGTAAGAGGGCACCAGGGTCCAGGGAGGGACTCTTGGCCAGAGCAGCAAGCGGGGCATCGGCCTGCAGAGGGCACTCTGGACGCTGGTGAGCTAATTCCTGGACGAACCAGCAGGAGGCGCCGCAGGGGTGAGTCACCGCCCTGCTACACCTTGCTAAAACCCAAGTATATTATGTGTACTGTATTCCTCCTAGCCACCAAACCAGTTACCCTGTCAAAGAAAGAAATCAAGCTGGTTTGGCATATTTTGTTCTTAGTAAATCAAAAGAAAATAAGAACGGCTATACTGGGTCAGACCAAAGCTCCATCTAGCAAGAATTCTGTCTTCTGACAGTGGACAATGCCAGGTGCCCCAGAGGGAATGAGTAAAATAGATAATCATCAAGTCATCCATCCCTGTCACCCATTCTCTGCTTCTGGCAAACAGAGGCTAGAAACAGCATTCCTGCGCATCCTGGCTAATAGCCATTGATGGACCTATCCTTCATGAACTCATCTAGTTCCTTTTTAAACCTTGTTATAGTCTTAGCCTTCACAACATCCTCTGACAAGGAGTTTCACAGAGTGATTGTGTGAAAATATACTTCATTTTGTTTGTTTAAAAATATGCTGCCTCTTAATTTAATTTGGTGTCCCCTAGTTCTTGCGTTATGAGGAGAAAATAACACTTTCTTATTTATTTTCTCCACATCAGTCATGATTTTATAGACCTCTATCATATCCACCCTTAGTTGTCTATTTTCCATGCTAAGAAGTCCTAGTCTTATTAATCTCTCCTCATACGGAAGTCATTCCATAACCCTAATCATTTTGTTGCCTTTTTCTGAACCTTTTCCAATTCCAATTTATCTTTTTTGAGAGGGGGAAGCCATATCTGCACGCCGTAATCAAGATGTAAGCATACCATAGATTTATAGAGAAGCAATATGATATTTTCTGTCTTATTATGTATCCCTTTTTTAAATGATTCCCAACATTCTGTTTGCTTTTTTGACTACTGTTGCACATTGAGTTTTCAGAGAACTATCTACAATGACTCCAAGATCTTTCTTGAGTGGTAACAGTTAATTTAGATATCATCATTCTATATTTATAGTTGGGATTATGTTTTCCAATGTGCATTACTTTGCATTTATCAATATTAAATTTCATCAACCATTTTGTTGCCCAATCACCCAGTTTTCATAGAGCCTATCTATGAAAAGGACCATCCAGATTTAACAGCCTCTTGGAATTGGTATGCTAATGCTCAACGTTTTTTTCCTTTTTTCTGTGTGTATAAATGCATCTTACTTCTGTTCCATTCTAGGCATCCAATGAAGTGGGCTATAGTCCACGAAAGCTTATGCTGAAATAAACTGGTTAGTCTCTAAGGTGCTACAAGTATTCCTCACTTTCTTTACGGATACAGACTAACATGGCTGCTATTCTTGAATAGATCCATTTGTAGCTCTTTGCAGTCTGCCGGGGACTTATCTATCTTCAATAATTTTGTATCATCTGCAAATTTTACCACCTGTTTACCCCTTTTTTCCAGATCATTTATGAATATGTTGAATAGGACTAGTCCTGGTACAGACGCCTGGGGGACACCACTATTTACTTCTCTCCATTCTGACAACTGACCATTTATTCCTATTCTTTGTTTCCTATCTTTTAACCAGTTACCAGTCCATAAGAAGACCTTCCCTCTTATCCCATGACAGCTTACTTTGCTTAAGAGCCTTTGATGAGGAACCTCGTCAAAGGCTTTCTGAAAATCTAAGTACACTACATCCACTGGATCCCCCTTATCCACATGCTTGTTGACTTCCTCAAAGAATTCCAGTAAATTGGTGAGGCATGATTTCCCTTTACAAAAACCATGCTGACTCTTCCCCAACAAATTTTGTCCATCTGTTGTCTGTCAATTTTGTTCTTGACTATAGTTTCAACCAATTTTCCCGGTACTGAAGTCAGGCTTAACGGCCTGCAATTGCCGGGCTCACCTCTGGAGCTCTTTTTAAAAATTGGCGTCACATTAGCTATCCTCCAGTCATTTGGTACAGAAACTGATTTAAATGATAGGTTACAGGCCACAGTTAGTACTGCAATTTCACATTTGCATTTCTTCAGAACTCTTGGGTAAATACCATCTCGTTCCGGTGACTTATTACTCTTTAGTTTATCAATTAGTTCTGAAACCTCCTCTAATGACTCCTCGATGTGGGGCAGTTCTCCAGATTTGTCACCTAAAAAGAATGGCTCAGGTTTGGGAATCTCATATCCTCAGTCATGAAGACTGAGGGAAAGAATTCATTTAGTTGCTCTGCAATGGCCTTATCATTCTTGAGTGCTCCTTTAGCATCTCAATTGTCCAGTGACCCCACTGGTTGTTTAGCAGGCTTCCTGCTTCTGATGTACTTAAAAAAATGCCATTACTTTTTGAGTCTTTGGCTAGTTGTTCTTCAAATACTTTTTTGGCTTTCCTAATTATGCTTTTACACTTCATCTATGATGGCTGCTAGTGATTACCTCCTTCATTCTCCAGGTATTTGTAAATTGAACGTTTTATACCTAGTAACTTCCCAGGTATTGGGGTCAGGATGATTGGTCCATAGTTCTCTGGGTCCTCCTTTTTCCCTTTAAAAAAATGGGTACTATTTTAGTCCTTCTCCCCCCGCCCCTTCCCAGTCTTCTGGGACCTCTCCTGTTATCCATGAGATTGCAAATATTATTGCCAGTGGCTCTAAGATTTCTTCAGCTAATTCCTTCAGCATCCTTTTGGGTGAATAGCATCTGACCCTGATGACTTGAATTCATTGATATTAGTCATAAGATCTCTATTGTGTCCTTTGCTTATCCTGATCTGCGTCCCTTCCCCTGTATTATCTATGATTACTTTGCTAGTCATTCAGTCACATGGTATTTTTGTGTGAAGACTGAAGCAAAGTAGACCTTGAGCAGCTCATCCTTCTTATCATCATCCATTATCAGTTTACCTTCCCCATTAGGCAGCAGACCCATACCATTCCTGATGTTTCTTTTTTGTCTGGAATATTTGGAGAAATCCTTCTTGTTGTCTCTAACATTTCTTACCAGTTGTAACTTACCCCTTGCCTTGGCTTTCCTGATTCTTTCCCCTACAGGCTAGTACTATTCCCATGCATGCCCCTTGGTGACATGCCCTGGCTTCTATTTCCTACATGTATCCCTTTTGGGATTTTATATAGCTAAAAATCTCCTTGTGCCACCATATTGCTCTCCTCATTATCTTTCCTCTGCATCAAAATAGCTTGATGTGGACTCTCTAGTATGTGGGTCAAATTTTGCTCTCAGTGACCCTATTGTAAAATCTGGATTAATGTGATGAAGTAAATGGAGTTACTTTAGATTTATACAGAAGTTACAGTATGCAGAGTTTGTTTTGATTAAGCCAAATCACTTTTGAAGTTCACTTTGATCAAAATACTTTAAAATAATGCTTCATTTAACATTTTAGCATAGGAATGCTATAATAGGAAAGATGTTGCCATTAAGTTCACAGTGACCAGAATACAAATTTTAAAAGGTCCAAGTGAATTCATTTCTATCAGTTCGCAAATAGAACTAAATAGTTTGTGGCTAAGCACAGAGACTGAAGTAGAAAAAAAAAAGTTAGGAGATCAGAATTCTATCTATAGTTTTGTTATTGATTCATTATTTGAGCTTAGTCAAGGACTTTGTCTCAGTTTCCCAATCTGTAAAGTGGGCATAAGATCCTGCTTTGTCATAGAGTTCTGTGAGGCTACGTTAATTAATGTTTGTAGTGCTCTTCTAAATCACTATATGGAAGGTACTATTCACGTGCCATGTATTACTTTTACTGTATATACATGCTTGAATACAAATATATTTACCATGGCCTACATCTTCAAAAGTGCTCAGTATGACCTAGTGGATAGAACACTGGCCAGGCATTTATGGGACTTGGGTTCTCTTCCTTGCTCCTTTTTTGGCAGACAGGGTGATCTTGGAGTAATCGCTTCCCTTTCCTGTGCCTCAGTTTCCCCATCTGTAAAATTAGATTAATGACATTTACCTGTTTTGAGATCATTTGGTGAAAAGTGTTATATAAGAATCAGTTATTATTAATGGTGATTTTTGTTGTCTCAGTTTTTGGGTGCCCAACTTGAGATAATTAAAAGGGGTTGATTTTCAGAGGATGGCTGCTCAGCACCTTCTGAAAAATAAGACCCCTTCAGCTGAATAACCAAAACCACTAAGCACTTTTTAAAACATAGGCCCATATGTTTCTTAATTCACTTTAATATTATAATAATGAATATACTAAGCAAGTATGAAAGGTCGCAAAGACAGGAACATGGTGTGGAAAGGCAATCTTGTTAAAGACGGATTATCCCTCAAGTGCAGGATTTATATAGAACCAGTTACCCTATGGGTAAAAAGTAAGGATGTCTGAGCGCTAATGTACTTGCAACAATGCATTAGCAAAGGAATCATTGTACTGACAAAGCCAAGTTTTATTCTGCAATACAGGGGTTCATTCTTCTCTCACCTCATTCATGTAAACTCTGCTGAATCTAAGGGGGAAAAAATGTAAAATTGGTGACAATCTACAACTCCTACCATCAGTACTAGTGCCAGCGATAAGCACTGTGATTCATATAATCATTTACAGTATATATGGAGGCTGATGACACCCACCCATTTTTGTCCTAAAGTATTAGTTTCTTGTTCCAAACCAAGACTTGTACTCCAGTCTAGTGCTGACATTGCAGGGCAATAAAAAGTACTGCTGCTGTGATGTTAATGGTGTCATCTCCCAAGTGTGATACTAAACAAAGATTGTTACTGCCCATCTTTGTTAAGTGGAAACGTGGCTGTCAAAAAAATCACATTTTTAATGCATAGAGAATAACATCAGCACTCTTGACCACATTCCCTTTCTCAGTCAAATATGTTCTAATACCCAGTGCTCTATTTGCAGCCTGTTTTATATACGACTGGTGAAGTGATTCAGTTTTGCAACTGAAAACCATTTTCACATTGAACATAAGCACTACTGCCAATTTGTGTACCAGTCATCCTAGAAATGATACTTTACAAGTTGACATGTAAAACAATTTGCACACAATGTACCATCTAGCAAAAAGTTACTTGTATTATCAAACTAATATAAGTATGTAAATGGTTTGTAATTCAACAGAGATGAAATATAGAATAAGAGTCAATTATATAACTCTAAATTCCTAGCTCTTCTGCATATGAAACTGTAGATTTATTGATATTAGTGTTTTTCGTCCTTTACAGATTGTATGACTGGACTTCATTTTTATTTAGATTTATTAAATGCATGTATCAAACATCTTTATGTGCATGTACAGAAATAAAACCTATATATTAAGTAATAAAGTAATTCACAAATTGATCCAATGCCAGGTAATGAATGGATTCAACCCAAAATGTAATTACACATGATAGTAAAATTTCATTCAAAAGGATTTAACTCCAGGCCCTCAAGCAAAAGAATGTTCAAATCATTCAGATCTCTATTGCAACCTGAAGATCAACAAATTCTTGGACAACACTCCATATTTCCATGCCACTCCCACTATAATACACATTTGGTGGGGAGAGGAAAGTGGCAGCAAAAAAGTGTTTTATTAACTTTGACCATGGGCATGTGTAGCATTTACCACCAACTAGAGTACATCATGAACAATCACTGGCACTGTTATCTCACAGGGCAAGGACTGCCTCTTAATTATGTTTGTACAGTGTTGTCTAAAATGAGGCCCTGGTCTCTAGGTACTACTACAATGCAAATAACGGATAAGTTCTCTAAGGCAAAGCAATCAATTCTCTATTTGTCTCGCTTTCTTCTCATGAAATGTGGCATTAAATCAGCTTGATAATGAACTGAGCAAAACAAGTTAGATTGCAGCTGGAATACATCTCTGTAAGAAGGTGCATTTCCCAATGCATTCCACAAATACAGTGTCCAAGCTTCTTCTGTGGTCGGGCTTCAACAAAGAAACAAAGAGAGGATATAAAGTCCAGCTTAAATCTTCCCTGCAGGTTTGTCTGATCCTGGGATTCTTCTGCCAGTATTGCTTAGTCTACAGCCTAGATCTTCTCTCCCTAGAGACTCACTCCCACCTCTGTTTATATAGAAATGGGAGTGTCCAGCCTTAGATAGTCAGCTAAATCCAAGTAGCTCTTTCCCAACAAGCTCAATGACTGCTAACAAGCATGTCTCCCAGCATGGTCTAGTTTAATGTAATAGTGTACAAAATACTGAGAAACTTATCCTCCCATTGCACACGTAAAAGTCTACAGGCAAGAAAAAAAAACCCTAAAAACATGCGTAATGGAAGCATTATTTGCATAATTACCACACACACTGGAACACTGAAAACCAACAGCGCCAGGTATAAGAGGTGGAGTCATAAGACATTCACGAGTCAAAAGGCATTCACAACATATATAATTAGTCAAGTAGGTGGATGATGCCTGTGTGGCAAAAACAACCTTGAATCAAGCTTCAGTTAACAGCTGTCCTGGGGGTGGGGACAGGGACTATCTATTGATTTCTGTTTAGATTCTATTGTGTTTGTATTAAGCTATAAAATAAAAAGGGCTTTGGGACCTGAAATAAACCATCTCTTCCAACTCAAGAAAAAAACCTTGGACTTTGTTAGGGGTTTGGTTTCAATTATTGATCAGTTCAATATCAGATAACTTAGCTCATCACTGTTTATTAATCAATGATAGATCAGCAAAAACAGAAAAGTACATATCAATCCCTGGAAAATAAGCCTGCAGCTCAAATCTTTTCTGAATTGATTACAATTCTGTGAGGTCTTTCACCCTACTTGTTTGTCTTTCTGCATGTAGTGGTTAGTTGTACAACATTCATTTTTCTCGTGTGGTCAATACATCCTGTACAGATGCTGTGACTCACCTCTCAAAAATTGTATTCCATATGCAGTACAAAATTCATCTGCTAGTAATTTTCCATTATTTCTCTTACTGTCACCACACAATGCTATAAACGCAGCTAAATTGCCAATCAGCATCACAGGAGCAGCAACTCAGGAATCAGCAAACAGAGCTGAAAACAGAAACATTTGAATAGGAATTTGTAAGGGGACTTTGGGTGAAGGTGTTTTTTGTTGGTTTGGTTTCATTTCTGGACAGAAGCTTAGGATGACTGATACAGAGGCACCAGTGGTAGTGACTGAAGGAATGGAAATAACAATGAACATGACTGGATGTGGAAGCTGTAGGATATATGTTATTCTGGAAAGAATAGCTAACAAATGCATTTTTTTAAAATTAAATGCTGCATGATAGAGCTAATGGAAGAAAAATCTGAGGTTTGGAGATAGAGATAGAAACTATGATTGAGTGGATGACGGAGGGAAGGAGGGAGGCAGGAAACCACAAAACTTGTAGATGCATGTTGGAACAGGAAACTGTGAGGGTAGACTGCTGGATGAAGAAAGTGCCCAGTGGAACAAGCCACTTGAGAACAAGGCAGAGGAAATGACCAACTAGTGAAGGAGATATAGAGCTGAGGAACAGGTTCCTGAGTTGGAAAATGAAGAGGAGATGCAGGCAGTAACAGATGGAAGAGCAAGGAAGAAGATAAAAGCAGCTAGTTCTACAAGAAGAGGGGAAGATACAATGGAGATAGCCAGAGATTGCAGCCCAAAAAAAGATAAAGGATGACTTGCAGAAGATTGCAAGTGAGAACAGAAGAGAGGAAGACTTGCAGATAGTAAAAATAAAAGAAGTAAGGCCAAAGAATTGCACCAATACAAGGAAGAGCCAGGTCTATGTGACTGGGGACTTCCTACTAAGAAGAATAGACACACCTGTCACCAGAGTGGATCCAGAGAACAAAAGGGCATGCTGTCACAGGGAGCTAATATATAGGATGTAGGCTGGGGCTGAAGAGGATCCTAATAGCAGTAGGAAACAATCCACTGATTGTCCTTCATGGGGGGACAAATTATACTTCTAGACTCACTGGGTGCATCAAGGAAGATTATGCCAGACAGTGGAAGATGCTTAAAGAAACAGAGGCTTGGGTGATCTTCAGTGTATTCTACCAATCCCTAGAGAAGACGAGTGAAAGTGAAATAATATTATGATAATCAACAGATGGCTAAGGCAATGGTGCTATAAGAAGGGTTTGGGGAGCTTCGACCACTGAGATGAATTTACAGACGGTGGACTGTCCTCATGAAATAGACTTCACCTGAGTAAGGAGAGAAATAGACTTCTGGGACAGAAGTTGGCACAACTGATTACAAAAGCTTTAAATTAGAAATTCAGAGGAGATGGCTGGGAGAAGCTCATGTGATCTCCTCACCTGTTTCTAATATTGAGTGGAAGGAAAATCAATTAGAAGAAAATACAGCAATGGAGAAAGAAACCACAGAGTGTAGGATATAAGGCAATGTCAGAACATTGTTGTGATGCAGGATGACTGTACATCCTACATACAACACATAGGGAACAGTAAGCACAGATATTTGTCCCTTGAACTGATACTGTAGCAAAAAAGTAGCTGGCAACCATCTTTGCCCATCACCTCTTTTTGGGGTATCCTAGTCACACACACTCTCTCCAGTTAATGGCAAGGTGAGAAAACAACATAGATAGGAATGCAAGTTACAGCAAAATTACAATGCCCACGATCCCCTGGCACTCAATCAGCCACCTGAAATTGCTATGTGTCTGATTGCTCAGATCTTCTCCTATGAACCAGGCACCTTGGGCAGGGCTTCTTGTAGGCTTGTGGTTCCCTTCCCTTCTAAATAACTCTGTGTCTACCCCATTCCTCCTGAGAAGGGATTTAGTAGCATTCTTCTGTTGGTACTGTTAACGCTGTACCAGTCTGTCTGCTTTAGCATATGCCCCTTTTTCACACTTGCTCTGTATATGTGATTGAGGGAAATATATGGAGCAGTGCTGCTGACTGAGGTAACACCCTCTTTCTTGGGGCCACTCATGACCAAGGCTATGCAGACACTTCTGTGCTGAGGAGCAGTAAATCAGTGTTGTGGCTTTGCAGTAGGCAGCAGCATTTTATCAGGAATTTAGCAACTTTCTGGTCCTGTGAATGTCATGCACTAATTGAAAAGAATCCTTGATTAGTGGGGGAAAGTTTCCTTTCAATATATACAATGCAATTATATCCTTTGTCCCTGTCTCAGTGTGGACATATGCAGTACAGTTATAATAGGCCGTTCACCACTATCATAATAGGATGTCCCTTTGTTACTGAGAAGTTAACATCTGTCACTGAATTAATGTATACATTATGTAAAACAAAACTGATATCTTTATACATCATATCATGCCTAGGGCCTTATGTATCAACACTTGTTCAAACATGATTTTCCAGTCAGTTATTTATAAAAATTACGAAGAATGTCTGTTCCTTGCAAATAACACACATATATTATTGAACTGCTGTGTTTCCTCTGCCAGTAGTGGAAAACTCCTCTAATATGTAATGTAGGGGGGATTCATATATCTGGAAAGTAATAACACATGGGAGACTGAGTTGGAGTTATGCCCATTAGATTCACACAGACCTGAGACAGATCCCTGTGGAAACCCACTTGATATGCTCTTCCAGATTGATTGTGAATCATTGATAACTACTGTCTTAGTATGTCTTAGGATATGTCTTCACTACAACAGTAGGTCGATTTCCTTTAATTCGATTTTGTAAAGCAGACTGTATGCAGTCGATTTTGTGTGTCTTCACTAGGCACAGCAAAGCACAGCAAGTCGACTGTGTCTGTCCGCACAACGTTTGCAAGCGTCGACATAATGAGCCTTGCACTGTGGGTACCTATCCCACAGTTCCCTGATCCCCCAGCAGGCACCATTTCGAGTGTTGCACTATGGGTAGGCATTTCCAAATTTCGCGCCCTTTTTCCGTGCCGCCGACCCCCATTACGAGCAGTGCACTGTGGGTAGGCATCCCATAATTCGCGCCCTTTCTCCGCGCCGTGCTAACGCCATAGCACTGCAAGCATGGAGCCCGCTGACACCACGGAAACAGTAATGGCCGTTGTGAAGACCTCGATCACGGTTGCGGAGTTCATGCTTCACCATCTGCAGAGGAATGCGATCCGGGGACAACTGCGCTTTCTGGCACCCGACGACAGTGAGGAGGAGATGGACCAGGACGTGCACAGCAGGGACGACAGGGACACTGACTGTTTTGGAAGTACGGCGACTGACAATCTGTCAAATTTGGTGGCAATGGGGCAGGCTCATGCCATCGAACGCCAATTCTGGGCCAGGGAAACAAGCACTGACTGGTGGGATCGCATAGTGCTGCGGGTCTGGGATGACTCCCAGTGGCTCAGAAACTTCCGCATGCGAAAGGGCACGTTCATGGAACTTTGTGACTTGCTGTCCCCGGCCCTCCGGCGCAGGAATACCAAAATGAGAGCGGCCCTTACAGTTGAGAAGCGAGTGGCGATAGCCCTTTGGAAGCTTGCAACACCAGACAGCTACCGGTCAGTCGCGAATCAGTTTGGGGTGGGTAGGTCTACAGTGGGCTTTGCTGTGATGCAAGTAAGCAGGGCAATCGTCGAGCGGCTGCTACACCAGGTTATAAACCTTGGAAACCTGCAAGCTACAATAGATGGCTTTGCTGTCATGGGATTCCCTAACTGTGGTGGGGCTATAGATGGGACTCATATCCCTATCCTGGCACCGGACAACGAGGCCGCCGAGTACAGAAACCGGAAGGGATATTATTCAATGGTCATGCAAGCAGTGGTTGACCACAAGGGACGTTTCACCGACCTGTACGTGGGGTGGCCGGGAAAGCTTCATGATGCTCGAGTGTTCAGGAACTCTAGGATTTTTAGACATCTGCAGCAAGGCACTTTTTTCCCCGACCAGAAAATTTCCGTGGGGGGGGGGAAATGCCGATCGTTATCATTGGGGACACAGCCTACCCCCTAATGCCCTGGCTTATGAAGCCCTACACAGGAGCCCTGGACAGGGGTCAGAAGCTGTTCAACTACAGGCTGAGCAAGTGCAGAATGGCCTTAGAGTGTGCATTTGGCCGTCTGAAGGGGAGATGGCGTTCGTTACTGATTCGCTCAGACATCAGCGAGAGAAATATCCCCATTGTTATTGCTGCTTGCTCTGTGCTCCACAATATCTGTGAGAGCAAGGGGGAAACGTTTATGGCAGTCTGGGAGGCAGAAGCAAATTTACTGTCTGCTACTTACGAGCAGCCAGACAGCAGGGAAAGTAGAAGAGCTCACCATGAGGCCCTGCGCCTCAGGGATGCCTTGAAAACCAGTTTTATGAGTGCCCGAGATGGCGTTTGAGAATCTGCTCCCTTGCTGTGCTCTAAGCCTGCTGTCCTTGAACCCTCATTCCCTCCCCCCTCCCCATGCTTGCAGAGGAAATAAATTCACTGTTTGAAAAATTATGGTTCCTTTATTGGTTCATCAGAAATACAAATACAGGGAATCACTGTCATGGTAGCCTGGAGGGAAACCAGCAGTCGCACTGGGGGAGGAGCGGACAGAGGAGGAGGGGGGAGAGGAGGGATGGCCAAGACACAGCAGCTTTTAAAAGTTTTCTGAGAAAGTCAGCCTGCTGCTGCTGCTGCTGCTTCTGCTGGCTTGTGGGGTAGAGTGGGTCGGTCCACGGAGCTTGCCCCCCCAGGTTCTCACCCCGCGTTTGGGTGGGGAAGCTATGGGACTTGGGGAGGGGGGGAGGTGGTTAGACAGGGGCTGCAGAGGTGATCTTTGGCCCTGCTGCAGCTTCACCAGAGATCACAGCATGTTGCTTTGGTCCTCCATTATACGGAGCAAAGCATCCATGCGTCTTTCTTCGCGGTCCTGTCGCTGCAGCCACATTTCTTCCCTCTTTTCTGCCGTGGCTCTCGATTCCTGCCTGTCTCAATTCCTTGCCTGTAGCAATCTTTCCCTCCATTCCGTCTGGCGGGCTGCCTCAGCGCGCGAGTTCTCCAGGAGTTCACTGAACATATCATCGCGCGTTCGCGTTTTCTTTTTACGCTTTCGTATCTGCGATGCACGGCGGGAGGAGCAGGATGGGGGATTCTGAGATAATTGTTCATCTGTGGGCGAATGTGGGCAAAGAAAGTTTGAAAGTTATGAGACAGATACATTCAAGGTTAGGAGACAGATGGAGTCTCGGACGGTACACAATGGGAGTACTATGCCGTTTGCAACCTCAGTATTCAGAGGCCTGATATGATTTCTGTACAATGTCATGTTCTATACCTAAAAGTGACTGAATAGCTCACAGAAAAGTCAGAGCATCTCAGACACATATGCGTGCCTCAGCCCAACACGGCTTCTGAAATCACCGTGCAGCTGGCCATGGTAAGTTAAAAGCAGCACTTGCATATTGTAGAGTAACCCCACCCCCTTCCCCCCTGGCTCCCACTGAACCGCAAACTGCAAAACAAAGGCCAAAAAATCTCTCGCTAAGGGCTAAGGTCTTTTGGGGGCTCTTCAGACCTCTTGCAGACTGCTCAGATTCCCTGCTAGTTACCACTATGGGCTGGAGGGGGGGGAGGGGGAGTTGGGTGTGCGTTGGAGCTGAAGCGGAAGCAACCGCTTGCAGACTGTTCAGATTCCCTGCTAGCTACCGCTACGGGCTGGAGGGGAGTGGGGGGTCAGCGTTTGGGGGGGGGCGGTTGGTCGGTCCTCAGCAGAAACGAGTACTTTGCAGCTGGGAATCTTTATCTCCCTACTAATTGCAGTCCGTATTTCAAACAGGCAGCCATGAATGACATCACTTTGCTGAGAATTTCTCAGAGAGATAGAGAGCGCATGCTCCTTGCCTCCATGCAAAGTCCTGGTCTGTTCGCTGCAATGCTAGCCTGCTCAATGATACCAGACTACTTACTACTTTCGTGGCGTGGGATGGTCTCCTATCACGGGGGACCACATAAGGCGTCTCTCCCCAGAAATCTGCTGTGGAGGATTCATCGCTACCTCCTGGATAGCTTCATTGAAATGTCCGCGGAGGACTTCCGGTCAATCCCGGAGTATATTGACAAACTCTTTGAGTAGAAATTGACCAGCTAAGTCCTTAGGGCAAGTTACTCATTAATAAATGCTTCCTTTAAAAAAATCACGCGTCATGTAATCCCTTAAAAAGAAACACTTACCCCCCTGGGAGGTTTGGGAGGGTGCTGGCTGCAGGGTGATAAACAGCTCCTGGCTGTCTGGGAACACGGGTTCTCCGCTGGCCTCCTGCTACTCCATGAGATTTTCGTCTTCCTCATGGTCGTCCTCATCAGAATCAGTCTCCTCCCTGACGATTATCCCATCGGTGGAGTCCACACAGACTGGTGCGATGGTGGTGGGGGCGCCCCCTATTATCTGATTTAGTTCATTGTAGAACGTGCATGTCCGTGGCGTGCCCCCTGATCGTCCGTTTGCCTCCTTGGCTTTCTGGAACGCTTGCCTCAGCTCCTTAATTTTCATGCGGCATTACTGGGCGTCCCTGTTGTGGCCCCTTTCTAGCATGGTGTGATGGGGCGGACCAGCCCCGCACGGGCCAGGGCTGCCCCTGGCCGGAAGTTCTAGCAGAGGAAGTCCCGCCCCCGCCGTACTGGGCATGCTCCAAGTGCTCAGGCAGTATAAAGGAAGGGAGCACAGCTCAGTCTGGGCGGACTGCCGTAGGAGGAGGACGTGCCTGGAGAGCTCCCACGGAGGACCAGCTCCAGCCACACCAGGAGCCGGAACTGGAGCCGTGGCAGGACCCTGCCTCCGAGTCTGAAGCCGACCACAGTCAGCCAGGAGCCATAGACCACTACCTGACTGAGGGGGCGACGGACCCAGCCCTAGACAGGGGATCATCAACCAGCTAGGGGACCCCGTCTCTGGATCAGGTAGGAACTGCCCCCAGAATAGTGAGGGAGTGGTATTGCCCACCCGAAGACACTCAGCGTGTTGCGGTAGGACCTCCCCGCTGAGTGGGGGTCAGGCGCAGGCCGCTAGGCCACACTGCCCCAGTGAAGGGGGATTGTTACAGACTCTGGCCGCTAGGCCACACTGCCCCAGTGAAGGGGGATTGTTACAGACTCTGGCTGCTAGGCTACACTGCCCCAGTGAAGGGGGGTTGTGATAGACTCGGGCCATTGGGCCACACCGCCCCAGTGAAGGGGGGCTGATATTGACTCTGGCCATTGGGCCACACTGCCCCAGCCGAGGGGGCTGATATTGACTAGGGCCATTGGGCCACACTGCCCCAGCCAAGGGGGCTGATATTGACTCTGGCCATTGGGCCACACTGCCCCAGCCGAGGGGGCTGATATTGACTCTGGCCATTGGGCCACACTGCCCCAGTGAAGGGGGGCTGATATTGACTCGGGCCATTGGACCACACTGCCCCAGCCGAGGGGGCGGATATTGACTCGGGCCATTGGGCCACACTGCCCCAGCCGAGGGGGCTGATATTGACTCGGGCCATTGGACCACACTGCCCCAGCCGAGGGGACTCGTCAGGGACTCCGGCCACTAGGCCTCACTGCCCCGCCTGGGGGCTCGAACCCTGACACATGGCCTTGGAGACTCTTCCATAGGTGTTGGCATTCCGTCTGTTGTTGCGTAGTTCCAACATCACGGATTCCTCTCCCCAGATAGCGATGAGATCCAGCACCTCACGAGTGGACCATGCTGGAGCTCTTTTCCTCTGGCTGGTCTCCAGGGCAGATGAGCTCTGCATGGAGTATTGTGATGCTGAGGTCTGCATGGCGGCTAGTGCTGCTGATTGCTCTGAATGGCGACTGAGCTGTTCAGGTGAGCTGGCCACGCTGACCAAACAGGAAATGGTATTCAAATGTTCCCGGGTCTTATCTACCTGGCCAGAGCAGCGAGTTCAGAGTGCAGTCCAGAGCGGTCACAGTGGAGCAGTGAGGCAGTCCAGAGCGGTCAGAATGGAGCATTGTGGGACAGCCTCTGGAGGCTATTAATGTCGGTTGCGTCTTCACTAGCCCGCAATCGACCTTGGAATGTCGATTTTAGCGCTACTTCTCTCGTCAGGCAGGAGTTACAAAGTCGAATTTGAGGGCCCTTTAAATTGACTTTAAGGGCATGTATGTGAAGACAGGTACACGTTTAATTCGACTTAACGTCGTTAAAGTCAAATTAAAGTGGTAGTGAAGACAGGCCCTTAGTATGCTTTTCCAACCAGTTGTGCACTCACCTTATAGTAGGTTCATCGAGGGCCTAGGCCATCTTTCTATAGTTTGTTTATGAGAAGGTCATATGAGACAGAAACAAAAGCCTTACTGTTGTAGAGATATATAACATCTTACTACTTTCTCCTATGCACAAGGCTTCTTATCCTGTCAAAGAAAGATATGTTTGGTTTGACGTGATTTCTTTACGTCAATCCGTGTTGAATGTTACTTATCACCTTATTTTCTTTTAGGTGCTAACAAATTGATTGTTTCATTATTTCCTCTATTATCTTTCCAGGCACCAAAATTAAACTGCCTAGTCTATAATTCCCTGGGTTGTTCTTATTCCCTTTTTTATAGATAAGTACTAGATTTTCCCTTTTGCAATCCTCGGGTACTTCTCCCATCTTCCACAAGTGCTAAAAGATAATCACTAATGACTCAGAGATCTCTTCAGCCAGTTCCTTAAGTATGCTAATGTGTATTTCTTTGGTCCCCGCAAACTTGAGGACATCTAACTTGTCAAAGTAATTCTTAATTGATTCTTTTCCTATTTTAGCTTCAGAACCTACCTCATTTAAACTGATGTTCACTGTTTGTTATCCAAATACTAACTTTTTAGTTGAAAACTGAAACCAAAAAGGCATTTAACACTTCAGTCATCGTTGCGTTTTCCATTATTGACTTTCCTTCCTCATTTTCTTGTTACCCTTTTTGTCCCTAGCTAGTAAAAATCTGCTTTTTTTTGCCGTGACCTTTGTAATTTTGTATCTACCTTCTTGGGGGGGGGGGGTATATTTATTCTTCTTAATTTGACCTAGTTTTCACTTTCTGTATGACTTTCTTTCTTGAGTTTCAGGTCACTCAAGATCTCCTGGTTAAGCCAAAGTGGTCTCTTACCATCTCCTATTTTTCCTAAGTATTAGGATAGTTTCTTGAAAAAAATGGCAACTCTCCTCAGTCCTTTTTTTCCCCCTTAGACTCGCTTCCCAAGGGATCTTACCTACCAGTTCTCTGAGTTTTCTAAAGTCTGCCTTCTTGAAGTCACTGTCTTTTGTGGCAGGGTACTGGCCAGGAGTGTCTGAGCCAGCCCTGCCGGCCCTTTAAGAGGGAGAAAAGCCCTCTGCAAACCTCCCTTGCAGGGAGGCTAATTAGCCACCTGGCTTGCAGGGCAATCAGCCTTGATGAGTGGCACCTGGCAGCCTCCTCAGGGGGATAAAAGGCCTGCCAGGAAGCAAGCCCAGGGTGGTGGGGATGGTATAGAGTGTGGAGTGTGAAGAGCTAGTCAGAGCTGTGTTTGGAGTTGTAAACTGTAAGCTGGACTATATAGAGTCTGTAGAGCTGGGAGCTGTAGAGCTGTAAGTTGAAGAGCTGTACAAAGCTGTATATATTGGTGGTGGGGTCCTGCACTGTTAATTAAAGAGCACTGTTTGAAGCAAAGAAGGGTTTTCCTGCCTGTTCCTGTGAGGGGTGAGAGAGCGGTCTGTCACACTTTATACTGCTGTTTCCCCTCCTACCATTCTTTAGAATTTCATGGTCACTTTCATCCAAGCTGCCTTTCAGCTTCAAGTTCTCAAATAGTTCCTCCCTGTTTCTCAGAATCAAATGTAAAAGAGACTCTCCCTGGTCGCTTTCTCCACTTTCTGAAATAAATGTCTCCAATGCATTCCAAGAACTTTTTGTATAATACATGGCCTGCTGTATTATTTTCTCAACAGATTTATGGATAGTTGAAGGCCCCCATCACTACCATGTTCTGTGTTTTGGATCAGTGGTCCACAACCAGGGGTTTTCCAGGGGGTACATCAACTCCTCTAGATTTTTGCCTATTTTTGTAACAGGCTGCATAAAAAGCATTAGTGAAGTCAGTACACACTAAAATTTCATACAGACAATGACTTATTTATATTGTTCTATATACACTATATACTGAAATGTAAGTAAATACTTATATTCCAATTGATTTATTTTATGATTATATTGTAAAAATGAGAACGTAAGCAATTTTTCAGAAATAGGATGCTGTGACACTTTTGTATTTTTATGCCTGATTTTGTAAGTAAGTAGTTTTCAAGGTGTAACTTGGGAAATATGCAAGTCAAATCAGACTCCTGAAAGGGGTACAGTGGTCTGGAAAGTTTGAGAGCCACTGTTTTGGATAATTTTGCTAGTTGTTTTCAAAAAGCCTCATTTACCTTATCTTTCTGGGTAGGTCATCTATAATAGACACCTACCATGACATCACCATTTTAACCCCTTTTTTCTTTACCCAGAGATTTTCAGCATGTCTGCCTCCCACTTCTGTCTCAACCTAAGTGTATCTGTTTGATATATAAGGCAACATTTCCTCCATTTTTCCTGTCTGTTGTTCCTGAACAAACTGTTTCTCTTTAATAGCAATGTTGCAGTCATGTGAATTATCCCACCAAGTTTCTGTGATCCCAATAGGGTTGCAATTGTGATTATTCACTTATCTGTCTAGTTCTTCCTATTTATTCCCCATACTTCTTGCATATGTATACAAACATCTACAATGTTCATTAGATTTCCCCTCTATATTCCCTTTTACCTCTCTTTTGTCCTTGCTGTGATTTCTTATGTTTCCCCCAGATTCCAATCCTTCATTCAGGTCTCCAAATTTTGGAATTAACCTGTGGGCTTTTATCTCCTGCTGCTATTGAATGTAGTCTAAAGACTATCTTCCTAGGTTAGCCAGACTGTATATGAATATACTCTTCCCCTTCCTTGAGAGGTGGATCCCATCTTTGAACAGCAGTCCTTCTTCTCGGAACAGGATCCCATGGTCAAAGACGCTGAAGCTACCTGTTGACACCATTCAAAAAGCCATGAATTTACCTCCAGGATGTCTGTCTGTGCCTGGGCCCCAGTGCTTGACTGGAGGTATCAGTGAGAACATCACCTGCACTCCCAACTTCTTCACTCTCACTTCCAGAGCTCTGTAGTCACTTCTAATCTGATCAGGATCATACTTTTCAGTATCATTAGTGCCCACATGGATGAGTATTATGCGGTAGTAGAGAGGGTTGGATGATGCTCAGCAATTCTTTTACAATCTCTTGGATAGGAACCGCTGGCGGGTAGCACACCTCCCAAAATGACAGGGCAGGCCAGCAGATGGATGCATCTGTCCCACTTCAAATGGTGTCAATGACCAACAGTATCTTTTGTTTTCTGTTGGGAATGGTGGCCATGATGCACCCAGCCTTGGGAGCATAGATGGCTTCTCCTCCTCCACTTTTAGGGGAGATTTCTCATCACTGGTTGTCAGAGCAGCATACCATTTTTAAATCTCTATGGATGGTGGGTTGGGAACAGGGGTGGAGCACAGCCTTATGCCACAAGTAACCAGTAGCCAAGTTTCTCCCTGTGAAGGGGCCATTTCTTCTTCCCCTCATGGTGCTACTGCAGCTGGATTGCATCATTAACCTTACAGGTCTTCATATGCATGTTTTCAATTAATTCCTCATGCACACAGATGTTCTTCAGCCTAGCCACCTCCTCCTGTTCTTGAGATATTTTACCAGTTGACACCTCTCACACTGTATGGTGTCCCCAGCCTGATTGTCTATGACAGCAAATGCAGGCCACAGTCTCTGCAAATCCCCACCAAGATGTGGGTAGAGGCATCCATGGTTGGGCTCTCGGTCTGGACATAGGAACAGGTGGCGGATTGAGGAGCTGTGTCCTGTGTGCAATGCAGTCTTTCCAACCCATAATGCTTTTATTTTTTCTCCCCCCTACAAAGTCTCTCTCAAGCTCCCCTCTTCGAAGACACATTTACATTAAAACATGTATATATTTTTTAATCCCGGTGTTCAGATTAGATGAGTTCCTTGGGCAGGTCAGATCTGCAACACTGACACATTTACACTGTATCAGAGAGAACGGATGAAAGATGAGAATTAAAATGTCCTTAAAATAAACCTACACATGCATATAATTCATGATCTCTTGTTATGATTTATCTATGTTGTTTGAGCTGAGAGAAAATAAGTTTAAAGAGATTCTATATTTTCTTTTTTCTTCAGTTTTAATTAAGCTCATCTGAAGCCCGGGAAACTCGTGCTTATAGCAAAATGCTTGCTTATTTTTTTAATGAGCTTTGTGACACCCAGAGAGAATTTTCCAAGTTCTCTCAGCTATCTCTGTCACAGAGTAATGTGCTACTCTCATTTGAATCAATGTTGTCAAGCTGTTTACACTAAGCTATCCTGAGCCACCCCTTAATAGAGAGAATAGGATAAATTCATCACTGGTATAAATGGTGCAATTCTATTGATTTAACTTGAATTATGCCCTGTTATACCTGAAGTGAATTTGGTCTAGTCATTTATTTCTGGGCAGAATTAGTGACTTGGGAGGCAGACTGAGTTGTTGGAAATGAAAACATGCTTCTACATAACCATGGACACAGTCCTACAAAAGACTTACAGGTGGGCATATTGCTTACTCATATTGCTGTGAGTACCCTGTGCTGAGCTGCACTGCTCCAGGGGAGGTCAACATAAGGAGAGTTGTCTCAATGAGAATTTCTCAAATCGTAGGTGTGACAAATGATTGTTTGGGTTACACCATTTACTGTGCAAGCTGGTGAAAAATGAGGTGTGGTCTATAGCGTTGTCTTTTTCTTGACCCTTTAGAGCAGTGTACTCCCACAAGGCACATGGAAGAAAGAGATTAGGTATTATTACAAGTACAGGATAGCAAATGTCCATGATCCTTTCCAAGAATCTACAAGGCTGGGGAAAGACGCCTGTCATCTTCCATGCTGTCTGCATGAATCAATGCAAGATCCAGGAATATTTTTGCCCACAATGTACCAAATGTACCAAAAATGCCCATTATGGGCCACATACCCACAGGATACACATGTTAATATATTCTGGGTGAAGGCTTTGCTTGAAGTAGAAGCCAAGTATCATAGTGATTCATGAGTAAACTTCAGGGTCTAATTTTTAGCTCCTGGAACTCATGCTATAGTTTTGAGTGGTAGGTTTTTGAAAAGAGAACATCTCACATTTTCAAGGCAGAGATTGTAATAAGAGAAACTTAATTTAATTTATACTTCTTCTTTATGGCATTTGAAAAGCAACGGTCTGAGGAAGTGTTGTTCCAAGTCAACCATAAAAATGTCAGCATACTGTGGGGCCATGTGGGTACCCATAGCAGTCCTGCTGACTTGAACTATAAATTGTCCCCAAATCTGAAATAGTTATGGGTAAGGACAAAATCACAAATTTCAGCCACCAGGTTTGCCATGACATTATCGGCAAGACTGTTACTGACAGCTTGTAATCCATCTATATGTGGAATGTTGGTGTAGAGAGCTTCTACTTCCATAGTGGCTAGGATGGTGTTTTCTGGAAGATCACCTATGAACTGTAGAGAATCAGGGAGGTAGCCATGTTAGTCTGGAATAGCAGAGGTAACAAAGTCCTGTGGCACCTTAAAGACTAACTATAAAGTTTTGAAGCATGAGCTTTCGTGGGCTAATACCCACTTCGTCGGATGCATCCGACGAAGTGGGTATTAGCCCACGAAAGCTCATGCTTCAAAACTTTATAGTTAGTCTTTAAGGTGCCACAGGACTTTGTTACCTCTGCTATGAACTGTAGTTTCCTAAGGAAGTCAGTGGTGTCTCAAAGATAGCTGGGAATGGTGGTAGTGTAGGGCCTGAAGGAGAGAGTTTACATAGCCAGACAATCCTGCTGTCAAGGTGCCAATGCCTGAGATGATGGTGCCAATGTCCAGGATTCCCAGGTTTATGGATCTTGAGTAGCAGATAGAATACCCCTGGTTGAAGCTCTAGGGATGTGTCTATGTAGATTTGTTCCTGTGCTGATTTATAAACTGATGAACTTATGGCTGACTTAGAACAACGCTTCCTCAGCTCTCGTCCCCTAAAGCCCCTACTCTGCGTGCTCTACATTGATAACATTTTCATCATCTGGACCCATGGGAAGGAGGCCCATGAGGAATTCCACCAGGATTTCAACAATTTCCACCCCATCATCAACCTCAGCCAGGACCAGTCCACACAAGAGATCCACTTCCTAGACACTACAGTGCTAATAAGAGATGGTCACATCAACACCACCCAATACCGGAAACCTACTGACCTCTATACTTACCTACATGCCTCCAGATTTCATCCAAACAACATCATATGATCCATTGTCTACAGCCAAGCTCTAAGATACAACTGCATTTGCTTCAATCCCTCAGACAGAGACAAACACATACGGGATCTCTATCAGGCATTCTTAAAACTACAATATCTGCTGAAGTGAAGAAACAGATTGACAGAGCCAAAAGGGTACCCAGAAGTCAGCTGCTACAAGACAGGCCCAATAAAGAAAATAATAAAACATCACTAGCTGTCATATTCAGCCCCCAACTAAAATCTCTAGCACATCACCAATGAGCTACAGCCTATCCTGAAGGATGATCCCTCATGCTCACAGACCTCAGGAGACAGGCCAGTACTCACTTAAAGACAGCCCCCCAACCTGAAACAAATACTCACCAGCAGCTACACACCACACAATAAAAACACTAACCCAGGAACCAAACCCTGGAGCCAACTCTGTCCACATATCTGTTGAAGGGACAACATCATAGGATGTAAACACATCAGCCATATCATCAGGGGCTCATTCACCTGCACATTTACCAATGTGATATATGCCATCATGTGCCAGCGATGCTCCTCTGCCATGTATGTTGGCCAAATTGGACAGTCTCTATTCAAAAGAATAAATGGACACAAATCTGTGGCATCAGGATTTATAACATTCAAAAACCAGTAGGAGAACACTTTAGTCTCCCCAATTACTCAATAACAGACTTTTAAGTGGCAATTCTTCCACAAAAAAACTGCAAAAACAGACTCCAACAAGAAACTTCAGAATTGGAATTAATTTGCAAACTGGACACCATCAAATTAGGTATGAATAAAGACTGGGAGCAGTTGGGTCACTACAAAAACTAATTTCCCCCTGCTTATACCAGAATCTTCTTGTCAACTGTTTGAAAAGGGTCACCCTCATTACCACTACAAAAGTGATTTTTCCTCCCTTAGTATTCTACTGTTGAGAATTGCATACTTCCACTTTAATTGATTTGTCTGGTTAGTGGTGACCCCCCCCACTTGGTAAGACAGGTGCCATCTTTTCATGTACTGCTACTGTATTTTTCACTCCATGCATCTGATGAAGTGGGTTTTAGACCATGAAAACTTATGCCCAAATAAATTTGCTAGTCTCTAAGGTGCCAAAAGGACTCCTTGTTTAGACTCTATAATCCAATTTGATCTTTAAATCTGTCTCCCATTCTGCACCTCTTTGGAAATTGCTTAAAATATTTAAAGTACAAAATATGAGGAATAGAATCTAACGTGACAGACCTGGTGATTTTGCAACAAACTTTATTTTTATCCTCCATTGAAAAGATCCATCAAACTGCATTACAAGTCCTCATGATCAGTTAGAGTTTAGAGGTTGTCATAGTCCTGCCTTGCTCTCTTTTGACCAGAACAAGTCATAGAATGATTGACAGAGACATGGGATGGGTTTAAATGGCAGGTCACAACTTTGTTTATTATACCTTGGGGAGGGTACTACATTGTCATCCTTCAGCTCTCATGTACCAGGCTCTTCATTGGTTCCGGTATGAGTTGCAGAGCTTCAGCCATGAACCAAACAACAATTCGCGTAAAACTTCCCCAGATTCATTTTAGTCGTGCAACATTTCCTCCCCATTCCCATGCATGGAAAGTGTCGGGTGCTAGAGATCACAAGGCTGAGTTGAGGGACCCTCAGTCATAAAGACTTAAAGCTCCCCACCCCATGAGTGCAATAGCCAACTGCACAAGCTGGGTCTCATTTACCTCTGGGAGCTGGCCCTTTTAGCCTTTACCTGCACTGATGATATGGCTGATGTGGTTACATCCTATGATGTTGTCCCTTCAACAGATATGCAGACAGCGTTGGCACCAGGGTTTGGTACCTGCGTTAGTGTTTTTGTTGTGTGGTGTGTAGCTGCTGGTGAATATTTGCTTCAGTTTGGGGGGCTGTCTGTAAGCGAGTACTGGCCTGTCTCCTGAGGTCTGTGAGCATGAGGGATCATCCTTCAGGATAGGTTGTAGATCATTGGTGATGTGCTAGAGAGGTTTTAGTTGGGGGCTGTATGTGACAGCTAGTGGTGTTTTATTACCAGCTGTAAGTTGGTATCCAGTGCAGGTAAATTCCTGGCTTCTTCTTTTTAACCAAAAATGATTAGCAAGACAATAGGGCTTTAAGGGAGGGAGAAGGGATGGCATTTGCTTTTAATTAACAGAGTAGTCACAGTATAGTTAGGCTGAGGTCATTCAGACTGAATCTGTCAGCAACAGACTATTTCGCTATAAGCAAACTGCAGTCTGGCTCTCCTCCATGAAATAAGCAATCTGCCCCCTGCAAGGCATCATGAATACACTTATTCCTGAAAGTCCATTGTGACAGTGTCAGATTGACATCAGCTAGAATGCCTACAATGGCTAAAGCAGCAGCAGTAATGGACACTCCTAATACTACATGAAATTTACAAAAGTAGAAGTGAAAAGAAACAGTTCAGATAGGCAGCAAAAATGGCAACATTTGGGTCTCTCCATCCTTTCTTTCATTATTTCATTCTTTATTTATTTCGTATCTCTCATTTGAAATGTTTAATTGATGCTTGTGCGCTCTCTGAGGACCAGCTGATCATGATTTTTAACTAATCATGTAGTCCTTACACAAGCCAAATTCCCAATGGGAGACGTAATATCATCTTCTTAGCAAGATGAACCACCCTAGTAATATTCAGATATAGACTCCAAATGCTGTAGAAATTCATATTACAGCTACACTTTGTGCTGAACGCTGAGTTGGAACTGGCCAGAAAGTCCACTTCTTTGGCTTTCTTATGCCAATTTTTGAAAGTTCTAACCTTCTGTCAATTATGATTAATGGAAAAACACAACTTGCTGTAAAATGGCAGAATCTGACCTGGCAGGCTAAGAACTTTACCTTTTATAAAACATAATATTTATAATATAGCAGTTTTCCCATACAAAATATTGCACAGTCATTGCCTAATGTATCTTCACAACAATGCCTTGAAATAGGTGAACTATACAGATGGAATGATTGAGACAGAGGCCCTGTCTAGACTAGGAAATAAACGTTTAAAGATTTATTAGTGCATTTTTAAACACTAGCATAGATAGATCTTAACACATTTAAAAATGTGTTAGCTGGTCCTGGTCAAATCTATGCTACCCATGATGGCAAACTATGATCAAAATAACCTGTTCTAAAAAGTGGTAATCCATCTCTACACTAATATTTTAAAACATAGTAGTTATAACTAGAGCTCTGTGAATGATGGATATTTATGTTCTCTGGCAGTTCTGGAAAATGTTTTGGATCAAATCTCAATCTCATTTTTTTTCAAAATTTTTATTAAATCAAAATGTTAAAAAAAATGTGGGTAAAAATGAAATATTTAGTCTGAACCATAATGAAACATTTCATTCTGACTTATAAAAATAATTTTAATAAATGTGAAAGGAATGTGAATTTCAGGAAGTCTAAACATTTAATTTTTTGAATTTTTTAGGTGGGAATGGGTTTTGACATGAGCAATTTAGTGAAACTGATATGAATTTGTAAAATGTTTTGGTGTTTTCACATCCATATTTTTTCTCTGAAAAAGCTTTGACTGAAAATTTTCACTTAGCTCTTGTTAAAATGTGTTACCTAATGTTTTTTTTTTAATTGACCTATTTCTCTAACATAAACATGGCCCGAGAGATTAAGTTATTGGCCCAATTCCACTGAGACTGTGCTAAAGCCAGAACTCAGAAATTCCTTACTATCTCTCTTTTTCTGCTCCGGCACAGGATTACCTCTCTATCTGTCTAACTGCTAAATTGCATCTCTGAGTAACTAGCCTTGTTGTTCAGCTAAGGCCAGGTGGCTCAGCCCCAGTAGAACACCGTGCAAAGCCACACTGCCCTATGACAAGCTGAGAGAGCTCCTAGGGAACGCAGCCACTGCGACACCCCTTAGGGGTATATCTGCACTACACATTAAACCCAGACTGGTAGGACCCAGTTTATGTACTCAGTGGGTATGTCTTCACTGCAATAAAAACAACAACAGAGTACCGAATCTCAGAGCCCAAGTTACCTGACTCAGGATAGAGGTCTCAGGCCATAGGGCTGTGAAATTGCAGTGTACACATTCGGCTTGGGCTGGAGCCCGGGCTCTGAGCCCCTCCAATTTCAGAGGGTACCAAAAAATAGGCTCCAGCCTGAGCCTGAACATCTACACTGCAATGTTATAGCCCTGCGAGTCAGAGTCAGTTGACCTGGGCCAGTTGCCGCCATGCTGCTGGTCTTTTACTGCATTATATGCATACCAGTGTTTCCAAGTCTGTGTTTGTGTCCACACTGCATTGTAAACTGGGCTTACAATTGCTGGGCCCAGATCTCATAGCCGATCTTCTGACTCGGGTCGGCGGCTTGACCTGTGCCCACCACAATGATGGAGCTTGGACTCACAGTGGGATTTCAGCTCTGATCCTGCCCCGTAGCAGGCTCCAAAGACCCAGGTCCTGAGTGCTTGCTAACCCAAGTTAAGACTGATTTGTGTGTGGATGGAATGGGTGCTTTGGCTCAAACATGGGTTAGAGACCAGGCTACCTGTGCACTGTAGATATATACAAACAAGGTACAATATTCACTCCCTTCACAATCAGAGTCACTGACTAATGGGACTGAAGGCAGATACCTCTTTCCCACCCTTCCCTGCTCACCTGGAGAAGCTAACATCCAGAAGAGTACTAACCCTTATCGACTTTGCATTCAAGTAAGTAACGGTTGCAGTTGTGGGTGGTCCCTGCCAAGGGGCGTATGGGTGGGAAAGTTTCTTCTGACACACTTCCTCCCATTGCACAAACTCATGGATGCAGAAAACAGTCTGGTGCCAAGTAAGCATTGCAATATCTCTCTGCTCAACAGCATGGGCATTTTGTCTACCACAATCTCTTATCTCTAGACAGTTCCCTGTTAGCTTCTTTGGAGTTGAGCTAATGTGGAATTATAGGGGTTCTTGCATATTCATTTGAAGCAAAACTGAAAAATAAGAGTAAATTCAGAATCTCAACTTGACCAACATCCTGCTCTTTTGCTTTTCTTTTTGTTGGAATCACATTGTCATGAATTCTAGGTACTATGTAGTTTAATGAAATGTATACCAGGGCTTAAAATAGGATAGCAAGCCATGGAATGCTTTTTTGTTACTTTCTCATTTTAATATTTCATGTTACTTGCTAAAGTAGAGTTCAAACAGAAAACTGAAGCGAATGAAAACAGCTTTCTATTGCTGGTCTCACACAGATTTAGAGAGGCTGCAGGCTCTAATTGTCCTCATGTCATGGTGTGAGAGGGATATTAATATTAATGCAGAGAACAAAGTAGCTATTTTGTGGGATCTGTGGCATAATCATTCTAGAGTTGGTCAGACTTGGTATGAACTGGTGATCGTCACTAACTACTTTGCTTTTCTTAGAGTCTGCTATACATAGTGATTTGAGCAATTTCAGGCCCATAGTTCTCACTCTCTGCAACAGTGTCTTTACCTTGCTTTCTCCATTAATATTAATATTCATAATGGAACTTCCTCTTTTCATGACTGTTACATGAGTTCATTGTACAGTTGCCATGAAAAACTACACACATTTCTTGAACTAACAATGCATGAGTTACAAAGTAATCCAGAAACAAAGGCTTCACTCGCTATTGCATTGCCTCTTGATAACAGTCCAATGAACTAATGCCATTGCTGTACAGTGTGTGACTTCCTACCAGCCCTCCAGAGTCAAGACCTCAAGGACTTAGAGGTCAGACAGTTGAGATAAATAAAAGAAATTCATTGTCATTGAGATCTGGCTGTCATTATACCAAGGCAGAAAAGGAATATTAATTAGCGATGTGTCAAACTTGTTGGTATAGATTTGCACAAGCTTCCATGAATGACACAGCAGTTTTCATGGTTTCAGGACTCTTGACTTTACTATGGAGATTAAGGTCAATTCAAACCTAAACAGTTAAGCGGAAACTCGGGGTGAAATGTGTTGAGTTTCGTCAGCATTATTTTGAGACTAATGGACTTTATTTTAACTCCCTGTTAGCCCCAGAGCCGTTCTTTTATCTGTACCCATCTCCTGTAGAGGGATCCCCTTTTATTACACACATTTTCCAGGGCGTCTTCTTTCAGGGCAGCAGTCCTCTTCTTGGCTTGTCAGGTGGCAGCTGATTGACCCAATGTTTCCCACCTGGCATGTTTGTTTTGTGGGATGACCAGTAGGCTCATTCATCTACAAATCCACAGGTAACTTCTGTGGACAAGTGACAAAGAGTCCTGTGGCACCTTAAAGACTAACTAAAGTATTGAAGAATAAGCTTTCGTGGGCTAATACCCACTTCGTCCCACAAAAGCTTATGCTTATACTTTAGTTAGTCTTCAAGGTGCCACAGGACTCTTTGTCACTTCTGCTATTCCAGACTAACACAGCTACCTCTCTGATTCTGTGGACAAGTATCCTGCATGCCCTGCCATTCCACAGCAGTGGGACTACAGCACTTTGTCCATGCTGACCTGTGATCTGGCCTTTAAATCAGGAACTCTAAGGCTGCAAGAAGCCACACAGAGCTGTGAGCTAAAGAGAGCCCCTCAAATGAAAGGAAAGCAGCTAAAGTGAGAACAGAAGCTGCTGGTGCAGAAGGTGGGGGTTGGCAAGCTACTCACACATTGAATTTATAGGATATATGTGGAGTAAGGAAGGGGCTTATCAGATTAACTTGAAACTCAAATGAAGCTGTGTGATCTAAACCCACCAGTTACATTTATTGAAGGTCTTGCCAAACTAAATCAGGGGATACAATGTAGTAATGATGAATATTCCTTGTGGGCCATTGTACAGTGACAATCGGGTCTTAATGGCAATGAATTACTTTTGAGTTGTCTCAGCAGTCTGAACTTTTAGCCTCTGGAGTCTTGTCTTTGGAGTGGTAGGAAAGGACACACTACAGTAGTAGCATGAGCTGGTTTTACTATTGTATTCGATGCTGTTTCATAGAGATTATTTACCACCCTTATCACCATAGTATCTGAGCACCTTCTAGTAATCATGTAAGATTCATTTTCACTCTCATCCTCTCTCTCTGGAGAAATTATGTGTGCAGTTCTCATATTTTTTGTTTGATTGATTGTTTTACATAAATTGCATTAGAGAAGGCACAGCTGAAATATGCCTTGACTTGGAGTGGAGGGTGGGGAGGTTTCTGATGATCCCAAACTGTGTAATGAACTCCCTCCAGAATCAAGGACAGCACAGATAAGCTTTATCCTTGTGGTAGAAGTAGAGAGGTGGAGTTGTCAACCAGGGTCTTCTACTCAGATGATTAAGTGGTAATTGATATATCTTGGGCCCAGGCCTTTGCTCACCTTGAAGATGAAAAGGAAAAACTGAACTTGTCTCAATATTGGATGGGAAACCAAAGTACAGAACAGGGGATGGGTTAGATGACCTCATAGTAGTTCAATTTGCTGATAAGATGCATTACTGTATTTGGAATCTTGTCACTGAGAGACAGTGTGATAGTTTTACAAATGCCAATGTATCAAATTATTAACATGATGGATCCTGAATTGTTGATATAAGAAATGTCTGATATTTTCCACTGAATTGATATTGTCAGGAAAGGAAAGATGAAGTAATCAGTAACTAATATTTAATATTCTGAGTTCCTCAATTTCAAACACTATTTGGCCTCATTTTGCATCAAAAACTTTTTTATATTGAAATATTAATTTTCAAATTTCAAAGACCAAATTCAGACTTGGTGTAAATGTGTGAAACTGCATTGAAGTAAATAGAGGTGCCCATTCTACGTCTCAATTTGAGCCGAAATATTAATCTTGGGCCCAAATCACTGTAACTTCATTGCCAAGAGACATGAATCTGTTAGGTCATATTAACTCTTTTAGTCCTTTACTTTATATATAAAAATTATTATTTAGTGTCTTTAGAATATTAGCAAAGAGTATACTGAATTCTAAGGCCCAGAACACTTAATAGTAACCCTATTCAGGAATTCTATATATTGGATTGTTTTTAACAATTGTATTTAATATGGCTGCCTCTTCCATAAGCATATGAATCCGTGGGGAACTGACAAGGGATAATCATTACGATAGATAAGAAATAATAATTATGGGGGAAGAAAGACACACTAAAATATATTATTGTTTTAGTTTTCAGCTGCAAATAACTGTGCCTTCATGCCTAAAGTAGGTAAACTGCCAATGTATAGAAATGACAACAGAGCACATTTATTTTGGCAACAGGGGTTTTCTTTGTTTGAAAACCCTATATTATGACACTGGTCTGGGAACTCAGTTGGGGAATTAAATTGACCATGTCCTTCTAGGTAAAATGTAGAGGAGCCAGAGCCTGCTCTTCTTTTGACAACAAAGGGTGGCAATGTATCTATTTATTCTGTGTTCTGTATCATGCTATACTAATCTCTGATTGATAATCTATGATTAAATCATTCCAGTTGAGCCTGTTATTTGACAGTCTTGAATCGTAATTAAGGGCTAGACACACAACAGATCCAAGCCTGTATTACCATTGGTAATTCCAATGGACACATTGACTAGCCTGTCTAACTGCTAGAAGCTGGCAGTGAGAATTATTTCATCTCTTAAGTGACAGCCCGTTTTAGTTCATCTCTAGAAGAAAAGGAAATATGTTTCTAAAAATTAATGTGAGGATGTTAATTTGATTATAATCAGTGATTGCTTTACAGGGACAAACAAATTGTGATTCACTCGTATTTTGAGCTTCTAAATACAAGAGAAACAATAAGAAAATGTAAATTTCCTTTGGATGCTGTGTTTGTGTTTATCTAGGTACACCAGCTGAGCTTTCAGTAAAAATGTCACATATGCCACTTCTTCCTTTTATGCTAATAGCTTGCCTGGAAAGTAGAAATGCTGTTTCCAAACTAAATAAACATTGACTTCTTAAAATTTCAATGCAAAAACAGAGTTTGCTTTTGTGTTTTCAAATTGACAAAGAAAGGAGACTTCGAAATTTAAAGAATGTTTAGAAAGAAAAAATACTGCTGCTGCTTTACTTTGGTAAACTATTAACCATATGAGAACCTAAAATAAAGACACAGCACTTACAATTTGTCAATAAGCAGGGAGTGGTGCACTGGGGCTGTAACACTGCACAAGAACTCAGGAGAATTGGGTTCTATTCCTGCTCTGCTACTAATGTTCTAGGAGACCTTGGGCAAGTTGTTTTCCCATCTTTAAATGGGGATGATATTGTTATCACCTTTTGACCCGAGTGGTTAGCCAGTTTGCAGTGTCTTCAGAGTTGCTTTATTTTGGGAGAGAATCAAGGATGGAGTCAGATATTTCTTTGATGTATTTCTGTTTACTTACTTAAGCATGTGGGGGTCTGCCAGTAGGATGAGGGCCCAATCCAATGTAATTCGCTACTGTGGTATCTTTATTTGTTCTGTCTATCTATCTGAGCATTTATAATGCACTAGCATAAGTGCCCGGCGTTGCTCGGGTCAGTCGGAGGTGGGGAGGGGGCAGACAGTTGACAACCTGACCAACCCCAACACCCACCCCTCACCCCTCACCCACCCCGACACCTTCCCACTCCCCCCAGACCAAACCCGACACCCCCTGGCTGACTTACCCCCCGACCAAACCCGACACCCCCACCTCACCCCCCCAAGCAAACCCGACATCCCCTGACCAACCCCAACACCCACACCTCACCCCTCACCCACCCTGACACCTTCCCACCCCCCCGACCAACCCCAACACCCCCCGGCTCACTTACCCCCCGACCAAACACGACAACCCCACCTGACCCCCCCAAGCAAACCCGACACCCCCACCTGAGCCCCCGACCAAACCCGACACCCCCACCTCACCCCCCGACCGAGCAGTGTATTTAATAATCTGTGTGCTACACAGTGCACCGTGAGCCGGGGGGGTGTCGGGTTTGGTCTGGGGGGGTGGGACGTTGTCGGGGTGGGTGAGGGGTGAGGTGTGGGGTGAGGTGTGGGTGTTGGGGTTGGTCAGGGGTTTTTGCGGTTGGTGGGGGGGTGAGGTGGGGGTGTTGGGTTCGGTCGGGGGGTAAGTGAGCCAGGGGGTGTCGGGTTTGGTCGGGGGGGGGTGGGAAGGTGGGTGAGGGGTGAGGTGTGGGTATTGGGGTTGGTCAGGGGGTGTTACGGTTGGTGGGGGGGTGAGGTGGGGGTGTCGGGTTTGCTTGGGGGGGTGAGGTGGGGGTGTCGGGTTTGGTTGGGGGGTAAGTGAGCCGGGGGGTGTCGGGTTTGGTCGGGTAGTGTTGCGATTGGTGGGGGGGCAAGGTGGGGGTGTCGGGTTCGGTTGGGGGGTAAGTGAGCCGGGGGGTGTCGGGTTTTGTCTGGGGGGGTGGGAAGTTGTGGGGGTGGGTGAGGGGTGAGGTGTGGGTGTTAGGGTTGGTCAGGGGATGTCGGGTTTGCTTGGGGGGGTGAGGTGGGGGTGTTGGGTTCGGTCGGGGGGTAAGTGAGCCAGGGGGTGTCGGGTTTGGTCTGGGGGGGTGGGAAGGTGTCGGGGTGGGTGAGGGGTGAGGTGTTGGGGTTGGTCAGGGGGTGTTGCGGTTGGTGGGGGGGTGAGGTGGGGGTGTCGGGTTCGGTCGGGGGGTAAGTGAGCTGGGGGGTGTCGGGTTTGGTCTGGGGGTGTTGCGATTGGTGGGGGGGGTGAGCCAGGGGGTGTCGGGTTTGGTCTGGGGGGGTGGGAAGGTGTCGGGGTTGGTGAAGGGTGAGGTGTGGGTGTTGGGGTTGGTCAGGGGGTGTTGCGGTTGGTGGGGGGGGTGAGGTGGCAGTGTCGGGTTTGGTCGAGGGGTAAGTGAGCCGGGGGGGGGTGTCGGGTTTGGTCTGGGCACCCACCCCGACACCTTCTCACCCCCCCAGACCAACCCCGACAACCCCCCGGCTCACTTACCCCCCTACCAAACCCGACACCCCCACCTGACCCCCCCAAGCAAACCCAACACCCCCACCTCACCCCCCGACCGAACCCGACACCCCCACCTCACTTACCGTCCCACCAAACCCAATTCGGATCCATCGCAGGCGGGGAGGGAGCCCAGAGCCGAGGGATTCCGGGGACCTTCGCAGGTGGGGGGGGGGGGCACAGAGCTGATGGATTCTGGGGTTCCTTTGGAGGAGGGAGGGGTGAGCTGAGCGAGTGAGGTGTCTGTTGGAGGGGGTATTATGACATCATCACCACCTAACCACCCAGCTGATGTGATTGGACCTGAAAGACTTTCACCCCTGGGGGGCGTCAGAGGTGAGATCCGAAAATTTTTCAACCCTTATGACCATCTAGACCCCAAGACCCCTAACTGTACCAAATTTCAAGTCTCTGGCTCAAACGGTGCGGGAGGAGTTTGCAGTCATACATACATACATACATACACCACTTGACTTTTATATATATAGATTAATCAATGTTGTATCTGAATACTTTTGTTCCCCAGGCATATACAACCACTGTGGGGACGACTCTGAGTACACCCATGTTATACCAAATATTTCTAATTTGGATGCCTACATCGCACCATCTAACTCCAGTTTTTCGACATACAAGCCTGATTATTCTGAATTTTAAATACACCCAAATTCTGTTAAAATGGATGCAACTTGGGAGATTGAAAGCAAGACCATTCAAAGTCAGCTCTTGTAATTGAATGCCTAAATATGGGCTTACATGTCTAATTTTAGGAACCCAAGTTTCATAATCTTGGCTGTAGACATTAGTCTCAACAGTATTAATTTGATTCTAGATCTATTTTATTCAGGGGAACTATTATTTTGTGCTGAATGTGCATCCATTTCTGTAAAAATGTATTGATTAGGGAAATTAAGCAGGAATTAGATAGGCATGTCCACAATTTATTACATCAATTTTATTTAGACTTAATTCTGCCAGACATACCATTTACATCCCCTCAAAAATGTAAATTATTTTAAATGTTAAATGCAATCTTACTATATGTGGAAGAAATACAACCTGAAGATTCATTCAACCTTCACAGAATTTTTATTATTAGTTTTAGTATTCTATTTTAGCTGGTACCATTGTCAGCTATATCTGTGGCGAGTGTCTCATACAACTGAGTTCCTTGAGAGTCCTGGTTTTTAAAAAATGCATACTTTAAATAACTACAACTTTTCTAAAATAAGACTGAAGTTATTACTTCTGGGACTATAATCTGTAATGTCAGTTTTGTTCTATAAAAGTAAGATAGTGTCTCATATCAAAGATTTAAGTCACTCTTTTTTCTTTTGAGTAGATCCCCCTTGAGATATATAGTTCTGAGCAGTACAATTCCATCATTAAAAGGCTATGAGAAAGGTGTTAATAAATAAATTAGTATGTTAAATATCTTTGTCTGTATTTCTTTCTCTCTTTCACAGCATGAGAGTGAAAAAGAGAATGAATTCCCCAAGCATATTACTTGGCAAGCACAAGTTCAAGTGAAACAAGAAAAGGCTTCATTTGTTTTTCATTTCTTCTTTTTAGTTTTAAGCACTCCAGGGGCTCTACTCTCCTACTGCAGGCCAGGAGTAACTCCATTTGACTTCAATGGAAGATCCACCTGTCAGCTTCTAAGGTAAGAATACAGACCTAAGAAGTCAGAGGCAAGAGAAGAAAAATATGAGGGTGATGGTATTTGATTAATTGCTAACAATTTTATTTGACCCTCACTTCCTAAACAATAGTGGAAGGGACAAAGAACCCTATCCCAAGGGCTTACATTATTTTCCCCGAAAAAGTGTGTAGTGTGTTACAACAGACAGGAAACACAAACAGCTCAGCTGGGTACTCCCAAGCAAAAAAAATATTATTAATAAAAAATCTTTCACTAGGCGGATACTCTTAGAATAATTCTTGTGAACAATCAGGTTTTCTTTTACTTAAGGAGCTTGAGCAAGGGGTCTCGCAGACAGTCAATCACTTATAGTGTCTGGATTGATTTCATCAGATAAACGGAAGGATGACTACTAGGTCCTCTGACAGAGGCTGGCAAAGACTTTAATTTCACCACCATGGTCATATCTACATTACAGCGGCACAACTGAGGTGCTACACCTACAGGAAGGAATACCAGTTTCTCCACCCCCTCTTACACTTCATAGGGGTCTGGAATCTGAGCCTCCTGCTTAGCAAGTTCATTTGAGGGTGACCCTCTCACTCAGGAGAGTCTAAATACAGTTCTGCTATCCTTTATTCATACAAGAAGGATAACAACATTCCCCTACATAGAGTACTAAAGTGATTTGTAACCCAAAACTAGCCAGCGTTGATACTTTGGCAACACAGCTCTGTCTGCTGGATATGTAGGCAAAGTGGGTGTGTTCATGTAAATGCAGTCTGGTCCCAAAGCCTTTTGCCCTCCCCAGATAACTGTAAGGGGAGCACTTATACGTTTATAATTACAGAAATTATTGTGTCTCTTGCTGTATAAGAACGGATTCTGGCATATGCTTAAGTGTTTTCCTGAATTGGAGCCTCTGCATTATGCTTATCCAAGGAGCCCAAATCCACCATGTCATTCACTGTATCAATCACATCAAAATACTGAAATTTTGAATATCAAACACTTTCAATGAATTGCTTGAGAATAAAGTACAGATCAAGATTATCCACAGGTGTTCGGTGAATAATTCCAAATAATCAATTCCTTCAAGAATATTGTAATTTAAAACAATTGGCCAATAGAGAGAAACCACTGTCAGCTGGCGGGGGGGGGGGGGGGGGAGCGCCGGCTGGGCTGGGCTGGGGGGGGGGCGGCTGGGCTGGGGGGCCCGCAAACTATCAGAGTAGGGGCCCCCCAAATTTCTGTCGCCAGCCCTGGGCAAGAGAAACCCATATCCAGCCTGCATCTTTTCAAGCCTCTCCAAATCCACAGAACTGGAACTTTGCCTAATCTCCATGGAGAAGCTGCAGTGGAAAGCAGCATCCCCACCTTCACACAGTCCCAGTCAAGAACTGAAGGCTTGGGGTCCACTCTCTGTATAGATCCAGAGAAGTCTGTTTATCCTTGAGATGCAATCAGTGGGAATGAAATATTAAGTAACTTCTCTGTTGCTCTCATTAAAACATTGATTAATGTCCTTGAACAACAGTGCAGCTGAATGGTCATTCACAGGTAATGAAGTAACCACTCATGGATGCTTGTGGCAGGCAACATAAAGCTAGGTGTTCTCTTTCAGAACCTATTAGTTTGCTTTACCAAAGACATCTCTAACGGTAGAAAATGAAAAAAGAGGGTGTAATTACACTGATGAACGAAGAACATAGAAAGGCTGATTATATTTGCAGCACTTAAAGGATAAAGTATGTGACCAATCGAACCCTTTTAGCATTTAAAAATATATGATATTGGAGTGAAAACAAAAAGCACTACCACATTTACAGTAGAGCAGTCTGTATTAAGTCAGTGCTAAATGCAAGAATATAGACCTTTATTTTCTTTTTAACTATAGGGCCTGACATATTTTTAGCTTTTCTTTTTGTGGAAGGTGGTCAGATACCAGAGGGATCGGTATCTTCTAAGGATAGATAGATAGATAGATAGATAGATAGATAGATCCAAATTAATGCTGCTTCACAAGTAGTGATGTGTGTTGGTAAGAGGGAGGCTATGCAGTGCCTAGAGAGATTAGTCTAATTATCACATTCCAGAGGTAGGTAGTATGGGGAGTGAGAGAAGGAGCAGTTCTGGCTACAGCTTAAAATATGTATAGATTGTATTTAGGGTGACCATTTTTAAAGGGACAGTCCCATATTTAAGCCCTCCTACAGGTATACCGACTTTTTCTTATTTTCTGTCTGCCTATATTTTCTGTCTGCCTCCCATCAGTGATGGCGGGGCCTGTTGGCTGGATTCCTGCTTGCCACCCACTTGCCCACCAATGGTGAGTGGCGGGGTCCAGTGGCCAACGATGGGGGTGGGTGTGCAAGGCTGGTAGCAGGGAGAAGATGCAGTGCACAGGGCCAGCTCTTGGCCCCATCCCCCATCCCATTTCCATTGGGCATTGGCTGCGCATTGTGAGCTTCAGTGGTTGGTGAGTATGGGCAGGCGCCAGATGGCGGCCAGTTACATGTCGTCTCTTCTGCTCACCCATCGGCCCTTTATGTGCTTCCCCTCTTGCTGTCCTCTCTCTGATTTGGCCCTTCACATACCCAACACTGCTGCTCCTCCCTAAATCTCCATGGGGCATGTAACGTTCCCAGTGCTGTTTGAAGAACCAGCCCCTGATTGGAGTGCTAAACTCACCAACAGCCTTGCCAGCAGGTTCCTTCCTTCCCCCCACTGCCAGAAAAACCCAAGACCCTCTGGCCCTGCATATGCCAAAGGCTCACACATCACTGGCACAGGGAAGTCTCTCCACCCCTCAGTTAAGCTCTGGAGTGGTGCAGGAGAAGCGATTTCCAGTCTGTTCATTCTCTGAACCTGCAGGCTCCCCTGGTGTAGGGGCTTAGAACCCTCTTTGCCTCTCCCTCCCCCGTTTCTGTCCCCAGGGAGCACGGGGCTCCTCTGCTGAGTCACCTCTCTGGTGGGATTTGCCCAATGCATCCTTAGGGCTTAGCCCATTCCTGCCCATGCTGTAACCAGGGGACAGGAGGCACCTGGGTTATGTCGGTGACTGTGTTAGCTGCCTTTCAACACTATGCAGGCAGAAAGGGAGAAGTTGCTTCCAGCCACACAGGAGCAGTGATGGTGGGGGGAAGGGATAAGCTCTGCAAAGGCACAGGCCAGGTCATCTCTCTCCCCCCTTCCCCTCCTCCCCTGCAGCTGAAAGCAGCTCCCTTCTGCACAGTGTGGAAAGGCTGCTACTGGCTACATTCTGGTGTGAACCCTGGTAGAAATCTGGGGAGGGGGGCATTTGACCCTGTAGCCCCCTCCTTCCCAATTGTTGCATTGGGAAGACATGGTGCCAGGTATCAGGAGAGGCTGGTCTATCCCAGGGGCCCAGCCATGCATGGAGGGTAGAGAGCGCAGGGCAGGGAGGGTCGGGTTGATCGGTCACCTCCACCCGCTGGTCGGGTTGGTCGGTTACCCATATGTGAGAAGTGTATGGGAGTATGTGTCTGTCACTCCTCCCTGTGTGTGAGGAGGGTAGGAGTATGTGTGTCAACCCTCCGTGTGTGAACCCTAAAGCCTTAAAGATAAGAAGGTAAATATAAAGAATCCAACCGCATAATATTTCTTTTTAACAGGGGCTCAGTCAACTTGATGTTAAATTGAACATATGTACCATTGATCGGCATTGAACTTGCTTGAATGTAAGTAATTTTACCAGGTGTCCAGTCAGCATAGGGAAATATGGTGACCCTAATTGTACTTCCCCAGCACAGCCAACCTGGGTTTCAGAAAAAAGGGTGATGGTGCCCTGTGCCCTGAACTGTTTTCATCACTATGGCATCACCCTCTCAGCAGAACTAACATCCACATTGCCTGCAACAATACTGATTGTCCCTTGGCTGAGTTCACGATTGTGGGTGGGAAGAAAAGCTCTCTCCCTCATCTGTCTTTGTGTTTCATGAGGAGACACAATTTGGCATTTTGAATTAATCTTTCACAACATTTAGGACGCAATCCTGCTCCTTTTGAACACCCGAAAATCCCAAGACTGCATTGCCTGCACTAAGAATAGTGCATCAGGCCCCTCAAGAATTTACACCAGTTCCATTTTAGAGCTGCGAATATGCAGTGCCTTTCTATAAATATCCATTTTATGCTTTCTATTGATGTGCTTCTGTATGCAAATCTAACATCATGTCATTTAATTATACGAAGCAGGGTAATAAGAGTGAAAATAAATATTTCACAGACCTAATCAGGAATTATCCTGTTAAATCACTATTATGTGTGTGAATGTGCTCAGCAATCAATATCTGGCAAAGCCATCTAAAAGATAATTAAAATTCCGCAATCTGTAGCATGCTCCTTTTGGATGCAACTTTATGGCACAGATGTTCAAAAGCAGAAGCAAATATTATTATTCTCTACATTACTAAATCTCATTTTTACCTGGATAAGAAAATCCTATTATTTTTAAACTGTATTATGTTATAAGGACTTTTAAATGTTTCTACTATTGCATAGATGTAAGCTATTGATTTTTTAAAATAGATATACTGTTCATGACAAAGTAAAATGTGTCCCATGCCGCTGACAGATGATAGTGATGGACACACAAAACAGATTCAGTCTTCCAATAAACAATCATGCTGCACTTTCTTCATTAGTGCAAAAGAGTGATATTAAACACATCTGAAGCAGATTTTTGCCAAATACTGCATGCACTCTCTTCTGAATAAATCAAAATTAAAGTTCAATATTAACGGGTTATGATCTGACTTTTCCATTCTGAGGAAAGGAGCAAGTGGGAAGAATCAAGTGGTGATTTAACAGTATACACCTATTGCAAACACTTGCTTATATAATGTTTCTTACATGTGGAATTTTAACTTTATTGTTTTTTTAACTCTGAGGTCTTTCTGTCTCTTTCTTGCTGTGTCACGCACACACATTTCCCTGATCACATGTCACCTGTCATCATCACCATCCTTCCAGCTAAGAAGGAATGGATGGGACTCCCTTTGGAATCTAACAATGCCTCACTTTCATCTGCCAGAGGGGTCACTGTTGAGTGATAGAAGGCGCATCTTCCCGGTGGGACTGAGCATTCTTTCCTTCCTGCAGTATTTCTTGTTCAAGTTGGACTAGAGAGTGGATTGAACATTGATTTATATTTTTACATTTGGGGATTTTTATCAGGGAATAACAGTCAAGGATCCAGCAAGCTGATTTGCTGTCAGGAATTCCATTTGGTACAATTTATAATATGATACATTTTCTCAGCAGTCCCTAAATGAAGTCCCTGCAGCATTTTTCTATCTAGCCTTGATTTTGGAAAAGATATGTGAGGATGAGTAGTGTTCAGAAATTAATAAGATATGGAAAAAAAAATCTTTCTATGTGTTTGGACTTTCTTATTATGAAATGAGAAGACAGATAAACAATAGACTAATAAAGGATAATCCAACTTCTATATGATAATTGTGAAGAGAAACAATCTTAGCAAGGAAAAAATACCTAAATGAGTATAAAACTGTTACTTTGAGTTGATAAATAAATGAGCCTTAGAACCAATAAATTAATTACTACTCTCACTGATATACTCCAGTATGTGACACTGTCTCTTTTATACTGTTCTAATTTCCAGGAACTTCAGGAAAAATGTACTGATTTAAATCTCTGGGAAAAATGGGTTATATTTATTTGGAGTTAAAAGGTAGCTTCAATTGTAAGCCTTCAAAGATTATCTGGATGTTCAACTTTTATATCCATCTTTCAATTTGGAGGTCTTTCCATGAGAATAATAGGCCAGTCAAAATAATGTGAAAATATTATGGATCAAGGCAAATTAAACATATAGTTCTTAAAAAGGAATGACTAATCTCCAGAATATATTACACGTAATAGTTTGGCTCTGAACATTTTTAATGTTACAATGTTCACTAATATAATGTTTACATAATGGGGATGATCTATATAATGCATGCCTTAGCAATAATTAGATGCTTAGTAGACTAATTATTCAATGAATAAAATCAAACAAAATCAAGTAATTAAACAAAAGAGAATATCTTAAGACTTGCAATAATAATTGTTGAAATTCTGATTTAACAGTGTAGTCTATGAATATATAACATGATATTAAATCCCAGTAAACAAGAGGATCATTTAATACTATATAAACGTGTCTACTGCCTTATGCCTCAAGCAGGTCGCATTCTAGTTGTCATAGGAACATCTTGCTTTGCAATATATTGTAATTTGAAATTAATGCAAACCAAAAAAGGTAAACTTTTTTGTAAAGCAAGAGGAATTTTTTAAAAAATCTGCTTCCCAAACACTTAGTGAAACTCTTTGTTTATGGCTATTTATAATTTTTTTTTTCACATACAGACTGACCCGGAAAAAAAACGTCCAGGTTATATCTACTATTTAGATGAATTGTGCAATCTTGTATACTGACAGCATGGATTCTATTTGTGAATCTGTCTCTTTCTGTCATGCGTATGGAATGCATATCCTGGAGGCCAATATATTGACACAAAGAGAAACCTTATCCAGAGTCATCAGGCAACATATTGGGAGGGAAAAAGAGCAAGGTGGGAGAAAGAACGAAAATAAAACCAAAAGTAAACAGAGAAGATAGTATAGAGATTCATCCAAGTCTACTGGGCAGTGAGGATAAGGAAGAGATACCAGAAAAGATCCACCACTTTAACTATTCACATTCTTAATGTTAGGCACATTGCTCTCAAAATTGGGGAGAGAGCAAGGCAAAAATAAAAGGAAAAGAAGAATGAACTGAAATTCTAACCAATCCTACCTGATTTCTGGAGAGGCATATACAAAACTAAGATCATACATAGACCTCACATAATTAATGTGACAATGAGCTATGTTTATAGTTTAAATCACAGAAATGTCTTTTGATCAGTTAATGTTAATGAGATGATGTTACCAACTTCTTGGATACTGTTTATCGGGGGGTCACTAAATAGGAGCAAGTGAGGGTGTGTACTGGAAGGAACAAACTTTACTACATGGCTGCCACCCCCATCCTCTCCTGAGACATTCGAGTCCACCAAGCCAGCGTGTGAGCCTTCATTGTCCTGATCCTGAAAGGCTTCATGACCAGACCAGGCCAGAGAGGGGGAACCAAGTGTCATTGACTTGCACTGACTTTGGCTACATCAGATATCTCATATGGGCAAAGTTGTAATAAGAGGTTTTTTTTTTTTCTGAATGCTAACATGATGTCACATAAATGCATGTAACTTAGCCACGTCACAGAGAGGAGCGGGCTTTTAGTAAAACTGATCCTTCCTTATACCATTCCAGGGTTACCAGACATCTGGTTTTTGACCAGAATGCCCAGTCAAAAAGGGACCCTGGCAGCTCCTGTCACACCGAGCTATTAAAAGTATAATCGCAGCACAGGCAGGCTCCCTACCCGGCTCTGCATGGCTCCCGGAATTGGTGGCATGTCCCTCTGACTCCTAGGTCCTGGGGTGGCTAGGGTGGCCTTGGAGGCTCTGAGTGCTACCCTATTCCCTGCTCCTATAACTGGATCTACAGCTCCCATTGGCCACAGTCCCAGCCAATGGAACCTGGAGAAGTGGCGCCTGTGCCCCAGGGCAGCACGCAGAGCTGCCTGGCTGCGGCTTCACCTAGGAGCTGGAGGGACATGCTGACACTTCCAGGACACACCTGAGGTGAGTCCTACCCAGAGCCCACACCCCAAATCCCCACCTACACCCCAACTCCCAGCCCTGAGCTCCCCCCCACACCCAAACTCCCTCCGGGAGCTCACACCCCACAAACCTCTCATGCACTCAGCCCAGAGTCTCATCCCATACTCCAAATCCCTTGGCTCCAGCCCAGAGAAAACAACTCTCTTCTTTGTGACTCTGCTGTGAGCCTGTGATCTGGCTAATAAGTCCCTGTGCTAGGCCTCTATTTTTCCATCGGGGAGGTTGCAAATGAAATTGAACAAAATTAAAAATTTCTGCCCTATAGGAAATTTTGACAATTCAATCTTTGTTTCGTCCTAAAACAGTATTAAAAGTTGAAATTTTGAAGATTTCATGTACTGGACATTTGGAAACATTTTGATCTGGAAATGTTGAAGTAAAATGTTTTGACATTTCTGAAATGGAAGGGGTTTGGTTTGGTTTGTTGAAATGATCCGCAACACTTCATTCAGAGTAATTTCAACACTAATATGTGTTTTACCAGAGTGTTATATTGTTTCATAGGAACTGTACTTCAGGAGCCTGATATCTTTGTGGGACAGGCTCCCTGGCTGGACTACATCTCCCAGAATGCACCCGCAGTCACATGACTCCCATGATCCACCGTGCATCTTGGACCTATGATAATCAGTGCCTTACAAGAGATGTAGGCCTCCCAGGAACTTTATATTTTGTATTTCAAATGCTTCAAAAGCTTTCCCTCTTTAATAAGAGGTTACAAAAATTAATGGTGGTAAAATGACAGTTAACCAGGAATAACTTGACACAAAATCTTGGCTCACACTTACCTGTGTAATGTTGTTACAGTGAAAAAGAGTTTCATTAACATCTTGCCCCTTGTTGGACCTGAAATATATCCTTTTCAACACAACAAATCACATTCTCATTTGTAAATAATACACATCTCACTTGATTCAATTTATAATATTCTTATTATTACTAATAAGCAATAGAGACATACTGAAAATAGATATACATTAATCAAGAAAAAGATAGGGTGTTTTGCCCAAGCTGAGGATTTGGCCTGCTGTGGAAGGGAGTGTCTCAGGAAGAAATTCAGAATCTTCCACTTTAATGGTATGCACTAAGGGCCAGGTTTTTAAAGGTATTTAGGCACATTACTAGTGGCACCTATTGCACAAAAGTACTTACTGTCAACAAATATGCCATTATAGAAAGTTCATTCCTTAAATACTGATAATTAGAGCTGGTCCAAAAATTTCAAAATTCTGATTTTTTTGATAAATATGTTCAGAAGCACAGAGCAGCCATAGCTACCAAGTTATGGCTGTTCAGCACCTTTGAAATTAAAATCACCTATTTTGTCTAACCAATAAGAATTTAGACATATAACGTCAGGCACCCAAATATTGGAATATGCCAGCTGTTAATTAAAAAGACCCACTAGAGTAATATATCCTAGTGTTTCTTTTGAGCCAGATATATGTACATCTCTGAAGCACCCAACCTATTCCTTGTTGCAGGGAATTTGATACATACAGATAAAAACATAAGGAGATTAAGCAAAATTTATTTTGAAAGAGCATGGAGAACCACGTATGACTTAAATTAAAATGTGATGAATCCTGTGGTGCCTCATGGACTAACAGATATATTAGTCTATAAGGTGCCACAGGACTCTTTGTCACTTTCACAAATCCAGACTAACACGGCTACCCCTCTGATACTTAAATGAAAACTCTACTTATTTGTTTCTCAGCGAGGCAATATAACAGTTAATAAGAAGCAAGTCTCATGAAACACAATAATTAAATCTATTCTAAAATAAAGTTGATTATTAACGTATATGTTACTGAGCCTGGTGCTGGTGTCAGGATTTTTGCTGATATGTGATATCATATGTCCTATGTAATCACACTACTTCTGTACTATTTGAAAAGCCATCTGGAAAGTCATACGATGCCTTGTTGGTCCTATAAAAATACAGTTACTGCAAACCACTGTTTCCGAAATTATTTATTATATATCTGAATATAATGCTTTCTAAGTTGCTTTGGTGTTTGCATAATATGCTTCCAGTCACAATTTTCATTTCTGCAAAAATTCATGCTGCTATTATTTTTGAAGTTGATGATGGATGTGATTTGATATTTTTGTTTCCAAAAGGAGAGAATATATTTCATCGAGAGAAACTATAGTTGTTTTCAGTATTGTTATTATTCCTTCCCAGAAACCACTTTAACAGATTTTGCCATTTTAATAGAACTGCAAGAAAACTGCAGTGTTTGAACTCTGCCCATTTGTGTACTATTTGTCTGCAACATTCATTGTAAGGAAACTAGGAGGATGAGAGTAAAGACAACCCCTGTATAACTTAAAACACCCCTCTGACGTTACTGGATTGTTTGCTGCAGCCACATCCTCTCCACTGAAGGGCAGAATAAAAGGAAACTATTTGTATTGAGTCTGGAATAAATGTAGAGAATCAAGACTCAAAAATAAAGAAAAGAAAATACAGAAAAGAAATTTGGTACTAACGATCTACTCTTAAAATCTAATGTTCCGCTCCATTCCTATGGGATACTCTTATAGAATCCACAGCTTTTTTAGCAGTAACAGATTTGAGAATAAGTCTACTGTCACCAAGAGCCAAATTTTCCTATCAGTTACATTTGTATTTGGAATAACTGCATTTCATTTCAGTGGAATTATTACAGATCTACACTAAAGCATATTTGTACCTTTGTGTATGGAACTGTTTGAAAACTACTGTATTCTATATGGTTATATCCTTAGGCAAGTTGGAGAATGTTTGGCATATGGCAGAAAATATTATAAACAGAAAGAAAAGGCTATTGGCAGAGACAGACAAGGTTGGAATTATTTTGTTTAGGAAGAAGGTGACTGAGAGATTATAAAAAATAATTATGTTAACTAGATAAGGTATATTAAAGTGTTGTAGAATCATAGAACCATAAAGTTAAAAGGGATCGCAAGGGATCCTGTAGGTTAGCCCCCTACCAAGATGCATGATTTGTTGTCTAAACCATCCAAAACAGATGGCTAACAGATAGAAAACCAGCCTCGTTTTCAAATTCTCCACTGACGGAGCTTCCACAACTCCCCTTGCAAATTTGTTTAATTGTCCTGTGACAAAGAGTCCTGTGGCACCTTAAAGACTAACTAAAGTATTGAAGCATAAGCTTTCGTGGACTAATACCCACTTCGTCAGATGCCCCGAGAAAGTGGGTATTAGCCCATGAAAGCTTATGCTTCAATACTTTAGTTAGTCTTTAAGGTGCCACCGGACTCTTTGTCACTTCTGCAATTCCAGACTAATACGGCTACTTCTCTGATTCTTTAATTGTCCTATCGTTCTTACAGTTAGGAAATTTTTCCTGATATTTAATCTAAATCTCCTATGTTGTAGTTTGAAACCATTGCCTCTTGTCCTGTCCTCTGTGTCAATGAGAAAAAAAATCTTTGTCTTTTTATGGTAGCATTTCAAGTATTTGAAGACTGCTATCATGTTCTCCCTTAATCACTTTTTTTCCAAACTGAACATACCCAGTTCCTTCAACCTCTGCTCATATCGCTTGCATTCCATCCCTTTGATCATCTTTGTCACTTGCCTCTGCATCCTTTCCAGTTTCCCTTCATCCTTTCTATACAGCGGTGACCAAAATTGAACACTACTCCAGATGAAGTCTAACAAGCACCTCTTAACCAAGTAGCACCTCCCTTGACTTGCATGCTATGCCTCTGTTAATGCAACTCAAGATTGCATTTGCTCTTTTTACTATTGCATTGTTATCTCATGTTGAAATTGTAATCCACCACAACACCCAGAAACTTCCCAGCAATGCTGCTGCCAAGCTATTTATCCCCCATTCTGCAATTGTGCATTTGGTGTTTCATCCCTAAGTGTAGCACCTCACATTTGTCTTTGTTGAATTTCATTTTGTTTTCTATAGCCCAATTCTCCAATTTATAAAGATCTCTTTGAATTTTAATTCTAACCACCAAAGTGTTTGCAATCTCCCCTCACCCACCCTCATAGCTTTGTGTCATCTGCAAATTTGTCCTCGATTTCTGCATCCAGGTCATAAAGAATATGTTAAATAACACCAGACCAAAAACAGATCCCCGTGGAATGCAACTTGAGATCTCTCTCAAAACTGAAACCATTCCATTAATAGTTTGTGGTTGTTTGTGGTTGTTTAACTAGCTATGTATCTACTTAATGGTAGTTCTACCAAGGCCACAGTTTTCCAGCTTATTGATGAGACTGTTTTGTGGAATTGTGACAAAAGCTTTGCCTAAGTCCAGGTATATTATTTCCACTGCAGTCCCCCATCCACCAAGACAGTAACCTTGTCAAAGACGGAAATCCAGCTCTTTCGTCATGTTCTTAGTAAATCCATGCTGGCTGCTAATGATTACCCCTATATCCTCCAGCTATTTGCAAACTGAATGTTTTATATGTTGCGCTAAGGTTGGCTTTATGGGAGAGGTGATTACCAAGGTAAGGCAAATGTTCAAGGTTTTCCAGGGGTTCACCCGATGACAACTTGTGGTGGGGGGGGGGCAACTTGTGCTGGGGCAGCCTTAGTCTTCCCAAAGTTGAGGGAAAGTCCTAGGCTATGATAGGCACCTGAGATGAGATCTATAGTCGATTGCAAAATCATCTTTAGTGTGAGGGAGGATAACACAGTCAGCAGCATACTCTAGATCAGTAATAACAGTCCTGGTGACTTTAGTTTTAGACTGAAGACATTGCAGATTGAAGAGCTGGCCATCAATGCAATACTCAGTCCAAATTCCAGAACAATGGTGGCCCCAAATAAGAATCCAAATTACAGCAAGATAGATTGAAAAAAGAATTGAGGCAATAACAGAGCCCTGCTTAACATTGGTACAGATGGTGAATGGTCTGCAACCCATTACAGAGGATGGTAGTGGTCATCCAATCATGAAGTAGTCTGAGAACATGAATGAACTTCAATGGACAACCAAGCCTAGGCAGCACCTTCAATAACGATTTACGATTAATGGAATCAAAGGCCTTAGGTCAATAAATGCCATAAACAATGGCTGGTGTTGTTCTCTACACTTTTCTTGGCTCTGTCATTCAACAAAAATCATGTGAGTGGTGCTCTGAGACGGTCTGAAACCACATTTGGATTCCGGAAGGATGTCTTCCACAAGAGACAGTTCAAATGGCTGCAAGCCAGACTCCCCCCATCAATGGAGGGGAGAACAAAACCTCAGGATTTCCCACACATTGACTTTCCCTTTCTTAAAAATGGATACAATATTACCATTCTTTAGGTTGAGTGAAATTTCCTTATTGACCCAATTTCTAACATGAAGTTGATGAAGTTTTTTGCATGAGTGCTATTTCACCAGCTTTGAAAATCTCCATGGGGATGTCATCTGTGCCCAGCACCTCATTGTTTTTAGTCTGAATGATGGCTCAACATACTTCTTCAGAAGATGGCGGGGGGGTCAGCAAGAGGTTCTATTACTGGACGCTGAGGAATAGACTCAATGATGGTATCTGAGACGTCAAATTTGTGGTTCAATAGAGTCTTGAAATGCTCCTTCCAATGTTGCTTGAGGGCCACATTGTCCTTGAGAAGGATGGAGTTGTCCTGAGATCGCAGAGGAATTATGCCATTTGAACTTGGTATGTAGATTATTTTTGTTGCTTGATAAAAGCTTCTCATATCATATTTGATCAGCAAAACTTTCAATATCCATGGCCTTTTCTTACTACCACTGATTTTTGATGTCGTGCAGCCTCTTTTGAACTACAGCTTTAAGTCGATGGTAAGTCTCTCGTTTTACTGAGTAGCAGGTGCTAGGATTTCCTCATTATTTTCATGCGACCAATTCTGATGGTGAATTGATTCAGCACATGCCTTAACCCCCCTTTTTACAGCATCCTCTGCTTTGATTGTCTGCATTCAGATAGGTAACAATAACAAACTGAAAAGGTAGCAGGGCCAAACATAATAAGAAATAACACACATTTTCCTGATTTGTCAGATAGTGTTTGCTTCCACCCTGAATGTATAAGATAAAGAGAAAAATCAAACAATAGCTAGGTAACAGTCTTGGGTGATGAGTGAGCAGTGAAATTAAAAATTGTAGGACAGGTGTTAGTTTAGTTTAAGGGGAAAATAAGGAATTCAGTCTTGGCCCTATTGAGTTTGAGTTGCTTTTAAGATATTCAAGAAGAGATATCAGAAAGAAAGTCACAGATATAAGACTGAACAGATAAGGAGAGAGGTAGTTTGGGGTTCTGTCAGCATAGAGATAGCCATGGGAAGAAATAGTATAATGTAGAGTGAGAAGTAGAAAGGATGGAGAGTGGGAGAAAGGAAGAGAAGGAGATACCCTTGGAGTGACTGGTAAGAAGTATCAAAAGTGTAGAGGAATGACTGATTGTGTCAAAGGCAGAGACTGAGGAAGGAGGCAAGGCAAGAAGGTTTTCATTAGTAACCTTGTTAAGAGCAGTTTCAATAGAAAGTAGGGGGTAGGACAGGGCTGCAGAAGATCTGTGACAGAGTTTGAAGCAAGGAGGCTGTGAGAGTAAGAACAGACTGCTGTGTCAAGGGCTTTGTAGGCAGAGGAGAGAAGGGAGTCAGTAGTTAGAGAGGCAAGAGATGTTCAAAGATGACTGAGTAATTTTACACAGAGGACAAGATAGATCCGAAGACTGGAGCAAGTGAATAAATGTGACTACATGCCGGTCAGCAATCAGAGCAGAAAATCTAGGGTATGTGTAAGCAGAGCTCTATTTAAAATGTCATATGACAATCAATATTTACTGTGCCAGTGGAAAATGACAATTGGGGCTATTGACCCAATTGCTGAAATATAGCCAGGAACCGAATGAAAGAATCAAAACCAAATCTAGCATAGCTCTCATTAAATAAAGCCACTGCAAGCACATCTAACACCCTGCAATACAGGCTGATGAGGGTGACATTGCAACAGCCCAGTTTAACAAATTAGCAAAGCAAAGTCACATTAAGTCTTTGCTGAATAATACACAAAGGTTTTGAAGAAACTAGTAAAAAAAAGTCAGAGAGGTTAAGTGGTGTTCTAAAAGTTCAGGTTTGAAACTGCATTTACATATCAATAAATCAGAATGCTAATTGCTCTTGTGTGCAGAGCAGGCTGAAGATGGCCTGACCTATAGCTCATTCATCCACAGAAAAGTTCTAGGGGCAGTAGAAACACCGTCTGTTAAAGGTAATAGGGGTACATGGCACTAACAGCCATCCCCTGCTCATAGGTCACGTGACCTAACACCCCCCCCCCCCCCGATTTCTGCCAGGATTTGTTTGCTCAGCCCTGAGCCCCGCTGCATGTCATCAAAACCTTTAAATTGTGCTCCCCCACTGTCAGCAGTTATGTGTTGTCTTTGCCCCAGCTTCAGATGATGATGATGGAAAAGTCCAATAGAGAATGCCAAATAACTTGGTTCTTACTAAAGCCAATACTATCAATCAACATGTCTCTTCTCAGCAAAACACATTCCTTCTGTTACCTCCTTTCTGTATCTGAACTTCATTCTCAGAGTCCCAGATTCTAATACTACGTAGAGTCTCTTCCGAACAATTAGATTCATCAAAGAAACTAGTGGGGAAAATGAAAAAGAATACAGTAGCCCATTGTGGTGGGTGGATTGAAATATGTTGGCATATAACGTAGTAATAACTTGTGTTATTTTCCCCTAGGTAGCCCTTTGAAATGTGAATTAAATTATTAACTGTGAGAGAGAGACAGAAGAAGATCCTGTCATTGTTGTAGTAGTTTGCCAGTGAGTGACATGGTTCTTTAGTTCTTATCTCTGTCTCTCTACTATACCTTAGAAATTTTCCTTTTTTTATTATAACATGAAGACCCAAATGTTTCTGACAAAATTAAGATTTATCTTTACATTATATAACTCTTTAGTTCTTTTCCGTGAGATGCACAGAAAATAGAGCAAACTATGAAAAAGATCTTGTACATCAGTATATATGTTAAATTTGGTAGCTGCTTTATTTTTTATTCAGTTTAGTTAATTGTGGTGGCCACGGTTTAATTAAATCATGGTGCCACAAAGGGGGCTTCCTTTTCATCCAGTGACCTTCCTGTTTGTGTCCAAACTCTCTTCTTCTTTTGGCAGCAACACTACTTTAATTGCACTTCTAACAACCTCTGTGTGCGGATAGGTTGTTATATTGCTCCTATTGATTTTGAAACCGAACCCACAGGAGAAGCAGCAATGTTTCTGGGGGGGGGGGGGGGAGAAGCTTGTTTTTCTGTGTTTGAAGTAAGAACTTTCAGCTCCTTTGTCCCCTCTGTTGTGGAGTTGAATACAAAGTTGAACTGCTAATCTGCACTATTGCAAAATTGTCCTTTTGCAAGAGAAAAAAAAAAAACCCTGTTACAATAGCACATTCCATTTGTATCTGAAAAGGAGGAATATGTCTAGAGGAAAATATTGGGCAATCCAGACAGCCATGTAATTTAGTCCAAACTAATGAGTAATATGCTTTGAACCTTATCCACAGAGGGTGAAACTCACCTATTGATGCCTGCTGTGGGAGATCTGCCCAGAATAGCTTGACCTCACCACTGCCTGTACACCCAGAGGATAGGCTCTGCTGGTTTCAAATATGTTGAGGCAGAATGGAAGGTCACTAAATGAAAAGGCACAGTCAGAAGGGTGTAGCCTATGAGTCTGATTTTATGAAAGTCCAGTGAATTATCACCACACTTGCAACACTTTCTGTTAGCCAGGAGGATTAATTTCAAGCTACAAGTAATTGCTAAAGTGTTTTGGAGCTGCAGAGAGTTAAAAATGGCTCCTTTTTTAAACTAATAGTTGCCAACATATAATAAATCGTTCAGATCCTTCGAGATAATAGATGAGTTTGTTGTAAACTGAGGTCCACATAGTTGAAGACAAATTTTCAGACATGGGTGTTTTATAAATAATAAAGTTATTAGGATCTTTCATTAAAACAGTTTCTATCAATGCCATGGGAAGCCAGGGGTTACTGCACTCCTAGAAATGCTTCTTCTGTGGAAAAGACTCTATAAAGGGTCCTATAAATCACTGATACCTGAGATGGCTTCAAGGCAGTGAATGACACAGAAGTGGCATTTATGCAGGTGATTGTGTCAAGATAACTTGGGCTGAAGCAGCAAAGATGAGCAGCCAGCTGGAAGGACTCTGGTGTGAGCCTCCCTACCCAGCAATAAAACCTGAAATCACTTTAAGTGGGTCATGGGTAGCCTCTGGAGAAACCCAAACAGAACTACTAGAATCCTTGTATGCCACCAGCCCAGGACTACAAACTGAGGAATGAGGGAAGTGGTTAGAATGCATTAGCCACTCACAACTGCAGGAGGAGGACTGAGGTTGGGACTTCTGTCTCTAACCTGGGGAGGGAGAGGGAAGGAGTCTTACAGAATAGATATTGTTAACTTATTAGCAGCTGTCTTTCCCAAAGTTCATTCTGTTATCCATCATTTATCCCTTTAATGAAATTGTCTTTGTTTTAAACTCCTGGACTCAATGTTTGTGAGTGGGAAAGTGTTGCTCATCAAGAGCCCCAAGGGTGGTATACACTGTTTCCCAGGTTTCTCAAACACAGGCTCAAGCCAGTGTTACTTAACTCATCAGAAGGGAGCTCCTGAAAATTGAACATTAACACTTGGCAGAAGGGTTGCAGAGGCATATAATAGACTCAACATTTTGCACCTTTGGCCAATTTCCCTGCGTTCTGACTTCTAATCGGTCTCTGCTGGGACTGCCCCTTTAACTAAAAATAAAAAGTGATGCCATCAACTTAAAGATCATGCATCTGTCTGAAATGTTTTACCTGCCACAGACCTGCTGTGTGACCTTTGCTGAATCACTGCACTACTGTGCCTCTTTCCCCTCACCTCCTTTGACTTGGACAAGCAGGCAAATGATTGACAGACACATGAGATGGGTGTAAGGAGAGGCTGCAACTTTATTAATTATGCCTTGGGGAGGAGCACTAAATTGGCTACCCCCAGCTCTAACATACCGGGCATTTAATTGGTTCCAGTGCAGCTGTCACGGGGTCACTCATCACACTGGCACCTCCTCCTGGAAAGTTCTGGAATTAGCTCAGTCACATCGAGTGCACAGGTGGTGTTGGCTCTCCCATTCTCGCCTCTGCCTGAATTCTGTTATGGCTCCTTTCTCTCGGGGTCTACTTTGTGGCACATCCCGCTGGCCGTGTCACCATCCGGTTACCCTCTTCCGGGTGACTCCTCCAACAAGAGTCCGGCCACTCCTCACAGTAGCTTGCCAGTCCACAGCTGGGCCGCTCCATCAGCAACTAGCGGGGGGTGGCCCAGGCCCACCCACTACTCCAGGCCCCAGCCTGTACTTGCATTGCAGACCACGCTGTGGTGAATCAGTAGTCATAACAGCAGTCTATGAACCTAGTTGTGCCTCTGGGAGGCTGCAAGGAAGATGGAAAAACCCACTGCATGCAGATTTGGCCCAATGTGAAAAAAATCCTTCATGACCCCTAAAGTAAGTGATCATTCACACCCACAGCTTCGTAAGCAGCACATCCCTTAGTCTACCACTAAGGGAACAGCTAACTGGACAGTAAGGGCATGTCTACACTGTAGTGAAAAGCTTGTGGCTGCCCCTTGCCATCTGACTAGGGCTCATGGAGCTCAAGCTAAGGGTCTGTTTAATTGTTGTGTAGATCTTCCAGCTCGGGCTGGAACCTGAGCTCTGGGACCCTCGAGTCCGGACTCCTGCCCAAGTCCAAATGTCTACACCACAATTAAACAGACCTTTAGCCCAAATCCCGCAAGCCTGAGTCAGCTGGCATGGGCCACCCACTGGTACTAACTGCAGTGTAAACATACTCTTAAGTCTAAGAGGTTTTTGAGAGCCCAGGTTTCACTGAAATAGGTGGTGGATTGGTACCACAGTCAATCAGTTGGGCCTATCCCCCTTTACCTGGTCAGCGGCTAAGCAGAGAACTGAAGTAGGAAGGTCATTTTGAACTTCTCTCGTCCCCGGCTAGACAGCCAAAGTACCTCCACAATGAAGGCAGTAAGAAGTTAGTGGCTATGTTGTTTATTTATATTGTATGCTCTTCAGGGCAAGGTTTGTCTGTGAGTAGTATAATGGGGTCAGATGGAACTTCTATGTGTTCCTGTTATTTAAATAATATTAAATAAATACACATCATATATAAATATAACACAGTCCTTTGGAGCCAAAAAATCATACTGCATTATAGGTGAAACTGCGTTATATCGAACTTGCTTTGGCCTCAATCAATTCCATTATTAATAGTCAGCAAATCATTTTCATTAGAAATAACACAGTGTATGCAGTAAATAAATCTGTTCTCCCCAAACAGCCTGGTCCTGACCCCTATCCGACCCCCTCCTACTACCTGCCCCCTTACTGACCTTTCAGAACCTCTGATCCATCCAACCCCACCAATCCTTGTCCCCTGCCTATCCCCTATAGATACTCCCTGCCCATAACCACCCCTCCCAAGACACCCCCCCCCCCCATCCAGTCAGCCTCACCTCAGTGCCTGGAAAAATTATGGAGCAGGTCCTCAAGGAATCCATCCTCAAGCACTTAGAGGAGAGGAAAGTATTCAGGAACAGTCAGCATGGATTCACCAAGAGCAAATCATGCCTGACTAACCTAATTGCCTTCTACGATGAGATAACTGGCTCTGTGGATGAGGGGAAAGCAGTGGATGTGTTGTTCCTTGACTTTAGCAAAGCTTTTGATATGGTCTCCCACAGTCTTCTTGCCAGCAAGTTAAAGAAGTATGGGCTGGATGAATGGACCGTAAGGTGGATAGAAAGCTGGCTGGATCATCGGGCTCAATGGGTAGTGATCAATGGCTCCATGTCCAGTTGGCAGCCGGTATCAAGCAGAGTGCCCCAAGGGTGGGTCCTGGGGCCGGTTTTATTCAATATCTTTATCAATGATCTGGAGGATGGTGTGGACTGCACCCTCAGCAAGTTTGCAGATGATACTAAACTGGGAGGAGTGGTAGATACACTGGGGGGTAGGGATAGGATACAGAGGGACCTAGACAAATTAGAGGACTGGGCCAAAAGGAATTTGATGAGGTTCAACAAGGAGAAGTGCAGAGTCCTGCACTTAGGACGGAAGAATCCCATGCACTGCTACAGGCTAGGGACCGAATGGCTAGGCAGCAGTTCTGCAGAAAAGGACCTAGGGATTACAGTGGATGAGAAGCTGGATATGAGTCAACAGTGTGCCCTTGTTGCCAAGAAGGCTAATGGCATTTTGGGCTGTATAAGTAGGGGCATTGCCAGCAGATCGAGGGACTTGATTGTTCCCCTCTATTCGACATTGGTGAGGCCTCATCTGGAGTACTGTATCCAATTTTTGGGCCCACACAACAAGAAGGACGTGGAAAAATTGGAAAGAGTCCAGAGAAGGGCAACAAAAATGATTAGGGGCCTGGAGCGCATGACTTATGAGGAGAGGCTAAGAGAACTGGGATTGTTTAGTCTACAGAAGAGAAGACTATGGGGAGATTTGATAGCTGCTTTCAACTACCTGAAAGGGGGTTCTAAAGAGGATGGACCTAGACTGTTCTCAGTGGTAGCAGATGACCGAACAAGGAGTAATGGTCTCAAGTTGCAGTTGGGAAGGTTTAGATTGGACATTAGGAAAAACTTTTTCACTAGGAGGGTGGTCAAGCATTGGAATGGGTTACCTAGGGAGGTGGTGGAATCACCTTCCTTAGAGGTTTTTAAGGTCAGGCTTGATAAAGCCCTGGCTGGAATGATTTAGCTGGGGATTGGTCCTGCTTTAAGCAGGGGGTTGGACTAGATGACCTCCAGAGGTCCCTTCCAACCCTAATATTCTATGATTATGTGATACTATGATCTAAGCCCCTCTGCTCCTTGTCCCTTGACCGCCCCTTCCAGAGACCCCCCCAATCCCTAATCACCCACAGGGCCCCACCCCCTACCCAACCCCCCTTCTCCCTGCCCACTGACTTCCCTTATCCCTATCCATACCCCGTCCCCTGACAGACACACACACCCCGGGACTCCCATGTCCTATCCAATGCCCCCATTCCCCAATCCCTAACCATCCCAACCCCAGACCCTCCTCCCCATCCAATCATCCCACTCCAGGTCCCCTGACTGCCCCCCTGAGACCCTCTACCCCTTATCCAGCCTCCCAGCCCCGGCCCCTTAACACACAGCTCAGAGCAGGGTGTCAGAGACAGACACACTGCCGCGCTGATCCATATGTATACAGTAATCATTAAATGTATAAAATGTGAAGAAACAGAATAAAAGTATGTTGTACATGAGACAGAAAACCATTTTTGCTTGACCACATTATATCCGAATCCATGTTATATTGGATCACGTTATATTGGGGTAGAGGTGTAATCGTCACAGTACTGTCATTATAAATAACACTTAAGAGTACAACAGTTAAAAATTTTAGATAATTTTCTTTTCTTTTTTTCATTCTATTTAGCTTGTGCATTTGACAGCTGTTTGTGCGTGAGCTGTTTCAAACAAATTGACATGTTCTTAAATTCCCTGCATAGTCAGTCAGTTAGGCCATGATTCAGCAAGCTGATCTTCTACTGCACATTGCTGCAGATGACCTATCACATTAGTGGGGCTTTGCACATGTACAGGTCCCTGCTATTGGAGAGAATTGCAGGACTGAGTCCTTAGACATTTTCCCTTGTGCCTTTTTCCCTGTAGCAGGGAAAAGAAAAACATTTATTTTAAATAGGAATGTATGATGGAAAAATCACAGTAATAATAATCACAATAATAGGCAAGATGTTATACCTGGAACATAATTAGATTTCTAGATGAAATTCTCCCTTTAAATGCTTATTCCCAAATTTTAATATAACAAATATACATACAAAAATATGCATAAATTTGTGAGATAGGAAGAATGCAATTCCACTTCATGGTGCCTAATTGACCCTTCCAAATTTCTCAGTAGTTTTAAAACCTCTACCTCTTAGGACCTACAAAAATGTTTAACTATTTCTCCCTACATATATATTAGGTAAAAACAGGAATTTAAAATCATGCTACTCTTAGGTTCAGGTTAACAATGTTGAGACCTGGAGTAAAAACAATTTTTTAAAATACTACTACTTTGCCCTTATATAGTGCTTCCATCTAGAGATCTTAAGGCACTTTATTGAATTAAAACTCCCAATGTTTTATGAAACAGGTAAGTATTCTCATACCCACCTTTAGCATAAGGAAGCTAATGCATAGATAAGTGAAATGAGTTGCCTTGGGTCATATAGGAAGTCTGTGGCAGGAACTGCCGCATAATACCAATAATTTCTAGGAGTCAGGTAGTGCATATATCCTCTTCTGTCTCCCTGTTTTATTACCTACAGATCATTGGGCTGGTGAAATTTGATGCAGATCCATTGATTTCTAAAACTGATTTTCAGCAGATAATTTAGTCAAAGTACTTCATGAACTCCCTTTTATATCTCGCTGGTGAGTTTGGATTGCTCATTAGTAGAAAAGAGCAAAGGTACAGAGTATAAACAAAGGAGCTTCAGGTAATGCCAGAATTCATTTTAAAGAAATAATAAAAAACATGTACCAAAAAGCCAGCCAGCTCAAAGCCCAAAAACTGACAATCTGAAGATGAACTGGGATTGTTATTTTTAGGATGACTATAAACAAAAGTCACTGTCTATATGTTTCAAATCTGTGGAAGCATATAAATCCATTGTTTAATTTAACTAGTAAAATAATTCCTTGGCTAGATAGCATTTGTCCACCTCTTCTTAAAAGAAAGCTTTAATTATAATTGTCCATAGAGTCATCCTCCTGATGATTAATTCCAAAAGGTTAAAGTATGATAGTAATTGCTATAAACAGTTATAGAAAGACAGAAAGAAAGAAACTAGGTGATGGCTTCAAGTGCATAAAGTATCAAAAGTCATTAATCAAACATAAAGTGCTTTTACAGTTTCAGTAATTGCAATCAATCACTGGATCTGCAGGCCTCCGAATTTATCATCAGCAAAATATGTTCACAACAAAAAAATTAAAAAAATATAATTTGCAGGTGAGTCAAAACTCAATAAAACAAGGACACAAAATCAAATTAATTCAGTTACAGGCTCTGCTCCGAGTGAGGAGGAGGGGGAGAGAGAGGTGAAAAAAGTATTCACATAAAAATAACATTAAAAACAAGTAATAAATTTACAATATATACACAAAAAGTTATGAATGAAATAAAGCAACACACACTGTAAGCGAACATTAAACATAGATCATTAAACCATCATCATCACCAGTTCACTGAAAATACTGTTAGCACACCAAGTCAACCAAAAAATGTCCAGGTTACAAGTCAATTTATAAAAGGTCTAATCAGTCTGCAGCCAGGTCACCATCAGTGCATGGAACAGCACTAGGACGTCACGCCACACTGCCCCAGGCATTCTGTTCTGGTGAGATTTCAAAACAGCTAGTTTTGCCTGACCTAGCAGCAAAAAGTTAGCCAGGCGGGGTACCAGCCAAATGTGAACAAGAACAAAGAAGGGCTTGGAGAAAACCAGTCCCAAACTCCTGAAACAATTGTTTGCTACTATGCTCTGCAGGACACTCCACTGCAAGTCACTGGAGTGCCTAGGGAGAGGAGATTTGTACAGCTTCCTCCAAGCCAGGGACAGAGCAATCCAGGGAAAGGAGCATCTTCTAGGCTGTATCAGGTAGTTCAGAATGGGTGACATAATGTCACACTTTTACACATGCCATGCCTTGACACATGCTTCTTGTTCAAGTGTGCAAAAGGAATATTCACCAAACCCTTCCAGGACAACAATCTCCTTCATTGCACAAGGATCTCATCTACAGAACAGGGGGCAACTAGTGAGGGGAACACATGATTCCCCTTCATCCTCCGAAAGAACTTTCCTTGTAAAAACTTTCTGTAAATTTGGAGCAGCTCACTGAAGGAGCACTACCTGGAATTCAGAGAGGATCTTATACAAAAAATGCACAAACTTGATTATGCTCTGAACAGCCAGAGTTGTCCCTGACTTCCATCTTGACCAACTAGGAGCAATTAGGTAGAACAGCTTGTTCAACCCAACCTGAGTAAAGGAGGAAAATAGGCTCATGGAGGAGAAAGTTTCAGTGGGAAAAAATGGATTAAGAAACAGCACCTCTTCCAAGAGCCATAAACTGAAAAATACCTTGTTCAGCCACGCACTTTGCAGAAGTTGCCAGACGTTAAAAAGACATAAAATAAAGGCAAATCTGTAATGGATCAGAAGCCAACAGAAACAAGTGAGAGTTAAAGCCCATCCTTCCTGCATTATGAAGGAGAGAGAAGGCAAGGCAAGGGACTTCCAGGCCAGTGGGGAGTCAGAATATCATAACTACTGAATAGACTGGAGGTGAAAGGCCACCACCTTGCTGACTAAATCAGTGAATCCCTGGCCCTCTTCATCTAATGACAGGAACAGCAAAAGAGGATGCAACCAGTGGTAGTGAGTCAAAAAAATAGTTAACATGCCTCTGAATTTGGTCCAAGAGACCTGAGGGAGCGTCCAGACACACTAACCCGTGCCACAACATTGAGACCACTAGGTTGTTGCCAATCAAAACCTACCCCTGAAAAGAGAGTCCAGGAAGGAGGCAGTGCCATTTCTGTAGGCAGCCTTGCACCTTCTCCTTACTCCCTCCTAGTTTCTTAATATATATTGTTCATATCTGAAAAAGAACCACAACACCTTAAACCCATTGTAATTTTTGGGCACCAAAGGGGGATCACTACGCTGCCAATAGCCCACTATGATTGGATTGTTCTTAGCCCAGTTAAAATGGGCAGAGGATGCTGGTTCACCCATTTATGCAGAAGCACAAAGTAACTGTGCATCACTATCAGACATAAAAACGGAGCTATCATCAGCATAGTCTGACGGACAAACCAGGAGAGCATCTGGCACCCCACAGAAAAGCCAGTCAAACTGTTTCCGAGGAGGGGCAGAAATGTCTCCAAACTAAAAGCCTTCAGCATCCCAGACAGAGGACACCCCTGAGGACACAATGTCTCTGTGAATTAGGAAGCAATGGCAAGACCCCCATTAACCTTAACTAAAAATGTTATCATACAATGAAGAAATATCTGAAGAGAACACTGGCCAATCCCAAAAGCTTTTAATATTTTAAAAATATTATGATCAGAAACTCTCTCAAAGGCCTGCTCCTTGTACATTGAAATAAGCCCCATATCCCGATTACAAAGGTCACTAATGGTAAAAAACATCATAAATTAAAAGCAAATTATAGAAAATATGTGGTTAGGAATACAATATGTTTGATCAGGGTGTACCAAACAGCCCAGACAGTCCTTCAGCCATTTAGCTAAAGCCCTGGATAAAATCTTATAATCAGAACAGAGAAAAGAAATGTGTCCCCTGAGACCTGGTTGGGAGCAGCCTTCAACCAAGAGTACATCCTAACAGTGAGCGGGGTGAGGAGAAGGTGAGAGAGAGACTCTCTGTGATTGGGACAAACTTTTTGCATTAGTGATTTTGCACTGTTCTGTGAAATGGGTGGTCCTATGTTCAAATCCTTTTTTCCTCTCTGGCAGAAAAGGGGCAATTGAACCTCACACATCCCAGCTGAGTGCTTTAACTTCTGGGCTAAAAGCTATAAGGTGGGCACCACCACCCTCCTGCTCCTACTATTTTATGTGGAGTGAGGCAGGCACTGAACTCATAAGAAACTTGCCACCTAAGCTGCCTGACTCCCAGTGTTGAGTCCCATTCATGGATCATTAAGTAGAGAGAGGTCCCTTCTTGCAGCCCAGACTTAGGCCCCTTTCTCTGAGAGAGGGAGGGCTTTATTACACACTCTTCTTGTTAGTGTCTCCCATTGGCTAGTTTAGGCTCCCCACTACCACATTGGGTGTTTTGGATCTCATTCTAAGATACCTATATCTCCCCATTCATTTTATAAGGAGCCTTGGTGTCTAATGAGGCTTTGTGTTCCAGTGATTTTCTCAACATTTAAAAGTTAGGGGCTGTGACACTCGGAGTTGCAATGCCCAAGTCCTTTCATGGATCCTGCCCCTGGTGCAGAAGCAGCATGGACCTGTCATTCCTCCCTCATGGCTGGTCTCTGTTTAGTCATGTTCGAGCACTGTCTTATTTAAGCAACAGCCCCTGTGTGAAGTTAAAAAGAAATTATTATGGCTGTTATTTTTACTGAAGTCCAGACCTTGACAAAAGAGAGTGTTGCAAATGCTTCCTCACCTCCCCCATACTATGTTTGCTCACAAATTGAGTGGCTTTTTTTCTCTACCATATTCGGTCTTCGGTGATGGTGATGTTCCACAGGAGTTCTGCAATACTGGGGTTGATTCTCATATCACTTACTAGGTTTACACAAGTGAAACTCCATTGAGTGCAGTGGATTTATTCCTGATTTATACGACTATGAGTGAGTGGCGAATCGGACCCACTGGGTACTGTATTTCAGACTGATCTAAAGATAATATTCATCCCTCAATGAGAATTAAAATTTAATAGAAAATTAGGTTCCTGCTATATTATTGTATAAGGTAGTTCAACGATCTTTAAACTTTGTAGGCTTTTACAATCAAGTGCTATAGAACCCTATTCAGGGCCAGATTGGTCCTTGTGCCAATTAAGATTCCCATACCATTCTGGTGCCAAGTACCCATTCCATCCAAATTTACATATGCTAATTCATTCTGTCTGCAACCTTCCTCAGCTCAAGATAGAAGATTTTCCCGGTGTTATTTTTAGTTGCTCTTAAAGACTCTTTTATGAGAAACTAAAATGAAAATGAGAAAAACTTAATTAGGAGTGCTGTGTTAAAACACAAGAGCAAAGATCAGTGAGAATTCTTGAAATGATGAAGCAATTGTTTGTTTTGCCTACTGAGGAATAGAAATCTGGAATGTTTGAGCTCTGAAGCCTGTTGATGTTTCCTAAAAATATTTTTCATATTGGAAATCAACACTACTGCCAAAAAGAGATGAAAAACTAATTACCGATAGCTGAGAAGAAAAAATATATATTGTTCTTTCTGAGTTTGCCAGATCAGTTTCTGTCTCAAAGACCAAGTTTGTTTGTTTTTTTGTTTTTTTTTCAAAAGAGTTCTGTTAATTGGGAATAGGAAAAACTTGGTGATTTCCTTTGCAATTATCTGGCACTCAGAGAGATTCATTAACCCATCCTGCCTTTACACAACAAGAATCATGTTAGAATTGAGATGATAGCTTTGCTGTTTTACTGCACCTGCTCCTTGAGCAGTGAGAATTGTTAACAGGGGGCTAAATCCAAAACCTGATGAGGCCAATGGAAAGACATGCAAGATGATCTCCTCTCCTATTTTCTCTCTATTAGCTTTTGCCACCAAGCCCCTTATTGGTGCCGGTTATGCAATTATCCAGGTAGCAAGTGCAGAGTTTGATCCCAACATCTCAATACTCTCTATACTATTTTAGTATTGTTTTTAAACAATTAATCTCCCCCATTTTGGGAGTTAGGAGAGAATGTCTTCCCCAAGTGCATGGGGCACAGAAGGATGCAGGAACCAGTTTGGTTTCCATCTCCTACCCATGTGCACTACTGTCAGATTCTTGTAAACAGAAGCCAATATGAAGGGGCATTGGGTCAGAAGGAAAGAAGCACTGTGGCCCAGATTCTCAAATGATTTGTGAGTGTTGCAATGCCTAGTCCCTAGAAGCACTGCAACCTAGTGGAAACCTTGTTCCCAAATTAGACACTCAGGCTCCCTGTACAGAGAGTCAGGTGCCTAAGAAAGGGAAGAGTCAGGTGACTAAAAAAGGGATAATCAGAAGCCAGCAAGCTGAGTGGAGAGCTGCCTAAACTAGCCGGGACTGAAATACCGAGGAGAGTGGACTTGCTTTGGCTGGAACATTAAAGCACTAACAACCATAAGAAATTATCCTATGGCAAGGGGGTGAATGTAGATAATAGGAAAAACTGATGCATTGCTACACCTCATTGCAGAGGCAAGAACTCATGATGGTGCCGAATCATGGCTCATGGTTCCACAGGAAAATAGTGTTCATGGATGGTTGGCCAAAATAGGTGAGGCATGGTGCAGAGCAGCTGCACAGATTCAGAGTCACTTTGGGAGAGCAAAAAGTCCATGTAAGTGTGCTCTCTCCAGTCCCGCCCCTTGCAGTGTTGCCCTGTGCACCATGACTTTGTGGTTGGCTATCAGCATGCCATGGAGACCAGTCACCCTTTGTAGCCCTAGGGAGGTATTGTGCATTTACACCAGGGGTCTCAAACAGGCTCTTTTCTGCGGCCCGCCACGCTCCTGAACCCCCACGACTGCATGCTCATCGGGCTCGAGCGACGCCATGCTCCCAGGCCTGTGATCCCCTGCACACCTATTTCCGCCCTGCAGTGACAGGAGGGGTGTGACTGAGGCCGATTCCCGCCGAGCTACTGTAGCCCCTCTTCCCTCATGTCGTGGGCAGGCAGGTGGTCGCCGGGCTGCTGCAGCCTCTTCCCTCGCGCCCGCTCAAACCAGCCATTCACAAGCCGAGGAAGGGCGGAAGTGTTTCAACTTCCGCCAATCAATTGAGACATCCAGGTGACTGGCAGGCAGTTGAACCAATCACAAAGAAGCAGGGCGAGGGCTGGGTCTGCGACTACATAGGCGGGCGGGCAGCTCGCCGGGCTGCTACAGTCTCTTTCCCCGCGGCATGGGCTATGGCCACTTTCAGCAGGGGCGCTGCTGTGGGAAGGGCTCTCCCTGTGCGAGTCCCCACTGCTCACATCACAGGAAGCAAGCAGCTCCAGCCTCCTCAGCGCATTCAGTTTTAGCAGCAGTAGGCTGCATGGGGGTGATTCTGATCATTCACTCTTTTGAATGATTAAAATCCTGTTTTTACATATTTAAAAATTCCTCCCGGACAGATGGCAATTTGAGACTCAAAAAGACAGACATGTCCAGTTGAATACTGACAAACGATAACCCATGACCCCTACTGCACCCTAACCCCCTGCCCTTGGCCCTCTGCCGCACCCTGCACCTGAGCCCCTGCTGCACCCCTCACCACTCCTGCACCCTGATCCTCTGCCGCACCCCAACCCCCTGCCACACCTTGCACTCCTCCTGCACCCCACAGCCCAACTCCCTGCCCTGAGTCCCTGCCAAACCCTACACCCCAACCCTCTGCTGCACCCCTAACCCTTGCTGCACCCAACCCCCCTGCCCTGAGTCCCCTGCAACACCCCATATCCCTCCAGCAGCCCAACTCCCTGTCCTGAACCCCCACCACACCCTGTACCCCTTGGGGGTAGGGAAGGGGAGGAGTTGGGGTGGGGGGTTCAGGAAAGGGATTGGAATGGGGGCAGGGAAGGGGTGGGAAGAGGCCTCAGGGATAGGGGGTGGGGCTGGGGGCAAGGTGTCAGTGATGTGGCCCTCGGGCTAATGTCCTAGTCCTCATGCGGCCCTCATCGTCGTTTGAGTTTGAGACCCCTGATTTACACCATCATACTGACATCCTGCACATAGGCTGAGGGCACCTCCTGTCACTGCCCTGTGACAAGGGGCAAAGTTTGCAGGCTAGAAACTTTTAGGAACTGGAGTGGAGAACACCTGGCCTCAACACAGCATAGAAAACAAGGCCAGGATTGACTGCTGCCTATTTCCAGAGTCAAAATATTTATTCAAAATAACTTTTTTCATTAAAATTCTTTAGGGCTGTGTTATTTTCCAAGTGCATTGTGACATAAATAAACTAATCTGTAGTTGTCTGTGTTCCAAAGTCTTCTGGGAAGCCCAGAGTTGACATGCTGGTTGCTATTTGTTTTCCATTCTGAAACGAGAATATTAAAAGCTGGATTTCAAAGTTAGCTTCCAAATGTAATTGTTCTGAAATGCCTGGATGGGAAGATACATTTCTAGGTGATAAATCTTAACATACTGAACTGAAACCATCAAATAGCACCCAACTATGAAGCACATTTTACAACTTTCTGCACTGCGTTGCGGGCATATGACATAACATGTAAACAAGATCTTAAAAGGATGAATTAGTAGAATAATATGCCAATGATAACTGTATCCAAAGAACTACCCTTCTCAAAAGAATGGCATTGTCTAATGTCTGCAGAATGCCTGTGCAATATCTGTAGCAGCACCTGTTAAGTGTTTCTGCAAAGCCTGAAAGCAGACACCTTATTTTCACTTGTAATATGACCAATAGTCCAAATATTAATTAACATTTTACAGATACTGAGTGACCCTGACTAGCATGTACAAGACGGACAAATAGAAGCTCTGCGGTATCTCTACATGGACTCTTTCAGACCTTCATTGTTAATGCCAAGGAAGGATTTACAGTATTTGGGCAGGCCCAGAACAGTGTTTGTATTAGTAATGACAGTCATGCTCATGCAGCTTCAGTTTGGTACTTGCAGTATTGGTCATTCAAAGTGCATATTTTAAAGTTAACGGATACACTGCAATCTCTTTTTGGATTCCAGACTTTCACATATTTAACTGTCCATAGAAGGTACGGTAAAAAACAATCTTTCTGTAAGCAATAATATTTCATGGTGTGTGGGAAGAACATGGGAGATCTGTATTATTTTTATGAATATTGTGTATCTCAGTTTATTGGTTGGTCTGATTATAGTAAGCTAAACCAAAAGACATTGTTAGGAAAAGTGAAAAGAAATGAAGCGATGTTGAGAGATGAGACATCTCTGGGTAAACAACTTCAACGGAAGGAACAAGGAGTCCTGTGGCACCTTAAAGACTAACTAAAGTATTGAAGCATAAGCTTTCATGGGCTAATAGCCACTTCGTCGGATTCAAGCAGTGGAAGGCGAAAGACCCCCGGGCCTCTGCCAATCATTATGTCAAAAGGAGTCATGGGTAGAATGAGAATGGCCCTTAGTATGTACAGTACCTTGCAGACCACTAACTGGTTGTAATTAATATCTTACCCTTACCATTCATATCTTAATTCATATCTTATCCTATATATAATGCTCAAATTCACACTGATTGAAGTAACTTTATTAGACTGGTGAAAAAAACATGGGTCCTATAGGCAGAATAATTTTAATAGCCAAATTATAACACACAAAGGGATCTGAAATGTAAAAACTGCCAGACACTTAGCTATAGAATTATAAATGGTTCTACTCTAATAAGACACTAGTGGTCCTTCATAATCATCTTTCATTCTTCAAAAAAGAACATACTGCAAATGAAATGTAATGACAGTGAAGCCTACTTCAACATAAATCAATAAAATAATATGCTTGTTAAAGGAAAATAATTACTTGGCTGCTGTCTTTGAAGAGCATCTATTTATTTTGAAATCCTCTGAAATGAAATAACTAAAAAAGGGATAAATCCTGGTACAGGACTAACCCTCCTCTTTGATCTAATGATAAATTAATGATCAGGGCTATTTAGCTGAACTACCCTGTTAAACATGCAAATCTATTCTATGATAATTTATGTCAATGCCACTAAAAATTACATAGAATACTATGAAACTATGCTATGAGAGTAATGAATGTGCATGGGTAAGTTCTCAGAAGCCAGGAAATGCCAGAGGCATGCAACATTAACTTTGCCCGTTGGTACTCATGCAATGCAATATAATCTTTAATTTCATGATTGCATAGTAAGTGAAAAAGTACTTCAATATCTATTTAGAAGTTCCATGTGTCTCGGTTGCTACAGATATCATTCCCCGAGAGCATGTCATACATCTTTCGGTTCCCTTTGCTTAGTCATAGAAAGCATTTCTATGAAGTTTCCTATAGAGCAATAGATATGTAGGACGGAAAGGGACTTCAGTAAATCACCTAGTCCATTCTCTTGCACTAAGGCAGGACTAAGTATTATCTAGACCAGTGGTCCCCAACCCCCGGTCCGTGGAGCAATTGGTACCGGGCCGCGGCCACGTTCCCCTCTGGGCCGCCTTCCCTTCCGCATCCGGCGGCTTCCCCCTCCGCATCGGTCGCCTTCCCTTCTGGTCCGCCTTCCCTTCCGTATCCCGCGGCTTCCCTTCCGTATCCCGTGGCTTTTCGGCGGACATACAAGTGCCCGCCCCGCCGAATCAAAAAAAAAAAGGTGATCAACTGAATTCAGCGGCTTTTCGGCGGACATACCACGGTCCGCCGCACAAAGGTAAAAATTAAAATCACCCCCCGGGCCGCAAGCATTCACTCGCCCGCGGTGACCGGTCCGCGGCGATAAAAAGGTTGGGGTCCACTGATCTAGACCATCCCTGACAGGAATTTGTCTAATCTGCTCTTAAAAATCTCCAATCATGGAAATTCCACAACTTCCCTAGACAATGTATTTCAGTGCTTAATGGCCCCTACATTTAAGAATTTTTTTCCTAATGTTTAACTTAAATCTCCCCTGCTGCAATTTAAGCCCATTAATTCTTGTCCTGTCCTCAGGCATTAAGAACAAATTATCACCCAATTTATCACAACCTTTTACTTACTTGAAGACTGTTATATTTCCCTTCAGTCTTCTTTTCTCCAAACTAAACAAACCCATTGTTTTATCCATACTTATAAGTTATGTTTTCTAGACATTTCATCATTTGTATTGCTCTCCTTTGCTGTCTCTAATTTGTTCACATTTTTCCCAAAGTGTGGTGCCAGGAACTGAACACAATACACAAACTGAAACCTTATCAGTGCTGAGTACAAGAATTAATTCTCGTCTATTGCTTACAGCACTACCGCAAATATTTCCCAGAATTATGTTTGCTTTTTTTGAAATAGTATTACATTGTTAAGTCATATTTAGTTTGTGATCCACGATAATTCCCAGATCATTTTCTGCTGTACTCTTTTCTAGGCAATCGTTTCCTGTTTTATATTTCTGCAATTGATTATTCCTTCCTAACTGTAGTGCTTTGCATTTGTCATTATTGAATTTCATCCTATTTCAGAGTTTTTTTCAGAGTTTTCCAGTTTGTCAACATCATTTTAAATTCTAATATTGTTCTCCAAAGTGCTTACATCAGAACATAAGAATGGCTATACTAGGTCAGACCAAAGGTGCATCTAGACCTAGTATCCTGTCTTCTGATAGCGCTCAATGCAAGATGCCCTAGAAGGAATTAAAAGAACAGGAAATCATCAACTGATCCATCCCGTGTCACTCATGCCCAGCCTCTGGGAAACAGAGGCTAGAGACACCATCCCTGCCCATCCTGGCTAATACCCATTGATAGACCTATCCTCCATGAACTTATCTAGCTCTTTTTTGAACCTTGTTATAGTCTTGCCCTTCATAACATCCTCTGGCAAGAAGTTCCATAGGTTGACTATATGTTATGTGAAAAAATACTTCCTTTTATTGGCTTTAAACCTGCTGCCTATTAATTTAATTTGGTGACCTCTAGTGCTTGTGTTCTGAGGAGTTAATAACACTTCCTTATATACTTTCTCCATATCAGTCATGATTTTGTAGACCTCTGTGATATCTCCTTTTAGTTGTCTTTTTTTCCAAGCTGAAAAGTCCCAGTTTTATTAATCTCTTCTCATATGGAAGCCATTCCATACCCCTAGTCTGTATTTGTTACCCTTCGATGAACCTTTTACAATTCCAATATATCTTACTTGAGATGGGGTGACCACATCTGGGCATACCTAGATGTGGGCATACCCTGGGTTTATATAGAAACAATATGATATTTTCTGTCATTATCTATCCCTTTCCTAATGATTCCCATATTCTGTTTGCTTTTTTGACTACTGCTGCACATTGACTGGATGTTTTCATAGAACTATCCACAATAAGTCCAAGGTCTCTTTCTTGAGTGGTCACAGCTAATATAGACCCCATCATTTTAAATGTGTATGTAACCCTTCTTCCAGTCAGAGTTAGCAGCAACAAGGGCCGGGTTCAATATATAGGGGTTCCTTTTTAACAACACAAAACTGGCTCGAGCCAGCTCGAGGGAGGGAGAAGGAAGGGGCAGGGGACTTGGGGTAAGGGGTGAAGCGGGGACAGGGCCTGGGGCTGAGCAGTGGAAAGTTGGCACCTGTAGCTCCAGCCCCTGACTCAGCACCTATGCAAAGAGCTGCATATTAACTTCTGAAGAGCCGCATGCAGCTCCAGAGCCATAGGTTGGCCACCCCTGATCTAGGCTATATTTCTCTAGTTTGTTTATGAGGTCATATAAGATAGTATGAAAACCTTACTATAGTTGAGATATATCACATTTACTACTTACCTTTATCCACAAGACTTTTTACCCTGTCAAAGAAATATATTAGGTTGGTTTGACATGATTTCTTCTTGACAAATCCAAGTTGTGTCTTACTTATCACCTTATTTTCTTCTAGGTGCTTGCAAATAGATTGTTTCATTATTTCCATTATCTTTCTAGGTATCAAATTTAAGGCGACTAGTCTATAATTCTGTGCATTGTTCTCATTTTATAGATAGGTACTTTTCCAACCTCTGGTATCTCCCATACTCCATGAGTTCTGAAAGATAATTGCTCATGATTCAGAGATCTCTTCAGACAGCTCCTTAAGTATTCTGAGATGCATTTTATTAGGTTCTGCTGACTTGAAGACATATAACTTGTCTAAGTAATTCTTAACCGGTTCTTTTCCTATTTTAGCCTCAGATCCTAAACCATTTACACTGATGTTCACTGTTATTTGTCCAATCACTGCTAACTTTTTTGTTGAAAACTAAACCAAAAAAAGACATTTAACACTTTGGTCATTGGTAAATTTTCTGTTATTGTCTTTCTCTCCTTATTGAATAATGGGCCCACCCTGTCCTTGGTCTTTCTCTTGCATCTCATGTATTTGTAAAATGTTTTCTTGTTACCCCTACGTCCCTATCTTGTTTAATCTCGTTTTCTGCCTTAGCCTTTCTAATTTTGTGTTGTTGTTGTTTTATATTCATTCTTCATAATTTGACCTAGTCTCAGTTTTTGTATGACTCTGTTTTGAGTTTCACATCATGTGGCAATGGACTGACTTGCCTCACTTGCCTGACTACTCATCATGTAGAAAAATTATGTACAAATGATTTAATACATTGTTTCTTCTGCAGAAGATCTGATTTCAGAATGGGATCTCTGAACACACTTGGCAATTTCATCAACATTTTTTAAATTTTGAAGTCCATGAATATATTACTTGGTCCATTTTTCTTCTGACAGTAAAAACAAGAAACTTTTCACAAATTCTGTAAGGTTCTTTTTTTGGACAAGTGCATATCTCTGTAGGCAGGGCCAGCCCACAACATTTTGGCACCAGAGGTGGGGAGCTCAAATGATGCCACCATGCCCTCTTGCTTGGGCCAAAACTTTGAAAGGTCTCAATTCTGCCTTCTCCCTGTTCTACTCCTCTCATGGTATTGCCCTGCTACCTAACCCAATAAAAGAGAACTAACAACTTAAAATGCCCTGTTCAAAAATTTTAAGTAACACTTAACTTTCAAACGCCTGAACAGCAGATGTAACTTTTCTTGTCTGCATAGTAAACACTGGCATTTTTATCTGTTTGAATAATCAAAGTGGTGCTTTTTGTGCCTTCTTGGTTGGAAAGATTTGAACTGCTTCCTAAAGGTCCACAGTCTGGGCCAGCTTATCCTCTACTGAGGTGGTTGCAAGGTCAACCAGCCTCTCCTGTGTCATTGAGGAAATTATATGTGCTTTTATTAACTTCAGCTTGGAGAAGTTGCATTCCCAATGGCAACTGTTACAGGAAGTGTTAGAAGTATGCACAGAGCAACAAAAGCATTTAGAGAGTGGTCATCTTATTTATGCACATATATTCCAAGCAGCCTTTGGAGTTGATCCTGCTGAAATGTATCTTGAAAGGGCTTTCAGTTCATCACTAAATCACTCACATCAATATCACGCATGTCATCATGTGTCAACACTGTCTGTAGTGCCGTGCATTGCTGGTGTAGGTCTTCTTTAGGTATAGTGAGGAGTTTTGGAATATCATATAACTTCCCAAATATATTGGTGTGTTCCTTGAGCTGCATGGAATGTTCTCCAACTGACTGTATTGCACAATCTAGAACCTGATTAAAGAATTCAACTTTGAATTCTTGTCCGAGGTCTCTTTTGGGAAAGAAGAACAAGAAGAATGTCAAGGAGAATTAGGGCTAAAGGAAGGCAACCTAATGACAAAGGATCTGGAGAAAGCTAATGTACTCAATGCTTTATTTGCCTCTGTCTTCACAGAAAAGGTCAGTTCCCAGACTACTGCACTGCGCAGCATGGTATGGGGAGGAGGTGACCAGCCCTTTGTGGAGAAAGACTATTTAGAAAAGTTGGATGAGCACAAGTTCATAGTGCCAGATGCACTGCATCCAAGGGTGCTAAAGGAGTTGGCCAATGTGATTGCGAGCCATTGGCCATTATCTTTGAAAACTCAAAGTGATCGGGGGAGGTCCTGGATGACTTGAAAAAAGCTAATGTAGTACCGTCTTTTAAAAAGAAGGAAGATATGGGGAACTACAGGCCAGTCAGCCTCACCTCAGTCCATGGAAAAATCATGGAGCAGGTCCTTAAGGAATCAATTCTGAAGCACTTAAAGGAGAGGAAAGTGATCAGGAACAGTCAGCATGGGTTCACCAAGAGCAAGTCAAGCGTGACTAACCTAATTACCTTCTATGATGAGATAACTGGCTTTGTGGATCAGGGGAAATCAGTAGATGTTTTATTCATTGAATTAAGCAAAGCTTTTGATACGGTCTCCCACAGTCTTCTTGCCAGCAAGTTAAAGAAGTATGAGCTGGATGAATGGACTATAAGGGGGATAGAAAGCTGGCTAGATCATCACACTCAACAGGTAGTGATCAATGACTCCACTGGCAGCCGGTATCAAGTGCAGTGCCCCAAGGGTTGGTTCTGGGGCCAGTTTTGTTCAATTTCTTCATTAATGATCTGGAGAATGGTGTGGACTGCACCCTTAGCAAGTTTGCAGATGACACTAAGCTTGGAGGAGCGGTAGATACACTGGAGGGTAGGGATAGAATACAGAGGGACCTAGACAAATGAGAGGATTTGGCCAAAAGAAATCTGATGAAGTTCAACAAGGAGAAGTGCAGAGTTCTGCACTTAGGATGGAAGAATCTCATGCACTGCTATGAACTAGGGACGAAATGGCTAGGCAGCAGTTCTGCAGAAAAGGACCTAGGGGTTACAGTGGACGAGAAGCTGGATATGAGTCAACAGTGTGTCCTTGTTGCCAAGAAGGCTAACAGCATTTTGGGTTGTATAAGTAGGGGCATTTCCAGCAGGTGGAGGGACGTGATCATTCCCCTCTATTTGACATTGGTTAGGCCTCATCTGGAGCACTGTGTCCAGTTTTGGGCCTGACACTACAAGAAGGATGTGGATAAACTGAAAAGAGTCCAGCAGAGGGCAACAAAAATGATTAGAGGGCTGGAGCACATGAGTTACTAGGAGAGGCTGGGGGAACTGGGATTGTTTAGTCTGCAGAAGAGACGAATGAGGGGAGATTTGATAGCTGCTTTCAACTACCTGAAAGGGGGTTCCAAAGAGGATGGATCGAGACTGTTCTCAGTGGTAGTAGATGGCAGAACAAAGTGCAATGGTTTCAAGTTGCAGAGAGGGAGGTTTAGGTTGTATATTAGGAAAAATCTTTTTCACAAGGAGGGTGGTGAAGCACTGGAATGGGTTACCTAAGGAGGTGGTGGAATCCCCTTCCTTAGAGGTTTTTTAAGGTCAGGCTTGAAAAAGCCCTGGCTGGGAGGATTGGTCCTGCTTTGATAACCTTCTGAGGTCCCCTCCAACCCTGATATTCTATGATTCTATGATTTCAGGCTCCACAGGGTGATAGAGGGCACCTCTCTCTCTCTGCAGCTCCTGTTGCTTTCTCATATTCCCTCTCACCTTTTCTTCTGCTTGTCTGTTATGTCTCATGTCCTCTCCTTCCTCCAGCACAGCACTCCACCATCTCTGTGCATCTAGAGCAGAGAGAATACATATGCACCAACAGCAGACATAATTTTCTACACTCTGGGTCCTAGTGCTGTCCCCCACCTCACCACAGTCTGGCACTTGAGGCAGTCACCTCAGTTCACCCCAAGGTAAGGCCATCCCTGTCTGTAGGTATATTATTGGGAGCCAGACACACACCGGGTTCCAGCATTTATTTGTCAACCCATTTTCTCAAATACATAGTCTGTGGCTTCAATTCCAGCTCATAGGCTGAATTAACAGTTGCACACACTCCATTCTTGGGGTTGTGGGAGTGAATTTAAACTCTCCATACTTCACCTATATACAGTCAAAGTACATGACTTAATGTGAGTGGAGTGAATTTCACAATCTCTCTGTTCCACAGGACAGCGATCTGCAATCTCAACAGTACAGGGGAAGACAGCAGAGGGTTTGGCAACCACTGAACCACACAGATACACGGGCACACACCCACAAGCAGGGGACCGAGGAACAGCAGTTCACTGCTACATACAGCTGAAGACCTCCATTCCCTGAGGGAAGGATTGTAGGTCCCATGGAACCCCTACTCAAGGTTCACTTGCCATTTTTGTTTGCGTGTTTTGGGGTCTGTTTTGGATTTTGTTGCTTGTTTGTTTTTCAAGGAACCAGAGTTTGGCAAGTAGAGCAATCAGCTTTTAAAAATTGTACTGTATTATCTCAGTGGCCTGAGTCTATGAATGGCTAATGACTCCAGTTCAAATTATTTGAGTCGCGTGGAAGAGCTGCAATGTTTAATCGTAAAGAACCTAAATGACTCTTATATTAAGTGTTGTTGTAGCCATATTGAGCCTAAGATTTTACGGAGATAAGGTGAGTAAAATAATATCATTTATTGGACCCAACATCTGTTGGTGAAAGAGGAAAGCTTTTGAGCTGCACAGAGCTGACGTGAAGAAGAGCTCAGTGGAGCTCAAAAGCTTGTCTCTTTCATCAACAGAAGATGGACCAATAAAAGATTTTACCTCACCCCCCCTTGTCTCTCTAATAAATAACTTTTATTTAGAGCTTTTGATTTCTTCCATGTTACTTGTCAGTCTTGTTTCCTCTTTAGTTTTAATCCCTAAATGCTTCAGCGGCCATTTTGACTTACTTTTCAAAAGAAAAGACATGTGCATGAGGATCAGAAGGAACTCTGTCTTCCACTAAAGGACAAAGCAGTGTTCTATTCATATCTACTAGTCCGAACCAAGCCATGCCATTCCTTCTAGACTGTTAGGAGCTTGACTTGATCACTGAAAATATAGGAAGAGTTTCTGTGATTGTTAATGCATAATCATATATGGATATGAGCATGGCTTGTTGTGACCATATGTTAATAAATACCGAAAATTGCCATCTTTCTAGATAGAGTTTCTCTTAGTGATATGTGAATAAATATCATTTGCATGCTTAGTGCTCCTGAGTGTAACAAATTGTCACCAAATATTCATATTCCAATCTGTGATTGGAAACTCTCTATCAACTACTTAGATCTGTCAGCAAAAATACACCAACTACTTATGTACTTATGTAGATCGATATTGCACTAAGATTCTGTGAAATCATACTAAATAAAATGATAAGTAAAATTTCCCAGGATCTTAGTGCAGCATTGATCTACACAACACAAATATTTGTATGTCCATCATTGTATATTACATGCCTCCAAATCTATATATATAAAAGTCAAGTGGTGTATGTATGTATGTGTGTATGTATGTATGTATGTACGTATGACAGCGAACTCCTCCCGCACCGTTTGAGCCAGAGACTTGAAATTTGGTACAGTGAGGGGTCTTGGGGTCTAGATGCTGGTAAGGGTCAAAAAATTTTCGGATCTCACCTCTGACGCCCCCCAGGGGTGAAAGTCTTTCAGGGCCAATCACATCGGCTGGGCGGTTAGGTGGTGATGATGTCATAATACCCCCCTCCAACAGACACCTCACTCGCTCAGCTCACCCCTCCCTCCTCCAACGGAACCCCGGAGATCCCTCCGTTCTCTGCCCCTCCCCCCTCCCAACGGAACCCCGGAGATCCCTCAGTTCTCTGCCCCTCCCCCCTCCCAACGGAACCCCGGAGAGCCCTCAGTTCTCTGCCCCTCCCCCCTCCCAACGGAACCCCGGAGATCCCTCAGTTCTCTGCCCCTCCCCCCTCCCAACGGAACCCCGGAGATCCCTCAGTTCTCTGCCCCTCCCCCCTCCCAACGGAACCCCGGAGATCCCTCAGTTCTCTGCCCCTCCCACCTCAACCCCGGACTCCATCAGCTCTGTGCCCCCCCCCCACCTGCGAAGGTCCCCGGAATCCCTCGGCTCTGGGCACCCTCCCTGCCCGCGACGGATCTGAGTTGGGTTTGGTGGGACAGTAAGTGAGGTGGGGGTGTCGGGTTCGGTCAGGGGGTGAGGTGGGGTGTTGGGTTTGCTTGGGGGGGTGAGATGGGGGTGTCGGGTTTGGTCGGGGGGTAAGTGAGTTGGGGGGTGTCAGGGTTGGTCTGGGGGGGTGGGAAGGTGTCGGGGGGTGTGAGGTGTGGGTGTTGGGTTTGGTCTGGGGGGGGGAGGTGTTGGGGTGGGTGCCCAGACCAAACCCGACACCCCCCCGGCTCACTTACCCCCGACCAACCCCAACACCCCCTGACCAACCCCAACACCCACACCTCACCCCCCCCCAACACCTTCCCACCCCCCCAGACCAAACCCGACACCCCCTGGCTCACTTACCCCCCGACCAAACCCGACACTCCCACCTCACCCCCCCAAGCAAACCCGACACCCCCACCTAACCCCCCCACCAACCGCAACACCCCCTGACCAACCGCAACACCCACACCTCACCCCTCACCCCCCCCAACACCTTCCCACCCCCCCAGACCAAACCCGACACCCCCTGGCTCACTTACCCCCCGACCGAACCAGACACCCCCACCTCACCCCCCCACCAACCGCAACACCCCCTGACCAACCCCAACACCCACACCTCACCCCTCACCCACCCCAACACCTTCCCACCCCCCCAGACCAAACCCGACACCCCCCCCGGCTCACGGTGCACTGTGTAGCACACAGATTATTAAATACATTGTTCGGTTGGGGGTGAGGTGGGGGTGTTGGGTTTGCTCAGGGGGTGAGGTAGGGGTGTCGGGTTTGGTCGGGGGGTCAGGTGGGGGTGTCGGGTTCGGTCGGGGGGTCAGGTGGGGGTGTTGGGTTTGCTTGGGGGGGTCAAGTGGGGTTGTCGGGTTTGGTCGGGGGTAAGTGAGCTGGGGGGTGTTGGGGTTGGTCAGGGGGGGTGGGAAGGTGTCAGGGTGGGTGAGGGGTGGGTGTTGGGGTTGGTCAGGGGGTGTCAAGTGTCTGCCCCCTCCCCACCTCCGACTGACCCGAGCAACGCCGGGCACTTATGCTAGTATAACTATAAAGCACAAATCAATGTTTTAAAAATGGAAACATTAAACTGTCTTCAATTCAACATGATTTTGTGCTTACTAAGAAAAATCCTCAAAATGCTACAATATCTGAACCAGTATTTTTGCAATGTTTTCAATGCACTATATTCGTCACCCCCTCAGAAAAGGTAATCCAAAAACACAGGAGAGTCACAGAAATAGAAATTGCCTTATACAGTATATAGAGAAGAAATAGTGTCGCTATGCATGGAGGGGAAGAATAATCCCATAGCTATATTGCCATCTGAGATTGTGTATTGCACAAGACAATATATAACTTTGTATAACAACATCCTTCACTTTTTACTGTCAATGGGAGCTGGAGTGCCAGAGAATGTATACGAAATATAACATATTGTTACCCCCCAGATGCTTACAAATCAGGAATCAACAATCATAAAATTTGCTTAAAATTATATTTAAAAAAAGAAAATAAATTGAATTGCTTTTCACCTACCTCCTAATTTTTTTAATCTTTGGTTGGAATCCTTCCTCCCCCAATTTACATGAGATAATCTTAGGATCAAAATTCAGCAATGAATACAAACACAAAATATAGTCTTTTGTCTTAAAGGAAGCAGCATTGACTTCAGCTGCTCCAAACCATCTTAACTAACCCCTCCCCCCCCACACACACACACACCAAAAAAGGAAAGTTAATACTATCTCTAATTCTATTTAAAAGAGTGCCAAACAAGAGTTTTCCCAATTAAAAATAATATACAGTGAAAAGGAATAGGGGATACTGTAAAAATGAAAGCTATACTTATTACTTTTATGTTTCAAATGTTTGAACTGTTTTTTCCCCCTTCATTCCATCTCTTTAACCAACGTTTAAAAGATTTTTAAGGGCAGTTGCTAGAATAGGAGTTAGCCAGGGCTAACTTGACACAAAACCCTGGACCGCATAATGTTGTAACAATGAACAAGGGTCTTATTAATACCCCATCCCTTTCCGGGCTTCCTATCAAGAGAAGAAGCCTTAAACCTTATTCTGGTGGCATATGCTCAAAAAAGGGCTCCTGTTACAAGGGCAGCGGCCTTGCAAAAGATATGGAATAATAAATTTAATTGGAATCAGTAAGAGTGAGAATGATAATTGCCAGACTGGTCTTTATATCTGGAGGAGAATAGAATATTTTAATGATTTCTATGAAATTTTACTTGGTAACATCTTGTGGTAGCTCTTATTCACATACAAAACATGATAAAGGAAAATTTTGAATAACATTTTGGATCATGATAACATCACAAAGCAATGCAGCTTCCTCTTTTGGTTATCTGGATGTCATAAAGTGTTTATCTCTATAGTTCTCCGTTGCCTCTGCTGTGCAGTATTTTTTCCCCTCATAGAGATACACAAATTACAATCATAAGAGGTTTGCAATCAATATCTCTGTGCTTCCACTCAGCTAGAAAATCTCAACTTATCATTTGTATCTGACTATGCAAAACTATCTTTCAAGTCATAAAGGGTTTTCGTTTTTCACTTAACTAATGCTTAAAAATAAAAATGTACAATTAAATTTAGCCTCAGGCAAGCTAAAATATTATCCATCAGAGGTGTCACACTCAATTCTTTCTGCATATATATCAAACTGTCAGCTATCCCCAATACTTTTTAAAATCTTATTAATGCTAATTTATTTCATGGAAAGACTAGTGGGTTTACTTCTCAGTAGTTTCCACAGAACTGGAAAAACTAATTCCGCATTTGTAATTCAGCATGATACCTTCTTAAAAATCAGTTTATTTCTAGCCCTGATGCTAATTGTAGCACATCTTAGAGTTTTGATCATCCTTTTATTGCTTACTATCATATGTCGGGATAGCAATTCCCATTAAAAAGGAAGATTTAAAAGAGATTGTCTAAGAGATAAGTAAATAGAAGGCCCCAGGCTCACTAGTGTGTTACTCCAAGTTTATACTGGTGTATCTGTTGAAATCAGTGGATTTATTCCAGTGCAAAACTGGAATGATGTAGATAAAACTGTGAATGATGCGAGTCTGATCCAAGATTTTCATATCTCGTCTATTTTGATACTTGCAGTTTGGAAGCTTTTGAATATAAATTATTACTGATTAAAATGTGTGTTATGTCCTTTCAAGAAATAACAGCATCTAAAAGATATAAACAATTTGCTCTGACATGATTGAATCATTCAGAATAAAAGTTTCTACAGAATGGATTGTATCACAAAACAACAAAATGTTTTTCCCCCCCTAAATAACCAATGAGGCCAAATCCTGCTAAGTTATACTGAAGTGTGTAGGGTAGCACTGATGTAACTGAAATCAGAATATGATATGTGTAGTAGCAGGGCCGGCCCCAGGCACCAGCCCAGCAAGCACATACTTGGGGTGGCCAATGACGGGGGGCAGATTCAGCAGCACGCCTGCAGCAGGTCAGAGGGCTGGACCTGCGGATTCGGTGGCTTGACTGTGGCAGGTCCGCTGAAGCTGCGGGTCCATCCATCCACTCTGTCAGCACCCGGAATGCCACCCCCGTGCTTGGGGAGGCAAAAAACGTAGAGCCAGCCCTGTGTAGTAGACCTGACTGGTGGACATCAATCCTTTTACTGAAATCTTTGAGTACTTGAATTTGTTTGCATTCCACAGAGGAACATTTTGAGCATTTTTTTGTGAAATTGTGTTGAAATATTTGTTTGCTGACCAGGCTTTTAATTCTGCTCCCCCCATCCAACACCGTTCTTTTTCTTTGATGTGAAGTGAGCAGAGAACCCAGAACCTCAGAAATCTTTGGTCAAAATCGATACATCGCTGCAAAATTTTCAGCTTTGATGAAAAACCATATTGCAACTGAAGTATATTTGGTTGAAAATGTTCCAAGCAACTCTAATGTTAACTCCTCCATTGATAGGTTCTATGTTGCTTTTATTTTAAAATCACTGTGAACAACTTTAGTTTTCAAATGTTTTGTCATTTCTATTCTTTTGATACTTAAATACATGTTTCTGCCACTGAAATTCCATCCAGGCCACTCATGCCCCTGGCATTGTAATTCAGATCACACATCAAATACACAATCAATATTTACAAAGACTATGGCCCAGAAGACTGACTGGCAACTTTCTAGTATATACCGCCTGGTTCACAGTTCTATTCATTAATTATATCTATACCTGTGTCACTAAGACTACATTAAAAATTAAGGTTGTAAATTCATATGATGCAGTCTTTACTTACATGATTACATAGTATTTTTTTGACAGGATCCTTCCTAATTAATTGCATGGGATAGGTAGTGCTGGCTTACTGAGTAACTATTCGATATTTTGTTTTATCCTCATTGTTTAATGTATGGCCCCAGGACTTATGTACTGCACACTATTCAAACTCTGCCCGGAAGAGCTTTTCAATGGTATTCGACCACCATAGTATTTGAGTGCTTCACAAACATTAATAAATTTATCTTCACAACACTCCAGTGAAGTGATAATATTATCCCCATTTTATGGGTGGAGGCACAGTATCAACACAAATATATATGGAGATATACTTATCTCATAGAACTGGAAGGACCTTGAAAGGCATTGAGTCCAGCCCCCTGCCTTCATTAGGCAGGACCAAGTACTGTCACCTGACAGATGTTTTGCCCCAGATCCCTAAATGGCCCCCTCAAGAATTGAACTCACAACACACTGGGTTTAGGAGGCTAATGCTCAAACTACTGAGCTGGCCCTCCCCCCTAATGTTGCATGCCCAATTTGAGATGTCTTGAGCCTGATTCTTTTCGTAATACTTAGCAATATAAATGCTCAAAGCACAGCTGCAATTGACTTCAGTTGCAGCTCTGAGAGCTTGGCGCTTTTGCAAATCAGATCCCAAGGTGTCAAGTCTGGCAGCCAGAAAATGAGGAACACACAGTTAGTGGCTACCTATGAACATTTTGGTTTGATTGGCTTGCCTAGCTACACATAAGAACTCTGGGAGAGGCAAGGTAAGAATCCAGTAATCCAGGGTAGCACCCAACGTCATAACCATGTTACCATCCTTACTCTTCTGAAATCCTCTGCCTCATTCACTATTCATCTTCCAACTTCCCCAGCAAATGAGGCAGGGGTCCCACAAACAACCGCTGCCTTCACTACATTAACCTGATTAACCTACTCCAAAGCAGCTCCATAAAGGCCACCCCTTGCTATATTTCAAGTCACTGCTCCAAAGCCTGGGGACATAATAGAGCTTCTCAAATAAAAGGTCACAAGAATTATTTTAATATAGCAAAGAGCATATACTTTCTAGCCTCATTCTGGGAAATGAGGGTAATATTTTGGCTGAAATAATATATATATATTGTTATAAGTGTGAAGGGTGCCTTGCCTGGGTTGGGCTATGTTATCTAATACAGTGTGCCTTGCCTGGGTGGGGCTTGTTATCTGAGACAGGTAACGTAGGAGTTTCCCTGCCATGGGGGAGGGAGGAGCCTCGAGCCCATGAAGAAGGGAGGAGCAAAACAGTCAGTTCCATCTTGGCTGGTCTCTAGGGAGGAGGCCAGGGCCAGGGGAGTTCCATCTTGGTTGTCCATGAGGCAGGGAGCTTGCCAGGCAACATGGGCAAGGGTCCAGGAGTGTGTCTCTAGCTATGGAGATAACTCAGCTTTTCTTCTCTTATACTTCTACTTAGCTAATGTGAGTATTACCATTTGATTCTTCTAATAAGCCGTGCCTTTTGGGGTGTTCTTTCCTTTTCAGAACAAAGTGGGAAACCCCAAATGTAAAGTGTCTGTATCTCTGCTTTAACCTTTTTCTTTATTACATTTTCTAGTTATAAAACCGTCTGGTTTATTTCCCTTAGGGTTTTTCTCTGCTTCCAGTTGGGAAGGGGTAAGGGAAGGGAATAGGAACCAGGGCAGCTAGGGGCCTAGCTGGAGTGTGAAGACTGTCTCTCCTTACCGTCAGGTTAGACGGGGGAGGGAGGAAGCAGTCTCCAGGTGTCTGGCTCTCAGGTACAGAGAGACAGGGGTGGGGGAAGTCTGCCTTCAGCTGGGGAGGGTTGAAGGACAGAAAGCAGCCTCCAGGTATCTAACTTTGAATCCCAGGAAGGGGTACAAAGTTAGGGTCTGGCTCTCAGGTTGAGAGAGACAGGGTTAAGGGAAGTCTGCCTTCAGCTGGTCAGGGTGAAGGGAAGCAGTCTTCAGGTGTCTGACTTTAAAGCCCAGCGAGTGGGTACAAAATCAGGGTTAGGAGAAGATCGGGGGCCCCTCCAAGGTTTTGGAAGTATACCCGATTGGTGGCAGCAATTGGTGACCCCAAAAACCCCAACTGGCAAAGTGGGGGTGTGGGGGGAAAAGGACTTGTTGGTCTGGCATAGAAGAGGCCCAGCCTTTGTACTCAGGAGCATAGAGGCTGGGGGTAACCCTCTTACATATATATATTCTCATTATAGGCCATATTTGGGCAGAATTCCCATTCCTTTGTCCTTCACCACAGAACAGAGGAGAACAAGCAGCTCAAAGTAAATAATATCAAAAGCAGCTCAAAGTAAATAATATCAAAAGAACAGAAGTCAGTGATCTCCAATTACTTTAAGAATAACTGAACCTTATTTACTGCTGCATGAAATATTCTTATTTTTAAAAACATGGAGAATTTCTTTGGCGTTTAGTAGCAGAAGAGAGCTGAGAAAGTGAGAAAACTGGTCTAGTTGTGTTGGCCAGGGAATCCTACATTCTAAATCTTGCCTCTGATATTCTGTCTCAGGTCTTGTGCAAGTCATATGACTCTCTTGCCTCAATTTCCCAGCCTGTAAAATAAGGCCAGTATCAGGTACCTCACACAGATGTCGGTGAGAATTAATTTGTTAAATATACAAAGCATGCTGAAAATGTAAAATGTTATCTGAGCACTGAACTATTTATAATAAAACTCATTTGTTCCTTATGTTCTGTAATTCTTTAGTTTCCAGTGTACTTGTCACGGTACTGAAGTAGTTTGTTACCGTGTAAATCAATGGGTGCACGAAATATTATGTGAAGGGGGTCATAACAGGTGTCTTATGTGTGTATCTATTCCATATGTGTGTATCTATTCTGTAACTAAAGTTAAAGGTGCCTGTAATTCAAGGTTAGGCTTGGCTCCTGTGAAGGCTCAGACAGGCTGGGGCTGCCTGATGGCCCATTAAGGGACATCCACCACACAATGGACTTTGTATATGCCTGTCCACACCCGAGCTGCTCTAGGAATGTCACTGCCTGGTCAGAAACTGAATCCTGGAGAAGTCTGGTGATTGGACCTTGTGACTGTGAGCCTCCATTTTGCAACCGGACTCTGCAGAAGAAGGAGGGTCTTGGCCCAGAAGAAAAAGTCTATAAAGCCTGGAAGAACATTCCCCATTTTGTCTTTACCTCCAGACTTCAGCCTGCCTTATTTCCAGCTTTGGATGGAACTTTGCTACTCAGGGAACTCTGGACAATGGTACTGACCCATCCCCCAAATGGGATACATCCAAAGACTTTGATTTGAACCTGAAGTTTATTCTACCTTTGCTGCAAGCCTAAGCTAAGAGATGTGCCATTACTGCATGTAATTGATTTCTTTTAACCATTCTTAACCCTCACCTATACCCTTTTCCTTTTATAATAAACCTTTAGATTTTAGATTCTAAAGGATTGGCTACAGCGTGATTTGTGGTAAGATCTGATTTGTATATTGACCTGGGTCTGGGGCCTGATTCTTTGGAATTGGGGAGAACCGTTTTCTTTATTTGGGGGATTGGTTTTCATAACCATTGATCCCCAGGACAGGTGGCTGCTGGTGGTGATACTGGGAATCTGGAGTGTCTTAAGGGGATTGCTTGTGTGACTTGTGGTTAGCCAGTGGGGTGAGACCAAAGTCTGTTCTGTTTGGCTGGTTTGGTTTGCCTTAGTGTGGAAAACCCCCAGCTTTGGGCTGTAGTTGCCCTTTGGAAGCAATCTGTCCTGATCTGACACTCACAGTTGGATCCCACCAGGAACAGCACCGTCACAGTACTCTAAATCAGAAATCTGTCCTATTTGGAACCATGGTATCAGTGAACTTGACCAACACTTCCACTTCTGCAGGGCTGAGCAGGGGGCATTTTTTTGTCACTTTGTTTCCACTCTCTGGACTCAAACACAATGAGCAGAGTGTTGGTCAACACACTTTACAAGCAGTGGGCATCAGCTAGAGGAAAGAATCGGAGCCTTAACAGCTACTGCTATTTTGAGCCTGACTGTGCACTTGAGCATGTCCACTGAAGATGCCTAAATTCCTGTAACCTACAACTGATTTCATTTATATTTGCAGATTATCTTGGGGAAATTTCTACTTGTGGAAGGGGTCAAAAAGAGGTAACAAATGGGTGTAAAGGAATCAATTATATCTACCTTACATTAGAAGAGTAAGATTGTTTTTAAAAAGCAGGGGGAGAGGGAGATTTACGTTAACACTGAATCATGCTTTGACCAGGGATACATCCCCTACTAAAAAGATATGTAACAATCTACTTATGTGACAAAACTACCACAACACCTTGTGCTGGGTGAGTGTGACTGAAAGCACCGCAGTATTCACATCCTACATAGTCGTGTAATAATCTTTGTACAAAATATGTCTTGTGAGGTATCATTTAAAAACTAACAACACATTGATCATCAATATTCCTGTGTAATGTATATATGAACTGTGTATTAGGAGTTATGAGCTTATACTGAAATTATTATTATAATTTGTTTACCAGACAAGTCTGAGGAGTGCGTAAGCCAGTTTCTCAAAGACAAAGGATAACTTGATGCCCCAAGGCAAAGTTGATCAGCAATCACCTGCCAAGTGGCCATTCAGTCTGGCAGGACCAGATCCAGCTGCATTTTAGCAAATAACAACATGGGACCTCTTTCACCACAACACTCCCTGTTTTTGTCCTCACTGCTGGAATCAATTTTATCTAGGGGTAATCCTCAGGAAAATGCACTTCAAAAGGTTACTGACTATAAAAGTGTGAGGTAAAAACTATCTCTCTCACTCTTGCTCACCTAAGAAGACAAAAGAACCAGCCCTTTGACATTGGGTGGAGATCCTGGCCTGAGAACTTGCTGGGAACCTGTGGTTAGGATTTTAGCTTTAACCAAGTCTAGCTTGCTAACTAACTTTTAGCTGCTAGGAACCATTTTATGTTCTTTTCCTTTTAACCATATCCGTATTTAATATTTTATTATTGTACTCACTTAAAACCTCTCTGTAGGTAAATAAACTTGTTTTATTTTTAATCTAAACTAATTCAGTGTTGTGTTTAAACTGAACTGTTTCGTCACTCAAGTTAAAGTAGCAAACTCTTGAATATTGATCCATTAGAGGCAACAGACCATTAATATCTGAACTGTCCAGGACAGGACTGGACAGTGCAGAACACGTTTTAGGGAAAATTTGGGGTGGGGAGTATGTTGGGGTTCCCCAGCAGGTTGCAACCAAGGCTGATGGAAGCCAGAACGTGACTGCAGTGTTGGTGACTGGCTGCTAGGTCAGAGTTGCTGGATCACGGCTGCAGCAATTCACAGACACTCAGGGTGTGACCTGTATGCTCTTTGGCTATTTGTGAGCAGCTCTGGTTAGGAGCTACAAAAGCAAAGCATTGTGAAGCACCCAAAGTTGTGGGGAAGACAGTGACACAGCCACTCACTGGTCTGGATTGCATCCCCAAAGTCTGCCAATGAGAGTAGATTTTATTTCACAAATTACTTTAAAATAAGATCTGTTCAAGATGGGACATTTTGGGCTTGTTGTTGTAAAGTGCTGACCATGAGTGACTCCTATCAGATTGTGGGTGCTCAATTCTTTTCAGGATCAAGCTCTTCGATGCAGATTTGACTTGGCCAGCAGCAGTGGGAAAGCAGCATGAAGTAAACAGAGTTGCACAGTAGGAAACTTATGCAAGCAGACACCATTTCATACCTGATTAACTAATCTGGGTAGGTTTACAGCAAACACCAGGTATAACATATTGCTATTTCAATTGCATTGCATTGAATCCGTTCCCTGGCAAGCAAGCTAGCTTAAGGCTCAGCTCTGCAATTTTAATGCCAACAAAACTCCTCCTGAAGTCAACAGCTTTCCTGGCATTAGGACTGTAAGACTGGGTATGTCATTATCTAGAATTCTAGTGAACTGTGCCTTATTGTATTCATGATTCAGTGAAGTAAATATTTTAGAAAAAATTAAGTTTTCCGTGGAACAAGTCTTAGAGTTCAAACTCAGCCTGACAAGAAAAAACTTTCTTTGGGTTCAATAGGAGTTTTGGCTCAGTTAGAACTATGGGGTTTGACTATTCAATTCAGATTTATCACCATGGTATCTGAGTGACTTCCAGAAGTGATGTGACTTTCTCCTATCCTGCCTGTCGGGAAATGGTGTGAGCAATTTTTGGGGAAAGGGGTGTATATAAATTATATGTACATTCTGCTAAACTTTCTTATGAATTAAGGCAAGGTTGAATAAGGGTGACTTGCTTTAGGAACAGGAGGTTTATATGGGTTCTAATTCTTGTGGGAGGTCATTTTCATAATCTTGGACCAGTCCCTGAGGAAGCTCCACCGCCTCTACAGACTAGCTCCATCCTTGTGTTTGGCAGCTGCCATGTTTTGAGGAATGAGTTGTTCATAATGGTCATTACAGGGAGGATGGAGGTCTACACCATATAGGCAGTCATAGCTGGGCTACAGGCATTATGCCAGTTCCTGCCTCTGAAGCCATTATGCTTATAAGGATACTTGAAAGATCAAACATGCTTACCTCAGTGGCATTGGAGTGGGGGGAGGGAGAGGCACATAAGCCTCCCACTTTTTGAAAGTGGACAGGCCTGGCCCATCCACTTTCACCCATGGTGGACCCTGCCTCCTTGCCCTCCTCATCTCCATTAGGCCCCACCCCCTGGCCATGCCAGCAGCTGGTGGAGCCCAGCTGGGGAGCCTGGGCAGTTGTGGGAGCCATACAGATCCTCCACCTGCCCACAGTGGGGGTGGGGCGGGCTGAGAGCAGCCCCCAGTTTGTGTCCCTGTCCCTGGGCTCCCCACCCAGCTCAGGGAAGGTGGAGGTGGAGGGTCTGCAACTCTGCACCAGCTCCCTGCAGTGGCCGATGTGGCTCTCCCTGACCTGCCTACAGATGTGGGGGGGGGATGTCTCGGAGCTGCAGTCCATTTATGATAAGAGTCGTACAGGCTGCTGTGGGAAGCCTGGGTCCCTCCACCTGTCTTGGATGAGGGGCACTGGGGGCGGAGACATAGGTTGAGGGCTGCTCTCAGCAGGCCCCCGTACCATGCACAGGTGGCAGGTCCATCGTGCCTCCCCCAATTCTTCCTACATGGCTCTTAGCATGGCATGGCTACAGCTCCAAGGCCCCACCCTGGCCAGAGTCAGTTCAGGGAGAGCCACGTGGCCAGCTGTGTCCCTGCACCTGCCCTGGACGGTGGGCCCGAGGGCCAAAGACACATGCAGGAGGCTACTTTTGGCCCCTCACCATCCTGAGCATGGAGGGCAAGCTCTCCCACCCTGCTCTGGCTTTCACCTTGGCTGGGGTCAAGGTCTCCAGAGGAAGAAGAGGGATAATGGTGCAGTTTTGGGTGGAAGGGGCAGGGCCTAAGATAAGAGGAGGGATCTCGATGGCAGGGTTTTGAGGGCGGGGCATCTGGTCCCTGCCCCTTCCCTCCCCCTGCCCATATTTTGGAAGGCTCTGATGCTCTTGGCAGCCTGGTGAAACATCCTTTGGAAATGTCGTAAAATCTATTTTATTTAATTTTTTTATGTCTTATTTGCAGAGTTGAAGAATGCAGTGCTTAAGGAAGACAAATAGAACTTGGATTTCCCCCGGCCCAAAGATGATAATAAAATTATGTCCACTGCTTCATTAAGGCACTTCAAGAGTTAATACCTATTTAACTATCTATTGCAAAAGTATCTATTGCAATATTCATTCTGAGTGCAACCCCCAAATGTTATGTGAAATTGAAAATTTTCTCTTTAGAGCTGACTATAGGTAGCAAAAAGATATAATATTATAAACGATCTCAGAAGTAATAGTTAAAAATGAGGCAAATTCATTTTCCTCTTACTTTGCTGGATATTTACATAACCATTCCATGCAATGACAGCAGATTAGCTCTCTAAACATAAACAACAAAAGTCTGCTCTTGAAGGTTCATATGCAATGAGAATTATGCAGATGTCTCTGGGGGAAGAAATTAGCTACCGTTGTATTTCATGAATAAAATTAAATACAATGGTTACATGGCTGAAAAGGGTAACTTGCACCTTTCATAATATAGTTCTTCTTTCTTAACATTACATTCAGGGCTGGTCTTCACTAGAGCCGGCAGGGATCAATCTTTTGGCAATTGATTTATTGTGTCTCGTCAAGACACGATAAATCGATTGCCAGCGGCACCCCCATCGACTCCGGAAGTCCAGCTTGCCAAAAGGCGCAAGCTGGAGTCGACGAGGGAGCGCGCCGCTGACTGCCGCCACCATGGGGATGGCAGGTAAGTCGGCTGCAGATACGCAAACTTCAGCCACGTGATTCACGTAGCTGAAGTTGCATATCTGCAGTCGATCCAGGGCCGTAGTGGGGACCAGCCCTTATTGTCAGAAGAAATCTTCAACATTGATCCATTGCTGTAACCAAGGGCAGAATTGGGCCCATTTTCCTGAAGAGAATGGTTCACTTGGCAAAATAATTCCAAAAGTAAATAGATAAAAGTGGGCTCCTAATTGTGTTAAATGTTCCTTTAATATTGCAAAGTGCAGCCTGGTAACAGGGGCTATACCCATGTGGAACGACTCTTGAAGAATACTAGCAATACTAGAAAGAAGGGGAGTTTGAATGTGAGCAGGAAAGGGTTTTAAATACAAAAGGCTTCAAACGTATCCCTATTGTGGGCAGATTTAGATCAATGAAGTTGCACTAAGGATGAATTTGGCTCGAGTTTTTGAACTGTGAGTTAGAGACTTCAACTAGGAGAACTGAGTATGAAAAGCATCTGGTTGTATTGGAAAGAGGAACTAAGAATTGCCCCAGAAGACACTGGTAAGAAAAGCTTTGGCTCTTAGCTCTTTTGCATTAGCTGAACAAATTTATGTTCAGATTCCAACTGCAAAAACCATATGCTTGTAAATGAAAGTGATTTAAACTATAATGTATTAATCCTTATTTGCTGTTTATTCATTTTATCTCTTAATTGAAATAACCCACTTTCCCAGGATCCATATACTGTCTGGTTGGTGTCATGACAGTTGCAATAGTTACATATAACAGGCACGGTTTGCAAAGTCAGAAATCAAAAGGCTCTTGAGAAGAAAGGCAAAGTGAATAAAAGAGCAGAAATTTCAGAAAGGAATTTAGCAGACATGGAAACATAATCAAACTGGAAATGGGAGGAGTAGAGATGAGCTACAGGCAGAGAAGGGGCCTGAAGGTGAGAGTGATAGATCTGAACTAGATACAATAGGCAATAGGAAACAGTGGAATCATTTTTATCCACAAGTTGGAGAGGACAAGGAGTTGACTCTATGGATAAGCTACACAATGCTAGAAATGTGTGTGCATGTGTAGTATTGTGTCCCTGCCATTGCTCTGTCAATCCCTGACTGTTCTGAGTCCCCGTGTCTCTCCCCAGTGCCTGTTTCCTCATCCCATGTACTTTATCTCCCCAACCAGCTTTTTCTGTTCCCTTTGTACCATCCACAGCACCCTGCACACCTAAGTCCACGTTCTCTTTCCTTCTCTCTTTGTGTCCAGGCTCCCCAGCTGAAGAGCTGCAGTACATTCCTCTCTCCCCTTCTCCCCCCACAAAAAAAATTGAAGGCGGCTGACAGGTGTCTTCTCTGATCCCATGTGCTCCAGGCATGCAGCACACAGCAGCACTTGTGGGGATAGCACTGGCCTCCCCTCACCTGCCTTGTTACTCCTCCACCACAACCCTAAATTCATTTTAATAAGAAAAGGAGATCAGAGGCTGTCTGTGCCATTGGGAGATGCATAACTGTGAAATACCAGATAATTTTATGAGCTCTGAATAAGCAATGAGCAAGCACATTTCCAAAGACTTATCCACCCCCATCTTTGCAAGGTTTATCTGTCACTAGTAATCATTCTAAAGGAGAATTATGAACTGAGCAAACAGGACGAGAGGCAAGCCAGTGCGCAAATGCTGCACACTTTGGGTTAGAGAGCCAGTCCAACATCCCTGACCCACTTTAACACCACTTCACCCCATTTTGAAGATTAAAATGACTCACAGGCTCTGTGCCGGCTCTCTGCATAGGGGTGATTTTCACCCGTTTATTAATGTTTTCCTTAGGAGATTTGTTTCCATTTTTTCTTGGAGATCAGCCAGGGAGACAACATGAGAGATACTTTTGATCAATAGCCTTTAACATTAATCAAGACAGAATCGTTGAGGCATTGCTTATTAGTGAGGCAATTCCTACTACCTCCTCCACTGTGGCTGCTGCACTACCTCTCTTCCCCTTTATGTTGGTTCAAAGGACACATAGCAGGTTCAGATGCTAAAGTTGCTTAGCAATTTCTCTTCAGATTCCAATTGCTGCTAGTGTCAGCATCAAAAATCAGTGGGTATGGGCTTTTTATTTCATTTAGGAAATCTAAATATATTTGGAAAGAATAATAATTATGATTGACTGGAGTGACTGAGGAGTAAAGACTGTTACACTGAAACAATTTTGAAGGGGGCAGGGAGTTGGTAAGTGTGTCAGACGCAATAAAACAGACCATACTCAAACACTGCAACAGGAGCCATATTCTTTCAGTAGATGAGAGCGGGAAATAAATAGATCTCTGTTTGTCATCAGGGGCTATGGTAAGTGGATTTCATATAGATTTTATGGTCAGAAAGGACTATTAGGTCATCACATGGAATTTATAACATATTCCATAAAATTTTCCCCAATTACACAAATATTGGGCACAATACAGGGTACCCAAAAAGCATATCTTTCCAAAAAAGCATATGTCTGGCTAGGAAAGGATTTTGTCCTGAACTTCTGCACTTTGGGCTAAGTGGGCCAGCAGTACTCAGTATTTAGCCCACATACCTCTTATCTGGCAGTTTCCGCATTTTTTATTGTGAATTAGTCATTCTAAATAGAGCAAACTAGTGGGGTAGATCCCTGGCCTCCCGTAACGTAACTCTGCACTGCTGGAGCATCACAAGGTGATTTTCCGGTTGTACTTTCAGCAAAGCTGCATTTTTGCAAAGGCTTTAGCCCCTCCCCCCATTTTCCATGCCCTCTAAGAGTATAAGGTGTATTGGGGCCAGAGCAGAAATTAAATCACTGCTAAATCCCTAACAGCAGAGTATTCCCTAGAGGACCTTTCTGGCCAGCGTATGTTAGGACAGCCCAGTAGCTGCTTGTAAGTGATGCTAGAGGTCAGATTGGCCCATCTGAAAATTCCAGCATCAAGAGAGGTATAAAAGTAGCTTAGAGCCACCTTTGCCTCCATTCATAGCTATGTTGGTGGTTCCTAGATGTTTTAGTGTCATCTTAGAACCTAAGATTAAAATACATTGATGCACGAAAATATGGGATCCAAAGAAATCATACAGAACTCACAAAACCTAGACACAGTAGTATTACATAAACACATCCCTGATTCTTTTCATCTTAGTTAGGAACTTACAATCACAAAAGCCATATATTGTAACTGAGCCAGATACACCATAGGTTGCAATATTTGGAGACAAGTAATTGGTATTCTGTTTATGTTCTCTATCCTACAATGTTCTGTGTATGCTGGTGGAGTTCCCACCCAGCTCCAACAAACTACACACTTGTAAAGATTCAAACTGACATGCCCTACTCTGGTTTTATACAAAAAGGACCCTTAACCAATATTACTGCATACAAACCGAGCTTCACTGCTCCTGGGTTCCTTTATTTGAAAACTGATCTATCACATATCTTACTTCCTCTTTCCCAAGTGGCTCCAAGTTTTTAATAGAATCATACAACTGGAAGGGACCTCCAGAGGTCAGCTAGTCCAGTCCCCTGCACTCAAGGCAGGACTATCCCTGACAGGGAATTATCTAGACTATCCCCGACAGGTGCTTGTCCAACCTGTTCTTTTGTTATGTTCATGAGAGAGTCTAACATGCCATACCTTCCCCAATGAGTCAGCAACAATTTGCAGTAATTAGAGAGGCAGATGGTCCAATAGCCAGAGACATGGGTTCAGGTCCTTCCTCTGCTACAGATTTCCTGTATGAATTTGGATAACTCATTTAACCTCTGTATGCCTCAGTTCCCCAATATTTAAAATGGGGATAATAGCATTTTCCTACCTCCCAGGGCCATTGTGGAGATAAATACATTAAAGATCGTGAGGAACTCAGATAGTACAGTAATGGGAGCTATACAAGTAAGTACCTTTGCTAGCTGCCAGCTTACTGCAGGGTTCCAATACTAGCTAATACGGTTGAGTAGCAAGAGAATGCTGCTAAATTCTGAAACAGTCAAGTAAAGTTCATAATCATAGAATCATAGAAATGTGGGTCTGGAAGTGGGTTTGAGAGTTCACAAATCTAGCTTCTTGCATTGAGACAGGACCAAGTAAATCTAGACCATCCCTGACTGGTGTTTGTACAAGCTGGTCTTAAAAATTTCCAATCATGGGGAGTCCACAACCTCTCTTGAAACTTTATTACCCTTATAGCTACAATTCTTTTCCAAATAGCTAATTTACTTCCTTTCCTGCCTTCATCAGAGAGACTAATGATCACTATTTACACCAGTCTTTAATATATTTGAAGACTATCAGTCCCCCTCCCCCCATTTTCTTTTCTCAAGATTAAACATGTCCCTTTTTTAACCTTTCCTCAGAGGTCAGGTTTTCTAAACTTTTTATCATTGTTGTTGCTTTCCTCTGGATTCTATCCAATGTATCCATTTCTTTCCTAAAGTGTGGTGCCCAGAATTGAACACAGTACTCTAGCTGAGGTCTCATCAGTGCTAGGTGGAACGAGACAGCTACAGTCTTACATATGACACTATTGTCAATATACCCCAGAATGGTAGTCTTTTTCACTTCTTTTAAACTGTCTCACATTATATTTGGATTAATAATAAATCATATTATTTAATAAATAAATAATAAAAGAAGAATATTATCACATATTAAAATTAGTATTATCAATATTGGTACAGAAGTGAATAAAAAACTATAGATCAGAGTTATCCATTCACTGGCTTATGGACCCCAAGTCCTCCAGGAATTCTCATGTGATGTCCCAGAGTGTTTGATTTAGCATTTGAGTCTCTGGATTAGCTGAAAGATGTGTGAAAACTCATGTACTTACACAGATTCTACTAGCTACACATTTGAGGAGTCTCAAGAGCATAAATTAATCCTTTCAAAGTCGAATATAACGTCCACTCATTAAATTGACATGAGATGATGGCATATGACTAACTTAAATATTTTGCTAAAGCACTGCTTTTCCCCCCTAAAACCTGCTCCCTTTTGCGGTCAGCCATCACAAAGTTAAGGATTAGCAAGTCTGAAGAGCAGTGCTTTTGGGGCAGAGTTCTGCTACCTCAAAATGTGTGGTCTTGTGCTACATTAATGAAAGACCTATCGTCCCAAAGCTCCCCTTTGCTTGCATTGGAGGAAAGAAACAAAAATGGTGAAGACGGGACAGAAAGAGTGGATGAGAATGTGTGGCTCTTAGAGGCTGATGTTCGTTTGACTAACTATTTATAGAGGGACTGGTGCATTTTGTATCACTTTAAGCCTATAACTCCTTGAGGAAGGTGGCAGAACACAGGTACTAGGCAGGTAACCAATACCAATATGACTGCTTATCATAAGTAATAAAACTACCAGAAAGGAGATAAAGGATGGCAGATGCCTCAGAGCAGCTTGCAGGCCACATATTGGCCCTTCCTTTTCCTGTAGATCCATGAGGTTTAGAACCTTCTTTTCTTGTTTCCTCCATTTCTCTGCTCTCCAAGCCTCTTCTTTTAATGGAGCATTTGTGAGGTAAGGTGAACTCAAGGATTTTCTTGGGAACTATTCTTTCCTGCTGTGAGGCTTGAAATACAACGCCAAGATGTATAAGGCATTTAAACTCAGCAAGCTAGATTGTTCAGCCCATACACTCATTGGTGAACTCATATGAGTAGTCCCACTGAATTGAAAGGAAATATTTATGTGAGTCACCCCCACTCCTAATTCTAACTCAAAGACTGCAGGTAGCTCCGCAGACACTTAAATTATTAAAAATGTCAGTAATATTCAAGAAATGATTTGAGGGAAGGATATAGTATTTTATCTTTCCAACAGTTCCCACATGTATTCTCATTCCCTGAGATATCCCATTCTCACATCATTGTTGGCTAGATCAAGTCCTTCTGGCTTCTTCTAGATAAACCATAACTAATTTATTTTTTCTGTTTGGCCTAAATATTTCCCTAACTAGGAAAATCACCATTCTTTCAATCAGCTTTCATTAAGCTCCCAAGAATGGTAACTTGAGTGATGATTTTTAAGGAAGAACATAGAATCATAGAAGTCATAGAATCATGAATATCAGGGTTGGAAAGGACCTCAGGAGGTCATCATGTCCCTTGATCTGCTGGCAATGCCCCTACTTTTACAACCCAATATGCTGTTAGCCTTCTTGGCAACAAGGGCACACTGTTGACTTATATCCAGCTTCTCGTGTACTGTAACCCCTGGGTCCTTTTCTGCAGAACTGCTGCCTAGCTATTCGGTCCCTAGTCTATAGCAGTGCATGGGATTCCTCCATTCTAAGTGCAAGACTCTGCACTTGTTGAACCTCATCAGATTTCTTTTGGCCCAATCCTCAAATTTGTCTAGGTCCCTCTGTATACTATCCCCACCTTCCAACATATCTACCACTCCTCCCAGTTAAATGTCATCTGCAAAGTTGCTGAGGGTGCAATCTACGCCATCCTCCAGATCATTAATGAAGATATTTCATTAATAATGAAATAAATAATGAACAAAACCAGCACCAGGAGTGATGCTTAGGGCACTGCACTTGATAATGGCTGCCAACTAGACATGGAGCCATTGATCACTACCAGTTGAGCTCGACAATGTAGCCAGCTTTCTATCCACCTTATAGTACATTCATCCATCCCATACTTCATGTGTTTTCCCTCTTGTATTGTGGGGAAAACTGGTGTAAATCTAAAGCTAAGAAATGTGTTGAAACAAATGATAACCGGCTATGGAAAGCATTCTGCTGTAAGGACCGGTAGATTTAAATCCTTATAGAAGATCGTCCCAGATGAGGAACACTGGCAGGTCTGGAAGTGGAATCCACACAATCAATACCACTGGCAGCAATAGGTGCATTTTGTGCATTTCGAACACAGAAAGACTGTTCAGAACTCATTGAATGCATTGTATCTGAAGGTCTGTTAAAGCTAGGATATATTATGGCTACAGGAGCACAGAACAGGGAGGATGGAGCAAAGGAATCTCCTTCCCCTGCCAATTACTTCCATGTATCAATCCAAAGGTTTCAGCCACTGCACCCTGAGAGTGCAGTGGAGGCTTCTACAAGTATGACAGGAAGCATAAGATGCATTATAGCGGTTAACTGAGCAGGGGGAGGAAGGGGACCTTGATAACGGCAAGACCAAAGACTTTGGAAACACAAACTATACCTTTTCTATGGGTGTTTAAGAGCTAGCAGAAAAGCCCCAGAAGCGTTTAGCCCTGCTCCTGCTCTGTTTAGAGGAGGAGGGGGCCTATGTGAATTTTAGACCCTCCCATTGGCATTTCTTGCTACAATTCCACCCCTGTGTCTATAAATCACACCAATTTACATTCACGTCAATTTACAACAATGTACTGATATTTATCAGGTTCCACTGCATAATACATCATTTCTAAGAGCTAAACCCTGCTGTGCTGCTTCTTGCTATGGAGGAAGAGCAAGGTCGTCCTGCACTTTACCAAGATCCATGGATACTGTGGATGCCAAACTGATCTCCATGGCTGGAATTTAGAGGGCATGGCAGAGAGCTTCTATACATACACACGTGATTTGCTTTCTACTTTAAATAGATAAGATAAATCACTGATTAAATACACTGCATTCTGTAGAAGGTTTCTAGAACACAGACATTTCAAGAAAAAAAAATTGGATTCCTGTTCTAGTAATGCCAAATCCCCTTCTTTGTGCAATCTTGTAAAGGATTTACTACTCATAAGACAAAAACATAAGAATTTTCCAATTAACTCTCAACAATATGCTTTAATTAGATAAAATAACAGAAGATATTGATGCTGGCATAGTACACACAAGCATTACAAAGGTTCCTTATTTTTTCCTCAGTCTCACCAAATTTACATATCTCCTCATGGTGCAATAAATTTTTTAAATGGAGCAGAAAGACATAAACATAATTAAAAGTACTGTTGCATCATCTCCTTATAAATATTTTATAAGTTTTTACATTAAAATAATATGAGTCTGAATATGGTGAAGTTGATGGGCATTAAAAGCATCTGTTGAATACTTGATAAAGAATAAATTCAATTTAGTTCAACTATAATTTCCAAAGCATAATGCAAATCTTGGGACAACAGGCATCTCCCAATATATAACATTATTTTTTATACCCCAAAGAAATCAGACTGATAGCTTTATCTCCCTTTGTGAATTATTTCAGAAGTCATATTGTAGGAAGACAATTTTATTTTGTCAGGGAAAAAGTTTACATCAGTCAATAATTATTACTATATAATTTAGGGACATGTGTTTACACGTAGAAAACAAGCAATTATATGTTAGACATCTCATTAGATAATGCAATCAGATACACTATAGCAATCTTATAACGAGAAAAGCAGTGAAATTTATAGAGCTAAAACTCTTTGCTGTTATAATAGAATCAGAAATAAGAGATTGGAAAAAACTATTGGGTCAGATTTTCACAGTTTCACAGATTCTGAAGCACTGGCCCTCATGCAAAAATGCATAACCATAAGTACATGGACATATTAGGCATAGAGATGTTCAATAGCCATGTTGAGGTAGAGCTGGTCAACTGAATATGCACAGAGATTCAAACTAGATACACAAGTACATGCATGCTGTTTCACATGGCTCCAAGGATTTTATCTAGTCCTAACAATACCTGTTAATGAATAATTGTCCCCTGTGGTACATTTTCTAGTGTACTATCCAGTCCAACTATAGGTGACCCAAGCAATGGGGTGTTCACCAATTCCACTGGAAGACTTAGACTCTTCCTTTTCTTGTCATTGCTTAGCCAAGGCATAGTGTTTAGTGTTTTTAATCTTTCCTCAGAAATAAATTCCTCCACCTTGTAATAATTTTCTTGTTTCTGATGTCTGAATTTCCTCCCATTTGTCAATACCAGAAATAATGAACATTTTTTTCATCTACATTTTTAATAAAAATAGCTTTGAAACTAAATTTAAACTTTTATGAAAAAATTGGAAAATTTCAGGTTTTCACAAAAAAAGCATTTTAACAAACCTGAAATATTTTGACAAAAACAAAAAGTTTTAACTGTTTTTTATAAGAAAACACCATTTCCAGATCAGCCCCAAACTGTACCTTTCTAACAACGAGGTGCCCAAAAAATAATGCAATAGATCAGTTGTGTTGAGTCTGAACCATATAAAGAGTGACAATTACCCACCATGTTCAGCCATCTATTTCTGCATATTGACATTTAATCATGTTGGCTTTTTCTTGTTGCTGTATCAGATTACAAAACTCCTATGTAATTTGGTTCTCACTCTCATTCCTAGATATCTTTCAATATCTGAGCCTCCCACCATTTATACCAATTTTACACCAGTGCAATTCTGCTGAGTCCATTGGAGTTACTCCTGATTTACACAGGTGTGAGTGGATAATCTGGCCCATTGTTTCCAAGTAATTATCTTTGTGTTGCATTATTTCCCCCTCTGCATAGTTTGTATTGACATGGACACAAAGAATGAGACATAGACATCACAATGTGGTTAAATCTGGAGATCACACTTTATTGACAACACCAACCAGGGGAACCCAGAACTTTCCAGCATGGTTGTTCTAGTCCAGATTTCAACTGGTACCAGTGACCCCTTGTCATAAGTATGGAGGGTGCCTTGCCTGGTTTGGGCTATGTTATCCAATACAGTGTGCCTTGCCTGGGTGTGGGCTAGGTTGTCTGAGACAGGTGACGTGGGAGTTTCCCTGCCATGAGGGAGGGACGAGCCTCCAGCCCAGGAAGAAGGGAGGAGCAAAACAGTCAGTTCCATCTTGGCTGCACATGAGGCAGGAGGCTTGCCAAGGTAGCTGGCAAGGGTTCTAGACCATCTTTGGCTGTAAAGATGGCTCTACCTTTTTCCGATACTTCTACTTAGCTGATGTAAGTGATTTTGATTCTTCTATTAAGCCGTGCCTTTTGGGGTGTTCTTTCCTTTTCAGAACAAAGTGGGAAACCCCAAATGTAAAGTGTCTGTATCTCTGCTTTAACCTTTTTCTTTATTAAATTTTCTAGTTATAAAACCGTCTGGTTTATTTCCCTTAGGGTTTTTCTCTGCTTCCAGTTGGGAAGGGGTAAGGGAAGGGAATAGGAACCAGGGCAGCTAGGAGCCTAGCTGGAGTGTGAAGACTGTCTCTCCTTACCATCAGGTTAGACGGGGGAGGGAGGAAGCAGTCTCCAGGTGTCTGCCTCTCGGGTACAGAGAGACAGGGGTGGGGGAAGTCTGCCTTCAGCCGGGGAGGGTGAAGGACAGAAAGCAGCCTCCAGGTATCTGACTTTGAAACCCAGTGAAGAGGACAAAGTTGGGGTGGGGAAGATCGGGGGCCCCTCCAAGGTTTTGGAAGTATACTCGATTGGTGGCAGCAACTGGTAACCCCAAAAACCCCAACTGGCAAAGGGGATGTGGGGGGGGGGGAAGGATTTGTTGGTCTGGCATAGAAGAGGCCCAGCCTTTGTACTCAGGAGCATAGAGGCTGTGGGTAAACCCCTCTTAAACCCCTGATGTACTATAAACCTGAGGATGAGTGTGAAAGGCACATCTTTTACATCCTCCAGCCTGCCAAGGAACCTTGATTAGAATCCAGAGTCCCAACCTGCTCCCCTCCTCCTACCACAAGTTGCTCCAGATACAGAGGCATATCTCCTTCCATGCCATGTGAGAGCCTGGAACAATACCTAAGCAGCATGCTAGGTTTTAGAATCATCTATTGGTCCCACTATCTGCACTGATGCCTTCCTGGCAAAGTGACAATTGTAATTTAATCTCACCAAATCAGACCTGCCGAGTGAGGATAAAAAAAAAGCATACGGCCGTTTTCCAATTTTGTCATACTTTGTCAAGGGGAAAATCCCTTCCAGACCCCAAAACTGGTGATCAACCTAGACCTCGGTATAACCAGATATCCAGCAATAAGGTTAAAGGGGGAAAGGGTGGAGCTGAAACATGAGCCAACAATAGCTGCCCCACTTACACAGCAAACTATATTATCTCCCTGCCACTTACCATGGCCATTGGACTGTAAGCAATCACCTGGCTCCAACACCATCCCTACTTCCAGATGAAAACAGTGGTAGATGGGAGAGACCATGGGCCAGATCAAGAATATGACCATATTTCCCTTCACAACACACAGCACGAAGAGGGAGAATGCAAGAGGAAAGAGGTGTCACAAGGCAAGCAGTAGGCCCTATTCACAAGGTAAATGGGGCATGTGCCAGCTACTATCCGCTGAGATCTCTTGAACTCCACCCCCAGAGGTTGTCTATAATGTTCCTGACTCCACCAATGCCAGCCAGATAGCCAGTAGCTTACCAAAATCTCATCTAGAGAGAGAGAGAGCGCGAGAGAGCGAGCAGGGGCCATTGGAGGGCGGGAGGGGGGGGAGATTTTAAAAATTTTCGATTCTTACCTGAGGGAGGAGAGAGGTCTGCGAGTAGGGGGGGCATTGGAGTGGGGAGGGAGGGGGGAGAAATCTGAACGAGTGCGGGGGCTTTGGAGTTGGGGGGAGGGGTGAGAGAGGAGAGTGAGTGGGGGGCCATTGGAGGCGGGAAGGGGGAGAGATCTGAGTGAGTTGGGGGGGCAGTAGAGGGGGAGAGGAGGGAGAGAGCTGAGAGAGTGAGGGGCCCTTGGAGGGGGAGGGGGGAGAGAGCTGAGCGAGTGGGGGGGGGCTTGTTGGAGGGGGGAGAGAGCTGAACAAGTGCGGGGGCCATTGGAGGGGGGGCAGAGACCTGAGCGAGTGTGGGGTCCATTGGAGGGGGGTATTATGACATCATAACTATGTCACAGAGAACAGCAGGTGTTAACCTGCTGCCCAGCTGATGTGAATGGGCTTTAAAGAATTTCACCCCTGGGGGGCGTCAGAGGTGAGATTTGAAAAATTTTTGACTCTTACCCTGATTAGGACCCTAAAGCCTATAACTGTACCAAATTTCAAGTCTCTAGCTCAAACGGTGTGGAAGGAGTAAGGCAGCATACATACACGCACGCACGCACGCACGCATACACCATTTGTAATTGGAAACTGGGATGTAAAAAGACTACAATGTTTTTTATTAATACAAATTTTGTTCAGAAGTCTCATTTTGTATAATTAATTTCATTCTCTTGCATTTAGATGTGGGGGGGAGGGGAGAGAGCTGAGTGAGTGTGGGGGTCCATTGGAAGGGGGAGGGGGGAGAGAGATGAATGAGTGCGGGGGCCATTGGAGGGGGAGGGGGCAGAGAGCTGAGCGAGTGCAGGGTCCGTTGGAGTGGGGTATTATTACATCATAACTATGTCACAGAGAACACAGAGAACATAACTATGTCACAGAGAAATGTGGGGGCCATTGGAGGGGGGATGGGGAGGAGATTTTAAAAAAATTTGATTCTTATCTGAGGGGGGAGAGAGCTGAACGAAGGGGGGACCGTTGGAGTGGGGGGTAGGGAGGAGAGAGCTGAGCGAGTGCAGGGTCCGTTGGAAGGGGGAGGGGGGAGAGAGATGAACGAGTGCGGGGGCCATTGGAGGGGGGGAGGGAAGAGAGCTGAGCGAGTGCGGGGGCCGTTGGAGGGGGAGGGGGCAGAGAGCTGAGCGAGTGCAGAGTCCGTTGGAGCGGGGTATTATTACATCATAACTATGTCACAGAGAACAGCAGGTGTTAACCTGCTGCCCAGCTGATGTTAATGGGCTTTAAAGAATTTCACCCCTAGGTGGTGTAAGAGGTGAAATTTGAAAAATTTTCGATTCTTACCCTGATTAGGACCCTAAAGCCTATAACTGTACCAAATTTCAAGTCTCTAGCTCAAACGGTGTGGAAGGAGTAAGGGAACATACATACACACACACATCATTTGACTTTTATATATATAGATTGTGCATTTTTAAGTATAAGTGAAAAGAGAAATAGCTGTTAAAAATGATTCTGTAAAATATTACTAAACTGTGGAACTAGGATAATGATTTCAGACAAAGGTGGTGGAAAGCTAAGTTCTTTATTTGAGAGGGCTCATTTTATTTAGTGACCACTTGCTCCATAACTATCCCTTATAGGATGACTTATAGATCTTTTACTCAGTACCTAGTACTACTAGTACTTAAGCTGTAACCTAAAAATACCAACAAAAGTGAATGTGTTTTTCCTAATCTTGTGAGATATCTAATATTGGATTACTTTTGTTCACACCACCATCATCAAAATCAAATAAAAGGTGAAATGAACTAAAACTTTATTACTATCTGTCAGTTACAGTATTTCTAAGACAGCAAACATGTTCCACCAGTCAGCTGTCTTTTTCATGTAAGGAATTGTAATGTCTAAAATATAAAGCCAACTGTTCTGACTTCAAACCACATCACATATTTGTAGCAAATCTTTACTTAAAGGCTAAAAGAAACTCATAGGAAATCCAATATACTGTACAGAGAGCAATGAGAATTAGATTTGGGGAATGGTGACTATTGCTCTTATAGGTAAGCATGAGGAAGTTGATGAGTTATGTCCTTTTGACTCTAACTTGTTTTTGTAGCTCTGGTGATAATTATCTTATATAAAAATAAGCCTAGTCTGCCTCAGCTTTAAAAACAAAACCTTCAGCACAGTTTCCATATGTAAAGTTGTATAAAATGAAGGCATTTTTGCATATTATACTCCCTGCAAGTCTATTCCATGAAATGAAAACAATTAATTAGACAATTAATTTAATTTAATAAGAAGTTTTCAATTGAATAATGAAAAATAACACTTTCTTTCTAGATACAAAAAAGTAAATCTATCTCTTTGTAACTCCAGCTGTGTATATGTTCCAGCAGACAAAATCTTTATTTATAGACAACTAAGGTTGTTTTATGGCCTAGACCACTCACCCAAATCTTTAAAGTTAAACACATGTCAAAATCATAGCAAATACCCAACATCCCATGCCACTTGAGAATCACACAGAATGCTGTCAGTCACATGCTATGCTCCCCAACAAGGACACCATTTCCATCCCCAAGAGATATCCCAACATCCTACAAATCCACCATACATCTAGCTCATGTTATTATGCAAAACTTACGTCATATGCACCAATAAAACAATAATCACAGATGTATGCCGAAAGAAATTTGTGGCTAAGTACACAAAGGAATTTAGGTACTGTGATGGGGCAAGGCCAGATGGCTATAGCACTTTCCTATGTTTCCTATGTTATGTAAGGAACAGATATGTTAGCCTCAGTCTAAACAAATCCCTGGTATCATTGGAATCTTCTAGAAAGCAGTAGAAATAGCTAGCCTGATTGGGACACCTGAAGCCAATCAGGGACTCACTGAAACCAGTTAAAAACCTCCCAGTTAGTCAGGTGGGGGTGAATGTCAGGAGCTGTGGGAGGAAGTTGTGCTGTTGGTGAGACTGAGTGTTAGATAACATAACATACACAGGGAAGGAGGCCCTAAGGTAAGGGTGAAGTGGAATTTGAAGAAGTGGGGACTGCTGTGGGGAAGTAGCCCAGGGAATTATAATATGTTTTGTGGCTAAAAGATCAACCATCTTAGCTGATACTATTAGCGTCCCTGGGCTGGAGCCCGGAGTAGAGGGCGGGTCCGGGCTCCCCACTTTCTACCTCCCCTAATTAATCACTGAGACTGGGGAGACAACAGAGACTGTGCCAGGAAGGATAACTTCTCCTCACTGGCTTATGATGAAAAGGGCTCAATAGGCTATGACCTTGTCTCTAGAGAGAGAAGGGCTATGTGGAGAGTCACACTGAGCCTCTGAGACTAGTGAAATCCACCAGAAAACGCAGGATCCATGAAGATAAGGACAGAGTTTTGTCACAGTACCAATATCCAAAATTTAGATCCTTAAAATCCCTACTCAACTGCCACCTAACCCTGTAAATATCTTAAGTCTCCAGGTGCCTATGTTTCCACTGGTAAAGTCCCCTAGGCACCCGTTACCTCTTTTGACAGACACAGTTATCCAAATTCAGGGTATTACAGGTTGTATCAGGAGGAGAAATTAGGAGTCAGATATTTCTTTGCTGCAATCCTGTTTATGTATTATTTATAGAAAATACACAAAGTCTTGTTTCCCTGAACACAGGGGGAACTACACAGAAAATAGTGTCTTTGCTTGCAGACCCAAAACTCTTTAACCAGCCTTAGCCTCCTCTTTAGGCTTCTCTCGGGATCACACACTGTGCTTGTCCAGGCTGTGTCTCTCTCTGTATGCTGTCTCCTGCTTCTCTCTTACATGGTGCACGCACACACACACACACCCTCTGATTAGACAATACCTTGCAAAACCATTCACCCAGGTTGTTCAAATTTCTGTGCAGCTTTGTCTTTGTTTTGAGTGGAGATATATACCTATGTTTTGGATTTGGAGGCTGCTTTCATTTCAGTCCTGAAGGAACTGGTGCCCAACCCATAACAACAAAGTTTGATTATAATCACAATAGCACCATTTCAACCGGTGGGCATGTGCACAGCTGCTTTAGTCCTGACACTCATTACCTAACTCACACCTAAGCCCCAGCAGGATCCTCAAATTGGGCATTCCTCCACCTATCTTGCCTGCTGTGAGGCATGCTCAGAGTTTGTCTGTAGGATCAAGTCCCGCACAAAACATTGCCCCGCCCTTCAGACTGCTGCCCAAAGGATATTATGATATCCACTCTAAAAGCATCTACTTCCACTTCTGAACCAGCTTTAGCAAAAACTCCCCTTCACTCTACACATGGCGCAGTAGTACAGAGGTGGTTATGAATCTTATGATTTAGGTCAATGAGTTAGATTATTTAAAAGTTTTAATATTTATGGATTTGAAATGCATTTTATGCAAATATAATTACACGCTGTTAATCTTGAGCATGTAGACTCTCATTACTAAAATTGACTATGGGCCCATTCTTGCAAGGTGCACAATTCTTGACAGTTCACAGGATTATTTAAATATCTTCTGATAGACTCAGTCCTGCACAGCGCTGACCAATCCTGAGCACAGCAAAGTGGCTTTGTTCCCACTGCCTGCAATAGGAGCTGAAGGTATGTTATCCACTGTCCTGTAGACTAAATTGTCTAAACTGAGTAAAAGGAGCAAAAGGCCAATTAATTCTACTGTATAAAATTGTTCAAAAAAGTAAGCAAAAGTTACATATTGTGTCAATTTTTTAACTGAACAGAATGATTATAAGGGTTTTTTCAAGGCTCCTGGTAAGAATAGATTAGTTTAGCAACAAGTGAAGAAATTCTATAAATGGGAGGAAGTTTTTAGAGTTCAAATAATCAGAAATGTGTTTTGATTGGTTAATTTCAATGGAATGAGCTTTCAACCCTTTTCTGGACATTCCTTAATTGGGGAGGTTCAGCAGACAGCACGTTGAGTGAGTGAAAGGACTGAATTTTACCATCATGGTTCCCACCATCTATTGGGATACCAGGATCTGCCATCAGACCATTGGCCCTACAGTGTCTTGATCCTGAAAGATGTCCTGAGTAGAGCTGGTCAAAAATTTTCCAACAAAACTCTGTTTTACCAGAAAATACCACTTTGTCAAACCTGAAATGTTTTGTATTTGTATTTGGCAAATTGAAGGTAAGTTTACATGGGAAACCTGCCAGTTTACTGGATTGCTAGGGAGCCTGGTCTTCCAGGGTCTGTGGTTCCAGGGAAGGCCATCATGCCAGGGCTTCCTGCCTACCAACCATGGAGCTGAGAGACTAAAAGCCATGGGATCCCTGGCTCTAACCTTGGGCCCAAAAAAGGGAGCCTGAAGCCCCAATAAACACAGCTTGGGTCATAGTTCTCAGGGCTTCTAAGCTCACTGCTCTGGAACCAGGGGCCTGGCATTCCTGGAACAGGCTCCCATGGTTTGCAGCTCCAGGCAGCCCAGCCGTGCAACTGAATTGTGCTAGGGATCCCAGGGCTTCCCCAGCTGGACTGGAAGTCCTGAGTCCCACATGACAGGACTGCTCCTGATCCACGGACCCTGCAAGTTCTGACAACTACTGAATGAAATTATATTCAGCAGCCATCGGAGTCACATGGAGCAGATTTTGTTTAGAAAGCACCATTTGTGCGTGTTTCCAAAACAAACAAATTTCAGGATTTCTGGTTTTGGAGAAATTTTAAAATAATTTGGATTAATTCTGTTTCAGGATAAACCCAAATTTTGAAAAATTATGTTTCCTATGATCTGGAAATCCCATGTTATGACCAGCTGTAGTTGTGACCAGACTGAGCCAAAGAGAGGGAACCAGATGACATCACCATCTCCACGCAGTTTGGCTAAGCCCTGAACAGCACCTGGGCTGTGAATCTGAGGTTTTCACCATCATTGTCTCTTCCTAAAGTATCATTTCCCTTCCCACCTCATTTCTTCTCTTTCCTATGTTTTTCTTTTTATCTTCTGTCTAATAAGAATCTGACAACCTAGACAACTACACAACTTCAACTTTTGCAATATTTCTGTGACCCTGTGATCCGAAGGGCTATCTAAAAGCAATGTCTTAATCCAATGTTGGTACAAGTTTCCAGGTCACTGAGTGGCAAATAAGACTGTGTGCTGTGCCTGGGTTTTTCTAGGAGCAAGGTTGCAAGTGAGAGTGAGCGTTTGAGAGCAAAATCGCATTCTCTGTCTTTTGCTATCTTTTCTGTGTTGCACAGATTCTCTCCAAAGTCATTATTAATGGGATAATGATGCCCACTTGTACAATTGGGACGTCATCCAATGTTGCTGGAGATCCCAGGACTAACAAGTTGGCTGTTCAATTTCTCCCAACTAGTTTGTTTTAAAATCCTATATTTTTTATTCATTTTCATGAAGGTGTTACTAATAATATTCTCCCTCTTGCCCTCCCCCCAAACTGAGTAAACAGCAGCACGGTGGTTTCCATCACATGGATCTGCCACTCCAGCACCTTCCTCCTGGACTTCTCTCCCCCACTCAGGCATGGCAGAGCTGTCCTGCCAACACCTGATTTAAATCTAAAGCAGCATGTTCTCTGTGATGCCAACCTACAGACTCTACAGAGAGAGAATTATGCCTTGCCTATTCCCAGACAACCGACCGTCACACTGCCAGGGAATAGGGCTCACAGTTGGACTACCAATGCCCACCCTTCCCTGATGAACTATGAATCCAGTGTGGAAAGACTGATCAAGAGCTTCTGAGATTTTGGGGAGATAGTAAGGATGAGGAGGAAGCTATCCATCAGCTTAGTGTGTAAATCCCACAACAGACCTGGAATGGCGGAAGACAAAATCCTGAAAGGATCCAGAATAGTTCCCTGATACTGAAGCAGATCTCTGCTCTCTGGGAGAAGAAGTTGTCCCCACATAGCTCCCATTCCTCCCACTGTGCATTGGGGCATTCTAATAATACTGAGTGATAAGTCCTAAAAACCCGAGACCTCAGGACTCAAAAATGCAAAATAAGTGTGTCCTCGAGGCAGAGAATAGTATTGTTAATGAACAAATAAGGTGAAAACTGAGGTTGAAACCCCGTTTCCTTTGCCTTCTCCACTTGAAGAAGCATTTGCTGAGTTATTCTACTACACAGAAGCTCATGCAGTACTCATTGTCCCCCTCACACATACCATAGCATATCTAGGCCTGTAGAGAAGCCTGTTGCCTGTGGAGACCTGCCTCAGGCTTCAGTGTAATGGAAATTGTGCCTGTTTCCAGCCCAAGGACCCTCAATCTGCCAGAGAAAGTGGCTCATATTTGAGGCAGCTACTGAATGGGAATTGTACCTTCTGATCATCAGCCATAAACCCTTATTTTGCCTGGGAAAGTGCTTCAGCTGCTGAGAGGTGGGAAAGTGTCTCTTGCTCTCTACCCCTCCCCTACTTCACAGACCACATTAAAGCCTTAGGGCTTGTCTACACTAACATATAGGGCTGATCTTCACTACCCGCCAGATCGGCGGGTAGCGATCTATCTTTTGGCGATCGATTTCTCACGTCTTGTGAAGACACAAGAAATCGATTGCCCGTGGCACCCCCATCGACTCCGGAACTCCACCTTGCTGGGAGGCCCAAGCTGGAGTTGACAGGGGAGTGCGCCGCTGACTGCCGCCGCCGTGAGGACAGAATGTAAGTCGGCTGCAGATACGCAAACTTCAGCTATGTGATTCTGTAGTCCCCCCCCCCCTCCCCCAGTAGTGAAGACAGCCCTTAGTTCACAGCAGGCTAGGCTGTGAATCTATCCTTCACTAGCCTGAGTGTGCATGTGGACCCTTCTGACACAAATTAATGGTTTGTAAGATAGATTAACCAAATAAAGACCCAAATACCTAGCAGAGCATTCAAAGAAAGGATGTCAGTCAGTGGCTTGTGAGAAACTCATTAATACAATATCTTCCCTTTCAAGCATTATTAGATACATGGTTTCTCAATAATGCCTCCTTTCAGAGCATGGTAAGATCCAAATGAGCACATCTGATTAAATCAAATATTAAACTGAAATATTTATATTTAAAATTTTGGAAGCCTAATGTTGGTACAGCATTACCCCCAGCACTAGCTCCCCCAGTGAAAGATATAGTCATATTCAGATGGAGATTTTCTACCAAAGGACACCAAAGATCATAAGAGTGAAATGCATTGCACAGCAATTTCTTACTTCTCATAATATAGACATTCAGATCAAAGATTTTTTATATAGTTCAGGGATGGGCAAACTATGGCTCGCGGGCCACATCTGGCCCACAGGACCATCCTGCCCGGTCCGCCTGATCTCCCAGCCAGGGAGGCTCCCCCCAACCCCGCCCCTGCTGCCCCCACTATCCTGCCTTCCCCCTCTCCCAGAGCCACCTAGACCCATGGTTCCCAGAAGGTGTGCCTAGGAGGGGGTAATCTCATGATCTACCAGCATCAAACCTGGGTCCACCTCATCCATAGGCATAGCCATACTCCAACTGGCAACCTGCTGGCACTAACTTACTTGAGACCCATAAAGCCCAGCCCCATCATGAGGCTCCAGTCCTGAGGCTGGTGGAGTCCCAGACTGGCCTACTGGCCCTACTGAAGCCAGCAGCAGAAAAAAGAACTTGTTTGAACAACTGACCTCAATCCTTCTCCAGACTTAGTGGCTTGTGCCCCCTGCTACTCACTCCTGCTCCCGACACCTGCTCCCGACACCTGCTCCCTCAGCTTGATTTCCTGGCATTATGACCCAGCTTCACTCCTGGCACCTGACTTATAGTTCCTGCCCTCCAGTTTGTCTCCTGCATCTAACCCTTTGGTATCTTGACCCAGCCTGAATGTGGGAGCACTGGGGTCCCCTCATCGTCTGTGGCAGCTGGAGTTGTGAGGAAGTCCCCCACCTCTCTCAGCAACTGGGAGCTGCAGGGTCCCTCCACTGCCCAGGGGGACTGTGAGCTCCATGGACTCCCATGACCTCTGTGATATAATCGTAGACATAGTTGTGGTTACATAGCTAAACATTTTTACTGTATTTGCCATTCTTTTATATCTACACTAATTTTATTAGCATAAGTATCAAGTAAACCTTTAGTGACATGATGTTCATTTAAGAACTCTTCTGTAAGGTATTTTAATATTTTTCCAGGAATATATAGAGATATATTCATTTCAACCAGTAGCACAGTCTCGCTTTGATACAAAAAAGGCCATCAGCCAGTTAATTTACCTCTGATTACGTATCTGGTGGAGCCTTCCTTCAGCCATAGTCAGTGGATAAGCTAACAGCTATGTGTGCATACATAGCATTTCTAGCCTGTGGGGCAGTTTGCAGGAAAAGGCAATTACCTGCAAAGCTGATTTAGCTGCACATGTATGCACAGCACAGACTTTATTAGGAGCAATGAAAGAGCTGAGGCCATTAATGAACTATAAAAATGTAAGGAGGGTTTGAATGACTTCTCCCCTGACATCCAGTGATGAGCTGTGGGGGAAAAGATTTCAAGACCAGACCATATTTGTATGACCATACCACACCTGTCTAGGTTTCAACAGACAAAGCTGCCTTGCCAAAGTGATCAATTTTGGCTGGTGTTGGGTTACAAATCACTTTAGAACTGAGTGCAGAAGTAATGAAATCTTGTTATCCTTATTGTATGAGTAAAGGGAAGCCGAACTATGCTTAGCATGCCCTGATTCCACGTGCTACCCTCAACTGAACTGCACTCACTAAGAAGGGGGTAGGGATGCCAAATCCCAGTGAAAAGAGAGACGTAGAGGAAAGGGGGTTGTATCTTGGGATGGAGGCTCTGCCTAAAGAGATCATTTGAGTCTCCCCCTCTCAACTGTTTAAAAATAGAGCTGATTACACTCAACTGAGACTTTTTTGTTTTGTTAAGCGATCACTAGAGCTGAAATCACTGATAAGCAGGTCTAAGGGCTGGTCTTCACTACGGGGGGATAGATTGAAGATACGCAACTTCAGCTACGTGAACAACGTAGCTGAAGTCAGTGTATCTTCAGCCAACTTACCTGCCGTCCTCATAGCAGCCTCGCCACAAGCTGGAGCTACTGGAGTTGACGGGGGCGCCGCAGGTGATCAATTTTTCACGTCTTAATGAGACGCGAGAAATCGATTGCTAAAAGAATGATTGCTACCCGCCAATCCGGCGGGTAGTGAAGACTTACCCAGGGTGCTAAGCAGACCTGCTGTGGGACAGTGTTTCAGTGAAAGAGACTGCCCAGCCCACACCAGCGGTGAAATTTCCCCACTAACTGATAAAATCACTCTGAGAGCGTAGGCAGCAAGGCAGAGTGAACAGCAGCAACTGTGAGACAGATGTGGAGGCAGCAGCAGCAGCTGAGGCACTGTTCTTTGCCCGTTCCACTGTGGTGTAGGAGGTGAACTCATGTGAATGCACGCCTGAACTCTGGGTCTTCACTGAGCAAGGACAGTAACTGTGAGTGGGGTGCAGAAGAGGGAGGGTGGAATGGCATGTTAAAGGAACATTTATTTGATGGACTTCCACACTTCAAGGTGAGAAACTGAAGCAAAGGACACTGCCCAGTGTACTATGTGGTGAGAGTTTTGCTCCTGATCATCTGCTTTCAAATTGCGGCTGTTTGTTTTCCCAAATTAAAGCCGGGTTCCTTTCCTCTGTTTATTTAAAGTTTTCTTTTCTATACACAGACTCAGTACTTGTGAGAGGGAAATACTTCCTCTTATATTTGCCCAGGATTGGTGTTTAATTTCCTCCAAAATTATTGGGTGGGGACTCCAGCCAGTTCTGTTCTGTATTGTCAAGAGGAACCCCTAGGTATTGAACCTGGCCCTTGTTGCTATCAACTCCACCTGGCAAAAAGGTTACAAAAGCAGAATTTTTTTCACTGTCTGTTTTATACTTCAAATATAGTATGCTGTGTGATTATGGTTTGGTCTGTACTTCGCACATAAATCACTTCTGTGAACTTTGTGTGTCTACGACACAGAGAGTACCATGAAGCACTGCAATCTACTACAAATCTAAAGTTGTTGAAGAAATTGTATTCTATTCATCATGTTTCCTGGGATACCCAGGGTTGTGAGGCACCTCGCTACCATACTCTTAGCAGGAGGAAATCTTGCTAGGGGGGTGGGGAGGGGAGTCAGCTTCCCAACTCCACTAACCATGGGAAACACAACCATTCTCCTTTAGGCCTCACATGCTCCATTATCACTCTACAGGTTAGTAATTAGCATCCCTGAAAACCTCTGTGCATCTTCTTGGAGTGCCCAACCCTAGTCCACTGTATACTCACAGTATTCATCAAATTTCAGCTTCCAAAGAAGCAGTACACCCCAGCTCACTAGTTCCTCCACAGATCTCTCTGCTCTGTTTAACACACAGCAGTTAGAGTTGTTTATAGTGAAAGCAAATAAGTTTATTTAACAAATCATAGAGATTCAGGTAGTAGCAAGTAGATATATTAGAAGCAAATGGTTAGATATAAAATAAAAACATAGAATACATTCTATAGCCTAGACTTAATTTAACCTGTTACCACATGTCTAACCAACTACTACTCATCCAAACTCCCTATAGCGCTTTAGAGCCAGACAGGTTGTCACCCTGCTTTCATGAGACATAGACACTTCAACTTACGTCTGGGGTGAAAGATCCCAGTGTGCTCTTTGCACTCCAAGATATACCAGACCAATCCTTCATCTTTATTCAAAAAGATGACATCCCCTGATGTTTGCTTCAACCTGTAGATTTCCTCATCTCTCAATCTGCACCTTGCTCAGCAGGTACATAGGCATACCACGTGAGGTATGCAACATAAAAATGGCCAGACAGGAAGCTACGTGCCAGTTACCTCTAGCCTGAAAGGACGATCTTTGAGGTATGTCATCTCCTGGTGACCTTCCTTAACTCCAAGATTGTAAGAGAATAATTTTCAGTATAGATCCATATCTCCTTAAGAATTATCCATAGGTACATTTCACAATGACTATAATGACCAGATGGATACTGCCTCTCAGTAAAGACTTCACATGCCACGGTTCAGTGAATAGTTATACAGATATCAACGCAAAAGTTATACATTGTTAAACCCTATGCTCTCTCATGCCCTCTGCCAGTTGGCATCGTGAAGTCCCAGGGTCACAATATTGTATTTTATAATTTGAGAAATAGCACACAAACATGTATTTTAGAATATGACTGGGACACAGACCTTCCAAAGCTGCATTCCAGTTGGGTTGGCTGTGCTGTGATGATGATTCCAATTCAAAGTGGTGCACCCTAACCCTTCATTCAGCAATGAAATAGATCCCTGCATTCACCAGGGTTAGTGGGTGAGGGCAAAGAATAATGGGGAAATATTTTCTTAAACATCTCCCATTGACTTTGGTTTTGAAATGATTAAAAATATAAAGGTTTAGTTGTGAAGGTAGAATACCTGGAACCAACCTTTTCCCTTCTTATCCTCGTCTCCTTTCTTGCCTTTCCCCACAGCTTCTATTTCCTTCTTTCCCAGGCAGTAAAAAGATTAAAAGTGTGAGGTCAAGGCAGGTGGAGATTGTCTTTCAACCAGCCTTATCTGCTTCATGCAGGAGGCAGGAAGATGAAACTAGGATCTGGAGGAAAGAAAGCAAGCCAGAGCTCTGATCACAAGAAAAGTGACCGGTGATCCAAAATCTCAGCGCAAGAATGGTGCATAATTACCGTATATACTCGAGTATAAGCCGAGTTTTTCAGCCCACTTTTTGGGCTGAAAAAAGCCTCCTCGGCTTATACTCGAGTCAACCCGGTAAAAAAAAAAAAAAAAAAAAAAGCCTCACTCTCCCGTCCCCGCCGCGCGGGCGGGCTGCCGGGAGCGTCCCGGTTCCCCCCTCCCCGCCGCGGGCGGGCTCCCGGCAGGGACAGGACGGGTCGCGCCCGCAATGGCCGGGGCTCCCCCCGTGACAGGCCGCGGCACGGAGCCGCCGGGCCCAACCGCCCCGGGATCCTCCCGAGCCAGCCCTGCTACCGCGCAGCGGGGGCCGTTCCCCCCCCGGGGAGGGGTGAGTGCAGGGCCCGGCCCGGGCGGCGGGCTCGGGGGGGGGAGGAACGGCCCCCGCTGCGCGGTAGCAGGGCTGGCTCGGGAGGATCCCGGGGCGGTTGGGCCCGGCGGCTCCGTGCCGCGGCCTGTCACGGGGGGAGCCCCGGCCATTGCGGACGCGACCCGTCCTGTCCCTGCCGGGAGCCCGCCCGCGGCGGGGAGGGGGGAACCGGGACGCTCCCGGCAGCCCGCCCGCGCGGCGGGGACGGGAGAGCGAGGCTTTTTTTTTTTTTTTTTTTTGTCCGGCGGGGAGGGGAGGAACCGGGGTGCACATTTTTTTTTTGGTCCGGCGGGGAGGAGGGAACCTCGGCAGCCCGCCCGCGGCGGGGAAGGGGGAACCTCGGCAGGGGGAACTCGGCAGGGGGGAACCTCGGCAGCCCGCCCGCGGCGGGGAAGGGGGAACCTCGGCAGGGGGAACTCGGCAGGGGGGAACCTCGGCAGCCCGCCCGCGGCAGGGAAGGGGGAACCTCGGCAGGGGGAACCTCGGCAGCCCGCCCGCGGCGGGGAAGGGGGAACCTCGGCAGGGGGAACTCGGCAGGGGGGACTCGGCTTATACTCGAGTCAATAACTTTTCCAGCTTTTTGTGCTAAAATTAGGTGCATCGGCTTATATTCGGGTCGGCCTATACTCGAGTATATACGGTATGTAAGACTGAGTTTGTGCTCCAGAAAGAAAGAATTTTAGTTAGGGGCTGTGTTTGATTCTGAAAAATTCATTAGGGAGGATCACAGATTATCTTGAGATACATCCTATGGGAGAGAGTTTGAGGATTAACCTTCATTCTTGGCCTTTGGGTGTTTGTAACTATAATATTATGTTGTATTAACAATATAGTTTTTCATATATGATCTATATATCAGAATATTTCACCAGAAAAAACCCAGAAAATAATCTACCAGAATGCAATATAATTTCTTAAACATTCTTTGGTCATTTTAGTCATCTAAGATTTTAAAATCAGTGTCTCTGATATTGTTTTGCATTCAGTATTAATTGTCTATCTTGACAATATTTTGAAACATTTCCCAGGTTCTTGTCATGCTTGTCTTGGTCTCTTACAAAAATTATAATATTCTCATAAATATTCAGAGACTCTACACACCATTGCATGACTTGTTAATTAAACCTTGATATTTCTCAGGTGCTGATGAAATTCCAAACATCAATCTTTTATAACAGTGTAGTTCTGCATATGTTGCAAACAATGAGTTCATTTTATATCCAGGTTCATGCGCATTCTCAGCATTGTTAACAAAGTCCTGTGGCACCTTAAAGACTAACTATAAAGTTTTGAAGCATGAGCTTTCGTGGGCTAATACCCACTTCGTCGGATGCAGGCAGTGGAAGTGTTCACAAACAGGCAGTTATAGAAAAGTAGGTAAGAGCCAGGTGGGAGGTGAAAAGGTTAGTCCAATTAAGCTGAGCCAGCTTGTTATCTCCGATCAGGGAGTGTGGATTATTCTTCTAGCATTTGAATGGGGTGTGTGAACATGGAGAGAGGAGAAACAATGTCTGTAATGAGCCAACCATTGTAGATCTCGGTTCAATCCCAGAGTGTGTGTGCTGAATTTGCAAATGAATTGAAGTTCTGCAGTCTCCCTTTGCAGTCTGGATTTGAAGTTTTTTTTCTGCAGTATGGTGGCTTTTAAATCTGTAATAGAGTGTCCAGGCAGGTTGAAGTGTTCCCCTACAGGTTTTTGTATATTGCCATTCCTAATATCTGATTTGTGTGCATTTATCCTTTTTCGTAGGGACTGTCCAGTTTGGCCGATGTACATAGCAGAGGGACACTGGTGGCATATAATGGCATATATGACATTGGTTGATGTACAGGTGAATGAGCCAGTGATGGTATGGTTGATCTGGTTAGGTCCTGTGATGGTGTTGTTGGTGTAGATATGTGGGCAGAGTTGGCATCGAGGTTTGTTGCATGGATTGGTTCCTGAGTTGGAGTTATTGTGGTGCAGTGTGCTGTTGCTGTTGAGAATTTGTTTAAGGTTGGCAGGTTGCCTGTGTGCCAGGACTGGCCTTCCTCCCAAGGCCTTTGAAAGTGAGGGATTATTGTCCAGGATGGGTTGTAGGTCACTGATGATGCGTTGCAGAGGTTTTAACTGAGGACTGTAGGTGATGGCCAGTGGTGTTCTGTTGTTTTCTTTCTTGGGCTTGTCTTGTAGCAGCAGGCTTCTGGGTACACGTCTGGCTCTGTTGATCTGTGTCCTTATTTCCTTGTGTGGGTATTGTAGTTTTGAGAAAGCTTGGTGAAGATCTCGTAGGTGTTGGTCTCTGTCTGAGGGGTTGGAGCAAATACGATTGTACCTCAGTGCTTGGCTGTAGACAATGGATCGTGTGGTATGTCCGGGATGGAAGCTAGTGGCATGAAGGTAGGCATAGCTGTCGGTAGGTTTTCGGTATAGGGTGGTGTCGATGTGGCCGTCATTAATTTGCACTGTGGTGTCTAGGAAGTGGATTTCCTGTGTGGACTGGTCCAGACTGAGGTGGATGTTGGGGTGGAAGCTGTTGAAGTCATGGTGGAATTCTTCCAGAGTTTCTTTCCCATGGGTCCAGACTCCAGATGATGAAGATGTCATCAATGTAGCGTAGATAGAGAAGGGGTGTGAGTGGACGAGAGTTGAGGAAGCATTGTTCCAGGTCTGCCATAAAGATGTTGGCATACTGTGGGGCCATGCGGGTGCCCATAGCAGTCCCGCTGGTCTGGAGGTATATATTGTCACCAAATTTGAAATAGTTGTGTGTGAGGATAAAGTCACAGAGCTCACCAACCACCTGTGCTGTGGCATCATCAGGGATACTATTCCGGACAGCTTGTATTCCATCTTTGTGTGGGATGTTTGTGTAGAGAGCCTCTACATCCATGGTGGCTAGGATGGTGTTTTCTGGAAGGTCACCAATGCATTGTAGTTTCCTCAGGAAGTCAGTGGTATCACGGAGATAGCTGGGAGTGCTGGTGGCATAGGGTCTGAGTAGAGAGTCTATATATCCAGACAGTCCTTCAGTGAGAGTGCCAATGCCCGAGATGATGGGGCGTTTCCAGGTTTGTGGATCTTCGGTAGTAGATAGAATAACCCCGGTCGGGGCTCTAAGGGTATGTTAATTTGTTCCTGTGTTAGTGCAGGGAAAGTCCTGAGTAGATGGTGCAGTTTCTTAGTATATTCCTCAGTGGGATCGGAGGGAAGTGGCCTGTAGAAATTGGTATTGGAGAGTTGTCTTGTAGCCTCCTTTTGGTAGTCTGACCTGTCCATGATGACAACAGCACCTCCTTTATCAGCCTCTTTGATAATGATGTCAGGGTTGTTTCTGAGGCTGTGGGTAGCATTGCGTTCTGCACGATTTAGGTTGTGAGGCAGGCGATGTTGTTTTTCCACAATTTCTGCCTGTGCACGTCAGCGGAAGCATTCTATGTATAGGTCCAGACTGTCATTTCGACCCTCAGGAGGAGTCCATGTGGAGTTCTTCTTCTTGTGCTGCTGGTGGGATGGTGTCTGTGTATCAGTGTGCTGTTCCATGTTATCTTGAAAGTATTCCTTGAGTCGGAGACGGCGAAAGTAGGCTTCCAGATCACCGCAGAATTGTACAGAACCTCTTCAACATTGCACGTGAAATTCCAGAAGCCCAATTCCTCCCCCATGGGTTTTTCCCCACAGGAAAGAGAAAGGTAGCCCTAAGTTTAAAACAAAGTTGTCCCACTGAACTCAGTAAAGTTCTCTGTACAGTCGCTAATGTAATTTCACAAACAGTCAAATTGGATCATTGCATTGTAGAGCTATGACTAGTGAAGACCTCATAGTGTTATACTTTATATGTTATATATCCTGTTGCTTGAGTTTATCTAATCTGAAATCTACAATTTTTCACGATAAACAAGTCTACAGGGTGCTTGTGCCACTTATTTAATCTCTAGCCATATGTACAATTTTAGATGTTGATTGATGAGTTCAAAATATGTACATCCCATAAAACTAAGACACTGGGAGTTTATATGGCAACCAAGAGCTACAAAGAAATAAACAAAAAATAACTGTAAGGCTAAGTACTATGAGATTATCACTACACTGCATAGCAAATATTAAAAGTGTGCCTGCAAGAGCCATATTCTCTCCTTGATACACATGTTCAACTCCCACAGCTGTAATGCAATAGAATTTAATTTTGTGTAGTGCATTTCATCAAAATCGTATCTCAGAACACTTTATTGAGATACAGTAGCAGAGGGACAGAGAAATTAAAATGAGGTTATGCAGAGAAGTGACTACAGAATGACACTGTGGGGTTCCATGTTTATAGTGTCTCGCTGATCTCATAACAAATTTGCTTGGCTTACAAATAAAATGTGATTTATTTCCTCACTACCAGCCTCACAAATTCCATCTATGTCCTGTGAGTCAAGTGGAGTTCTTTCCTTCTTATGAATCATTAAGAATAATAAAGATTCTCCAGCACAAATTATGCCCTCAGTTGCAACCTCATCATCCTCTACCACGGCCTTAATTTGCAAAGATGGGAAAATAACATTAAAATGTGCTTGTCAACTTAGATTTGGCCTTGTTTTACTTTTTATTATCTAATATTGGTAATAATATATTTCCATCTGAATACAGACCTTAAAGTGTATCCAAATTAAAGGAATTATCACTTGTGAATGGTTCTGCCAAATTTTCCAAAATTTATTTTCTTTGGATTTTAGTTGTGACATTAGATCATGTTTTACTGTCCCAAACACTTCTAAGGAAGGAATTACAACACACATAGAATTCAGTTGAGCAGATGTGCATTCAATGCAAAATAATGAAATAATAATAGGCATTTTTTTTCCAGAAGAGCCCAGTCTCATCAGTACTAAAAACTTGTTCTGGAAGATAGCTCCTTTCCTCGATGATTTTCTTAAATTGTTCGGGGTAGACTTTTGCTGCTTCCTCATTGACAGATGCAACTTCACCAATAATCTGCACGTTTTTCTGGTTGAAGCGGTTCTTAAAACTGTTAAGCCAACCTTGGCTGGCTTTGAATTCCTTCTCATCAGAAGGCTGTCCCTCTTCAGCGGGAGGTTTTAACAGCGCATAGATGCTAAGAGCCTTTTCTTGCAACATGTTACCATTGATAGGCACACGTTTACGGTTGATGTCTTCCAGCCACAAGTTTAATGCCTTTTCAGTCTTCACTAAAGTCTTATCCCACACCTGACTCATCACCTTAGCAGTTACTAGTGCACTTGATGCCACGGCCTGACAAATTTCTCTCTCTCGAATCCTGATGGCATGGATGCTAGATTTGTTGTGGATGTATTTACGTGCCACGTTGGAGACCAACATACCATCTCTCAATAAGTCCAACAAGGCCAGTTTTTCCTTCAGTGTTAAAACAGATCACTGTTTCTTTGGTTGAGCACCAGATGAAGTAGCTGGCTTACATTTAGGAGCCATGGTTATACAAAAAATCCATACTGTATCTTTAAATCACTGAGTGTACAGTAGAACCACACTCAGCACAGTGAGATGCACACAGTATGAGAGGCACAGTACTGTAGTGGGAACAGCGATTCGCGTCTCCCATCTCATGCTCACTCCGGTGTATGCGCTCATTGAGTGGAATGGTGGGCGGAATCTCCCACACTATTGAAACTTGTTTATTTTTAATCTATTTTTAAATGGTTGTTGTTGTGGGAACAGCAGTACAGTTCTGTGATGGGAACAGCAGATTCGTATCTCCCGTCTTACGCTCATTGAGTGGACTGGCAGGCGGAATCGGAAGCAGTTCGGTGGGGAGACTTTGGGGGGGGAGGGGTTGCCCACCGCGTAAAGCTGAGATTGAGTCAGATGAAAGCACGTAAGATGCGCCTCACCTGTAAATAGCCTCTTAGAGTTGGTATGGCAACTTCCACTTTTTCATGTTCTCTGTATGTGTGTATATATATTCCTACTAGTATATTCCATTCTATGTATCCGATGAAGTGGGCTATAGCCTATGAAAGCTTATGGTTAAATAAATGTGTTAGTCTCTAAGGTGCCTCAAGTACATCTGTTCTTTTTGGGGATATAGACTAACACGGCTGCTACTCTGAAATCCATTCAGTTTGTGCAACACTAAAGTATTTTACTCATTGCAACATTAAGTCCTTAATTTTAGGGACTTTTTCTTTGCTTGAGATGTGCATGATTATCATGGAGTCTTAGGAAAACTGTTTGCTTTACTTCTATGCATCATTAACACACAAATAGTTCTAATTAGAGATCACTCAGTGCAAAATATGAATAAATCTTTATGATTTTGGGATTATACAGTGGCAGAATTTATTTTATTTGTTATGTTTGATGGTATTATGCCCGGATGGATTAGCATTCCAATGCCATCCTGTCCCTGAAGAATGCATGCCATTTGCTGATGCTGTAGTACTTTCCCAAAGAAACCAATTGTTTTGTTATGATTAGAAGTCTGAGACTAGAACACCCCTTTATCCCTCAGATAAGGCTCATTTGAGAACATTTCCAAGAGGTTGCTTTGTTTAGCTGCCACTCCCATAACTACCTCCTTTAGTACACAGAATTTACTATCCTGGCTTATCTCCGTGCCAGATCTAGTGCAGTGACTGCCCTAAAAAGGATCCCAGCAAATTACTCTGGCAAGAGACCAGAGCATTCATGTATACAGCTCAGTGAAGATCTCCGGATAATGTGCAGCAGCAGTCAAAACAGCAAACAAAATGTTAGGCTGAATGAGGAATGAGACAGAGAATAATACTGTATTAGCATGCCATTACATGAATCAATGGTATACCTTCACCTGGAAGTGTGTGTTCTATCACAAAAGTGATTTAGCAGGAATATAGGGGGTTCTGAACTGCATGAAGAGAATGATTTGAGGCATGAGAATCCTTCTGATGAAGGAGATATTGAAAAGATTAGGACTGTTTATGTGAGATTAATAAACTAGGACATGATAAAGGTACCTTAATGAATGGTACAGAGAATAGGACTGATTGGGAATTTTTCATCAAAATATTTTTGACTGAAAATGTTGTATCTACAAAATTGAAATTCCACATGAAAATTTTAATTTTGCCACTTTTTTCCCTTTTGTGTTGGGAATCAAATAAAATGAACCCAAATCAAAACATTTTACTTTGTCGAATTGAAGTATCTGTGTTTGCGTGAGCTGACATGGTGCCTTATAGAAGATGTATTTCAGGTGCCTCTTTTGCTCCCATTCTCCTTTATGGGCTAGCCTTCCTGGCTGGATTATATCTACCATCATACACTATAGTCTCCCCTCTAGCTGAACTAGGAGTCGTATGACAATGATGTATCACAATCGATGCAGTCCAGCAGGGAAGAATGAGGGTATGATTCATCCTAATTACAGCACTTATGACATAGCACAGCAGCTCAGAGGGACACAGATTAATGTCAAACCAAGCCAACTTTAAGTATATTAACTAAAATATATTTTTGTATCACCAATATGAATTTTGCTAATGAGATTCCTCTGCTAAAATTTTGGTGAAACCCACTAAGTTGTTCAAAATTTCATTACTAAACTTTTTGGAAATATAATATCCCATAAAGAATGTGTGTGTTTCACTAGACTAGAATAGAAATGATTTAGCCAAGTGTCAGGAGCCTGTTCTTTGAGTATCATTACTGTTACCACTGTACTATGTAGTACTTGTAATTGTCAATGTGCTTTACAAATATGAACTAGTCAGTCCTTGCAAGGGAGGAAAATAATTATTATCCCACATAGTAGAGAGGAAATTGTGACAGGGAAGGCAAGATACTTTTGTAGGTTACAGAGAGAATCAGGATCAGAGCCAAGACCAAAATTTAGAGTTCATATTCCAAGTTTCCTGCTCTAACCACCAGACCATATCTCTGTTCACCTGATTTGAAGGACTGACAGGGTTTTTTCTTTCCTTCTATCCAACTTTTCTATTATTTGATTCTGTGCCTACCATACATCTCCAACAAATATTAAATATTCAACATCATGGATATTAGTCTGCTTATACCTGTGTATTTTGGTGCTTATTCTCCAGGCCATATTAGGGAATTCATATATTGTAGTAGTTATGCAGCTTTATCATACAGTTTGCAGAACGGTAAATGCCATAATAGGTCACTCCAAAGTATTTATATCAACAGGCTATCCTGAGTTTAATGACACAACTGAAAGTAGATTCAGTAATTTCCCTACATTCCGCTAAGATGAGACATTTCAGACCAGATAAACTGACTCAATTTCCATAGCAAAAGTAACTCAAAAATAAGTATTTTAAAATGTGTTTCAGAACTCTCTCCTTCTGAAATAAACATATCAGCAGGTAAATTCTAACTTACCATTTGCCCAACTACTATCAGCAGCATCCCATCCAGTGGGCATGTGTCTTGCATAGGTATTTGATGGAAAACAGGTAATGGTTGTGTAGATGAGTTCAGTGGAGTTGTTCCATGTATAAGGGACAGATAGGAGAAAGTACAAGGAGACTTATGAGAGAAGGGAATAAATGGACAGTGAAGGATGGCATAAATGGCAATAAGATGTAGACACAGCCTCAATGTGTGCATCCAGAGAAAGAGCTGTGTAGTGGGGCCACTTCCCCACTCCAGCAGAAATTGGGTTAAGAGAAAAGCAGCCCAGCAGAGGGCTGCAACAATGAGAGCAGCTGGGGTGGAGCAGCCACAGCTGTGACTGGGTCAATTAGGGCCCAGCTGACCCTAAGAAAAGGGCCCAGAGGTTGGTGCACAGCAACAGAGTCTCCTCTAGCTGTGGAGGCAGACTAGCCTGGCTGCTGGGGAAGCTTAGAATACCTGGAGTGGAGCAGGGCTGTGGGGGAAAGGCCAGAGGAGCTGAGGAGCTCCAGGTTGGCAACCTCCCAGGCTTCAGAGCCTACTCTGCAGCCGAGAAGAGGTACTGGGGTTGCAGGGGGCAGCCCATGGGTAGGCAGAGGCAGCAGGCCAAACCCTCTTTGCCTATGATGACTGGCTTATACAGACTGCAGTTGGCCCCAGTGAAAGAGGACTTGATGATGACTGACAGTAGCCTAGACTGAGGCAAAGTGGGGCTCAGAGTGTTGGGGATTCCCCAGGGAGGGGAGACCCAGAGCTAGACTGTAGGGCTACTGCCAGGGGGCAGCACTCTAGGCAAAGGGCACTGGGTTCTGGGAGGGACCCGGGGCCAGTGGCAAGCCAGCCTGCAGAGGACGCTCTGTGCTTAAGATGAGCTAATTCCTGGACAACCAGCAGGAGGCACCATAGGGTGAGTCGCTGTTTTGCTACAAGCTGAAAGACAATTCCCACATTATAGGTTTGAGTGATTATGAGGATAGTGGGCTTGTCCACAAGGACAGAGAAGTAGGAGAAAAGTAAGTGCTTGGGCGGAGATGGGAAATTCAACTTTGGCAATATTAAGTTTAGGTTGATGGAAGGATACACACATGATGTCTAAGAGAGACCAACATGCCAGTTGAATGAGGAGAGAGGTCAGGAACAGATAGGGTAATATAAATAATAATGATGTGACCTCCCAGGGAAATAAGCAAGTTCTTAATCCCATTGCAAGGATGGGTGCACCCTTTAAACTGTCACTATTGCAGGAAGGAATATTGCTCATTCTGAACCTCGGACTGCTCCAGATTCTGGAAGAAAATTCTGAATTTGGGGGATGGGATGAGGGAACCTCCGGAAGATAAGACATTTTAAGATAAATACACAGTCCATCCCACTGAGGTCAATGGGTAAAGTCCTTTGAGTTTAATGGGCTCACCCAAAGTAAGTCACTATGGCAGCTGAATGAAATGGGAAAAGATTTTTTTTAAAAAAAACCCAGATAAACAGTGGAAAGTAATTTAGGTTTTATGTGTACCTTTAATGTAATAATCTATTATAATTCAGATAGAGAAAGTCTGTGGGAGTAGTGAGGTTAATAAAAATGATGGGATCAAATTCTGGATTCATTGTGGTGGGGTTAATAAAAGTATAAAATCAAATTCGGCATTCATTGCCTGGCCTCCAGCTCTTACTCACAGGAATTGGCTTTAATAAGACTATTTCCTTCGGGTACCGTATGTCTACACTGCAATAAAAGACACGTGACATGGCTGTGGCCAGCCTGACCCGGCCTGGCCCAAGCTGCTGAGCTATAAAATTGCAGTGTAGATGTCTGGGGCCTGGGCTCTGAGATTCCACGTAGACAAGGTTGGTCACAGAGCCTAGGCTCCAGCCCAAGCTCAAATGTCTACATGGTTATTTTTAGTCCCGCATCCTGAGCTCCACAAGCCCAAGTCAGCTGACCTGGCTCTAAGACTAGGAGCTGCAGGATTTTAATGCAGTGTCGACTTACCCTTCAGAGCTGCAGAATGAAACCTTCTGTACACACATGTAATAATAATATCTAGTTCATATGTCACTTTTCATCTGTATATGGCAAAGCACTTTAACAACGGATGTAACATGCAATAGGTTTGTACCCACGTTACTCAGTATTAAGAATTTGGCCCATGATTTTTATTTGGACTAAATTTTTCAGTTATCCGTGGTCAGGGAGAGAGAACTAATGGAACCAATAAAATGACATAGAGTATCAATAGCTCTTACATTGTACATAGCTAGGTGAAATGACCTACTTTTAGTGATCCATGTAGCAATAGATTAAACCTTCTTACATTTCAAACAATAGGATTGGACGTAAGGCTCATAAATGGTTTAACACGTGACATGTTTCCTGGAGGTCATGGCAGGCTTAATTTCTGGAGACAAGGAAAAACCTCCAAAGAAGCTATTGAATTTGGTGTATAATAACAGTGGTGTGGCCTTGCTAAATGTTACTGGTTACAGCCAAGTCAATTGCTCCATTGGAAGAAATGTTCTTTAATCTTCTTTCTAAATAGTTTTCTAAACAAATTACTGTAATAAAACTGTACTGTTATAAATGTAGATTTAAAGCTGAATCCTAGCAAATGCTTCCTTGAGTATTTGGGATATCTTCTAAAATCACAGGAATGGCAGGTACAAGGGCCACTGATTCTTTTCTATCTTCATAACAAGATCTGTGGTGCCAAAATGTGACCTTCTGGCACATAAGGAGAATGTAAATGTTACAATGCAAAAAATAAGAAAGAGAGAAGATGGGACTCTAGAAATTAAATAAATATCACTTATTTGTGGAAAGAGACACCACAATCTAGGACTGAACAAAGACCTACAATGGCTTGCTAATTACAAAAATAACTTCTCCTCTCTCCATGTCCACACCCCCCATTCAACTGCTAGAAGAATAACCCACCCTCCCTGATTGGAGATAACAAGCTGGTTCAGCCTAATTGGACTAACCTCGTTACCTCCCACCTGGTTCTTGCCTACTTTTCCATACCTGCCTCTGGACACTTCCACTGCTTGCATCCGACGAAGTGGGTATTAGCCCACGAAAGCTTAGGCTTCAAAACTTTATAGTTAGTCTTTAAGGTGCCACAGGACTTTGTTACCTCTGCTATTCCAGACTAACACGGCTACCTCTCTGATTCTCTTTCCATTGATGATGAAAATTAACAACCTCTGTTGTTCATGAATTACAGCCTATTCATTAGTTGAATACATTAAAATACATTATTTTTTTCTCACACCTGCAATGAATTACAAAAAGCCATTCTTGTTAGCTAAAATATCCAATCTTATATTGTGTTTCTCTTTGGGGCTTAACTTTGACCATAAATACTATTTTCCATTCTGTTTACTCTAAGGGGGTGTGTGCATGTCTTTATTAGGTTTTGCAAAGATGCATAAAAATGCTTGTACTAAATTGCCTGTAAAATGTCATTGTAACTGGTTGAAAAGGTCATACAATATGTTGTCATAAAATAAAATGAAGCCATAGTAAATATTAACTATGATATTTTTTCAAGAGCTCAGCTTGCAGTAAATTCAAGATTTTTGGACCTAAACCTGCAAATCCTATTGAGTCAAAACACTGGTTGAAATGAATGCTGCAAGATTCAGCCCTTTATAAAGGTCATGGGGATTTTTAGCTAATTTTCATTAACAGCATTAAAAAAATAAATTCAGTGGATGAAATGCTGAACCTCTTGAAAATGTCTGTTACAATGTAAATCATGTCAATTTCTGATAGAATTCCCCCAAATCTCTCTCTATAGTATTTCCCTCTTCAATTGTCTCTGGTGTTAGAATTTTTGGCTATAAGTAAGGTTGAAATAACATTTTTAACAAATATTTAAGCCTTCATGATTTTGGCCATGACTGGAGTAATTTATTGAATAGCCATTGGGACTACATGTGTGCTTAAAGTTACGCTCATGCTTGTGTATCTTGCTGAATCATGTCATTCATCAAAGAGAATGTGGAACCAAAAAACTCAAGTTTTTTTCTTTTACTGTGATATGAAACATGGAAAAACAGAAAGCCTTTCCTTTGATTATGATATAGAAGTGAATGGTGAAGGAAACAAAAATATTGTTGTTGAGTTTTCTGTTTTCTGCCTCTGTCCTAGTAAAACATACATTCTTTCTCTTAGGTGGGGACTTTGAACCAAACTCTCTGGGGAACACTTTGATTTGAGGGAGTTACAGCATAAAAAAATAAAGGAAGGTTTCCCCATCTTCTGTAGGAAAAATAACTGTGTGATTTGTGAGTATGATTAATAATGTAGGATTCTGGATGAGGAGCGTAGACACAAAAACCTTTCCATTCAACAAGACTGTTAAACCAAGTACTGTGAGTACACTTGAGAACAAGTTAAGTGCAATAGTATATATAAAAAAACAATTCTGTTTTTCAACATAAAATTAAGACTCTGGAGGATAGTTGAAGAATCCATAACCTCTGTTAGCTCTCTCTGTAGGCCCAGAAGGATGGGGACATTAAGATGTTTTTGTTTCTCTGTTCACCAGCCTATTCAACTTACCTAACAAAGTTGTTTTTAATCTCCTTCTCAAGCATTTAGAATTCTCTCTCATGTCCCAAAAGAACAAGAACAAACTGAACAACTAAAGACAGTTAAAGTGTGAAATTCACTAACTGTTATTGCTTCTGTACTTGATCAGTCTGATCAAGACATTCTCAAAATGTAGGTCTATGTTTAAGGTGGTAAATAAGCAGACTCTCACCACACAGCCCTGATCTTGCAATCAGATCCAAGTGGAGACTGAGGGCCCCATGTTGAATCCATGTAGGAGAACTCCTACACAGGTTCTATTTTGTGATTGGCCATATGGTTGTTCAAATTCAACCTTGCAATTGTCAAATCAAGTGACAAATATGAAGCTAACATGGGAAGGTTTACCAAGTAGAAAATATTTTCCATTTGTAAGAAGATAAACTTTCCTTTTTAATATTAAGGACTTGTTCCTGCACCCTTAAATTCTGGGGCAAAATTCAAATTGTCTTGAAGGAAGCAAGAGGAGATCCCTGGAACTGGAGAAAATACACAGTATTTCTTTGGCCAACTGAAAAAGCCAGTTACTTGCACGAGATGCTGGTCAGATCAGCTGTTGTAAACAGTAATAGAATATAGTGTTCTAAACAAGCAAACATCAGCCATGAATGAATAAGCACTGTCAACAGAAACAATTTATATCAAGAATGGAGAAAAACGTTCATATAGGGCCTAATCTTCAGCTGACTTACTTGACTTACTTACTCATGTAAAGAGATCTCTCAGTAGTGTAGAGCCGCCTCAGTACCCCCATACCATCTTCTTCCTTTCAGCCAGTGCAGGATGGGTGGTCAGGAGACAGGTGACATGCCTGGGAACATGTCTGGCATCCCTTAGACCTCTTTTGATCCCTGGAAGCCAGAACAACCTCTTGGAGTCATAGACAGCTAGTGCAATTTACAGCAGCCTCTGCTTAAGCTATATGAGAAAGGGAGCATAACACATGCAAGTCAGCCCAGTAGTTGGGAAAGCCAAAATGTGGTTTAAGGCCACTTTTGCATCCCTAGCCTGAATTGTTGTGGGCACTCTTCAGCTACAATTCAAGATCAGACCCTGATGGTTTCATTCAGCTTACATTTACACCAGCACACCAACATTAGCTCTAGTGGTTCTGTCCTGGCTCAGTTGACATCAGAATGTGGCCCATAAAGTAGAACAATCCTGGAACTTTTAAAAGCCCCAAAGTAGCTGCAGTGAGTCAATAAGGATTGTAGATTTGTCCTGTGGTTGGCATTGTTTTAGTCTTCTTGTAACATAAGTAAAGAGAAGTGATCTATAGCCTAGTAAGTAGTTTAACTGATCAGATTAAAAAAGGAAGCAAAGGAAAAAAATTGACCATTTTACGGTTTTTGATTAACTTTTTGATTAGTTATTCTTCCTTATAGCCTGATTTTCAGAACTCACCTTCAATTTAGTGAGCACAGTTTTGTGCCACAAACTGCTCAACTCACATTTCTGGTGAAAATTATAGCACATTGACAAACCTATTTACCTGATCTGCAGGCCCAGTCAGGCAGTTTGATGTGTCAATATTTTCTTTGCAAACACAGTTTGTGGTGAAATAATGGATGTGGTTATTTATTAGTGCAAATTTGGCCAACAAAATTGGAGGCTGATTTAAGGCCCTTAAAATAAAGTCAGATATATAATATATTAAACATATCCACAGAATATTGAACAATAAAATATATTTTCCCCAACCAATATCCTATAGCTACACATGGATTCTATCATGCCTGATGTTATATCATGGAGATTGAAACCCAATAATAATTAAAATTGACACTTCTCTTCAAGAGAGGTTATCACCAAGAAAAAAAAAACATGTACAACTTGCTGTGATTATATTTTGTTCTACTTTTCCGTCTTTTCAGTCTCTATCCAGTAGAAAAACAGCACTTATTGCTCATGAAAGCTGTGTGGGGTCTCCTGGGTTATATAAGGAGAGATTGCTTCTGTTTCCAAAAGGTTAATCAGAGGATAAGGCCATGTTCACATGTTCAGGATTATACCAGTTTAAGCATTCTTCTTTAACTTTTTCACCTCTTCAGTCTCTTCTAGTGACAGCATTAACAGCTTCACCATACACAGAGAATCCTTGGCAGCCCCAAATTCACATATCAAACTCTAAAATATGTTCCTTGCCAAACATATTGTGATTTGGGTGACTTAAGTGTTGGCTCTGAGGCTGATTCTGCTACTTGTAGGATTCTGAGAGTCTCTCATGTAGGTTTGATGGCTTCACTGGAAAGCACTTCTCTTGTGACTCAGCTTTATAATTTTAAAAAATCCTCTTTTTACAAGTTATTCCAGGGAGAATTCATTGAATCATAGAATTACAGAACTGGTGGGGACCTTGAGAGGTCATCTAGTTGAGTCCCATGCAAGAAGAAATGTAGAAGACGACCCTTTCATTCTAAAAATAAAAGGAGTTTTCAGTAGTCATATAAACACACACACAAGAGAGGTTCTTGTTGCTGATGATATGTTTGGGGAATTATGTACAGTCCTTTAGGGCCAGTACCTTCTCCATAAAGATAGACTATCTGAGCCCCTATTTATTTTCTGGGAATAAGATTAAAAACTACAGCCCCCTCCTTGTTTTACTGCTACCACTTCTGGTGACATCCTTATTTTGGCTGTCTTCAAATCCTGTACTTGTTCAAACAGTAGTCTTGTTGCAAAGGTCTCCAGAATAAACTAACAATATTTATCTCTGTTAGAATAACAGTAATAAACAGCTAAGAAAATTAAAGCATATGCAGCTTTGTCCTGGGTTATCCTTCTTGTTGCTAAATAAAACATGACATTTTTAAAAAAATAAATGAAAACTATTTTTTTTATTTCCCAGACTATGTCCTGCTGAGAGAAGTAAGGAAATGTTGTGACTGGTAAAGTGAGCCAATATACCATGAAAAGAGAGTTTGCACCAGGCCTTATGAAGTCTTATGTGAGATCAAATGGACAGGGCACAAAGAAGATGTCAGTAATCCACTGTAGTGGGAGAGGATTTGGCAGGGAATTAAGGCACTTGGGACTGAAGATCTGGAAGAAGGTATTATCACCAACTGGTACATGTTTTGGATTGGGTTGTTCTCTCAACTCATGTAGTGATGGCACTCAATGGTGATTGATGGATCACTTGGTGATTGTCTGTTCTGTTCTTTCCCTCTAGAACACCTGGCAGTGGCCACTGTTGGAAGACAGGATGCTGGGCTAGAGGGACCTTTGGACTGACCCAATATGGCTTTTCTTATGCTGACACCTCAAGCAATGACTGCAGAGCAGGTTTCCTACCTTCACATACGCCCTCCCAATGTATGTGGCATTTTTGTTCTCTTGTATTGAAATGGAGCATGAACCTGATTTTAATGTTTTACTTAAAACAAATATTAACTATATATGTTAGATGGTATAGCATAAATCTGTTAGGTAACCAAATGCCTCCAAAATATTCATGCTGCTAATGGACCTATGACAGAACCATCAGGATTTCACACAGGAATCAAAACTCATCCTCATAAAACTCAGTGGAAAGTCAAGTCTAATAAGACAATGTAATTGCAGTCTTGAAATTCAAAAGGGAGGGAAAATTAAAATTATGTAATTCCCGTGGAAAAGTTTATTTTGATTCAGGATATTTTCAAATGAAATACAATTGTAGAATTATATAATGGGAATTTCACAGGTTTTTTTTAATGCCATTTTCAAACATAAAGGTTAAATCCCCCTGAATGTTCTATATCAATGTTTGCATTGTTACAAATATTCTCACATCAACAGATTATAGAACCATGTGTGCAGTAAACTGCAGTGGCTTTCATATAGCATGATATATTAATATCCAAACTATACCTATTTTAAACAATTTTACTCTACATGCATACATTTATGAAATGCAGTCTCTTACATATTAATGGACTACAGAAAACATAAACAATATATTCTACATTTTGAAAGGTTAAGTTAAAAAAATATTCATCTTACTCAGTTTTGGAGGCCAGAACTTGTCCCTTAGTATCCACCTGCTGCCTGGGGAATCTCCTGAAGGGACAAGGGTTTTTTGGAATAGAAAGCAATGTTTCAGTTCAAGAATTCAGTGTACCTGGGAGGCTTGACCTAAAAAGAACACAATGGAAAATATTCTGCAGCACCTAAGATTTATGTCTTTGCATATAACTATAAACACAGAATGAAATGTCCATTCAGCTCTCTATACAACGGACCCTACATAATATGAAGGTAACACAGTGATCATAATTTCTTTCGGAGACCAGAGATGTATTGCTGAATTCCATGGCTTATCTACACTAAAAAGCTAATGTAGTGGCTAGTGGCTTAACTACATCACTCAGGAGTGTGAAAAATTCACTTTTGAGAGACATAGTTAAGCTGATTTAAGCGCCAATGTAGACATTGCTACTCAATAGAATATTTTTCTGTCTCAGAGACTTAGATTTACTACAGTGATGTAAGAACCGCCATCATCACTGTACTAAGCATCTACATCACCTTTGTTGCAGTTACAGTGTGGACGTAGCCCAGTCCCAGATCTGTGCTCCCAAAATAAAATTCCAGCTGAATTGAATATGGTTAATGGCTTCTCCTCACAATATTTCTTCTCTGTTCAACCTTTAAGCTAAAATAAAGGTTAATTGGATACCCCTGCAGTCTACTCTTCTCAATCATGAATTTTGAAGGTCATTACTCACCTATGTGTCCTTGTTAGACAGGAGGGGCATGTTCTCCAAAACCATACAGCCTGCCCCTGTGAAAGGAATCAGGCCCTCTGTACTAAGGCTTTTCCCCCTCTCGACTGTTAATACATATTAATTCTTTATGATTTTTGTATGTTAAACTCATAATTCTTTTATAGGCTAACCAATATCTTTTTTTAAGTTGTGTATGTATATATTTAGTACCCTATACCTATTGAAACTTTGCCCTTCAGTTGAATATAGTGAGTGGAGGGGACAGGAACTCAATAATGGAATATGTGCAATCTTTTACCCTGCTTTTTGGCCTGATCTCATTCATATAGCCCAGATATCCAAAGGACTCTTCATAATTGAAGACGGGACCTTACAGAAGAATCATATAATAAACAAGACTTGGTAATTGATAAGGGGCTTTTTATAATTCAATTATTGGAAAGTGATATTGGTTATTGCACATGTATTCTGTGATTTATGAAATTCTGAAATAATGGCCCACTGAATTATGTTTTTAACTCATTAGGAAGTGCTTATTACAATAGATGACTTGAATTAGAATAGAATTGAATTAGAAATCTCTTTAACCTATCAGTCACGTAAACTAACAAATCATAAAAGTAATTCTCTGAATAATAAAAGTAAATTAAGATACTGAAGACCGTACACATTGTGGTAAAGTAAATTTTCCCTCTAGACGGAATTTTGTAAAATGACAGAGTTTTAAGGAGTTAAATTGGGACTGAATACTGCCAGCATTTCACCAGTTATAGAGAAAGGAAACCAAGGTGCCACCTCTTCACCGTTTCCAAATAGTTGTATAGTAAGTATTCTGTATAGTGCTGTATGAATGTTTGATTGATAATCTTTGATTACATAATTCTATTTGAGTCTGTTTTTTCAACATACTTGCATTATTATTCATAATAAATAATAATAATAATAATTAATAATAATAATTTCAAATATACACCACCACTTTGCTCCTACCACCAGCTGTTGCCTCAGATAACATCCAGTTGAGACTACAGTTCATGGCTAATTGATCAGCCACTAATTGATCCAACCCTTACAATGATTTTGCCAGGCCGGTGGCAAGTAATTTCACACAGCATCCCAATTCTTTACTGCTGGATCCCAACTCTTAATTAACCAAAATATATCTTCCAAAAAAGAGGCTAACAATTTTGCACCAGTGAAAGCATAAACATCCTCCTGCTGGCAACTGCAGTAGATTATTAATTAACTTAATTTTTAAAAGCATTAAAAAGCTGACGGATCCTGAAAATCCTGAAACTCTCAGTGCAAGCTGACTGCCCGATAATTTTCAGCCTCAGTCTCAGATCTCTATATTTTGCACTGACAAACAATCCTGCAGTCATGTTCAATCTAAACAAAATGCACCCTTTATAAAAGCCTAGCTGCATGTGCATTTATAAACTACTTTATAGTTGTTAAATTGTTAAAAAAGCTCCCACGGACAGTTCAGGAGGATGAATCATTAGAGAAAGTCTGCAACATTCTCCTGCCTTTCAAGTCTTTGAAGTGTCCACTGCAAAAGCTTTCAGCAAACAGAAACGGGCAATTTCTTTTTTAAATCTACTTTCTGAAAGTAGATTTAAAAGGCTATTTTTTAAAAAAAATATCCTGTTTGTTTTGCTGAAAGAGGCTTCAGACTATACAACAAAGACCATAAACCCTGCAACTGGAACAGAAGGCCCCAACCCTGCAAGATGTTTCACAAGGAGGATTCCTACACTAGCACATAGACCAAGAGCCTTAAATGGAGCTCCATGACAGCACAGAATGTCTATCCACACCAAAGAGCTCATGTGACTGGGGCCCAATATGCCAGTTCAGGCTCCCACTGGAGTTGTTTAGTATCCTGGGACCCAAGATCATGAAGTTCATTTTTTGTTTATATAAAAATATTTAAATTATTTAAAAGATTGCAAGTTATTAAAATGCAGAGAGTTAAGCTATACATGTCTATTTTAGTTAGCTGTAATCCCATAAATCCAACCACCAGATAGTGAAAAAAACTGCAAAGGGGGTACTATTGTAGCTCTTCACTGTGCCAATAAGGCATCATCTACTATAAAGAACGCAAAGAAGACCCTACAACACAATTCACACAGGAATTTAAAGAGACCATCAAATACTTCTGCAAACAACTCCAAGAAGAACTGTAAGACCTCATTCCACATGAATCCACACCAGGGATCTTCTACATACTTCCCAAAATATACACAAACAAGGACTCTAAGCAGACCCATTGTATCTGACCATGCCACTCTTACTGAAGAAATTTCATAACTCAGAAAAAACATCATTAACCCACTCACTTCCTCCTTTTACTCTAGTTACTCTGGATTGACATAAGTGTTACTGAGAGTAGTATCCAGTCCAATGTCTCTAGTCTTCACATAATCCTTTTTAGTCTTGTTTCTGCTAACAAAATAACTGATGTATTGCTGCTCTCAGATGCCAGCTCTGTGAAAATGCCATTTTCAGCTTTTTTGCCTGTGCATTAATTTGTAGATTTTGAGCTCATTGGGGTCGTGGAGGCATATACACACTGCACTGGAATGGATCTTTCTCCAACTTCACCAAGTGGCTTTTCCCCTCCCAAATGCCCATAACGTATTTCCTCCCATGTGGTATCCTGCTTTGCACACCTGCTTCTCAAAGAGAGATATATGAAGATGGCTATCTGAAGTGTATTTAATTGAGGAATATCCCCAAATCACATGGCTTTCACCAGACAACTCTCCAATACCAATTTCTACAGGCCACTTCCCTCCGATCCCACTGAGGAATATACTAAGAAACTGCACCATCTACTCAGGACTCTCCCTGCACTAACACAGGAACAAATTAACATACCCTTAGAGCCCCGACCGGGGTTATTCTATCTACTACCCAAGATCCACAAACCTGGAGACCCTGGACGCCCCATCATCTCGGGCATTGGCACTCTCACTGAAGGACTGTCTGGATATGTGGACTCTCTACTCAGACCCTATGCCACCAGCACTCCCAGCTATCTCCGTGATACCACTGACTTCCTGAGGAAACTACAATGCATTGGTGACCTTCCAGAAAACACCATCCTAGCCACCATGGATGTAGAGGCTCTCTACACAAACATCCCACACAAAGATGGAATACAAGCTGTCCGGAATAGTATCCCTGATGATGCCACAGCACAGGTGGTTGCTGAGCTCTGTGACTTTATCCTCACACACAACTATTTCAAATTTGGTGACAATATATACCTCCAGACCAGTGGCACTGCTATGGGCACCCGCATGGCCCCACAGTATGCCAACATCTTTATGGCTGACCTGAAACAACGCTTCCTCAACTCTCGCCCACTCACACCCCTTCTCTATCTACGCTACATTGATGACATCTTCATCATCTGGACCCATGGGAAAGAAACTCTGGAAGAATTCCACCATGACTTCAACAGCTTCCACCCCAACATCCACCTCAGTCTGGACCAGTCCATACAGGAAGTCCACTTCCTAGACACCACGGTGCAAATTAATGACGGCCACATCGACACCACCCTATACTGAAAACCTACCGACAACTATGCCTACCTTCATGCCACCAGCTTCCATCCCGGACATACCATACGATCCATTGTCTACAGCCAAGCACTGAGGTACAATCGGATTTGCTCCAACCCCTCAGACAGAGACCAACACCTACGAGATCTTCACCAAGTTTTCTCAAAACTACAATACCCACACAAGGAAATAAGGACACAGATCAACAGAGCCAGACGTGTATCCAGAAGCCTGCTGCTGCAAGACAAGCCCAAGAAAGAAGAAAGAACACCACTGGCCATCACCTACAGTCCTCAGTTAAAACCTCTGCAACGCATCATCAGTGACCTACAACCCATCCTGGACAATAATCCTTTACTTTCACAGGTCTTGGGAGGAAGGCCAGTCCTGGCACACAGACAACCTGCCAACCTTAAACAGATTCTCACCAGCAACAGCACACTGCACCACAATAACTCCAACTCAGGAACCAATCCATGCAACAAACCTCGATGCCAACTCTGCCCACATATCTACAGCAGCAACACCATCAAAGGACCTAACCGGATCAACCATACCATCACTGGTTCATTCACCTGCACATCAACCAATGTCATATATGCCATTATATGCCACCAGTGTCCCTCTGCTATGTACATCGGCCAAACTGGACAGTCCCTACGAAAAAGGATAAATGCACACAAATCAGATATTAGGAATGGCAATATACAAAAACCTGTAGGAGAACACTTCAACCTGCCTGGACACACAATTACAGATTTAAAAGTCACCATACTGCAGCAAAAAAACTTCAAGTCCAGACTGCAAAGGGAAACTGCAGAGCTACAATTCATTTGCAAATTTAACACAAACAATCTAGGATTGAACAAAGACCTACAATGGCTTCTCCTCTCTCCATGTTCACACCCCCCATTCATCTGCTAGAAGAATAACCCACCCTCCCTGATTGGAGATAATAAGCTGGTTCAGCCTAATTGGACTAACCTTGTTACCTCCCACCTGGTTCTTGCCTACTTTTCTATACCTGCCTTTGGACACTTCCACTGCTTGCATCCGACGAAGTGGGTATTAGCCCACGAAAGCTTATGCTTCAAAACTTTATAGTTAGTCTTTAAGGTGCCACAGGACTTTGTTACCATGGCTTTCACCATGATTCCTTGCCTGCAGTTCACCATGGCCTTCTGAATTGGGGTCATGCTGATTTTATAAACTCAGCACTTTGAGCAAAGGGTTGTCATACTTTAGCTTGGATTGCAATGCTTTGTAGCCTCCAAGCAGTCTCTCCAGCTCCTGCTTAGGCCAGGAACCACTCAAGCTGCATTGCATGTTTCTTCTCTCCAAGTAAACTTTCCTTTTGGCCTCTTTCCCACCCATAGCTCCCTGCCACTCCCCACATCCTGTCTGATGCTCTACCTTCCATGTTGGGCCCTACAAAATACATGATTTACCAACTGAGCTTCTATCCTTGAATCCATGGATTAATTCCTTATGTCTTAATAGTAATCAAGAGAAACAGAGCCATCAACAAAAAAGATAATCATGAAGCTTGTCACCCCATAAAACTTACTGATTAATAGCACTTCCAAAAAGAAGCTGTTATAATCACCCAGATAACCTTAATGATGTCTTAATATTTCTATTCATAGAACACCAAAACCACCCAAGAACAGCCTTTCACTCAAACAACAGATGTGATCACCAATCATTTGGAAAAAGTGAGAAGTGATTTATAGAATTTGGACTATCTCACCCAATAGCCGAATAACTGTAGTATACAAGTCAGGGCACATTACTCTGAAAGATAAAGTTCTGTATCTTTTTACCTGAAGCCAACACATTCAAGGCAATGCCTAACTCCTAATATAGAAATTCTAATAAGTCAATATTTTCTTACTATAGGATTTTGCATAGCAACATGGCCACTGTTTCACAGTCACGTAAGGGCTGGACCAGAAATCAGGTATCTTACACATCCAGGGTACAAAATGGCAGGAATCTTGTCAGAAAATTCTGATGAAAAATCTTATTTTTCCTCTTCCTACCCAATGACAGAGCTGGATGGAGCATTTCTCTGACTCTGACATTTCCTTTTCAAATGGATGTGGTAATTTGTGTTGATTTTTTTGGTATGTTTGTGTGTAATTTATTAAAAGGATTATATGACAAAGCTACCTGAAATATCAGGAAATTGGGAACTGATGGCTCAGGAAGTACCTTTCCAGTCCTAGGTCCTATTTTCCTGTATTCCTGTGTAGAAATATATGTCTACCCTTCTGTGCAAATGGAAACATTTTTCTCAGTGCACTCAGAATTTCTATGATTCCTGGAAGTGTTCTTGTAGATACATTTTTAACAAACTACATTTCCAAAAGATATTTCATGGAAGCCCATGGGGAAGATAGGATCTCAGGTCCTCTTCAAAACTAGATTCTTACTGTAAAATTTATTAACTTAACTCAGTGGATATCTCAACAGCTGGCAATTGTGCTTCAGTATAAACTTGATCTAATGAAATTTGCTCACAATATTTGGACCAAATTCTGCCCGAGTAATTTCACTGATGTTGCATAAATGTAAACGAGAGAAGATTTTTGCCCATTATTTTTTGCCCATTTTTTTACTGCTTTATTTCAAATGAACCAAACAGCCTTCTCCCCAGGTAAGTTGTTCTGTGGTGTCAATCAGCTGAGATATTTCAGATGGACACCACAGAAGAATGTGTGGCAACACTCTTCTTAGCATTAGCTGTTCCAAACTCCCAGCCCTTGTCTTGGCAATTGTTCAAATATCTTAATAACAAACAAACAAAATGCCCCTCTAACATCCGTTTCTTGTCACAAATTGAGCCACCTTCTTCAATTTGGGCTGTAGATGTTTCTTGCCTCCAATGTAGTTTTATAGCGGCTACCATGAACCCAGGCTGAGTCCTGAGCTTGTTTCATACACCTGTGTCAGACTTTAGGCAGACTTTTCCCTGCGGACCTATGTGACCTCGCTTTCAGCCCTGGCAGTCCCCTCTCCAGTGCATCCCCCCATACTCCAGTGGGAGGAAACTGGGCAGCAGGCCATAGGGAGTTGGATGTCCTAACATCTTTCTAGTCAGTTAGGGCTTTGAGGGAGACAAATGGTACATCTCTACTCCAAAAAAACACCTACAACAGTGAATCTCAATTTGAGTCGGACTTTAGAGGCTCACACTATGGCTAAAAATAGCAGTGTAGCTGTTCCCACTCATGCTGGAGCCCAGGTTCTGAAATGCAGCAAGGGCTTCAGGAGCAAAGCTGGCATTTACAACATGGCTGCTGACATGCAGATTGGGGGGCTACTTAAATAATCTACTTGAATATGCACCACAAATAACTGTGTTAGAAGCCTGTAATTTAGGTTCCAGAATCAAATGCTTGAATGTTAGGAAATGCCAGATTTACAGTTGCCCATTCAACCTTAAATCATCACTCTTGTGCTTCCATCCTGTGCACCAAATGAGGCTGAGTCCTGTGGAATAAAACAGTATGCCATGTCATCATAGACTGTATCACAATTCATTCACACAGGGTGCAAAATTAACATTGCATGGGCAAATGTACATCTGGCATTTTTTAACTTTAGTGTGCTTGATTTTGCAACCTAAATAATTTTTCTGTAATATAATTTTGTCTGTGTTATTTCCTAGGTAAAAAAAAAATTCTACTCCTGCCTTTTTTTTCCAGATGGAGCCTGGATTTTGCACCTTGCTCATCAAAGGAACGGTTTTGTTTCAGGGTCAGAAAGAGTTGCTTGGGTTTAACAGTCACTAACACAACATAGCAAAGAAGATTCCTGACTTTTCAAAATGACATTAAAAACATTGAGGTAGCTTTTTTAACTGCTGCATTCTTGCGACTGCCAAATTCACCTGTTAAATGAAACAAAACTCGAATGGCACTGACCAATTCTGTGACTTACAGTTTCTACATAATATAAGGAACTTTCTTCCTCTGGGAGAGTATCTAGTCTTATTCTGGATAGTTAGGACAATGACCGCAATAATGATCCCATAGTTAAGAAAATATACAATTCCTATTAAAGGTTCAAGAGTCCTGCATTCATTTGTGCTTAAGTCTTCAAGTAAAGAGTCTATGGGCTTGTCTTCACTACCGTGGGTAGAAATCGATCTTTTGGCGATCGATTTATCGTGTCTCATCAAGTTGCAATAAATCGATCGCCAGCGGCGGCCCTGTTGACTCCAGAACTCCAGCTCGCTGAGAGGCGCAAGCTGGAGTCAACAGAGGAGCCGCCAACCACCGCCGCCATGAGAACGGCAGGTAAGTCGGCTGTACATACGCTGACCAGCTACGTTAATAATGTAGCTGAAGTTGAGTATCTTCAGCCGATCCCCACCCCTAGTGAAGACCAGCCCTATGAGTTGCCTTTACTGAGACGATTTGCTTAGACTAAACACAACCCTTAGCAAGTAACACTGTGCCTCAGGGACACCCATCTAGGACACATATTTCAGGACTCCCCATGTGCCCTGGAGCTGAAAGACTTATGCATTCTCCTGATTCCAAACAGACACAGATTGACATCCAGCCATCTCTTCTGGCCTGTGTGTAAGGAAACACATCTATGGCTATTACTATGGTTTCAGCACTCCCACCTCTTGCCCCCACTTGCACACAGTAAGTATTATCAGGCACAAAATCCCAGCTTTTTTTTCCCCATTGCACCTGTAGCCACAATCCAGAAAGGTCTAATGCAGGGGTCTCAAACCTGCAGCCCGGGGGTCGCATGCGGCCCGCAAAGCCCTTCCCAGTGGCCCATGAAGCTCCCTGGCACCCCCGCCTCCATAGCAGTTTGCGGGAGAGAGGGACCGGAAGCGGAAGCTTCTCTGATGCCTGGCCGGGCTGCTGCCGATTCCCAGCTACCAGGCACTACTGCTGCGGCTTCAATGAATGAGCTGGGGCGATGCTTCCCGGGAGCCCTCTGCAGCGGCTGCTAGGAGCGGTAAGCCAGGCTCCCCGCCGCCCTCCCGCCTCCCTCTGCGGGAGGCTTACTGCTTCTGGCCACCGCTGCAGAGGGCTCCCGTGAAGTGCCCTGGCTGGGCCGCTGCTGAGCGCTGGCTTCCAGGCGCTGCTGCTGTGACCTCAATGAACAAGCTGGGGCGGCGCTTCCCAGGACCCCTCTGCAGCAGCAGCCAGGAGTTCAGAGGAGGAGGTGGGGCGGGGGGAAGTGAGAGGGGGCGTGTCAGTGATGCAGCCCTCGGGCCAGTGCACTAGTCCTCATGCGGCCCTCATGGTCATTTGAGTTTGAGATCCCTCGTCTAATATCTCACTTCCCACTGCATAACTGTGTAAGGAAGCATCATGATTTACCTCTTGGTAACTTGTCACAATATACAGTTTCTCAAATCTCTTTCTATAGTTACTGTTAAGGCTAATATTTTCAGGGCCAACTCTTTTCCATTTTGGGACCAGCTTTACATATCATAGACACATATGGAGAAAACCAAAGCCATGTACATGTTCCTGAATTCTAGCCATATTTAGGAACCTAAACAACTGTTGAACTGATCTGCAAACATTCTGATTCCCCAACAACTTTGAATAACATCAGCTGGAGATGCTGGAGGTTCAGGACTTTGGAAAAAATCAGGCTACTGAAGGGACTAAGTGTGGATTTCAGAAACCTCACATTAAGCACCATGTTTTGGCCTCACTTATTATGGAAATGTAAGCAGGGCATTAGTAGGTGTGCATTGCCATACTTGACTTCAATGAGTCAAGTGTTTGGTTGGCTGGTTTTTGCCTTATTCTATATTTTCTCTCTGTCTTCATCTTTTGACTAATTCAGGGACCTTTGTCTATTGTTTAGTCACAATCTTGGAAAGATCTGGCCTCTTTTCAGTCATTTAACATATCCAAAAATCCCTTCACACCATTCTCCTAAACTTTCCATCAACATATGCAGGGATGAACAGCCTGACCCTACCTGGCTCCACCTGTGGGACCACGCCCGAGATTCATGGATTCATAGCATTGAGCCAGATCTGAAAACTTTGCTACGCAATGCATGAAGTAATACTGTCTCCCATTGTCACTCTGGATGGTGCAATGATCCTATTAGACTCTGTGTGTGGGTGGGTGTGTTTTACAAAGTATACTGATGGACTGAATTGTTTGCTATTTTGTTTGTTTGTGTCATGCACAATTATCTTTTAATTAAAATTTGGAGCAATTTTTAAAGAAAAAGTAATTTAAATCTCCCTTTTATAATTACTATACCATAAGGCAGGCTATGTGGATGTTCTGAAATACAGACACAGCTTGAGTGCTGGAGCGACTCCGATTCATGTAGTATCAGAGATTTGTAATTAATGCACATGAGCATGCCTTGTCATGTGCTATTTCTTTCTTATCCTCTGCCATAGGTGGAAAAAGCAAGGAAAACATCTCCCAGAGTTTTACTATCATTGTTAATGCCCCCACCCACTAACCCACCCACAGCAGTTGCAAGACTAATATAGTCTCAAGTTCTGGTGCCTCAATATTTCGTGTTTTGTGGCAATTTTTCAACTATTTGTGGTAACATTGGAACTAAACAACTTTATAAAGTCATATACAGTCATTGCTTTAATCATTATTGTGTGTTGCTGTAGCATAACCTGGACATAATAAATATGTAAGCCAAAGAAATATTTCAGCGTGCATTTTCCTAGCTAAAAGAAAGGTGCTCTGTAGCAAGAAAAAAACATTTAAACTGTGAGATATGACCATTCCACGTCAGAATGAAATGTCTGAACAAACTGTTTTAAAGAAGTAATTTTTATAAAAACTAAGGAAGAAGACTTTCTACTTATGTTAATTAGACATTTTAGCTAAGTTATATAAATGGCTGTTTACAATGTTATGCACATTTAAAAATCTTAAAAGGAATAAAGTTGCATTAATTTCATTGTCAGCAATAAAGGTAAAAAGAAAATACACTCAAAACTTCCTTAGTGGAAGCAACTTAGAGAATATTTTTAAGTATATATCAGGGAAAGGTCAATCTTTACACATGAATAACTTGAATTTGTATTTCAGATTCATATGCTGTAGTCCCTGCAGCAAAACTTTCAACTGAGCAGAAAATATTTTTCCAATGAGCCATTTACTAAAACAATCACATAAATGTAGTTCTAACACTGCCTGATCTACCACTGTGACAATTTGCCATGATTTAACTTTCAAATTTGAAATTGCTGACATGATGGCAAAAATGACAAATAACAAGAGCAAGCACATTTCAGCAAAGGGCAACATTCTTTTTTGTAACTGTCACAGAATTTTGTCAAATGGACATATAGCTCCTGTTGTGGATAATTGTCTTATACCTTTGTTCAATCCTCGTTTCACACTCTGTATAATAATTTACAGCTCTTTGAAAATGTGTTTCACCCCTTTAAAATGGTGCATTTCCAATCCTATTTATTCCCTCACGTTATTGCTTAAAGGTTTCGTTCCCAAGGATTTGTTTTTTTCACATCAGTTACTTTTTCTATTAT